>CM055065.1:20773570-20803689 GCA_029204045.2 Tillandsia leiboldiana | reverse complement strand
GGAAAAGCATCCACTTCTAAGTCTTCAGTTATGCGTTGAAAACAACTAAGGAAGAAGACGCGGATACATCCTCCTCGGACGATGACGAGAACCTTTCTATGGAGGAATTTGAGAAGCAGCCGCTCTCTTGACAAGGAAGTTTCGCCGCAACTTCCGAAGGGGTAATTCAAGCAAATCTCCATCCTTCGGAAAGTGGAACAAATGCAAGGGTACTCCAAGTCACAGTCAAGAAGCAGGAGAACTTCTCAAAGGATAAGAAAAGTTCAGAAGGGACAACTGCAATGCTTCAAATGTCGAGGCTACGGCCACATTGCAACGGAGTGTCCTAACAAGTATCCGGCAAAGAAGAAGGCGATGCAAGTCTCACTTGGGATGACAACTCAACGTCAAATGAGTCGTCTTCAAGTGATGAAGAAAAGAGCTCCACGGCATTCCACGCGTCCACATCTTCACCATTCATGTGCTTTTATGGCAAGTACGTCTGAATCATTGTCCAACTCCACTGGTTGAAAAGAAACGCAACGGACAACGAATCGGATGATTCGGAAGGTGAGATTTTGCTCTAGCCTACCCACAGACTTTTGAGGGACTCAAAGAAAGTGGCTAAGCAAACAAGAGTTTGAGAGGGAGAGTGCATGATCTCGAAGAAGAAGCAAAAAGAGCGACTTCTCTCTCAAACGCTCTTGAAGTGGAAAATGGAAAACCTGATAAAGAAATGCTTCCCTTCAAGAGTCAATGAGCAACTTGAGAAGGAACATACAACATCTGGTGGACTAACGCGAATCACTTCTCAAAGCTCTACAACGAGGCTCGACAGGATAACCTGGAAATGACCAAAGACCATTTCCAACTCAAGAATGACTTACAGGCGATTCTCTTCAGGAAGGAGTAAGTTGGATAGACTTCTTGGTCTTGGTCAATCAAATAGGTTCGGCCTCGGATACACTCAAACTGGAAACAGTCCAAGTTTAGGAGTGGGACCGTTTTTGTGCCTCAGTCGGTATCTCCTCCTCCGACACCGGAATTCAAGACAAACAACGGACAACAACCTACTTCATCCTCTTTGGGATCGTCAAGATCTAAGGTATGTTTTCGTTGTGGTGTTTCAGGGAACATAAGAAGATTTTGCAAGACGGGAGTCGAACGCTCATCTCAAGCACCTCTTGCATCAACTACCAAAAGGCTCCTTTCCGAAATCAAAGCAAAACTTTTCAAATGAAAGAGACTTGGTAGTTCACCGCACAAGACGACTTCATCAAGGAGCAACAATCGTTTTAACAAGACGCTTTCACCTAGGCACAAAACTTCACGACCATTACAGACGCATTCCAAAAAGGTTTGGGTGCGCAAGGTGAAATTTTCCCTTGTCTTGTTCCAATATTTCCTTGCATGCATATGATAGCTCGTCTTGGTATCTGGATAGCGGGTGTTCCCGTCACATGGACCGGTGACAAAATAGTTTTCAAAATCTTGAGAAAATCTCCGGAGGACACGTTGTTTTCGGAGACGGTCGATCTTCCAAAATTGTTAGAAAAGGGACGGTAGCTATTCCAGATGGCCCGATTTTGAAAACGTCTTATTTGTTGATGGCCTTAAGACTAACCTCATAAGCATAAGTCAACTTTGCGACAATGGTTTTTCAGTTAACTTTTTCATCGGTTGAATGCGTTGTAACTGATAAGGACCATGTCTTCTTTCTAAAAGGGGGTTAGATCTGAAAACAATTGTTATGTTGTTCCTAATAAATTTTCTGAAAATTGTAACTTAGCCGCTTTGAATAATGAAACTCTTTGGCATGAAAGGCTAGGTCACTTAAATTTTAAGGAACTTACTAGAATTTCAAACAAGGACGTGGTCAAGGGGATTCCAAAGCTTTTATTTAAACAAAATGTTGTGTGTGGTGGTTGCCAAAAGGGAAAACAGTCTAGGACTGCAAACAAGAACTTGAACCACGTTGGTACAAAACGGCCCTTGGAACTTTTGCACATGGACTTAATGGGGCCGACCCGTCAACCATCCTTGGGAGGTAAATGGTACATCTTTTTATTGGTTGATGATTTCTCTCGGTTTTCATGGGAAGCATTTTTGAGAGAGAAAGCTGATACGTTTGACTCTTTTCATGAGATTTGCCATCGTATTATGATTGAAAAGAATGAAAAGATCATTCGTGTTAGAAGTGATAGGGGTGGAGAATTCATAAATTCAAAATTCATTGACTTTTGTACTTCAAATGGCATTAAACATGAATTCTCGGCACCCTATACACCTCAGCAGAATGGTGTTGTTGAGCGCAAAAACAGGGTTGTTCAAGAGATGGCGCGTGTGATGCTTCATAGCCGGAAATTACCCGCTACATTTTGGGCTGAAGCTGTGAACACCGCTGTCTATGTCATTAACAGAGTGTATTTGCGCCCAGGAACCTTGAATACACCATATGAGCTGTGGTTTAGTAGAAAACCGGATATCAAGTACTTTCGTATCTTTGGGAGTCGATGTTACATCTTACGTGACCGTGAAAATCTTGGAAAGTTCGACTCTCGAAGTAATGAAGGGATCTTTTTGGGTTATTCTACGAATAGCAGAGCATATCGAGTATTTAACATTGAATCTAAGACGATCGTAGAATCTATAAATGTTAAAGTAGATGAAGCTTCTCATTTTGAATCTGAAAAATCTACCCTCGATATCTCTCTAGATGATGATTCTCCTGCTAGTGCATCTTCTCATAATAATACTTCCAATACTAATGATGCATCTAATGGTTCTTCTAGTTTATCTGATGTGCAGGAATCATCTCGTGTACCTCCGAGTACTCCGTTTCAAACAAACGCTACGAATCTCCAAGGATCATCCGGAATCGAACATCATTGGAGATCCACAAGAAGGAGTTAGAACTCGAAGGCAGTTGGTTTGCGGATTTGCTTGCTACGTATCTTTAATCGAACCAAAGACAATAGATGAAGCTCTTCAGGATGACTACTGGATTAAAGCAATGCAGGAAGAGCTCCATCAATTTGAGCGAAACAAAGTCTGGGAATTAACGAAGCCTCCAAAGCAACATAATGTGATAGGTACCAAATGGATCTTCAAGAACAAGAAAGATGAAGATGGTACTATCATCAGGAACAAGGCACGACTAGTTGCTCAAGGCTACTCTCAAGTAGAAGGTATAGACTTTGACGAAACTTTCGCCCCTGTAGCTAGACTCGAGTCCATTCGTATATTGTTTGCTATTGCTTGTCATTTTAAAATCAAATTATTTCAAATGGACGTCAAGAGCGCATTTCTAAATGGGTTTTTAAATGAGGAAGTTTATGTAGCTCAACCGAAAGGTTTTGTAGATCATAAACAACCTAACCATGTTTTTCGTTTGAAAAAGGCTCTTTACGGTCTGAAACAAGCACCGCAAGCATGGTACGAAAGGTTAACAAAGCACCTTTTGGAGAAGGGCTATACTCGAGGGGGAGCTGACAGGACTCTCTTTGTGAAGCATTATCAAAATAATTTATTGTAGCACAAATCTATGTCGATGACATTGTATTTGGTGCAACAAAAGATAATGATGCTTCTAAATTCGCGGAGACCATGGAAAGCGAATTTGAGATGTCCATGATGGGCGAATTGTCTTATTTTCTTGGATTGCAAATTAAACAAAATGATGAAGGTATTCACTTGAGTCAATCCAAGTATGCACTGGAGTTGGTCAAAAAGTTTGATCTAGAAAATTGTAAAGATTTTCCAACTCCAATGGGAACTAGCCACAAGGGACTTGGAAGTGAATCACATAGTGAGAATGTAGACGAGAAACTGTATAGAAGTATGATTGGAAGTCTACTTTACCTCACGGCTAGTCGCCCGGATATATCCTTTAGTGTTGGGATTTGCGCGAGATATCAATCAGCACCAAAGGAGGTTCACCTGAAAGCGGTGAAACGGATCATCCGGTACATCAAAGGATCAATTAATTTCAGAATTTGGTATCCTATGGGAACAAGTTTGGATATTGTTGGATACTCAGATGCCGATTGGGCAGGATCAGTGGATGATCGGAAAAGCACGAGTGGTGCATGCTTCTATCTTGGCCATTGCCTTGTTGCATGGCACAGTAAAAAGCAGAATTGCATAGCACTCTCGACTGCCGAAGCGGAATACATTTCAGCTGGAAGTTGCTCAACTCAACTCATTTGGATGAAAAGCGTATTGAGTGACTTCCGCATTTCAGCATCTTCGGTAACAATTCTTTGTGACAACACAAGTGCAATTAACATTTCTAAAAACCCTGTGTTGCACTCTAGAACAAAACATATTGAACTTAGATATCATTTTCTTAGAGAGCTAGTTGAATCAAATACTCTTCAACTTTCATATGTTTCAACTGAAGATCAATTAGCTGACTTTCTAACAAAACCTTTGGATCAAAAACGTTTTATTCATTTACGAAAAGCAATTGGGATGCTTTCCTTGAAATAATCTTCTTTTTGAAATCTTTGCTTAGGATAGGTTTTGTATTTGTTTTTGTTTTGTTCATTATCTATGTTTGTACATAGGACATTAATTGAGCATAGATCATAATTGACTTTAATTGCATCTGTTCACACATTTAGAAATTTATTATGCTTTTGCCATCATAATATTTCATTGTTGCAATGATCGTTTATGTTAATTAAATCATCTTCTAAAGTGATCAAAGTCAATTTCTCTCTCAATGATCTCTTGGTATAGTCGTTATCTTATTTGACTGTTTAGTCGAGTATGAAATCGAGATCAATTTTTGGTTGAATACTTTATATCTTAAATAATTGATAGCCAATTGAGGGGGAGTCAAAGATAATGTAAAATGCTCAAAAGATGTGGAAAGAGTTACATCCCAATGAGGAGTGTGAAAACTACCACCACATGGAGGAAAGAGCTACCACCTCGGTCGTCCGAGTATTGTGTGCAGCTACCACATGTATACCAAGCATGGTTGTTCAAATTTTTGATTAAGTAAAATGCATATTGAAATACTTGACTCTGTCAAATTTCAAGGTTGGTATAAGGTGGGATTTTAAAGAAAGATGCTCAAAGAGCCACTCTCTTCAACAGATTGTCTAGAAATATTATCTACCATATTTGGGATTTCAAACATCTATTGATCTTTGTATTTCATTTTCTTTACTGAATTGATGATTTGATAAAGGCATTACTCATAAGATCAAGTTAGATGTGATTGAAGGTGTTCAACTTTAAGGGATTTAATTCTTGTAAATTTTCGTTTCATTTTTGGATATTATTGATAGATTTGGCATAATCTAATTCTTGTTGTATGAAACGATGATTTTTGTTTAAAGTTGATACACATTTGTGCTTACAATCTTTTTCTGGTTTTTCTTGAATTTCTCTGAAATTTTTCTAAAGAAAAAGTTGGGGCCGATCCGGATCGGGGTAGATGATCCGGATCCCGAACGCAGAAATTCTTCTGCGGGCTGACGATCCGGATTGCATCTGCCGATCCGGATCCCGAACGCGGTTTTCTCACTGCGGGTAGCCGATCCGGATCGCAGTTATGAACTGATCCGGATCGCGGCTAGGTTTTTATAAAGAACAAAAGGGTTTTGATTTTTTTTACTCCAATCTTTTGTTCAAAAGTTTCCAGAGCGCTTCTCTCTAGATTTCATCCTCCTTGGAAGCTTTCAAACTCAAAGTTCTTCAATTCCAAGTAAGTTTTATTGATCAAAATCTCGGTTTTCCACCGTTTTTCTCTTTTCCTCCTCAAACGCACGAATTTCTTGGATCAACTTTGTTTGTGGATGGTTTTTGATCAAATTTCTTTTGAAATAAGAACTCTGGGTAGATTAGTTTTGATTATATGCTAGGTTTTCTCCTGATTAACGGACTTTTAGGCTTCGATTTCTAAAATTTCGGTTTTAGGGCATATAATAAGGATTTTCGAAATTCATGCAATTGATCTATTTTTAAAAAAGTCCTTTTGCAAAACTAACTTGATTCTTAGTCTCTCTACATGATAATGATTCTTTGGATATAATTTTTCAATTTTTGAAAACTAAGAATTTTTCATGTGTTCTTGAGTTCGTCTCCACAGGATACATTTTTCACTAGCACTCAAAATGGTGATCACTTGGATTATTTTCCTACTTGCTGCCATGGTACATGTCAAGGATACTGCCAAGCCTAAGAAGGCTAAGAAAGCAAAGAAGACTAAGGTTGATTCCGACACTGAATCAGAGACAGAGTCGATCGACTGGGATAACATCGAAATTGAGCAAGCTGCTCCCATTGTCTCCAAAGGGAAAGCAACTGCTGAAGCTTCAAAGCCTACTGCTGCTGAAAAAGGGAAAGCTCCAATGGAAGAAACTTCTGGGAAGACAAGAAGAAAAAGTGTTGCTCGCAAGAGAGGAAGTGCTCGAGGAATCACCATTGAGCAACCAGCTGCTGGCCAAGCACCTGCACAAGACTTTGTCAGCTTGGCTAGAATAAAGGATTTTGAAAACAGAGAATGCATTGGAGAAAGGCATGTTGATGTAAAAGCCTTAACGCAACGTTCTCAGACGTTCGGGACTTTGTTTGACCAGAGAGGTCTTGCTCCCATTTGCAATTTCCCGGAGACCACTGGGTATTGTCTTCACTCAGTGAGGATGTTCTATCAGAATGCCTGCTATCTATTTGATCAGGAAAGCGGGCGTCGGGATTTTCAAACATTAGTCAAGAATGTCAGAATCAAAGTAACGCCTCAGCTAATAGGTGAAGTACTAGGGATGGACGCCCGAGCCGATGGTACTCATTACCTGAAGAATCAAGTCTTCAACACCTTCTCCTGGAGAGTGGTAGTTGATGGAATCTGTGTTCCAAATACTCGGTCGACAGGAAACTCCGTGTTCTCGAAAGAACTACGACCAGAGTACCGAATCTTAAATCTCATTGTTTGTTACAATATTATTCCAAACATGAACACAAAGGTTCTTCGGTGGGAAAGAATGATATTTCTTTATCTACTCGGAAATCCCGCAGCAGCAATGGGAGCTAACTTAAACATTCCCTACATCATCTGGTCAAGGATGGCACGATATGTGGAGCAAGCTCATCCGTCAGAGAGACTACCTTTTCCAATGATCATCATGCGCATTCTTCGCAAATTTAAAGCTGACACAAATGCGAGTTCCTATCTGCACAGTCTAGGAACAATCAATGACACGACAATTGTAAAGTCTCTTTCGACGAAGCCAGATGAACCTTTCATACCTCTTCACCGGCAACGAGAACAACGACAACAAGCAACAACCTCTGCACCAGCAGCAGCTCCTCCAGTTCAACCAGCACCTCCGGCACAAGAAGCACCACAATCAACTTCTGATGATGATGCTTCTGTTACCTCAATCTATAAAGAACAGCAAAGGCTCTCCAACGAGCAAGAACGTATATCAAATGAACTGATTGAGGTAAAGGAAGAAATAAAGAAGGTAAATAAAAAGCAATCAGCAATGAACAAGCGGATAAAGAAGATTTTCCAAATCCTCGGCTGTATCAGTTCAGACGAGTCTGAATGATCCGTATCCTTCTAATTTCTGTTTTTATGCATATGTTTAAATCCTACTGTTGTGCAAGTTTTTTTTTATGTTTTAATTTGCGATTTTAGTTCTCGAACTTAAACTGTTAACCATTCTCTCCACTTCTGTAATCTTTGGCTTTATTTGTGACAAAAAGGGGGAGAGAGTTTAGAACAATGATTTGAACAATGAACAATGAATGATGGTATGAATGATGAAATATCAAGGTAAGTATGATCTCAACTTCAACTTTTGGTTTTTCCATTTGTTTGAATGCATGCCTCGACTAACTATTTGCTAACTTTTTGGGCATGTAATATAACTAACAAGTTGAGTTTCTCTAACAAGTTTGTGACACTTGGTTTTTGATTGCATAGAAGATATGTTGGTTCTTAACTCTGATCAATTACATATCTATATATATATAAGTTTGTCACAAACATGTTCATGACATTTGGTTTTTACGTGCAAAGAAGATATGTTGGTGTTTCTTTAACTATGATCAGTTTACATATCTGAATATAAATGTCATGGTAAGTATAAATGAGTTTAAACTTCATCTCTGTTTGTGGTTTTTGAATAATACAAAATTCTTGAGGT
This sequence comes from Tillandsia leiboldiana, assembly GCA_029204045.2. Classification (NCBI taxonomy): domain Eukaryota; kingdom Viridiplantae; phylum Streptophyta; class Magnoliopsida; order Poales; family Bromeliaceae; genus Tillandsia; species Tillandsia leiboldiana. The sequence continues at coordinate 20,795,545 of CM055065.1, read as the reverse complement.
ATCTAACGATTTCTTTTGTCAAGAATGATTTCTTTTTGCAGAGAGTACAGATGTCTAAGTCTAGAGTCTGTTTTAGGAGTTTAACTCATGTATTGTATTTTGGATCTCCATTGTAAATTTTTGTTGTATGGTGATAGCAACAAAAATATCTTTTTGAATTTTCTTTAGTGGATCTATGTTTTGTCACGAAACCGCCAAAGGGGGAGATTGTTACGGAATTTGAGTTGGCGTAGTTTCGTGAAAGTTTCAAGTCCTGAAGATTGAAGGTGAAGAAAGTTGGATCATTTAACTCAATCTCAAGAAAGAAGAATTCAAAAGGATCAGGTATGTTTAACTAAAGAATTTGTGTGATCCGAATACTTCTTGTAGTGTAGAAACACTTGGAAGAATCTTTCATTGCATAAAAATCAAAAACTGGACTGGGGACATGTTCAGGATCCGGATCAGGTTGTTCGATCCGGATCCCGAAGGTGGTTCGTTCATACATCGTCGCAATCCGGATCGTAGTCTCTTGATCCGGATCCCGAACGTTGAGTTTACCATCTACCTTGAACGATCCGGATCTTGCTTCGCAATCCGGATCCCGAACGTTGATGTTTGGTGAACTGTATGAACGATCCGGATCGTAGTCACATGATCCGGATCCCGAACCTTCGTTTTTCTGGAATTGGCTGTTTTGTTATGACGATCCGGATCCTAGTTATCACGATCCGGATCGCCGTCCGTAAAAATCCAGAAATGGCAGTTTTTTGATTCTTATCTCCTTCCTAGGGTTTCTAACCTATAAATACACCCTATGACTCCTTTTCTAGGGTGAATCCACATAGCCGTCTTTTTCTTGTATCATCTTATACGGCTATAGATCCACATATAGAGAAGAAAGGAAATCATTAGAGAATACTCTATGTTTCTTCATCTATATTGATTAGTTTGATTCTAGGTTTTCATACTCACATCCTGAGTTGAATCAAACTAATGAATACTTAGATGGTATTTCCGATCTATCTTTGATCTAAGTATTCGGCGGATCATCACCACCCAAAAAACAACGATTTACCCCAAAAATCGGCGCGTGGATTCGCGTGTCCTTGTGGATTCAAGGTTCAATCGCTCTCGTGGATTCGGAGCGAGGCACGTTCGTGGATTCGAACGGTGCTATTGGGTGAAGACCGTGGATTCGGTCGGACGTCGTGGATTCGACGTTGGACGCCGTGGATTCGGCGTTGGGCGCAGATCGTGGATTCGAGAAGCGTCTGGAGCGAGCGGAGAAGATCCTCTAGGAGCGTATGGAAAAGGTTGAGTCGTAAGTGTGTACGGTAAATCACCTTGTACGTGTTTTAATTCTAGTGGATTTCTGCCGTGTTATCGGTCCCGTGGTTTTTTACTCCGGTGATGGAGTTTTCCACGTAAAAATCTTGCGTGTTATTTTATTTTCCGCATTGGGTTTTATCGCAACGATTTTTGGAGTGTTTATACGTTTACACCTATTCACCCCCCTCTAGGTGTTTCTTCCCCTATTTAGATCCGTATTATATACGACCCAACAAATTGGAGGACGCGTCGAGTTTTTAGAAGTGGTTTCGCGCGACACGGAAGTCAAAATTGGACTCAGGGCGAAGTTTGGATAAAAGATCACCTCTCCGGATGCCTTCGGCAATTTTTAGTGATGGAATTTGGAAAATCGGACATCGAAAATGGATTCAGCGCGCGAAAACGATAAAAATGGACTATTCACTTATATTTTTCGGAGCCCGGATGACGCGCACATTTTTCGAGGAAAATGGTACTGTTCCGGCCGCCGGCGGGCAGCGGCGGCGGCGGCGGGCAGCGGCGGCGGCGACGGGCAGCGGCGGAGCGTGGCGGCGCGGCCGCGGGCAGGCGCGGGGGCGCGCGGGCAGGTGCGCGGTCCACCGCGGAGGCGTGCACCGGGCACGGGCCACGTGGCGGCTCCCGGTTGGCCGGCGCAGCGGGCGCGGTCCACGGGAGAAGCACGGGTGTACGGTGGACCGGATGGTGACACGTGGCAGCGCGTGGTAGGTGCGGTGTAGCACGCTCGGTCCACGGTATGGGTGCGCCAGGCCTCGGGGCGCGTGCGTGCAGAGGGTGCAGGCGGCGGCGCAGGCGCACGTGGGCGCGCGTTGACTGGTTTCCCGCGCTCGGGTGCGCCACGCGTCGGCGTGTGCGGTGGGCCACGTGGTGTTTGGGTGGTGGCGGATTTGGCTGTGCGCTGTTTGGCGGGCTACGTGGAGGCCCGTGAGGAATTCGGGCGCGCACAGTGTTGGGCCGGGCCCAACACTGTAGCAGCCCGAATCTTCCAGTGCCCGGAATTTGGGACACATCCGTCATTTCCTGATTTGTTTGAGCAGCCTATTTAAAGGATCCGAGCCTCCTTCTTCTCCCCTTTTTCCGCATTTCCGAGCTTCTGCTCACCTCAAGCTCTTCAGCAAAATTGTTCCCCTTCGTGTTCTGCATCCTCAGGAGGATTCCTAGGATTTTTGGTGGCACGCACTTCGAGTTTTCCATTTTTACGGCGCGGCGCGACGCTCGTTCTTTGGTGTTCCCCTTCGTCGCGTTTCGGTGCACGAGCTCCCCCGGCCTACTCCGACCATCTTTTCGAGCGATTTCTTCGCCGTTGGATTCGCGACAGGTAAGGCTACGATTTTGGTTCCTTCGACATTTCCTGGTTTCGCGCTTTTCGAGGAGTTCTTCCATGCTCACTGAGGACCTTGTTTGCTGTGTGGATTTTTGAGAACTGCGGATTGATGGAATTTTATCTCCGCGCTCGGACATCAGATTGAGATGCTCTTATACACTTTTTTCATCTACTCGACGCGAGGATCATCGTAGTATTTTTCTTGGAATTTTTGGAGACCTCCCCGAAGGTATACATTTTCCTTTTTATCTGTACAAGAGTTTACAGTTGTATGGTTTTGGGATTTTGCGCACCGATACTGTGGAATTTGTAACTTGGCCTACGGTGCTCGGATTTGGACCCGCAGGTACCCGTTTCGAAGGTCTCGACGCGAGGATCGCTGTGATATTTATTTCAGAATTTTTGGAGCTCTTTCTGCAGGTGAAAACTCGACTTCTTTGCGGCTGAAATTTCAGTGTTGTATACTTGGCAGATTTTGGGTTTTAAGTGTAATTGTAGCCTTGTGTTGTACCCAGGAGAGTTTGTGGACGGTACTGGACCTGTTGGACTTGAAGTTGCTGTTTCCTGGTAGTTTCAGCTGTAGGACTTCTGACAGTTCGACTCTTCAGGTGGGTGGCCTTGTCTCCAAGTTTTATGGACTGAACAGTAGTTCTACTGATGTAGGATCATGCATGTTAGAGTGTTTCTTGTGTAGCATGCTAGATTGTAGGAATTGTTATTTCCTTTATTATCTGAGGTTCTTGTGACCTCCTTGCTCTCTATCATCTGTTAATGATAGTTATCTTGGAACTTGACCTAGCACCCTCGTCATATGTTGCATGTGTAACCAGACCAGTAGAAAACCCTCACTTGGGCTAGGGTTATTTATGTTTAGACATCCACACTGTTCTTTCATTCCTGGACATAGTGTTATCCTCGCCCGGGTAGTGGGCCAAGAGGTCGGGACTTTCTTTTAGTGTGGGATGCATTTGCACTCGTGCTTGGGAGCAGAGTGGAGTCTGGTAGATGTAGTGGATCGCTTGTCTGTACCGGGAACCGTTTGGGGTAAACGGTGGTCCCGGGAGGTCTTGTTTCCCCTGTTTGGGTTGTCGCCACTGTGTTAGTGGCAGTAGTGTACCTGTGTTAGCCGGACCTAGAACCCAGAACCCTTTTCGACATACACATGATTTTAGTCTACTAATATTTTCTTCCAAGCATCGAAGGGCCGCTGGAGTCTGCTCTTGTTTGATTGGACAGAGGTATCAGCCCTTCGGGGTTTGGGTAAAACACTTGTTTCTAACTGTTTTTCCAAAAAAAAAAGAACTAAAAATCATTAAAAATGGATTTCTTCTCAAAACAAGATAGCTTTTCAAAAAGGGTACTACTTTTAATCCTCACCCTATGTGGGATGAGTGAAAATGGTTTTCAATAACAATTGTCACCTTTTTCCTGTAAATCTCCCCACTCGAAAGGATTCGAGTGGTCTGGGTTCTAGGGGCCGTTCCTTTGTCGGGACGAAAGTCACGGGGGCTGAGCCTGGAACCTGTTCTTGTTTGATAGGGTTGTAGGTGTAGGTCTCCCGGGACTTTCGGGCCCTGTTGGTGTCTTCTGCGTGTTGTACCGTGATTATTGTGTTCCCGAACTATAAGGGGTCGGGAACTTCGATAGGCGGAGCCTAGAGTCTGTTCTTGTTTGATAGGGTTCTAAGCACCGGCCTATCGGGTTTCCGAACCCTTATGGTGTCGGTCTTTCCTGTGAGTTTAGTGTTCAGTTGTGGGAGCCGTCTGGTGGACGGTGGTCCTGGCTGTGGAGTATCTCCAGCCAGTGTGTTTGTGCTGTGAGCTGTTGGTGAGGCTTGTGTCTCGTGTTTCGTGGGAGCTGATCAGCTGAGTCGTCGAGAGTGCTCCGACTGTTGTGCGAGATGTTGAGGATTGAGTCCTTCCGTTCAGTGCGTGAGCGTGGATTTTGACTATAGCCTGCAGTGCCACTTGAGCTCGACAGAGTGCGCGGATACCCTTGTCCTCGTTGGGGTCGCTCCCCTCGAGTGCCACGTCCGGGGTGGGTCTGCACTTTGGTATCGCGACTTGTCGACGCCGTCCCTCTGACTGGGCCAGTTAGTGGCAGTTACGGACGCAGTCCCTCTGGCTGGGCCAGTTAGTGGCAGTCACGGACGCCCTACGTAAGTCCGGTCCTCCGTGGATGTAACGGCAGTAGGTAGGCGCAGGTTTGACTGGACCCTATGCGGCAGTCAGTGTAGATTGGGTGACTGTACTGTGTGAGTTAGTAGATGCATCATATTATCATCTGTTCCACTTCTTGAGCATCTAGATAGAGGCATAGTAACTGTAGAGTTATTTTCCAGCTTTTTCCCTTTCAGTTCAGCAATTGTTACTTTATGCCTCTAGTAGACTTGGTGGGCAGACCGTTGGGCTTGTTGACGGCACCCACTGAGAACTACTATGGGAAGTAGTTCTCACACCCGTCGTGGTGTTTTTCCCCAGGGACTTCTTCTCCTGTTCCTGTTGCTCCAGTTGCTGTTTCTTCTGACCGAGGCGAGTGAGTCGCGAGCTAGTTCCCTACCCGTCATTGGAGTGTAGCGGTACCCCTTCTGAGAAGAGCTTCAGTAGATTAGTTTACCTCTTTTCCCTCTGTCGAGAGACCCTTGTTGTGAGGTATAGAGTTGTATTTTATTTTACAGTTTGAGAGACTGATGTAGTGAGGATATTTTTGTATTGAGAGCTTGTACACTGATGTATTTATTGGAGATGTCTTCCTTTTGAGTTTTGTATCAGAGGACTTGTATATGATCGTTTTTGGGAGATGGATATTTTATTATTTTCAGTTGTACGGGGATTGGATTTTTGTTTTCAGTAGTTTACTTTCAGCTCTGATATCTGTATACTGTAGTTGGTTCTTTTTGCAGGTTAGTCGCTTCGTCTATACGGGGCTTCCCGTATGGGCGGTGGATCTGTTGGTGAGCCCGGGTCGCAGTTTCGACGCCGGGGCGTGACAATAATGCCGCAGAAATCGCCCAAATCCGACTCCCGGATTGGGCGCAATCACTGAAACAATGCACGCTGCGCGGTTATAATCCAGAATTTCAGCAAGTATGCATAAGCTAAACAAAATGCATAAGTAACATCCAATACCTCAAGATGAAGCTTCCCTCAACAAAAATTAAGTGTCCTTAATCCCATGAACATCTTTAAGGCTCTAAAAATCCATCACAAATTCCCTTTAATAAACAAAATAACAAAATATTACATGTTGTCCCAAAATATTGATATAAACATAGCTTGCACTTCCAAGCTTAAATACAGGCCTTTCCACCGGGAATTATCCACATCTCACAAAAGAGAACTTGCTCACCTCGAAGTTAAGAAGATGTCCCAACTTCAAATTCTAAAAAAGGCCCAATATTCTCAAAGTTATCCTCAAACCAAGGCTCAATGCTGAAAGGAGCAATCACAATCTGCATTGCTGTAATCCCTAAAACTGAGCTGAGAAGATCAATAATGTTACCTAATCAAACGTGCTCCAAATCCAGCAAGCAAGATACCAATGGATTCCTCTCCGAGAGTAGATGCAAATCGAGCTAAAGAACACCAAAATCCATGCACGGATCAAAGAGTAATCCCATAATTACTATTGCCTATCCAAAACTCAATCTTAACAGTCCAATACTCAAACCAGAACACCAGAGTTCCAAAGATAATAATTATAATCCAAGACAATCTCAGATCTAGGGGAAATGGTACATACCAATGTTGTAGATCTTCAAGTCCTGAAGATTTTTCCAAAAAAAATAACTCGAAACTCCACTTCTACTATCCAGATCAGCCAAAACACCAAGGACTGACCAAAACTCCAGGCTGAAATAAAGGGTTCCAAATATGGCCTCAAAACTCTGTAAAATCTCATAATTCAAGGGGAGATGTGAATACCAACGTTGTAGGCCTACCTCTTGTGAAGACGCAGAACCAAAAATCAGGTCAAAACTCCTTCTGGTTAGCTCTATGGAATTTTTACACCGAAATGCGACGGAGTGGGCTGTGAATGCAGCAATGGTGATGTCCTCAAAGGTTGATGAAGAAGATGATCAAAGTGCCTTCAAAAATTCCCAAAAAATCAAGTATTGTAGTGAGGTTGTAGAGGGAGCTCTGGTAAAAATCTCTCTGAAAAATGCACCTCCAAAAGAGCTCAAAGTGGAGAAGAAAACCCCTTTAAAAACCATGGAGAAGAAGAAGAAGGAAAAGGAGCCCCCTGTCAGGGACTAAACTTTTTGCGCGAGTTTCCCCTTTGCAAAACTACCCAAACTCCAAAGGGGAAAGCCTTGAGAGGTTTTACTAGAATAATCTAGAAGCTACCCTCTAGAGCCTTCCAGAGACTTCCGCTCTAGAATCTTCTGGAGACATCAAGACTTATGCATCTTTTCTTTAGGAAGAGAGGTCTATATAAGGTTGTGACCTCCACCCCCTTAAGCAAGCAAGAAACAGTTGTAATCTTCTAACTCTAGAAATACAACAACTCTTCTTCAAACTCTCTCTCTTGCGATCCAACTTTGGGCGAGTAGGTCCAAGTTCTCAAGAGACGGTGAAGGCTTGCTCACTTCGCGAAGGAAGGCGAGCGCCGCACGGGCTAACCAAGCAATTTCGCTTAGGTCCGTGACAGTTGGTATCAGAGCGACGTTCGGGAGCTGGGAACCATGTCGTCATCGGATGCTGCCGTCATCGACAACATGGCCGAACAACCTCGACAATCCAAGCGCGGCAAGAGCAAGGAACCACGGGCCCATGCGAGGGAGTCCGTTTCGCTCGACGACCGTGTTGGCTTGTTGGAGGACAACTACCTAGTCCTAAACCAACATATGGAGATTATGGAGGAAGGACTACGCACTATGGAGGAAAGTGTTGCTGCGGCAATGGGGACTTTCTGCCAACAACTTGAGCAGCTTCGCGCTGACATTGCTCGTCGCGAGGACGAACGGAAGACGCTGGTGGATGACCTTGTCGCAAGGTCCGATGAGGTCGAGGACCTCAAGATGCGAATGACGATCCTCGAGAGGGCGGTGGCTCGTGGTGGCGAAGCACCAAGGGAGTATACCCCAAGGATCCGCATCCCCGAACCCCAGGGCTTCAAAGGTACGCGCGATGAAAAAGAAATTGACAACTTTCTTTGGCACATGGAGCGCTATCTCAAGGCGTTGCGGCTGGAGGACGAAGAAGACAAAGTCCAAACCGCTTCCATGTACTTGACTGACGATGCCATGCTGTGGTGGCGTCGGAGGTCGGCGGAGGCCGAGAAGGGCCAATGCGAGCTGAATACCTGGGAGGACTTCGTGCGCGAGCTCAAGGCACAGTTCTACCCCGAGCATGTCGAGTATCTTGCGCGGAGGCAACTTCGACGGCTCAAGCATACGGGAACCCTGAAGGAGTATGTGAAGGAGTACTCCAAACTGATGCTCTCTATCTCCAATATGGCCGAGGAGGACCGGCTATTCTTCTTTCTCGACGGTCTCCAACCGTGGGCAAACAAGGAGCTCGTGGGACGAGACGTCAAGGATGTAAGCTCTGCCATAGCCATGGCGGAGAAGCTACCGGAGTACGAGAAGACGGAGTCTAATCGCGGCAAACCGCCTAAGGTAAGCAAGGCCAAAGGTTGGGGAGACCGTCGCGAAAACAAAGACTACCACAAGGGCAAAGAGCACAAGGGCCCTCCGCAGAAAAAGAAGGTGTCTTGCTATGTCTGCGGAGATGACCATTGGGCTCGTGACTGTCCAAAGAAGAAAGCCTTCAATGCTGTCCAAGCCGAGGAGGGCGAGGAAGCGGCACAGACAAAGATGGGAGCGCTGCGACTCGTTAGCGCGATGCAGGGGCAAGCGAGTGGCGGCAAATCTCTCAAAAAGGAACTTATGTTCGTCGACGTGACCCTCAACGGGTGGGCCACTCGAGCGCTCGTGGACACGGGAGCAACCCACAACTTCATCGCAGCAACGGAGGCCAAGCGGTTGGGTCTCAAGCTCGAGAAGGACACGAGCAAAATCAAGGCGGTTAACTCTGAGGCACAACCTGTCTCAGGAGTAGCCAAGGGCGTGTCGATCACTGTAGGACCCTGGAGGGGAACAGCGAACTTCACTGCCGCAACCATCGACGACTTCAAAGTCATTCTCGGCATCGACTTTCTAGCCTCGTCGAAGGCGGTACCAATGCCACATCTTGGGGCCTTGAGCATCATGGAGGAGGCCGCCCCTTGTATGGTTTTGGCTAGCCGCAGCGAACCAAAAGAGACCCCTATCCTCTCAGCTCTGCAACTGCGGAAGGGAGTGAAGCGTGGGGAGATGACTTATCTTGCGAGCATCCGCGAGGTAAGCAAGGAGGGATTCGAGGAGGAAGACCTTCCGACAGAAATTGAGGCTGTCTTGGGGGAGTTCAAGGACATCATGCCCCAGGAGCTACCCAAGCAACTTCCACCTAGAAGGGAGGTGGATCATGCAATCGAGCTTGAACCTGGTTCAAAGCCAACGGCGAAGGCGCCATACAGGATGGCTCCGCCAGAACTCGAGGAGTTACAACACCAGTTGAAGGACCTTCTTGAGGCAGGCTTCATCAGACCGTCAAAGGCACCCTATGGAGCACCGGTGTTGTTCCAACGGAAGAGCGACGGAAGTCTGCGACTCTGTATCGACTACAGGGCACTCAACAAGGTAACAGTGAAAAACAAGTACCCTATTCCACTAGTTGAGGATCTCTTCGACCAGCTAGGAGGAGCGAAGTATTTCACGAAGCTCGATCTTCGCTCGGGGTATTATCAAGTGAGAATTGCGGAAGGGGACGAGGAGAAGACCACGTGCGTGACGAGGTACGGGGCCTACGAATTCCTTGTCATGCCATTCGGTCTGACGAATGCACCGGCAACCTTCTGCACTTTGATGAACAAATTATTCCACCCCTACCTCGACCGCTTCGTGGTAGTGTACCTCGACGATATCGTCGTGTACAGCAACACTCTAGAGGAGCATGTGGAGCATCTGCGAACCATCTTCCAAGTGCTGCGGGACAACCAACTCTTCGTCAAGAGGGAAAAGTGCTCCTTTGCGAAGGAGGAGGTGCATTTCCTTGGCCATTGGATCGGCCACGGTCAACTGCACATGGACCAAAAAAAGATTCGGGCGATCTGCGAGTGGGAGGCGCCCACGACGGTGTCCGAGTTGCGATCCTTTCTCGGACTCGTCAACTATTATCGTCGCTTCATTGCGGGCTACTCAGCGCGGGCAGCCCCTTTGGCAGACTTGCTGAAGAAGAACCAGTCGTGGGACTGGACGCCTCAGTGCGCGGAGGCATTCGAGGACCTGAAGCGGGCGGTGACTGAAGAACCTGTGTTGCGACTTCCTGACTGTCGGCAACCATTTGAGGTACACACTGACGCTTCAGACTTCGCTATTGGCGGTGTTCTCATGCAGGAGGGACATCCCATCGCTTTTGAGAGTCGCAAGCTCAACGACACTGAGCGGCGATACACTGTTCAAGAAAAGGAGATGACAGCAATAGTGCATTGTCTAAGGACTTGGCGGCACTATCTCCTCGGAAGCAAGTTCGTTGTGCGGACGGACAACGTCGCCACAAGCTACTTCCAAACCCAAAAGAAGCTGTCACCGAAGCAAGCCAGATGGCAGGACTTCCTCGCGGAGTTCGACATGGAGCTTCAATACAAACCCGGAAGGGAGAACCATGTGGCTGATGCACTTAGCCGCAAAGCTGAGTTAGCAGCGGTGTGCCAGCTCCATGGAGCAATCAGGGAGCGAATCCGCGAAGGGACTTGCGAGGACCCTGTGGCTCAAGGACTCGTGCGACTCGTCAAGGAGGGCAAGGCGCAGCGGTTCTGGGTTAGCGATGGCCTTCTCCTAACAAAGGGGCGTCGCATCTATGTGCCTAAGTGGGGCAATCTTCGTCGAGAGCTCATGAAGGAGTGTCATGACTCCAAGTGGGCCGGACATCCGGGGCAAAAACGAACTTTGGCATTGCTAGAAGCCGCATACTATTGGCCTCACATGCGGGACGATGTGGAGGCATATGTGCGGACTTGTCTTGTGTGCCAACAAGATAAGGTGGAGCGCCAAAAGCCTGGAGGCCTCCTCGAGCCACTACCAACGCCAACGCGTCCATGGGAGAGCGTCTCGATGGACTTCATCTCTGCATTGCCCAAGGTGGGGGCATTGGGATCGATTCTTGTGGTGGTGGACCGATTCTCCAAATACGGAACCTTCATAGCAGCACCAGCGGATTGCACGGCAGAGGAAGCAGCGCGGCTCTTCGTCAGCAATGTGGTGAAGCTTTGGGGCATTCCCGAAAACATTGTGAGCGATCGCGACCCAAGGTTCACGGGCAAGTTCTGGACAGAGGTGTTCCGGATCTTGGGGTCGGAATTGCTCTTCTCTACAAGTTTCCATCCGCAGACGGACGGCCAGACGTGTTACGGAATTTGAGTTGGCGTAGTTTCGTGAAAGTTTCAAGTCTTGAAGATTGAAGGTGAAGAAAGTTGGATCATTTAACTCAATCTCAAGAAAGAAGAATTCAAAAGGATCAGGTATGTTTAACTAAAGATTTTGTGTGATCCGAATACTTCTTGTAGTGTAGAAACACTTGGAAGAATCTTTCATTGCATAAAAATAAAAAACTGGACTTGGGACATGTTCAGGATCCGGATCAGGTTGTTCAATCCGGATCCCGAAGGTGGTTCGTTCATACACCAGTTCAATCCGGATCGTAGCCTCTCTTGATCCGGATCCCGAACACTGAGTTTACCATCTTCCTTGAACGATCCGGATCAGGCTTCGCAATCCGGATCCCGAACGTTGATGTTTGGTGAACTGTATGAACGATCCGGATCAAGCACTTCGATCCGGATCCCGAACCTTCATTTTTCTGGAATTGCCTGACTCGTTACGACGATCCGGATCACAGCTAATCCGATCCGGATCGCCGTCCGTAAAATTTCCAGAAATATTAGGTTTTTGATTCTTATCTCCTTCCTAGGGTTTCTAACCTATAAATAGACCCTATGACTCTTTTTCTAGGGTTAATCCATATAGCCGTCATTTTCATATATCATTTCATACGGCCCTAGATCCACATATAGAGAAGAAAGGAAATCATTAGAGAATACTCTATGTTTCTTCATCTATATTGATTAGTTTGATTCTAGGTATTCATACTCACATCTTGAGTTGAATCAAACTAATGAATACTTAGATGGTATTTCCGATCTATCTTTGATCTAAGTATTCGGCGGATCATCACCACCCTAAAAACAACGATTTACCCAAAAAATCGGCGCGTGGATTCGCGTGTCCTTGTGGATTCAAGGTTCAACCGCTCTCGTGGATTCGGAGCGAGGCACATTCGTGGATTCGAAGGGTGCTATTGGGTGAAGACCGTGGATTCGGTCGGACGTCGTGGATTCGACGTTGGACGCCGTGGATTCGGCGTTGGGCGCAGATCGTGGATTCGAGAAGCGTCGCGGAGCGAGCGGAGAAGATCCTCTAGGAGCGTATGGAAAAGGTTGAGTCGTAAGTGTGTACGGTAAATCACCTTGTACGTGTTTTAATTCTAGTGGATTTCTGCCGTGTTATCGGTCCCGTGGTTTTTTACTCCGGTGATGGAGTTTTTCCACGTAAAAATCTTGCGAGTTATTTTTATTTCCGCATTGGGTTTTTATCGCAACGATTTTTGAGTGTTTATACGTTTACACCTATTCACCCCCCTCTAGGTGTTTTTTCCCCTATTTAGATCCTTATTACATATAGCCCAACAAGTGGTATCAGAGCGGTAATAGGGTTGTAAACAATGGTTGAAGGTGGAAACATCAACCGACCCCCGTTCTTCGATGGAACAAATTATGCGTACTGGAAAGTGCGGATGAAAGCCTTTTTAGTTTCCATCGACGAACGGGTGTGGCAATCAATTGAATTAGGATGGTCTAATCCAACTGAATTTATTGGTGATGTCCACACCTTAAAACCTAGGTCGAAATGGACCAAGGAAGAGTTAGACTCATCTTCTTACAATGGCAAGGGAATTAATGCTATTTTTAATGCCTTATCTCAAACTGAGTTCTCTCGCGTCTCAGCATGTGAGACTGCGAAAGAAATCTGGGATGTTCTTCAGGTTACACATGAGGGAACTAACCTCGTGAAGATTCAGAAACTGCAAATGCTTACGAGCAAGTTTGACTCTATCTTAATGGCAGAAAATGAATCTTTCACGGACTACTATACACGATTGCAAGATATCGTAAACTCATGTGCTAACCTAGGAGAGAAGATTCCAGAATTTAAGATTGTAAGAAAGATCTTAAGAACTCTTCCTGAACGATTTCGCCCAAAGGTTACTGCCATTGAAACTATTAAACACCCGGACGAAATACGTGTAGAAGAATTAGTTGGTGCATTACAAACTTATGAAATGACATTTACTACTAACAATTCTTCTGGAAAAGCATCCTCTTCTAAGTCTTCAGGTTATGCGTTGAAAACAACTAAGGAAGAAGACGCGGATACATCCTCCTCAGACGATGACGAGAACCTTTCAATGGAGGAATTTGAGAAGCAGCTCGCTCTCTTGACAAGGAAGTTTCGCCGCAACTTTCGAAGGGGTAATTCAAGTAAATCTCCATCCTTCGGAAAGTCGATCAAAGGCAAGGGTACTTCAAGTTACAAGTCAAGAAAGCAAGAGAACTTCTCAAAGGATAAGAAAAGTTCAGAGGGACAACTACAATGCTTCAAATGTCGAGGCTACGACCACATTGCAACGGAGTGTCCCAACAAGTATCCGGCAAAGAAGAAGGCGATGCAAGTCGTCACTTGGGATGACAACTCAACGTCAAATGAGTCGTCTTCAAGTGATGAAGAAAAGAGCTCCACGGCATTCCACGCGTCCATATCTTCACCCTTCATGTGCTTTATGGCAAGTACATCCGAGTCGTTGTCCAACTCCACTGTTGAAAAGATTGCAACGGACAATGAATCGGATGATTCGGAAGGTGAAGATTTTGCTTTAGCCTACCACAGACTTTTGAGGGATTCAAAGAAAGTGGCTAAGCAAAACAAGAGTTTGAGAGGGAGAGTGCATGATCTCGAAGAAGAAGCAAAAAGAGCAACTTCTCTCTCAAACGCTCTTGAAGTGGAAAGGGAAAATCTGATAAAAGTAAATGTTTCCCTTCAAGAGTCCAATGAGCGTTTTGAGAAGGAACATACAAATCTGGTGGATAAAGCGAATCACTTCTCAAAGCTCTACAACGAGGCTCGACAGGATAACCTGGAAATGACAAAGACCATTTTCCAACTCAAGGATGACTTACAGCGATTCTCTTCAGGAAGGAGTAAGTTGGATAGACTTCTTGGTCTTGGTCAATCAAATCGGTTCGGCCTCGGATACACTCAAACTGGAAACAGTCCAAGTTCGAGTGGGACAGTTTTTGTGCCTCAGTCGGTATCTCCTCCTCCGACACCGGAATTCAAGACAAACAACGACGACAAACCTACTTCATCCTCTTTGGGTTCGTCAAGATCTAAGGTATGTTTTCGTTGTGGTGTTTCAGGGCACATAAGAAGATATTGCAAGACGGGAGTCAAACGCTCACCTCAATCACTCTTGCAACGACTACCAAAAAGGCGCCTCCCCGGAAATCAAAGCAAAACCTTTCAAATGAAAAGAGCCTTGGTAATTCACCGCGCAAGACGACATCATCAAGGAGCGGCAATCGATCTGACAAGACGCCTTCACCTAGGAGAATAACCTCACGACCATTACCGACGCACTCCAAAAGGGTTTGGGTGCGCAAAGGTGAAATTTACCCTTGTCTTGTTACCAATGTTTCCTTGCATGCATATGATAGTTCGTCTTGGTATCTGGATAGCGGTTGTTCCCGTCACATGACCGGTGACAAAAATAGTTTTCAAAATCTTGAGAAAATCTCTGGAGGACTTGTTGTTTTCGGAGACGGTCGATCTTCCAAAATTGTTGGAAAAGGGACGGTAGCTATTCCAAATGGCCCGATTTTGAAAAACGTCTTATTTGTTGATGGCCTTAAGACTAACCTCATAAGCATAAGTCAACTTTGCGACAATGGTTTTTCAGTTAACTTTTCATCTGTTGAATGCGTTGTAACTGATAAGGACCATGTCTTCTTTTTAAAAGGGGTTAGATCTGAAAACAATTGTTATGTTGTTCCTAATAAATTTTCTGAAAATTGTAACTTAGCCACTTTGAATAATGAAACTCTTTGGCATGAAAGGCTAGGTCACTTAAATTTTAAGGAACTTACTAGAATTTCAAACAAGGACGTGGTCAAGGGGGTTCCAAAACTTTTATTTAAACAAAACGTTGTGTGTGGTGGTTGCCAAAAGGGAAAACAGTCTAGGACTGCACACAAGAACTTGAACCACGTTGGTACAAAACGGCCCTTGGAACTTTTGCACATGGATTTAATGGGGCCGACCCGTCAACCATCTTTGGGAGGTAAATGGTATATTTTTTTATTGGTTGATGATTTCTCTCGGTATTCTTGGGTAGCATTTTTAAAAGAGAAAGCTGATACTTTTGATTCTTTTCACGAGATTTGCCTTCGTATTATGATTGAAAAGAATGAAAAGATCATTCGTGTTAGAAGTGATAGAGGTGGAGAATTCATTAATTCAAAATTCACCGACTTTTGTACTTCAAACGGTATTAAGCATGAATTCTCTGCACCCTATACACCTCAACAGAATGGTGTTGTCGAGCGCAAGAACAGGGTTGTTCAAGAGATGGCGCGTGTGATGCTTCACAGCCGGAATTTACCGCTACATTTTTGGGCTGAAGCTGTGAACACCGCTGTCTATGTCATTAATCGAGTGTTCTTGCGTCCGGGAACGTTAAATACACCATATGAACTATGGTGTGGTAGAAAACCCAACATCAAATATTTTCGCATCTTCGGGAGTCGGTGTTACATTTTACGTGACCGTGAAAATCTTGGAAAGTTTGACTCACGAAATGACGAAGGGTTTTTCTTGGGGTATTCTACTAATAGTACAGCATATCGAGTATTTAACTTGGAATCTAAGACGATCGTAGAATCCATAAATGTTAAAGTAGATGAAGCTTTTCACTTTGCATCTGAAAAATCTACCCTCGATATTTCTCTAGATGATGATACTCCTGCTGTTGCATCTTCTCATAATAATACTTCCAATATTAATGATGCATCTAATGGTTCTTCAAGTTTATCTAATGTGCAGGAATCATCTCATATATCTCCGAGTACTCCGTTTCAACAAACGCTACGAATCTCCAAGGATCATCCGGAATCGAATATTATTGGAGATCCACAAGAAGGAGTCAGAACTCGGAGGCAGTTGGTTTGTGGATTCGCTTGCTACGTATCTTTAATCGAACCAAAGAACATAGATGAAGCTCTTCAGGATGACTACTGGATTAAAGCAATGCAGAAAGAGCTCCATCAATTTGAGCGAAACAAAGTCTGGGAATTAACGAAGCCTCCAAAGCAACATAATGTGATAGGTACCAAATGGATCTTCAAGAACAAGAAAAATGAGGATGGGACTATCATTAGGAACAAGGCACGATTAGTTGCTCAAGGCTACTCTCAAGTAGAAGGTATAGACTTTGATGAAACATTCGCCCCTGTAGCTAGACTCGAGTCCATTCGTATACTGTTTGCTATTGCTTGTCATTTTAAAATCAAATTATTTCAAATGGACGTTAAGAGCGCATTTCTAAATGGGTTTTTAAATGAGGAAGTTTATGTGGCTCAACCGAAAGGTTTTGTAGACCATAAACAACCTAACCATGTTTTTCGTTTGAAAAAGGCTCTTTACGGTCTGAAACAAGCACCGCAAGCATGGTACGAAAGGTTAACAAAGCACCTTTTGGAGAAGGGCTATACTCGAGGGGGAGCTGACAGGACTCTCTTTGTGAAGCATTATCAAAATAATTTTATTGTAGCACAAATCTATGTCGATGACATTGTATTTGGTGCAACAAAAGATAATGATGCTTCTAAATTCGCGGAGACCATGGAAAGCGAATTTGAGATGTCCATGATGGGCGAATTGTCTTATTTTCTTGGATTGCAAATTAAACAAAATGATGAAGGTATTCACTTGAGTCAATCCAAGTATGCACTGGAGTTGGTCAAAAAGTTTGATCTAGAAAATTGTAAAGATTTTCCAACTCCAATGGGAACTAGCCACAAGGGACTTGGAAGTGAATCACATAGTGAGAATGTAGACGAGAAACTGTATAGAAGTATGATTGGAAGTCTACTTTACCTCACGGCTAGTCGCCCGGATATATCCTTTAGTGTTGGGATTTGCGCGAGATATCAATCAGCACCAAAGGAGGTTCACCTGAAAGCGGTGAAACGGATCATCCGGTACATCAAAGGATCAATTAATTTCAGAATTTGGTATCCTATGGGAACAAGTTTGGATATTGTTGGATACTCAGATGCCGATTGGGCAGGATCAGTGGATGATCGGAAAAGCACGAGTGGTGCATGCTTCTATCTTGGCCATTGCCTTGTTGCATGGCACAGTAAAAAGCAGAATTGCATAGCACTCTCGACTGCCGAAGCGGAATACATTTCAGCTGGAAGTTGCTCAACTCAACTCATTTGGATGAAAAGCGTATTGAGCGACTTCCGGATTTTAGCATCTTCGGTAACAATTCTTTGTGACAACACAAGTGCAATCAACATTTCTAAAAACCCTGTGTTGCACTCTAGAACAAAACATATTGAACTTAGATATCATTTTCTTAGAGAGCTAGTTGAATCAAATACTCTTCAACTTTCATATATTTCAACTGAGGATCAATTAGCTGACATTCTAACAAAACCTTTGGATCAAAAACGTTTTATTCATTTGCGAAAAGCAATTGGAATGCTTTCCTTGAAATAAACTTCTTTTTGAAACCTTTGCTTAGGATAGGTTTTGTCTTTGTTTTGTTTTGTTCATTATCTATGTCTGTACATAGGACATTAATTGAGCATAGATCATAATTGACTTTAATTGCATCTTTTCGCACATTTAGAAATTTATTATGCTTTCGCCATCATAATATTTCACTGTTGCAATGATCATTTATGTTAATTAAATCATCTTCTGAGTGATCAAAGTCAATTTCTCTCTCTCAATGATCTCTTGGTATAGTCATTATCTTATTTGACTGTTTAGTCGAGTATGAAATCGAGATCAATTTTTGGTTGAATACTTTATATCTTAAATAATTGATAGCCAATTGAGGGGGAGTCAAAGAAATGTAAAATGCTCAAAAGATGTGGAAAGAGTTACATCCCAATGAGGAGTGTGAAAACTACCACCACATGGAGGAAAGAGCTACCACCTCGGTCGTCCGAGTATTGTGTGCAGCTACCACATGTATACCAAGCATGGTTGTTCAAATTTTGATTAAGTAAAATGCATGTTGAAATACTTGACTCCGTCAAATTTCAAGGTTGGTATAAGGTGGGTTTTTAAAGAAAGATGCTCAAAGAGCCACTCTCTTCAACAGATTGTCTAGATACATTATCTACTATATTTGGGATTTCAAACATCTATTGATCTTTGTATTTCATTTTCTTTACTGAATTGATGATTTGATAAAGGCATTACTCATAAGATCAAGTTAGATGTAATTGAAGGTGTTCAACTTTAAGGGATTTAATTTTTGTAAATTCTCGATTCATTTCTGGATATTATTGATAGATTTGGCATAATCTAATTCTTGTTGTATGAAACGATGATTTCTGTTTAAAGTTGATACACATTTGTGCTTACAATCTTTTTCTGGTTTTTCTTGAATTTCTCTGAAATTTTCTAAAGAAAAAGTTGGAGCCGATCCGGATCGGGCAAGATGATCCGGATCCCGAACGCAGATATTCTTCTGCGGGCTGACGATCCGGATTGGACCTGCCGATCTGGATCCCGAACGCAGTTTCTCACTGCGGGTAGCCGATCCGGATCGCAATCATGAACTGATCCGGATCGCGGCTAGGGTTTTATAAAGAACAAAAGGGTTTTGATTTCTTTTACTCCAATCTTTTGTTCCAAAGTTTCCAGAGCTTCTCTCTCTAGATTTCACCCTTCTTGGAAGCTTTCAAACTCAAGTTCTTCAACTCCGAGTAAGTTTTATTGATCAAAATCTCGGTTTTTCACCGTTTTTCTCTATTCCTCCTCAAACGTGATGAATTTCTTGGATCAATTTTGTTTGTGGATGGTTTTTGATCAAATTTCTTTTGAAATAAGAACTCTGGGTAGATTAGTTTTGATTATATGCTAGGTATTCTCCTGATTAACGGATTTTTAGGCTTCGATTTCTAAAATTTCGGTTTTAGGGCATATAATAAGGATTTTCGAAAATCATGCAATTGATCTATTTTTAAAAGTCCTTTTGCAAAACTAATTTGATTCTTAGTCTCTCTACATGATTATGATTGTTTGGGTACAATTTTTCAAATTTTTGAAAATTAACAATTTTTTCGTGTTCTTGAGTTGTTCCACACAGGATTTCTTTTCTCAAGAAACCAATAGCAATGGTGATCACTTGGATTGTTTTCCTACTTGCTGCTATGGTACATACGAGAGACACTATCAAGCCCAAGAGGGCTAAGAAGGCTAAGAAAGCGAAGAAAGCTAAAGATGATTCCGATACAGAATCTGAAACGGAATCAATTAATTGGGATGAACTGCAAGTTGAAGCAACGACTGTTCCGACTGCTTCAAAGGGAAAAGCACCTGCAGAAACATCGAAGGCTCCGCCCACTGCTGCTGAGAAAGGCAAAGCTCCAATGGAAGAAACCTCTGGGAAGACAAGAAGAAAAAGTGTTGCTCGCAAAAGAGGGAGTGCACAAGGAATCTCCATTGAGCAACCAGCTGATAGGCAAGCACCTCCACAAGACTTTGTCAGCTCGGCTAGAATAAAGGATTTTGAAAACAGAGAATGCATTGGAGAAAGGCATGTTGATGTAAAAGCCTTAAAGGAGCGTTCTCGGACGTTTGGGACTTTGTTTGACCAGATAGGTCTTGCTCCCATTTGCAATTTCCCGAAAACCACTGGTTATTGTCTTCACTCTGTGAGAATGTTTTATCAGAATGCTTGCTATCTAGTTGATCAGGAGAGCGGTCGCCGAGATTTTCAAACATTGGTCAAGAATGTTAAGATCAAAGTGACGCCCCAACTGATTGGAGAGGTATTAGGGATGGACGCCTGAGCCGATGGGACTCATTACCTGAAGAATCAAGTCTTCAACACCTACTCCTGGAGAGTGGTAGTTGATGGAATCTGTGTTCCAGATACTCGGTCGACAGGAAACTCCGTTTTCTCGAAAGAACTACGACCAGAGTACCGCTTCTTGAACCTCATTGCTTGTTATAATATCATTCCAAACATGAACACAAAGGTTCTTCGGTGGGAAAGAATGATATTCCTTTATCTAATTGGAAACCCCACAGCAGCAATGGGAGCTAACTTAAACATTCCTTACGTCATCTGGTCAAGGATGGCACGATATGTGGAACATGCTCATCCGTCAGAGAGACTACCTTATCCAATGATCATCATGCGCATTCTTCGCAAATTTAAAGCTGACACAAATGCGAGCTCCTATATGCACAGTCTAGGAACGATCAATGAAACAACAATTGTAAAGTCTCTCTCGACGAAGCCAGATGAACCCTTCATACCTCTTCACCGGCAACGAGCACAACAACAACAAGCGACAACCTCTGCACCGGCAGCAGCTCCTCCAGTCCAACCAGCACCTCCGGCACAACAAGCACCGCAATCAACTTCTGATGATGATGCATCTGTTACCTCAATCTATAAAGAACAGCAAAGGCTCTCCAACGAGCAAGAACGTATATCAAATGAACTAATTGAGGTAAAGGAAGAAATAAAGAAGGTAAATAAGAATCAATCATCAATGAACAAGCGATTAAAGAAGATATTCCAAATTCTCGGCTGTATCAGTTCAGACGAGTCTGAATAATCCGTATCCTTCCAATTTCTGTTTATTATGCATATGTTTAAATCTTTCTTTTGTGCAGGTTTTTAAGTTTTAGTCTTTAGCTCTCCAACTTGAACTATTAACCATTCTCTCCACTTCTGTAATTTTTGGCTTTGTTTGTGACAAAAAGGGGGAGAGAGTTTAGAGAACTTGAACAATGATGATGTGAAAATTGTGAAAATTGTGAAAATCTTGTATACATCAAGGTACAATTTTGAACAATGATGACTGCATCAAGGTACAATGATGAACAATGCTGATGTGAAAATTTTGTATACATCAAGGTAAATATCACTTCAACTTCAACTTTGGTTTTTATCTTGTGATTGTTTGCATGTCTCTACTAACTATTCGACTAACTATTTGGGCATGTATTATGACTAACAAGTTGATGTTGGACTAACATTTTGTGACATTTGGTTTTTAATTGCATAGAAGATATGTTGGTTTTTGACTATGATTTTCTTACATATCTGAATTCTCAAATGTCATGATGATCAGATAAACTCTATCTCTGTACTAGGTTTTGAATGCTAAATATTCTTGAGGTATCTAACGATCTCTTTTTGTCAAGAATGATTTCTTTGTGCAGAGGGTACAGATGTCTAAGTCTAGAGTCTGTTTTAGGAGTTTATCTCATGTTTTTAAATTTTTGGATCTCCATTGTAAATTTTTGTTGTATGGTGATAGCAACAAAAATATCTTTTTGAATTTTCTTGAGTGGATCTGTGTTTTGTCACGAAACCGCCAAAGGGGGAGATTGTTACGGAATTTGAGTTGGCGTAGTTTCGTGAAAGTTTCAAGTCTTGAAGATTGAAGGTGAAGAAAGTTGGATCATTTAACTCAATCTCAAGAAAGAAGAATTCAAAAGGATCAGGTATGTTTAACTAAAGATTTTGTGTGATCCGAATACTTCTTGTAGTGTAGAAACACTTGGAAGAATCTTTCATTGCATAAAAATCAAAAACTGGACTTGGGACATGTTCAGGATCCGGATCAGGTTGTTCAATCCGGATCCTGAAGGTGGTTCGTCCATACACCAGTTCAATCCGGATCGTAGCCTCTCTTGATCCGGATCCCGAACACTGAGTTTACCATCTTCCTTGAACGATCCGGATCAGGCTTCGCAATCCGGATCCCGAACGTTGATGTTTGGTGAACTGTATGAACGATCCGGATCAAGCACTTCGATCCGGATCCCGAACCTTCGTTTTTCTGGAATTGCCTGACTCGTTACGACGATCCGGATCACAGCTAATCCGATCCGGATCGCCGTC
>CM055065.1:20753815-20773470 GCA_029204045.2 Tillandsia leiboldiana | reverse complement strand
CGGCCCTGATATAGTCCGGGGTGTGCCTGCTGGCACGAGCGCCGGGGGCCCCTTGTCACGGGGTTAGCTTTCGCTTGTGAAATTACCCGTGCGGCGCTCAAGTGTCGCACACCTGAGCCAGACTTCCGAGTCCCCTTGCCACGGACACGCCCTCGAACTTGTAAACATGCGGGATCAAAACTCAAGCATTAACCAAGCTGCTCCTCCACGAGCCTGACTGCCCGACGCCGCCCTTACGTCGAACCCTTTGTCGAACTCCGCGAGTTCCGAACAACAACTCCCGCCTCCAAGGTTGGCCTTCAGCCGAGTAGATTCCGCCTGCCGGACAACTCTCCCTCGAGAGTGCTACTCACCGAATGCCAATGTGCCTCCGAAGCAAGCACCCAGACAATACAAGTTCTCACACTTGGTCCATTCGAATGGACCCGACGAACAGACTTTGCGCGTTCCGCTCGTTGCTAACCGAGCGACCCTTCCCCTCATCTGCCCTCCGCCACCCATTGCCTTGACAAGGCATTGCGTGCCCCTCAACTTCCACTACAGAATCCCATAGTCGAGTCGGGCCTGTCCCGTTACGCCGGTCACCTAGGTCCGTCATCGCTTCCGGTTCGTCCAAGGTTCGCGTATCCGAACAGCACCCACACTACTCTGTCCCGCGTGTGTCCCTTCGCAAGGGTTTGCAACCTAGCGACATTCTCCCCGCGTCGCCACCCCCTGGCACCTCCTTTGCACGACCATACCCGGCCAGCCAACACACATCGGCCCAGCACGCAAGGTTTGCTTGACGGATGTCGCCCACAAGCGATCGGCCTCGCTCCGCTTCGCTAGCCATTCGGACCCGCCATTGCACGGCATGCCTGGCCGCCAACACCGCTCGGTCCTTCCATGGCTCACTTTACGAAAACCAGCATCGATTGTCTCCTCTTACTTCGTGGCCTCGCGCCACATGAATCCCCGCTCGGCACCGCTGCCCTTTACGAGCCTTGCCCATTACGGCGGACCGACCGCTTCCTTCGCCTCGCACTTCGTAGCCTCGCGCCTCACGAATCCCCACTAGGCACACACATGCCTTCGCAAGCCTTGTCCATTGAGGCGACAACCTTCGCAAGACTGTCCCCTCATCCGCTCGTTCGCTCCACTACAGAGATCCGAAACGGCAAAGGTAGTGGCAAGCGAACCGAGAGCAAACCTCTTGGCTTACCCGCTCTGTAATACCGTCGACCTCGTGTCTTTGGCATTACACTAAGCCCGTGTGCTCATCGACCCTCGATACCGCTCACACGAACTTAGGCTTGGCGACTCCGCTCGCCAAGGGATGGCCTCTGTCCTATAGGCCAATGGGGAGTCGGGGCGACTTCGCAAGTGTCCAACCCCTCCTCTTTATAAACCCCACGGCATCCACCCCTTTGGCACCCCGGGGGTACAAAGGTGCTCACGAGGGGTACGTTGTGAAACCTCACATGCGCACCATCTTCCTGGTCATGGCATTGGCCATTGCTAGGGAATTGCCTCCGTTGGTCGCCGCCTCACCCGACGGCTCAAAATTGACGGATTTGTTGCCCAACTTCGCAAACCTAACTCTGTCACCCAATGCCTACCAAAGTCATCAACAAGTTGTCACGCCCGGGTGTAAACCAGAACCCGGGCCCGTCCACAGATCCGCCGTGCACACGGTATTTCCCGTGTACACGAAGCGCCAGTAACCTGCTCAGATATAAGAGATATATAAAAGAGCAATAAAAACAGAGCTGAACTAAAACTAATGCATCTCAGACTGAAGCTGGAAATAAAATACAATACATCTGTATATAAATGATACAGCAGTCTCTCCCAGCTCACAAAATAAATACAACCTGCTGGCGAAAGCCAGTCCAAAAGTGAAAGTAACGTCTGAGGAAACAGAGGTGGGTACACCAACAGTCCAGCTAACGTGCTCATCCTGCCTCGGGATCTATCTACTCAGCCGTCCTCTCTCCTCGACCCGCCACTGTAAGCCCAGTAGCACCCGCAGAAGACACTGCAAAACAAGGGAGAAGAAAAAGGAAAGAAGAATGGGGGTGAGACTACTAGTAAACCAGTAGCCTCCCCTAGTGGGTAAAACCTCAACTCTGACACGCCACTAGGTCTACCAGAGGCAAAAGGAATAAAGGTGGTATGCAATGAGTATGACTCTGATGAAAAGCTACCACTAGAATGCCTCTAAAAACTGAGCTAAAAGAATAGCTGAATGTATGCATCAGAATACAAAATGCCTGCCTGAATAAACCCAATCTGACCACCAGTAAACACTGGTACTGCCTGCTCTTGATGCCAAAATCGGGTATGCCAGCCTACCGCATAACACCGATAGGGGATGAGAGTCTCGAAGACTCGAGGTCTGAAAACCGCACACCTCGAAGTGGCACTCGAGGGGAGCGACCCACACGAGTCAAGTGCCTCAATAACAAGTATCAAAGTCAGCAGGACTGGATCATGACTATGACCAAAGTGGGAAAACCCATCCACTAAAGGGAGACCCGATCTCAACCTGATGCAATATAACAAATAGTGGGGAAACTCCATCCACTAGATACCTGATACCCAATCTGATGCATAAGCAACCTCCGATCAACCGCCCAAGGTCCGCGGTTGCCGCAATACCCTGCCATCAAGCCTGCCTGTCCCAAAACCCAAGATCCTGACTACACTATCCCCAAACCCCCTGCTCGCGCACGAGCTACAAATACCCTGAGCCTCAAATGAAAGGAGAAAAGAATAATAAAAAGGTTTCTCCTATGTCAATTCCAGCATGATAGTGTAGCAGAAAAAGGTGGCCTATCTAGGTGACCATACAAGCATGCAAATGTCCCAAGATGAGTATAAAGATAACAGATGTCGATAACCTTCATAATGTCAGAGCATGTAGAGAACAGTATGAGAATAGTAAATATGAGATAGCCTGTGCCTGCCTATGCCCATACCCAAAGCCCACAAATCATTGATTAGCCTTATCCTTTAAACATGACGCTGCTGTTCTACAATCATAATCCCCAATCAAGCAAGTTCTAACAATATCTGTTTAATCACAATAAGCCTGCCATTGCCACACATAAAGTGCATTTATCCTTTTAATACAAGAAGCTACTCAAATGCCTAGCGGGTAATCAAAAGAAGAAGGGTTAACAACCACACCCATAATGGCAATCCTGACCAGATCAGACATGCGGTCAACCGCCCTACTATCCGCAATAGCCGCAAAACCCCAAAAGCTAAAATCCAAGCCCCGACTACACAATGCCGATCCCTGCTCAAACCCGAGCAACAAATAGCCGCCTGCCTAAGGAATAGGGGAAGAAGAGACAATAGGGTTCCTCCTAAGTCAGTCCCAAAATATAGTGTAGCGATCAGAAATGGTCTAACTAGATATCCCTGAAATCGAGCCTATCTCCTCATGGAAGAAAGAAGGGGAGTGACAAATAGTGGTTCACCATGTGTACCAAGTAATAACTCCACCTGGGTGTAATCATCATGCTAAACCATAATCCAACCCACATGTCCATAACCTGCTAATCACCCTCACATGAATCATCCACCTATGCCTGTCCAAAAATCCTCAAGTGTACCCTCCCACAAGACGCCTCACAATATCACAATATGAAAGTACATCCCCCTCCCTCATGCAAGGTTAAATGCTAAAACGATGTCCATGAAGCATGTATAAGTTCCAACATGTCAAGTTTCCAATATAATGTTTTCCATATGATAGGCTCACAATTATCCAGTTAAGCATGCATGTCCATTAGGTGACCATTCAACATATTCAATAAAGGGGATCACTCTAATATTCCTAGTGGGTACATCAGAAAAGAGGAGTAAAGCAACCACCCACCTGGAATTGCGCAACCCAAGGCTGTCCAATATCTCTTTTTCACACCACAAGTCCAAACAGATAAGCCGCCGCGATCACTGTTCACAATTACCCCAAAACATGCAATTAAACATACAATTATCCTCAAAACATGCTATTCCAGTAATCAGTCCAGAGTTGAGCCTTTTCACCTGCGAGTTGTGCACAGAAAATTCCCAAAAATATACCGTCGCGATCCTCGCGACGAGCCGGTCGAAACGAGTACCTGCACGCTCAAATCCGAGTTTCCTACATTGAGATATAAATTCGGCAAGGGGACTATCCCAAAGAACTCTGTACTGTAAATTTCAGCACCAAATACTGAAAATAATGCCTTTTTCACCTTCGGGGAAAATCCAGAAAAATCCAGGAAAATTTGAGGATGTTCCTTGCAATGTGTAGATGCAAAATGCCTTCTTAATCACCTCAATCCGATGTCCGGTTGCGGAGATATCGCTGAAAGATCGAACCGCTGTCCAAAACTCCATCACAGCAAATGGTGTCACAGTAAACTCAGGAAAACTCCTCGAAAAAACGTGAAACGAGGGGAAACAGGAAATACCAATATTAAAGCTCTGTCAGTCGCCGTTCCAATGGCGCAAGAATCGCCGGAAAATGTGATCGGGGTAGACCGGGAGAGCTCTCGCATTGGAATGCGACGAAAGGGATACACCGATGAAGGAACGTCGCGCCGTGCCGGAGAAATGGAAATCTCGTAATCCGTGCCGCCGAAAAATCCGAAACTCCACCATATGCTCCCTCTCTTCAAGATGAAGATTTCATCTTCTCACTCCTCGAGAAGATGAAGCCTCTAAGGTGGTGAAAAATGCCTTTGAATGAGCCTCGGATGGAGATAATAGGAAAAACCAGAAAAATCTTTTCCATTAATTCCCTCTGTGTCCCGCCGAACAGGAAACACCAAAACTGTCCACTAAAATGCTGCCACGTGTCCACAGAACACAAAACACCAAGTCTGACCAATCGGATTGCGCCACGTGGCGCCGACCATCCCTGCCCGCGCGCCAGAACCGCTTGCTGCCCCGGCCCGCACAGTTGACCGGCCAATAGGAGAAAGCCACGTGTCAATGCCACTATCCGCTGCACTTGGTGCACGAGATCATGTGAACCTAACCAATGATATTCAGCCACGTGTCCACTTCCGGTGCACCATGAACCGTGAGCCAACATCAATACTCCGTAGACCGTCGACCGTGCGCCAACCAGTAAGAAGATGCCACGTGTCCCCGCATCGGTGCACGCTGGCCGTGTGGACCGCCCGCCTGCCCGCGCGCCCGCGCGCTGCCCGCGCGCCCGCGCGCTGCCCGCGCCCTGCCCGCGCCGCGTGCCGCCGCCGTTCGGCCTGCCCGAGGCCGCGCCGCCCCGGCCGACGCTGCCCGCCGCCGCCGCCGGCCGCCGGCGATCGCCGGAGTTACTGTTCCGGCGGTGAACAGTACCCGTGCTCAAAAATATCAAGTGGGTAGTCCGTTTTGACCGTTTTCGCGCGCTGATTCCAAATACGACGTCCATTTCGCCAAATTCCCATCCGATAAATCGCCGGAGGCTCCCGGAAAGGCGTTTTCAATCCGAATTTCATGCCGAGTCCAAATTTGATATCCGATTTGCGCGAAAACACCTCTAAACATCCGACGGGGTCCCCCTGATCACCCACGTGATCCATTATAAGCCCGAAGTTCATCACTTGAGTCCAAATTGGCGCACGAACACCGCCGACATTCCCCGTAGGCCTCCAGAAGCTGCCGATCACACTGTAACAGCCCTGTAGAATTCCGGATCATCACATCCTCCCCCACTAAAAGAAAGTTTCGTCCTCGAAACTAAAGCAACTCTCAAGGAGTCTCAGAAACCAGGGGGTAAGTACTCAACACCGCCGTCTCCCGCTCTCCAGTCGCCTATCACTCCCCGTGATTACTCCTCAGCAACAACAACAGCAACAACCAGTACGGCATAGCCCGATTGCGCAATTCCCTCATCTCACGAGCCGGAATTCGCAACGAGCGTCCCTCGTACTCCAAACTCTCGCAGGGCTCCAAAGAAGTGAGTCAATCGCGGGCGAGGAGTCCAAAACATAACACTCCTGAGCTGAGACACAGGAAAACCTCAGGGACTCCATCAAAAGCCTGGGGGAAAAGAACGAACAGCCAGTGCAACACGCACTAAAATCACCCTCTAGAGCCAACTCGACCAGGGCGACCCGAAACACCTCTACACAAGCACCCGCACAGGAAAGAGGCCCTAACAAGCAGGGGTTCTCACTCGGTCACTGTCTGATACCAACTTACTCTGCCAAAACCAGACCACACGAGTAGATTGCTCAGCCGCAGCCTATCCTCAAAAGGGATCCCCTGGGACACAATCTCAAGCCCTGTACACCACCATGGTCCCACACAGCGCCAGCTATGGAACCGTCAAACTCAACTCCCAATTTAGCTCTTCTGCTTTAGGTATCCGCCATCACAGTGGCCCGGTCGGGGTGATCCTGGATGCTCATCAAAATCCAATGGTAGCTCCATAGCCACTATGAGAGGTATCACTATCAGTCGCAAGTCCATCTTCCTCCGCTGACCATACTAAAATCGGCGCTGGTACCCATCTCACCATCCGCTCGTCAAACTCTGCAGGCACCATCCGGTCCAAAAGCTCCTCACCTCAAAAGTAACTGTCGATCTCGGCCCATCTCAAATAGCATTTAATTTGACCGGACTTCCACCGCCGCCCCTGCGGCTAAATACGTAATCCAGGAAGATGTGCTCTCAAAGCTAAAACTTGTACCAAAACCATTTGGCATAAAACTTTATCCTCACAGACCTTGCCACAGCATCTACAATTGCTCCTCAAACTCTAGATCACTCAGGGAGGGGGTAAAAGCCAAGATATCCCTGAAAAATGCCACTATCAATCCGTTCAAGCCCAACTGGAACACAAAATTCCTCAATCTTAAAGGCAACAAGGCATTAGTCATTCCATTGGCCTCACTGTACTCATAATGCCCCTAGCGTGTCCTGAACGCCATCTTGGCGAGATACTCAGCTGTAATTCCAAATTGGTGCAGGCATCATAATCGATCAACTGCCGGAGCATAACTCCATCAAAAGGTCCTAAATAATACCTGGACCTGCCAGGGCTCCAATCACAAAGGGCTCTCACAGTCGTGTATCAACGACGCGGCACTAGGTCAAACAAACCCTCTATCCATCAGGTCCACGCACCTATGCCCACAACTCTCACAGCACTACAAATGATATATAACGAGGTGCTATCGAGGTAGGCGTGGTTCCCAGAACCACGTCAATCGAAATCACAATTTCCCTAACCGGCGGCATCATCATCAGCTCAGGTGGAATCACACCCGGGATCTCACGGCAACAAGAATATCCTTACGTCCCGGTGCCGCCGTAGGTACCTCTCACACTATCGCTGTAACCTGAGTACCCAAATAGTCGCAACAAACAAGCCTTCTATTGTCTGCCTCGCAGAAAACAAGGTCCTTTCTCTCAGCAGTCAAACATCCTATGGCACTATGCCAACCAGTCCCAAGCACGGGGTCAAGACACCGAACTGTCACAAATACCAATAAGTCTGCCGGCATAACTCACGACCTCTACTGCACTGGACATGATCCACAAGCCTTCCCCAGCTGCGCAATACCAACAGTAACATGTACCTCTAGTGCACGGGGTAACAACTCTGCCTCTAGTCCATGCAGGAATGCAACATGCTCTTACTCCGACTGCTGTGATGAATTCACACCTGCGGCAACTCAGTCCATTACCGGGGCGCCCTCCAACCGGGCGGCACAGATTCATCCACTCGATGCAAGTGGTCGTCGCTCAGCCTGCCAAAATATCTAGACCAATCACAAAGGGAGCACGACCTCTGTCCATGCTCACACTGAGGTGACGAATGTGGTCTCTCGCAGGCAGCCAATCCACGCTACCGCTGCGCCACTCTGATAAAAGGGCTGATGCTGTCATCGGGGTCCGCCCAACCTCTGACGTCTCAGAAATCCACCTGGATATCATCGTCATACGACCAAGCACAATCAATTCGTGCAATTCCTTATACAATTATCCTTACTAAGCTCACCCCTCAATCACCTATATTGCACCCCAAACATGCCAGTTATCAATCACACAGGGTAACATCCCCCTTGGGTAAGCTTTGCATAATCCATCCACAAGGCTATCCACCATCCTGGAAGGGAAAACGAAAATGTCTCTGCCGGCCGATCTGTCCTCCAACACCTAGTGCCAAGCGCCTCTATCCAAGACTCGCCTCTGGCGGCAGACCCCTATACAAAGGAGCTGCAACGCTACGCCCCAAACACAATGCCTACTCCATCGAGGCATCCAAAATCCAAACGGGGAATCAAATAACCTGAAAGGTATCCTGATGCAATCCACTCACAGTCAAGCATATCCTATGCGCCATGTCCCCCAAGTCATAGAGCGCGCAGTTCGATAACTGCATAAACCCTTTTTGACACCAGGAGGCTCTCAAGCAGTCTTTCCATCACCACCAACCACGATTCTACCCCAAGAGGCTCCAAACTTAATCCTATGAATCGGGGTGGTTTAACTGCTGAAACTGGCTCAACTGATCAATGGTGTCCCATAGCTCATCCGCTGTCAATTATCCACCCTGCCTCGGCGCCTCTTCACTAAACATTGGCACGGAGGGGCTACTCACTCCATCGGTACCACAGAAATCCCCGCCCCTGAGGATACTGCAACCGGGTGGTCTCAGAAAAAAGCACTGTCGAGCTGCCCGCTGCTCCGACAACTGTGTCACTAAAAACTCGATGCCCGCTCACTCTGCCACTGATAAGCCTCTGACAATCCTGTCATCTGGGTCCGGAGTCCTCTGACCCCAATCCGGTATCCGGCCTGAAACAACTAGCTCAGACCCAACTGCCGCACCAAGGTGCGCCCGGGTCAAGGCCCAACGTCGGGGAGACACCGCTCGCCACGACAAACCGCAAATCAGAACACCCCAAACACTCAACCCAATCTAGCGAAAGTCAAAGACATCCCTCTATTTCTGTAACCTTATGTTGTCTGCAGCCAACATACTGTCCCACAGAAATAGAATATGTCGATCCCTCTTCACTCACTGGAAGAGTCAAACAAATAAATCGCTGACTTTCGCAAAGTGTCGCGTCCCTCGTGCCCTATCATCCTAGGGTCTGCTAAAAGCCTAGGGTTTCCTAAGTCCCAACCGACCTATCCCTAAGCTCTGATACCAACTTAATCTGTCACGCCCCGGGTGTAAACCAGAACCCGGGCCCGTCCACAGATCCGCCGTGTACACGGTATTTCCCGTGTACACGAAGCGCCAGTAACCTGCTCAAATATAAGAGATATAATAAAAGAGCAATAAAAATAGAGCTGAACTAAAACTAATGCATCTCAGACTGAAGCTGGAAATAAAATACAATACATCTGTATATAAATGATACAGCAGTCTCTCCCAGCTCACAAAATAAATACAACCTGATGGCGAAAGCCAGTCCCAAAAGTGAAAGTACAACCGTCTGAGGAAACATGGGTACACCAACAGTCCAGCTAACGTGCTCATCCTGCCTCGGGATCTATCTACTCAGCCGTCCTCTCTCCTCGACCCGCCACTGTAAGCCCAGTAGCACCCGCAGAAGACACTGCAAAACAAGGGAGAAGAAAAAGAGGAAAGAAGAATGGGGGTGAGACTACTAGTAAACCAGTAGCCTCCCCTAGTGGGTAAAACCTCAACTCTGACACGCCCACTAGGTCTACCAGAGGCAAAAGGAATAAAGGTGGTATGCAATGAGTATGACTCCTGATGAAAAGCTACCACTAGAATGCCTCTAAAAACTGAGCTAAAAGAATAGCTGAATGTATGCATCAGAATACAAATGCCTGCCTGAATAAACCCAATCTGACCACCAGTAAACACTGGTACTGCCTGCTCTGCCTGCCAAATCGGGTATGCCAACCTACGCATAACACCGATAGGGGATGAGAGTCTCGAAGACTCGAGGTCTGAAAACCGCACACTCCGGAGTGGCACTCGAGGGGAGCGACCCACACGAGTCAAGAGCCTCAGTAACAAGTATCAAAGTCAGCAGGACTGGATCATGACTATGACCAAAGTGGGAAAACCCATCCACTAAAGGGAGACCTGATCTCAACCTGATGCAATATAACAAATAGTGGGAAACTCCATCCACTAGATATCTGATACCCAATGTGATGCATAAGCAACCTCCGGTCAACCGCCCAAGGTCCGCGGTTGCCGTAATACCCTGCCATCAAGCCTGCCTGTCCCAAAACCCAAGATCCTGACTACACTATCCCCAAACCCCCTGCTCGCGCACGAGCTACAAATACCCTGCGCCTCAAATAAAAGGAGAAAAGAATAATAAAAAGGTTTCTCCTATGTCAATTCCAGCATGATAGTGTAGTAGAAAAAGGTGGCCTATCTAGGTGACCATACAAGCATGCAAATGTCCCAAGATGATATAAAGATAAACAGATGTCGATAACCTTCATAATGTCAAAGCATGTAGAGAACAGTATGAGAATAGTAAATATGAGATAGCCTGTGCCTGCCTATGCCACATACCCAAAGCCCACAAATCATTGATTAGCTTTATCCTTTAACATGACGCTGCTGTTCTACAATCATAATCCCCAATCAAGCAAGTTCTAACAATATCTGTTTAATCACAATAAGCCTGCCATTGCCACACATAAAGTGCATTTATCCTTTTAATCAAGAAGCTACTCAAATGCCTAGCGGGTAATCAAAAGAAGAAGGGTTAACAACCACACCCATAATGACAATCCTGACCCAGATCCGACATTCGGTCAACCGCCTACTATCCGCAATAGCCGCAAAACCCCAAAAGCTAAAATCCAAGCCCCGACTACACTATGCCGATCCCTGCTCAAACCCGAGCAACAAATAGCCGCCTGCCTAAGGAATAGGGGAAGAAGAGACAATAGGGTTCCTCCTAAGTCAGTCCCAAAATATAGTGTAGCGATCAGAAATGGTCTAACTAGATATCCCTGAAATCGAGCCTATCTCCTCATGGAAGAAAGAAGGGGAGTGACAAATAGTGGTTCACCATGTGTACCAAGTAATAACTCCACCTGGGTGTAATCATCATGCTAAACCATAATCCAACCACACATGTCCATAACCTTCTAATCACCCTCACATGAATCATCCACCTATGCCTGTCAGAAAATCCTCAAGTGGTACCCTCCCACAAGACGCCTCACAATATCACAATATGAAAGTACATCCCCCTCCCTCATGCAAGGTTAAATGCTAAAACGATGTCCATGAAGCATGTATAAGTTCCAACATGTCAAGTTTCCAATATAATGTTTTCCATATGATAGGCTCACAATTATCCAGTTAAGCATGCATGTCCATTAGGTGACCATTCAACATGTTCAATAAAGGGGATCACTCTAATATTCCTAGTGGGTACATCAGAAAAGAGGAGTAAAGCAACCACCCACCTGGAATTGCGCAACCCAAGGCTGTCCAATATCTCTTTTTCACACCACAAGTCCAAACAGATAAGCCGCCGCGATCACTGTTCACAATTACCCCAAAACATGCAATTAAACATACAATTATCCTCAAAACATGCTATTCCAGTAATCAGTCCAGAGTTGAGCCTTTTTCACCTACGAGTTGTGCACAGAAAATTCCCAAAAATATACCGTCGCGATCCTCGCGACGAGCCGGTCGAAACGAGTACCTGCACGCTCAAATCCGAGTTTCCTACACTGAGATATAAATTCGGCAAGGGGACTATCCCAAAGAACTCTGTACTGTAAATTTCAGCACCAAATACTGAAAATAATGCCTTTTTCACCTTCGGGGAAAACCCAGAAAAATCCATGAAAATTTGAGGATGTTCCTTGCGATGTGTAGATGTAAAATGCCTTTTTAATCACCTCAATCCGATGTCCGGTTGCGGAGATATCGCTGAAAGATCGAACCGCTGTCCAAAACTCCATCACAGCAAATGGTGTCACAGTAAACTCAGGAAAACTCCTTGAAAAAATGTGAAACAAGGGGAAACAGGAAATACCAATATTAAAGCTCTGTCAGTCGCCGTTCCAATGGCGCAAGAATCGCCGGAAAATGTGATCGGGGTAGGCCGGGAGAGCTCTCGCATTGGAATGCGACGAAAGGGATACACCGATGAAGGAACGTCGCGCCGTGCCGGAGAAATGGAAATCTCGTAATCCGTGCCGCCGAAAAATCCGAAACTCCACCATATGCTCCCTCTCTTCAAGATGAAGATTTCATCTTCTCACTCCTCGAGAAGATGAAGCCTCTAAGGTGGTGAAAAATGCCTTTGAATGAGCCTCGGATGGAGATAATAGGAAAAACCAGAAAAATCTTTTCCATTAATTCCCTCTGTGTCCCGCCGAACAGGAAACACCAAAACTGTCCACTAAAATGCTGCCACGTGTCCACAGAACACAAAACACCAAGTCTGACCACTCGGATTGCGCCACGTGGCGCCGACCATCCCTGCCCGCGCGCCAGAACCGCCTGCTGCCCCGGCCCGCACAGTTGACCAGCCAATAGGAGAAAGCCACGTGTCAATGCCACTATCCGCTGCACCTGGTGCACGAGATCATGTGAACCTAACCAATGATATTCAGCCACGTGTCCACTTCCGGTGCACCATGAACCGTGAGCCAACATCAATACTCCGTAGACCGTCGACCGTGCGCCAACCAGTAAGAAGATGCCACGTGTCCCCGCATCGGTGCACGCTGGCCGCGTGGACCGCCCGCCTGCCCGCGCGCCCGCGCGCTGCCCGCGCCCTGCCCGCGCCGCGTGCCGCCGCCGTTCCGCCTGCCCGAGGCCGCGCCGCCCCGACCGACGCTGCCCGCCGCCGCCGCCGGCCGCCGGCGATCGCCGGAGTTACTGTTCCGGCGGTGAACAGTACCCGTGCTCAAAAATATCAAGTGGGTTGTCCGTTTTGACCGTTTTCGCGCGCTGATTCCAAATACGACGTCCATTTCGCCAAATTCCCATCCGATAAATCACCGGAGGCTCCCGGAAAGGCGTTTTCAATCCGAATTTCGTGCCGAGTCCAAATTTGATATCCGATTTGCGCGAAAACACCTCTAAACATCCGACGGGGTCGCCCTGATCACCCACGTGATCCATTATAAGCCCGAAGTTCATCACTTGAGTCCAAATTGGCGCACGAACACCGCCGACATGCCCCGTAGGCCTCCAGAAGCTGCCGATCACACTGTAACAGCCCTGTAGAATTCCGGATCATCACAAAAGTGGCCCCCAAGGATGTCACGGTCGAACCAACACGATCGACACATGACAGACTCCCCCACCCAAGTTATCGACGTCCTTGTCGATGTCCATCCGTTCTCCGGCTTTGTTGATAGCTGCCTACCACTACTCCAGATCAGAGCCGCCCTCGGCCTTGGCATCGCATGCCACACTGACCCACCCTTGAGCATGTCCGCTACCCAACGTGACGCTTCTGTGCTTCCAGTTTGGTTGATAGCTGCCAACCACCACTCCAGATCAGAGTCGCCCTCGGCCTTGGCATCGCATGCCACACTGACCCACCCTTGAGCATGTCCGCTACCCAACGTGACGCTGAAGCTCCTTGGTCCTCTCGACCAAATACTCTGTGAAAACCATTCTGTCCCCTTGAGTTGAAGCTCCCTAGCTCCGGATGCCTCCCCCGCACCACAAAACTCCTCCACGGAACTAGAATGTTAACCTTGTCGTCTGCTCACAACAACCCAAATGGCGCTGGTACTCCTCTGCAACTCGGTCCTCGAGGCGCTATGTCACGCCCCGGGGTCGAAACTGCGACCCGGGCTCGCCAACAGATCCGCCACCTATGCCAACCTGCATAGGCGAAGCGTCCTACCTGCAAGAAAAGTACTACAGCTAAACATAATATCAGAGCTATAAGTAAAAACCTGCTGTATAACTAAATCAATCACTGTACAACTGGAAATAATACAATAATGTCCGTCTCCCAAAAATAATAACCATACAATATCCTTGGGTACAAAACTCAGAACTCAACCGGGAGATATCTCCAATATACATCAGTGTACAGTCTCTCAATACATAATATATCCTCACTACATCTGTCACTCAAAAGAGGAAAATAAAACAACTAAGCTACTGAAGATCTCCTCTGAAGGGGGTACCGCTACTCTCCAACGACGGGTAGGAATCTAGCTCGTGACTCCCTCGGCTCGAACAACAACCGCAGAATCAGCAACATCCGCTAGGACTCTGCAAAACAAAGGAGAGGAAGGAAAAAGGAGGGGGAAAACCCCAAAGGGTGTGAGAACTACACCAAAAAGGGAGTTCTCAGTGGGCAACACCGCCTGACCCGACGGTCTGCCCACAAAGTCCTCAAGAGACAAAAACTAACCCAAGCCGTAAAGACTGAAATAAGGAAGCTGGAGACTCTCAACAGCTATCATGCCTCTATGCTTGCTATGCCTGCCATGCCT
Source organism: Tillandsia leiboldiana (assembly GCA_029204045.2). Classification (NCBI taxonomy): domain Eukaryota; kingdom Viridiplantae; phylum Streptophyta; class Magnoliopsida; order Poales; family Bromeliaceae; genus Tillandsia; species Tillandsia leiboldiana. The sequence goes on along the minus strand of CM055065.1, from coordinate 20,759,043 downwards.
GCTATGCCTGCTATGCCTGCCTATTGCCTGCTCTGCCTGCCTATGCCTGCCATGCCTGCCATGCCTGCCTGCCTGCCTATGCCTGCCATGCCTGCCTATGCCTGCTTGCCTGCCTATGCCTGCCATGCCTGCCATGCCTGCCTATGCCTGCCTGCCTGCCATGCCTGCCTGCCTGCCTATGCCTGCCATGCCTGCCTATGCCTGCTATGCCTGCCTGCCTGCCTATGCCACGGTCAACAACTCACAATGACCTTGGGACCACCGTATCCCCAAACGGTTCCCAACAACACTAGCACTGGTCTAAACACGGCTACTAGACTCCACTCGGTCCCCCTAACACGAGTGTAACAGTAAAGTAAACGTCTATAATAGACCCAATCTAGAGACGCCAGAAATACTGGTACTGCCAGCTCTGCTGTCGAACTTATCTGCGGGAATACTGACCGACTACTGACCGGTACGGTCGCATCCCAAAATAGGTGACAGACCGACTACTGGCCGGTACGGTCGCACCCAAAATAAGTGATAGACCGGCTCCTGACCGGCACGGTCGCACCCAAAATAAGTGATAGACCGGCTCCTGACCGGCACGGTCGCACCCAAAATAAGTGATAGACCGTCTCCTGACCGGCACGGTCGCACCCACAATAAGTGATAGACCGGCTCCTGACCGGCACGGTCGCACACTCCGATCAAAGTGGGAAAGCTTAACCACTAAGGAAATCAGATACCCAATCTGGTGCATAAATAAATATCCGCGGTTGCCGCAAAGCCCCACACTAATCCAACCTGTCCCAGACACCAAGTCCCGACTACACTACCCCGAACCCCTGCTCGAACCCGAGCAACACAGACCACCTGACTAACAAAGAAGGAGAAAATGGTAACATGGTTTCTCCTAAGTCAAGTTCCAAAAGTAGTGCAGCGGTAAAAGATGGCCTAACTACATATCCATGCACGCATGCTTTGTTCTCAGAAATAATAAAAGTGGGTGAAGCATATATTAGTAAAGCATGCTAAAACATTCCTACTATGGTATACCAATCTCACCCAAATGGGACATTCCTTGCTTACCTCTCGCTCATATCAGTGGTACATTAAATACGCCTGTTATCAATCATAGAGGGGTGATATCCCCACATGTGCACTTACTTTCACCACGATATAAAAACCTTATACAGTTACTAAATTAAGCTTACCCACCTGAAGTGCTCAATCCAAGGCAAACCTGGAGTCGGTGAAGAGCGTGGCCACTTGCACGCACAATCCGCTGAACTCGTATCCATAGTACATGTCGCGCAAACCTCGGCTCCAAGCAGTGTTCCGAAAACACTCACGAACCCTCCTGGGTACAACAAGAGGTCCAAAGTTACACATTATACTAAAATATCCAAATATACATCAACTGCTAAAACCAGCCCAAAGATGTGCAATTTTCACCTGCAGAACGGACTCTGAAAAATCCACCAAAAATACTGTCGTGTTCCTCGTGTCGATACTTTCGAAACGAGTACCTGCACGTCAAAATCCGAGCCCCGTAGGCCGAGTTACAAATTCCACAACACAGGGCGCTCACAAACTCACAACCATACACAACTGTATCACATGCACCAGAGGACGGGAAAAGTATACCTTCGGGCAGTTCCCGGAAAAATTCCAGAAAAATACGGTGATGATCCTCGCGTCGAGTAGATGAAAAAAGTGTATAGGCTCGCCTCGATCCGACGCTCGTACAACAAGCTGCGCGCAAAACGGTGCACACACGAGTCCGCGCGCAAAACGATTCGCGCCACCAAACCTGCAAACAAAACGGTGAACGCCATTAAACCCCGCACGGAAAACGGTGCGCGCCAACAAGACCTGCACGCGAAACGGTGCACGTACCTCGAACTGCAAGCAAAACGGAGCACGGTGCCGGAGTCCGCACGCAAAACGGAGTCCGCACGCAAAACGGTGCATGCTACCGGAATCCGCACGCAAAACGGAGCATGGTGCCGGAGTCCGAACGCAAAACGGAGTCCGCACGCAAAACGGTGCATGCTGCCGGAATCCGCACGCAAAACGGTGCAATAAAACACGGTCCCTAACACAGATAAGAGTAAGGGGTCAAATCCAATGTCCAAAAGGACGCCTCAAAACTGTGCCAAAAATACCGCAAAAATTAACACACGGGACCTACCCGACTACGCCGCCGCCGCCGAAACGCTCCGTTGGAAAACCCCGCGCGCTCCACGAAGCCCACGACGCACCGCCGCACCACCCACCATCTCCTCCCTCAATCTCCCTCTCGCTCGGTTGAAGAAGAAAGAAAAGGAAGGGAAGAAATGGCGTGCGGGGCAGGAGGAAGAAGAAGAAAAGAAGGAGAGAGAGATGAGGTGGTCCACGGTTGCCGGTCCACGGTGCACCGCACAAGGGGGGGCCCCAGCTGCCGAGTGGTCCACGAGGCCGGGGCGCGTGTAGCGGGTCCACGCACGCGCCCCGTGCGCCACGTGGCCTGTGGCAACGCGCCCGCCACACGGGCGCGTTACACCGTGCCACCCCAGGCGCGGGACACGCGCCCGCCACACGGGCGCGCGTGCCCCCGCGCCCGCGCGGGCGCCAACGGGGGGCCGCCACGTGGCGGCCCCTGCGCTGACCCGCGCAGGTGCGCGTTCCCAACGCGCGCATTTCCGCATCCGTACGCGCCTGCCGCGCCCTCGGGATCCGCACCACGCCAACCTCGGGATCCGCGCCGACTCGGAAATCACGCACGCGCCTCGAAAAACATGCGCGTCACCCGGGCTCCGAAAAAAGCAAATAAATAGTCCATTCTCAACGATTTCGCGCGCTGAATCCAAAAACGATGTCCATTTCTCCAAATTCTCATCCGAAAATTTGCCGAATGCCCCCGGATAGCCCACTTGATCCGATTTCCGCGCCGGGTCCAATTCTGAAGTCCGATTTGCCAAATTCCAACTCTAAAAATTCCCGAAGGCAACCGGAGAGGTGATCCTTTATCCAAACTTCGCCCCGAGTCCAATTTTAATATCCATTGCGCGCGAAACCACTTCTAAGCATTCAATGGGGCCATCAGACTACTCTCGTGATCCATTAATCACACTGAGTCCAACACTAGTGTCCAATTGGTGCACAAACGCCACCGACACGCCACCCAGGCCACCAGGAGCTGCTGATCAACCAGTAATCTCGTCGTGGGGATCCAGGTCCTCACACGCTACTCGGCCCTTCTGTCCCTTTCACCCCTACTTAACCCAAGTTTCCTGCAGCTAGTAGCCAACCTTGTGCCTCCCTCGCAGGGAAATCCCTTTCCAGCTAGCGATCTCTTCCCAGAACGCTACCGGACCAACCAGTGCACTTGGTATACTCCGCGAATACACCTATTCCAAGCGTGCACGAGTTCCTTTGAAAATCAGTAGAGTGGCCCTCCCTCGCTCCCTCCGAGGTCAAACTCCAAACGTCCCAACGTCTTGGAGCGTCCAACGCGAATCAGCTCGCAGCTCGGCTTCGCTTCTCCACCTCGACATATCACAATGTCAATCTAGGGCTCCCCACCTTGGAACACCCTAGACACAAACTGCGGTCGGGCCAGATCACATCCAACCCCTTCCAATATCCATGAGTACTTCTGCCCATCTCGTGCCACTCCGCACACAACTTTTGCCTCACAAATGCCCCCGCAATCACACAACGTCAAGCCATCACCATGGTCTCCACGAGTTTTCGAGTCTTTTACCGAGACAAGCCTGTCCTCGGCTACTTCGCACATCTACTTGCTCCACCATGAACTCTTATCGTGCCTCCTGTGTTGGGTTATATGTAATAAGGATCTAAATAGGTATTATCAAACAACTAGAGGGGGGGTGAATAGGTGTAATACTTATAAAACCAAATCTCAGTGCAAAATAAAAACCAATGCGGAAAATAAAAACAGCACACCGAGATATACGTGGAAACTCCAATCCAGGAGAAAAACCACGGGACCAACACGCAATAACAATCCACTAAGAATAGAAGAATAACAAGGTGATTACCGACTCCACGGACTCAACCCCTCCTTCAGCTTCTTCGGACCTTGCGCTGACCGGTTGGATATCCACGCAATAACAATCCACTAAGAAAAGAAGAATAACAAGGTGATTACCGTCTCCACGGATTTAACCCCTCCTTCAATTTCTTCGGACCTCGCGCTCCACCGTTTGCACGTCCACTGCACACGTTCGAATCCACGAACGCCACTCGAATCCACGAGCACACGTTTTGAATCCACGAAACGCCTTTAGCACACCGAATCCACGATGCCACGTCGAATCCACGACGCAAACTCAGTCGATAAGAATATTGACTTCGATGGTGATCCTTTGCTTAGATTCTCATTGGGGAACCGTAGAAGAAATCTCTAAGCAAAGATTAGATCAATTCGACAAAAGATATGTTCTTGAAAGAACCATCGAATTGACCTAAAAGAGGCTATAAAGAAGATCGATAAAAACCTAGCCTCTAGGGTTGCTCTCAAGAGTTTTATAAAAAGATCGGCCGTAGCTCCCCCGTTTTTGAGAAACCCTAAATGTCTATTTATAGTTTAGAAACCTTTGGAAAGAGATAAGAATCAAAAACATACCTTATCTGGAAATTTTCAGGATGGCGATCCGGATCGGATTTACTGCGATCCGGATCGTCGTAACGAGATTGACGATTCCAGAAAACCAAGGGTTCGGGATCCGGATTGCAAGGTCCGATCCGGATCGTTCATGCAATTCAGCAAAGTCCCATGTTCGGGATCCGGATCGGATGGCCTAGGATCCGGATTGAAATTGCCAATGAACAAGTACCCTTCGGGATCCGGATTGCAAGGTCTGATCCGGATCCTGAACATGTCCCATGTCCAGTTTTTGATTTTTATGCAATTAAAAAATCATCCAAGTGTTTCTACACTATAAGAAAGTATTCGGATCACCACAATTATTTAGTTAAACATAACCTGATCCTTTTGAATACTTTCTTCTTGAGATTGATGTAACTGATCCACAATTCTTCAACTTCAATCTTCAAGACTCAAGACACTGAGTGTCAACTTGAGCTCTTGTTGAATCTTCTCTAAGTCTTTGATTGCTGATTGACAATTTGATCCCTTTAAGACTCCGACTCAACTCACTGACTTGACTCACGAAATATGCCAATACCAAATGCCGTAACAATCTCCCCCTTTGGCAATTTCGTGACAAAACCCA
>CM055065.1:20668729-20753715 GCA_029204045.2 Tillandsia leiboldiana | reverse complement strand
AAGGATCTAAATAGGTATTATCAAACAACTAGAGGGGGGGTGAATAGGTGTAATACTTATAAAACCAAATCTCAGTGCAAAATAAAAACCAATGCGGAAAATAAAAACAGCACACCGAGATATACGTGGAAACTCCAATCCAGGAGAAAAACCACGGGACCAACACGCAATAACAATCCACTAAGAATAGAAGAATAACAAGGTGATTACCGACTCCACGGACTCAACCCCTCCTTCAGCTTCTTCGGACCTTGCGCTGACCGGTTGGATATCCACGCAATAACAATCCACTAAGAAAAGAAGAATAACAAGGTGATTACCGTCTCCACGGATTTAACCCCTCCTTCAATTTCTTCGGACCTCGCGCTCCACCGTTTGCACGTCCACTGCACACGTTCGAATCCACGAACGCCACTCGAATCCACGAGCACACGTTTTGAATCCACGAAACGCCTTTAGCACACCGAATCCACGATGCCACGTCGAATCCACGACGCAAACTCAGTCGATAAGAATATTGACTTCGATGGTGATCCTTTGCTTAGATTCTCATTGGGGAACCGTAGAAGAAATCTCTAAGCAAAGATTAGATCAATTCGACAAAAGATATGTTCTTGAAAGAACCATCGAATTGACCTAAAAGAGGCTATAAAGAAGATCGATAAAAACCTAGCCTCTAGGGTTGCTCTCAAGAGTTTTATAAAAAGATCGGCCGTAGCTCCCCCGTTTTTGAGAAACCCTAAATGTCTATTTATAGTTTAGAAACCTTTGGAAAGAGATAAGAATCAAAAACATACCTTATCTGGAAATTTTCAGGATGGCGATCCGGATCGGATTTACTGCGATCCGGATCGTCGTAACGAGATTGACGATTCCAGAAAACCAAGGGTTCGGGATCCGGATTGCAAGGTCCGATCCGGATCGTTCATGCAATTCAGCAAAGTCCCATGTTCGGGATCCGGATCGGAATGGCCTAGGATCCGGATTGAAATTGCCAATGAACAAGTACCCTTCGGGATCCGGATTGCAAGGTCTGATCCGGATCCTGAACATGTCCCATGTCCAGTTTTTGATTTTTATGCAATTAAAAAATCATCCAAGTGTTTCTACACTATAAGAAAGTATTCGGATCACCACAATTATTTAGTTAAACATACCTGATCCTTTTGAATACTTTCTTCTTGAGATTGATGTAACTGATCCACAATTCTTCAACTTCAATCTTCAAGACTCAAGACACTGAGTGTCAACTTGAGCTCTTGTTGAATCTTCTCTAAGTCTTTGATTGCTGATTGACAATTTGATCCCTTTAAGACTCCGACTCAACTCACTGACTTGACTCACGAAATATGCCAATACCAAAATGCCGTAACAATCTCCCCCTTTGGCAATTTCGTGACAAAACCCAAAAATACATAAAAGCGCTCAAGTCACTCATCTTAAACCAAAAAGTCAAAATTCAATGTTATCACCAAAACATTGATTTTCTTTGCGTGAAAGATCCAATAAATACAAAATTACATTTGAACCAAACAATCCTAGAACATACTCTACGACTTAGGACTTGGAGTCTTAAAGTGATGTAATTCCTACAAAACAAAACTCCAAACAAAATCAAACGTTAGTCGTTAGAAATTAAAATCCTACATTTGATTCGTCCTTTAGGTTCTTTTGTTTTTCCGGCTCTTTCAACCTTTTCTTTATCTCCCCCTATCAAGAGCATCTCTAACATGTTCTCCATGTTCTCCATGTTCTCCCCCTGTCTTGAGCATTTATGTTCTCCCCCTTTGTGATACGATCATTAATTTCTGTTCTCCCCCTTTTTGTCACAAATTGTCAAACAGTGAACATACTAGACAAAAGAAAATCACTAACAATATTAGTTCATAGAGAAAGAGAGATAAAAGCTCAGTTCTGGTATATAACAAAAATGCAGATTCCGTACCTGTACCAGAAAGCAAAAATCAAATAATTTCTTGAAACAAATCCAGATTTTAGAATCTTTTCAAATACCGATTTGTATTCCATCAAGAAATCAATTTAAGTGCTTTAAACAGTGAATTCACACAGATGTCATTCAATCCAATTAATTTCACAAAATTAAAAAGATTTACTCCAAAATCATGAAAAATAAAGGTAAAACATTATAAACCGTTTTTCATGTTATATTCATCAAACACAAGTCATCAAAAATAATCTTGAGATCCAAACTCTATCAAGATGTAACGGATTTACAAATATGACTTACAGAGATTTCCAAATGACATCAATTTGATTTCATACCCTTTCAAATTTGAGATAAGCACTAAAATACCTAAGGGTGGCTCTTTGAGCATCTTTCAACTATCCCACCTTATACCAACCAGGAGATTGTTCAAAATATAAGAGCTTTGCATATAAATCTCCAAATGCTTCAACTAAAAATTTCAAGAAATATTTTTCAAGCATCAAAACATGTGGTAGCTTCACACACAGACCGGACGACCGGGGTGGCAGCTCTTTCCAACATGTGGTGGTAGTTTTCACACTCCTTTCGGATGTAACTCTTTCTACATCTTTTGCAAATCATTTCAATACCCTTGTAAGAATGCAATCTCTTACGTGAAAGAATTAAATCCCAAATTTTAGTCTATCGGTTGTCTCATGTTTATCACAATGAATTCACACAACCGAGATAGATTAAGCATCTAAAGATCACACATGATTTCTAAAATTTGATGCTTATAATATCAAAAACTCCTATAATGAAGTATCTTCAAGATTATGATTAAGGAGTAAAGTTGATAATCCAAATAAAATTAATTTGGAGTGAATAAAAGTGAAGCCCTTTTTATTCAATGCACTTGTTCAGTAAAAACCCTTTTGTTCAAAAACAAAGTATAAAAACGAAGAGCATTGAAAAACATGTAATGCAAAGATTAAGAAAGATATGAAGGGAAAACCAATCAAAGCATTACATACAGTCATAAGCTATTTAGAACTTAAGACAAGGAAAGATATCACCTTTCCGAATCCAAAATCGCTGGATTTTGGGTTGTCTTGATTCGTTGTGGCCGGGGGTTGTCCGCTTTGACTGTTGGTCCACCTTGGGTCTTTGCCTCGCAGTGATCCACTTGAATGATTGATGTTGTGGCTCGGACCTTTGGTGGGTTGAGTGAACTCCTTTGACTTGATGTGTCTTTTGATTCCGTTGAGTTCGCTCCGTAGATGAAGTTGCCGAAGGACTCTTCTTTCTCTTTTTCGGGCAATTCTTCACCAAATGTCCTTCAAGTCCACATAAGTGACACGTTCTTCCTTTCAATTTGAATGTGGAACTTGAAGCATGCACAGTTTGATCCTTTTTAAATTCCAAACCAACCTTGCTTGTTTGACCTAATCCGGACATACAATCTAGTTTCTTGGAACCGGTTGAAAGCCTTTGATGTCGAATTTGAGTTCATGAACTTGCTTGGTCAAAGCTTGGTTGGTGATATGAAACTCCTCAAACTGCTTTTCAAGAAAATCAATCTTGTTAATATGGGAATTAACGATCGTTTCCGATTGATTTATCTTTTCCTGGAGGATTTTATTATTATCCAATAAAAGCTCTCGTTCCTCCTCGAGATCATGAAGTTTGATCTTTAAAGCATGATTCTCGTCTTGATTCTCAAGTCGTTGCTTCCTCAACTTCTTGATATGCTTGGCCATCTTCTTAGATTCCGCAAGAAGTTGTTGATATGCCTCAACGAGTTCTTCTTCGTCCGACTCCCCCTCACTTGATGACTCTCCGTTGGATGTTGATGTTTCATGTAAAAACAAAGGAATAGAGTCAGTGATTAAAGATGATAAACAAACATTAGAAGAGGGAATTTGAGAAGCATGTAAGGCAACAACTTTTTCCTCTTTACTTGAGGTCGATTCATTAGAGGTAGAATCGTCCCAAGTTTTCGCTTGCAAAGCCTTCTTTTTATATGATTTCGGAGAAGGACAATCCATTGAAAAATGGTCGTAGCCTTTGCATCTATAGCATTGGATTTCCCCTTCGAAATCATCTTTTTCTTTAGAAGGTTTTGCAAAGCTTTTGAGGTTAGAGGATTTAGAACCCGATGATCCTTTAGAAGGTTTCGTGGATGAAGATCCATCGGTTCGATTCTTCCAAAATTTCCGACGAAATTTCTTTGTGATCCGCGCCAATTGTTTTTCAAAATCGGCAAAAGAGATTTCATCGTCGGAACTTGATTCGCTATCTTCTTCCTTTGTTGATTTGAATGCAATACCTGTAAGCTTAGAAGAAGACTTGGAAGAAACTTGATTAGTAGGAAAAGTCATTTCATAAGTTTGCAAAGCACCTACTAATTCCTCTACACTCATCTCATCCGGATGACTAACGGTTTCAATGGCGGTAACCTTTGCCCTAAACCGTTCCGGAAGAGTCCGAAGTATCTTTCTTACAATTTTCGACTCCGGGATCTTTTCTCCTAAATTAGCACATGTATTTATTACATCTTGAAGTCTAGTGTAATAATCTGTAAACAATTCATGCTCTTCCATATGAATAGAGTCAAATTGACTTGTAAGCATCTGGAGCTTTTGAATTTTTACAAGATTAGTACCCTCATGTGTAATTTTGAGAATATCCCAAATTTCCTTCGCGGTTTCACACGCGGAAATTCTTGTGAACTCAGTCGAGGAAAGAGAATTAAATAAAGCGTTCATACCTTTCCCATTGTAAGAAGATCTTTTAAATTCCTCTTTGGACCATCTAGAGCGAGGTTTTGGGGTAGTAGAATTTCCTACTTCCTCAACAGGATGCACCCAACCGTATTCCACGGATTGCCATACCCGCACATCAATTGCGATGAGAAAAGCCCTCATCCGCACTTTCCAATAAGCATAATTAGTCCCATCAAAAAGAGGAGGTCTAAAAATATTACCACTTTCACCCGACATGATAGATAAACCTAAAACCCGCTCCGATACCAATTGTAGGTTTTTATATAGGATCCACAAGGATCTAAATAGGTACTATCAAACAACTAGAGGGGGGGTGAATAGGTGTAATACTTATAAAACCAAATCTCAGTGCAAAATAAAAACCAATGCGGAAAATAAAAACAGCACACCGAGATATACGTGGAAACTCCAATCCAGGAGAAAAACTACGGGACCAACACGCAATAACAATCCACTAAGAATAGAAGAATAACAAGGTGATTACCGACTCCACGGACTCAACCCCTCCTTCAGCTTCTTCGGACCTTGCGCTGACCGGTTGGATATCCACGCAATAACAATCCACTAAGAAAAGAAGAATAACAAGGTGATTACCGTCTCCACGGATTTAACCCCTCCTTCAATTTCTTCGGACCTCGCGCTCCACCGTTTGCACGTCCACTGCACACGTTCGAATCCACGAACGCCACTCGAATCCACGAGCACACGTTTCGAATCCACGAAACGCCTTTAGCACACCGAATCCACGATGCCACGTCGAATCCACGACGCAAACTCAGTCGATAAGAATATTGACTTCGATGGTGATCCTTTGCTTAGATTCTCATTGGGGAACCGTAGAAGAAATCTCTAAGCAAAGATTAGATCAATTCGACAAAAGATATGTTCTTGAAAGAACCATCGAATTGACCTAAAAGAGGCTATAAAGAAGATCGATAAAAACCTAGCCTCTAGGGTTGCTCTCAAGAGTTTTATAAAAAGATCGGCCGTAGCTCCCCCGTTTTTGAGAAACCCTAAATGTCTATTTATAGTTTAGAAACCTTTGGAAAGAGATAAGAATCAAAAACATACCTTATCTGGAAATTTTCAGGACGGCGATCCGGATCGGATTTACTGCGATTCGGATCGTCGTAACGAGATTGACGATTCCAGAAAACCAAGGGTTCGGGATCCGGATTGCAAGGTCCGATCCGGATCGTTCATGCAATTCAGCAAAGTCCTATGTTCGGGATCCGGATCGGAATGGCCTAGGATCCGGATTGAAATTGCCAATGAACAAGTACCCTTCGGGATCCGGATTGCAAGGTCTGATCCGGATCCTGAACATGTCCCATGTCCAGTTTTTGATTTTTATGCAATTAAAAAATCATCCAAGTGTTTCTACACTATAAAAAAGTATTCGGATCACCACAATTATTTAGTTAAACATACCTGATCCTTTTGAATACTTTCTTCTTGAGATTGATGTAACTGATCCACAATTCTTCAACTTCAATCTTCAAGACTCAAGACACTGAGTGTCAACTTGAGCTCTTGTTGAATCTTCTCTAAGTCTTTGATTGCTGATTGACAATTTGATCCCTTTAAGACTTCGACTCAACTCACTGACTTGACTCACGAAATATGCCAATACCAAAATGCCGTAACATCCTGACTGCTCCTCACTTTCGCTACTCGTTGCTGCTTGGCACCTTTGACTTCTGTACTCCCGGTCGCTCGAGCCCACTCCCTCTAGGCTTTCGCTAAACCCGACTTCGGTTCCCCCACCAAAGTCCTCGGCCAAGTTCGAGACTAACGACACCTCGTTTCCATTGCTCAAACTTGCCGTCCTCCATACCTCCAGCAATCACCTTCGCGATAGCCGCTGAACGGAACCCAAGCTTAACCCATCTGCTAGTCTTTCTCGCAACTGCTGATAACGGTGATGTCGCCATCCAACGTCCACCCCCTCACAAATTGCGATACCTCGACCCTTTGAGTTGACAACTGGGTCTTTCCCCTCCCAGCAACCTGTCACTAAGCGATCCTGGACCAAGGTCCACCCGAGTGTCCTGACTTATCTCTTCGTCTACACTCGAGTCCAAGTCTCTCCGCTCCAAAAGCTCAGGTTCTCGCACAACCTTTGCAATCTGCCAGCAGAGCCCACACGATCCGTCGCACGGATGCGTGCCCGCTATCTCGAGACCTTAGCACTGTCACTGCTTTTCCCGAACATAGCTCCATGCCTTGTTCCTCTGAACAAAGTCCAATCTCATCGTTTGATCCGCTCGACTAGGGAGTCCCATTCGTCCAACCTGTGGCCACACCATCGAGAGCAACCGATCTCCCCATCGGCCTTCTCGCCCCAAGTGAGAAACACCAAACCATCCAGCAACCCTTGGCCCACTTCACAACCTAGCCCAAAGCTTAGCTGTTACTGCCACGGACCCGATCAGTCTTGGTTCCCAACTTGTGCTCCACGAAGTGAACTCTTCTGTCATGTGTGTTTTGTCCGCCACGTTCCTTAGACAAGATCCCTTTATCGAGTCACCAAACATCGGGACACATTCTGCTCAAATGTGCTCCCCCACCCTGAGTCGCAAGCTCCGCCGAGCGCACTCAGACCAAATCCAGGCATTCGCAATGCCCACTTCCGCTGCGCGAGTTTCGGTTCTACCACAACCTTGACTACACCCATCAGCGGGATCCACGTCATCCGTCCATTGTACACGTGGATACTGCTCTGAACAATCAACGCTATCACCGCCCTGTCCAAATACAGACTCTTTTCTTTACCCGAAGAGTAAAGGTCCAATTGTGATCTCTTCCTCGCACCGAGATAACTCTATCCAATTCATGGGTACACACTCAAAGAGTAATCGACCTCCCCATCGATCTTCTTGTACTGAAATATTTAAACTCAGTCACTACGACGTAACCCTTCTGCCGCGTGTGCTGCATCCCAATCCTTCCCTTCTAGAGATTCATTCGCTGCAAGACCACAACCCCGGAAGCACAATGCCGCGCAATGTGTTCCTCTCTTTTCCCAAGCCGCGAACGCCACTTCACGAGCTCAGGTTCCTTAGGCACGCGCCTAATTCCACTCGATGGTAACCGCGACCACGGACCACATAATGATTCTCCCAATCATTTCCTCGTCGTCTGCCACACGACACAGGACTTAGCCATTTTCACAAGTACTGTACTAGTGTCCGCCACACTCTGACTCCGCATCTCCCACAAGCGTAATACCGCCACAGTGCCTCGCCGACGCCTAGTACCTTCGTTGGAGTGACTCCACTCACACCAACTTCGCCGCCAAGGCCGCACCATCCGGCCAAATATTCAACCCATGGGCTAAACTTAGCTCTGATACCACTTGTCACGGGGTTAGCTTTTTCACCTTGAAATTACCCCGTGCGGCGCTCAAGTGTCGCACACCTGAGCCAGCCTTCCCGAGTCCCCTTGCCACGGACACGCCCTCGAACTTAAACAGCGGGATCAAAACTCAAGCATTAACCAAGCATGCTCCTCCACGAGCCTGACTGCCCGGCGCCGCGCCTTATGTCGAACCCTTTGTCGAACTCCGCGAGTTCCGAACAAACAACCCCGCCTCCGAGGTTGGCCTTCAAGCCGAGTATATTCCGCCTAGCCGAACAAACTCTCCTCGAGAGTGCTACTCAACCGAATGCCCCTGTGCCTCCGAAGCAAGCACCCAGGACAATACAAGTTCTCACAACTTGGTCCATTCGAATGGGCCCGAGCGAACTGACTTTGCGCGTTCCGCTCGTCTGCTTAACCGAGCGACCCGTCTTCCCACGCATCTCGCCTGTCCGCCAACCCATTGCCTTGACAAGGCGCCGCGCGCCCCTCAACTTCCACTACGGGATCCATAGTCGAGTCGGGCCTGTCCCGTTCCGCCGGTCACCTAGGTCCGTCATCGCTCCCGATTCGGTCCAAGGTCCGCTTCCCGAACACCCCACACTACTTGTTCCCGCGTGTGTTCCCTTCGCAAGGGTTTGCCAACCTAGCGACATTCTCCCCGCGTCGCCAACCCCCTGGCACCTCCATTGCACGACCATACCCGGTCGCCAACACACTCGGCCCAGCATCCAAGGTTTGCTTGACGGATGTCGCCCACAATCGAATCGGCCTCGCTCCGCTTCGCTAGCCATTCGGCACCTCCATTGCATAGCCATGCCTGGCCGCCAACACCCTCGGTCCTCTCCATGGCTCACTTTACGAAAACCAGCATCGATTGTCACCTCTTACTTCGTGGGCCTCGCGCCGCACGAACCCCCGCTCGGCACCGCTGCCTTTGCGAGCCTTGCCCATTACGGCGGACCGACCATTCCTTCGCCTCGCAAACTTCGTAGGCCTCGCGCCTCACGAATCCCCACTAGGCACACACATGCCTTCGCAAGCCTTGTCCATTGAGGCGGACCAACCTTTGCAAGACTGTCCCTCATCCGCTCGTTCGCTCCACTACAGAGATCCGAAACGGCATAAGGTAGTGCAAGCGAACCGAGAGGCAAAACCTCTTGGCTTACCCCGCTCCGTAATGCCGTCGACCTCGTGTCTTTGGCATTACCCTAAGCCCGTGTGCTCATCGACCCTCGACTACCGCTCACACGAACTTAGGCTTGGCGACTCCGCTCGCCAAGGGATGGCCTATGTCCTATAGGCCAATGGGGGAGTCGGGGCCACTTCGCAAGTGTCCAACCCCTCCTCTTTATAACCCACGAGGCATCCACCCCTTTGGCACCCCGGGGGTACAAAGGTGCTCACTGAGGGGTACGTTTTGAAACCCCCCATGCGGCTCCATTTTCCTGGTCATGGCATGGGCCATTGCTAGGGAATTGCCTCCGTTGGTTCGCCCGTGGCTCAACCGTGACGGATTGTCCCAACTTCGTAAACCCGTAACTCTGTCAACCCAAATGCCTACCAAATGTCATCCAAAAGTGGCCCCCAAGGATGTCACGGTCGAACCAACACGATCGACACGTGACACCCTGCTCCACCCATGTAGCCATGTTAACCGCCTCTTGAAAGGTGGGGTATGCTGCGGTTGGCATCCCCCGAAGAGGGTCACCTCTAACATCGTGCCGGAAGTGATCAGTACCCCCAAAATCCTGTGTCCGTAGGCACAAGCGCTCGGTGAGGGTAAGCAGTTGCCCCGCCACGTCGCGCAGCTGGTTGCGGAGCAGGCGGTTTGCTGCGGCTGCGGGGTCCATCCTGTCCATTTCAAAATTAGCGATTGATGACCGAGCCCAGCCGTTATCTGTGCACACAAAGAAGTCGCGTCAATCCTAACGTTACTGACCTAGCACTTACGAACGCACCGAAATTAAAATTCCCCCCTTTTTCCCTCGCACACTCACGGTCTACCGCACCTACACCTAGGTTATCTCCTGTTTCAATTGTTTGTGGCACCTTGCACCGTGCATGTTGGTCACCGACTACTGTGGTTAAAGTCGTTTTCTCTGATACTATTTAATCTGTCACGCCCCGGAGGTCTAAGAATAAGCGGAAAAGCGTATATATTTTTTTTGAATACGACCTTGCCTACCAGTGCGCGTCAGACCCGCCACATATGCAAACTCACTCTGAAAACGGATAGAGTTTCCTTTGCATATGCACGGCGTCACATTCACTACATCTTCTTTAACCACACAGTCACAGTGAATACAACAAGAGAGAGAGTAATACCATTATTTGTAATCAAAGCTTTCATTCACGACATCAAGAGATAAAACTACGGGTTTACAAACGGTGTCCACACGACACCCAGTTTTTCCAAAGTATTTACGTAAGTCACATTAGGGCGGCTACATCCTTTGAAAGGATAAATCCAGAGGTTTACAAAGTAGTGCCCACACGACACTTGGTTTTGGAAAGTATTTTCGAAACCCTTTTGTTTGGTATAAAACATGCCGCATACAAGTCAAATAAAAGTATACTGAAGTCCACATTACTAGATTAACTCTCAATCCAACATCCGTAACATTCCACATCCAAACAATTGAAAACTTAAGACTAATAGAAAAGGAGATGAGATAACCCAAAGGCAAGAACGACGAAATAAAGCCTCAGTTGGCTAATGTCCTCTAGACGCTGCCTCACCATCGTCCCGGCTACTACACCTAGTCGGACCTGTCACGGTGTGGGAAAGTCAGTGACAAATAAAGTAGATGAATGAAACAATAAAAGTACGGGTAAGACAAACTGATACACCGGAACCTTTCGCTTTTCCCCTCATGTGTAATAGTATTCCCTGTTTTAATTACAAACACCTGTCGGAAGGTCTAAAGACCCCCTCGTGAACGATCACCTTGCTCGCGTATTGCATTTAACCCCTCCACGGCACTAGTGCTGCACCTATAGCAACCGCGAGGGGTCCCCACTCGACACCTTTACTTTCGTGGGGTACACGGGTCAACATACCACAATTCCGGAAAAGTACACCCAATCGATGGCCAAACCGCCGGTGTGCGTGTAAGCATCTAAGAGCATAATAGCCGAAACCGGCGTGTAATAAGCACCGCGACACTCAGTCGCTATAGTTAATAACGAAAGAACGGGAATTTCTCATGCAATGGGTTAAATCAATTAACACAATTCATCTACTTTATTACTTATACGATAACGTAAACCACTTAATGCAAAGTACCCACCTTGTTGCGCGGAGATCGGGACACCTTGAATCTTGACGCACTTCCGCTGCGCACCTGGACCTAAAGAAGTCCCCGAAAAGAACGATAAGTCAATTTGACGCACTAATGCCGCAAAAACGGAACCCAAAGCCTAACCACGCGAGAAAAACCCAGTAACGGCGTGCTCCCGTCGCAAGACGGCTCCCCGCGCGTCCGCGGGTAGCATCCGTGCGGAGACGGCCCGCGCGGGCGCCGCCCCGCGCGGCACCTGCCCGTGCGGGCGCCGCCACCCGCGGGCGCCCCGCGCGGCATGAGGCCGCGCAGCGCGCGCCCGCGGGTGGCGCCCGCGCTACGCCTGCCGCCCGCCGGCGCCCCGCGCGGCACAAGGCCGCGCGGCGCGCGCCCGCGGATGGCACCCGAGCGGCGCCAGCCCGCGCGGGTACCCCGCGCGGCGCGAGGCCGCGCGGCGCATGCCCGCGGGTGGCGCCCGCGCGGCGCCTTGCCCTCGTGGGCGCCGCCGCCCGCGGGCGCCCCGCGCGGCACGGGGCCGCGCAGCGCGCGCGCCCGCGGTGGCGCCCCGCGCGGCACAAGGCCACGCGGCGCACTCCACCGGCGGGCGGCGCCCCGCGTGTCCCTAGGTCGCGCGGCGGCGGCGGCGGCGGCGGCGGCGGCGGCGGCGACGGCGGCGACGGCGACGGCGATAAAGACACGAAGAAGACACGCAAAAGACACGAAACCCTAGAAAAATACAATAAAACCAAAATCCACTTACCGGTTCCGACGGGGAAGACGATCCGATTGCACTCCCGTTTCCAACTCGTCGATCGGGGTGTTCGGACTCCTCCGCCTTCTCCCTCTCTCTTCTCTTTTTCCTCCGGTTAGGGTTCCGTCCTTTTCTTTTCTTTCTCGTTCTCTCCGGCTAGGGTTTCTCTTTTGTGAAAAGTGGAATTTTTCCTCCTCGTACGTACGAATTAATCCCACAATTAAAATTGTTATCGAATAACTAATTCGTTAATTAATTAATTATACGGGATAAACCCATAAATCCTCGAAAGGCATGCAGGATATTCTGCACGGATTCCGATGCGTGCTAAGTCACCGCAAATCCAAAAACCTTATTCCGAGAGACCCCAAGGTCGGATTTCAGATCCGATCGCACCGTTGGCCATCGTTTTTCGAGCCCTTTCATAGAAAAATACCCACGTAGCACAACGGCCAACCTAAGGAAACTCGATAATTTAGCTTTCCTAAAAAGTACATTATTAACAGGAGGGACAATTATTATATGAAAAGTCATGTCATTACACGAGGTGCCCCACGCGGGCACGAGTCCTACTCGGGAACGCGCGGCGCTGCGGAGCTGCGGGCGCAGGTCGAGCGCCCTGGCCGCTCGGCGGCGGCGGCGGAGGCGGCGGCGCGGCGGCGGCGGCGGCGGCGGCGGCAACGGCGGCGGCGGCGGCGGCGGCGGCGGCGGCGGCGACGGCTAGGGCATCCTAGCACCGTCCACAAACAAAACCGAAAACCCTAAAAAGAACCCAACCGCGAACAACGAAAAAAAATACCCAAAATTAAATGCCGCTTACCTTTTCTCTCTTTTCTTTCGGCTAGGGTTTCTTGAAAGAGGAGAGGAAATAAAACTTTGTACGTACTAAGAGAACCCTAAAACCGAGTACTTATATAAGGCCATGAAACCCAATCTCCTCGAAAAGCTGCAAGCCCCGATTAACACGGATTTCGGTGCATGCGACTAATACCGAGCCCTTCCCGGCCCGGTTCCGGGAGATCCGTAAGTCGGATTTGAGATCCGATCGCTCTGCCGTTCACCATTTTTCGTACTCTATCACCGAAAAATACCCGCAAGTACGGACTCGAAATTCCCAAAAGTCGTTAAAAATAAACTCCTAAAATTTATGTTATTCGGAAAAGTCAAAGTCAACACAGAAAAAGTCAATGACACTACACATGTTGTTTTAAAAAATTTGGGAGCAAAAACAAGTTATTTTCAAGTTTCTATTTTTGTTGCCAAATAAATACTTTGGATGGAATAATTGCTTGCAATGCACTGGTGCACTCCTGCACCTTTTGGTATATAAATTCTATTTAAAAAAATTAAGACCTGGCCTAATGAAGATTTGAGAAGATCATTGTTTAGGGAGTAAAGTTGGGCGTTGTATCCTACTTCAAGATCTTTGTAATAGCTTTGTGTGTGTGTCTCTCTCTCTATCTCTCAGCCCCGTTGCCTAACCTGTGTAGTCTATTTCGTACTTTGATTGAATAAAGCAAAAAGCAAGTCAGCTTTTTTCTCAAAAAAAAAAAGAAAGGAAGCACTGCAGCATCAACTTGGACCATGAAAATGAATTTACATCAGCATGTCCGTTTTTTGCTTAGTAGCATTTATTTTATTTTTTTTAGTGTAACTGCCTTCATTATGAATGAAGTTGGTTGAGCCTTTGTTTGCCTTTGTTTCTAAGGGAAAAAAAAACAAAAGAAGCTTTCCTTTATTCTTCTTGAATTTCATATAGTTGTTTCATTGACTTGCTTGAGAATTCTATCGATAAAGAGTTAGCATCAAATTCCCTTTAATTGCAAATTAGTTCCTTCTAACTTAAGATGCCATTTTTGTAATGACGCGGCCCACTAAGAATAATAACTCGTTGGGCCCAAATCACAGTCCAAAATGCTTAAGCCCAGTTATTATTACTAGCGTTTATGGTCTCATATATCCAATCAGAATTATTTTTCTATCCGATGTGGGACTATTGGGATGTTACAAACTCCCCCCGTTTAGACCCTGGCTCCCACCAAAACCTATGGTGTAGCACTTTGCTCCGCATAGCACTTAGCTCTTACACTTCCGACTGGTATTCGTCTCTGATACCATTTGTGACGACCCGATCCGCTAGTAATAATAACTCGTTGGCCCAATCCACCGGCCCAAAATGCTTAAGCTCGATTATTATTACAGATCACAAATACAGAACAAATCAGAATGACCAGGCGATGTGAGACTTGTCTCGCTAGCCCTGTCATCTAGACCCAAGCTCAGCCGAGACTCGTAACACACTTCCGGCTGGTTATTGGCTCCGATACCAAATGTAACGACCCGGCCAACTAGCAATAATAACTCGTTGGGCCAAAACCACAGTCCAAAATGTTTAAATCCAGTTATTATTACTAGCGTGTATGGTCTCATATATCCAATCAGAATTATTTTTCCATCCGATGTGGGACTATTGGGATGTTACAAACTCCCCCCGTTTAGACCCTAACGTCCTCGTCGGGTCCAAACCAGATCACAAATACAGAACAAATCAGAATTACCACCGTTTAGACCCTAACGTCCTCGTCGGGAGGCGATGTGAGATTCCCGATGTGGGACTATTGGGATGTTACAAACTCCCCCCGTTTAGCCCTCCGATGTGAGATTCCCGATGTGGGACTATTGGGATGTTACAAACTCCCCCCGTTTAGACCCTAACGTCCTCGTCGAGTCCAAACCAGATCACAAATACAGAACAAATCAGAATTACCACCGTTTAGACCCTAACATCCTCGTCGGGGTCCACCGTTTAGACCAAATCAGAATTACCACCGTTTAGACCCTAACATCCTCGTCGGGATCCACCGTTTAGACCCTAACATCCTCGTCGGGGTCCAAACAGGTGACTCCTGTGGATTCAAGAGGAGGCGATGTGAGATTCCCGATGTGGGACTATTGGGATCCTACAAACTCTCCCGCCAAACTACACCAATGTGGGACTATTGGGATCTTACAAACTCTCCCGCCAAACCTATGGTGTAGTACTTTGCTCCGCATAGCACTTAACTCTTACACTTCCGGCTGGTATTCGTCTCTGATACTATTTGCGACGATCCGATCCGCTAGCAATAATAACTCATTAGGCCCAAACCACCGCCCAAAATGTTTAAGCCCAGTTATTATTACTAGTGTCCATGTCTTATATATACCCAAACACATCCACACTTCTATCCGATATGGGACTATTGGGGTGTCACAATTTTTATGCTAGGTTTTCTTCTTATTTAAATTCTTTTGAGTCAGATGATTTGTCGGTTTCATTGCTTTTAGAATTAATCTCGAAACCACCACATCACCATTACACAGTTACCAACAGCATTAATAGAGGATTTTAAATAAAATACTTATGTATCCAAACGCGGGAATGCATGCCTACCACCATCCCTGCTTTTAACTCGTGACCAAACAAAGCCTTAATATTTCTAGATGCCACAATCTATTGACCTGCACCTCCAAAGGCAATTTTGCAAACGCATGATGAAGTGCAGTATCTTATGCGTAATTGCCATCCACTTTTAGTTTTGTGCAGACACGTTTCACCCAACGATACCCGCTCTGGCGCAACATGCATGGAACCAAATGCCCCATTTACGAAATGGGCTGTGTATTTAACCTAGATGATGGCTATACGAATTTGGAGATCGTAACCAAATGCCCCATTTACGTCTTCTGTATATATATTTTATTAATTAAATACCACAGAATCCGAAAAGAAAATCTTATTGGACACTGATCATGAGCACAACGCTTCGAGCTAAGGTTGCTTACCATGGGACTCGTAAAAAATGAAGAAACAATTGCAGCTCAAAATGTTAAACACAAGTTCACATTTAAAAATATAATAGCCAGAAAATAGAATTTACAAGAGAGCTGTGCCTTACATGTACTAATGGCTTCGGTTACCTTCAAATACCTCTTTCACCCTTTCCTATGACGTATCCTCAAGCGTTTATCTTGAGAATTGCAACCTTGGAGAGTAATAAAACAGAAAGCCAACGAACCAAAAAAAAAAAAAAAAAAAGAATAGAAAAGAAAAGAAACAAAACGAAAAGAAAAACCTCACACAGCACTTTGATGGAAGCTTGAGTAGAACAACATATGCTCACAGCATGGGCCAACTGATATCTGGCTAAAAAACTACATAATAAACAGAAGCTGCCGCAGCAGTTGCTCCAAGCCTCACATTTCTCCCTTTGGTACCTCCGAGGCCCACTAGATAACTACAGCAGGTGAGGATTTCGAACTCCAGTTGGACTGGGAAGATTGCTCATGCTTGCTGTCCTAAGGAGTTTTCGGAATTCGTACAGACTAATCTTCCCATCTTTGTCGATGTCAGCCTCTTCTAACAGCGGCTCAATAGAACCCTTTAACCCAGTGTGCTGCACAGCCAAAACAGAAATATGAGAAGACAGTTCTGATATTTTAGTACTCTTCCGCTTTATTTTCAGATATAGTGTGTCCATGTTTCTTAAAGAAAAAAAAAAAAGAAAAAAAGAAAATTCAAATAAGAACTCTATCAGACATCTAACAAACAAAAACCACACTGGAGAGATGAGTTACCAATCTAAGTTCCTCCGGCGTGATATACCCATCTCTGTCCAAATCGAATTTATTAAAAGCAGCCTGGCTGCGGAGATGCCACTTTTCAGAATCATGCTCAGCCATCTGGTGGACGTGTAAAGTTGCCGTCGCAAATTCTTTGAAGTCCACAAGCCCATCTGTGTTGCTATCAATCTGCAATTATTTTCGAGTAACTTTTTACCATTTTGTGAGCAGCATTAAAAAAATTGTTATAGTAAATTATAATCAAATTCAAAGACTTTTTTTTTGCATTTAGCCCCTTCTATTATTTTTTTTCAGATGAGCCTTACAAATTTATATTTGCAGGAATGACCCATTTTCTTGTCAGGCAAGCGCCAAGCTTGATAGACAAGTTGAACACAGTAATTTATTTACTGCATTCAAATATGATAAATGAATTACCATATTCTCTTTGACTTAATCTGCACGCTGCGAAGGCAAAGAGAACACGATAGTCCGCATGCTATTAAGGCAAAGAGAACATAGTAATTCAATTAGTGTTAACAAGGTAAATGAATTACCGTGTTCAACTTCAAATTCTAACATATGACGGGCGCGTGGTAAGATGAGGATCATTCCTGAGGGTCTATTGCAGAAATAAATAAAAAAGAGGCGGCTAAATGCCAAAAAAGCCCCAAATTCAATGTCCAGAATTCTTTGCTTTTCTTTCATTCTTTTTTTCCAACCTTAGTCAAAGGATATATATATATCAAGGATTTAAGTATCCATCGGCACGAGCCGTATCCACCGTGCCGTACCGTGCCGTACCGTGCCAACAAAATACCGGCACGATACAACCCCCGTGCTGATGGCACAGTTCAAAACCTTTTTTTCTTAAATTTACTAAGTAATTTTCTCAATAAAGTTCAAAGTATTTGATAAAGATACATAATAAGCAATTAAAAAAATTTATTGCTAAAGAAAATAAATATTTCATGCCATTATGTGTCGGCACGCATGTATTTTTTGTGACCGGCACTCATCGGCACGGCTCGGCACGCACCGTGCCGGCAAGTTTTCGGCACGACTCCGTGCCACGGCACTTAAATCCTTTATATATATATATATATATATATATAGGCTAAATTACAGAAAACCCCCCTCTAATATCCCGCTTTTCCACTTTACCTCCCTGTCATTTAAAAGTCGACAATCTGCCCCCTCGTAATTTCAGAAATGTCTTTAGGGGGCAACACCGTTAACGGAGGGGGTAAAATGACCATTATGCCCTCCTCTTTTCTTTTTCCTTTTTTTTTTCTTTTCTATTCCGAAGTTTTTTTTTTTTTTTTTTTTTTTTTTTTTTTCTTTTCTATTCCGAAGTTTTTCTTTTCTTTTTTTTTTTTTAAGGGATATTTTTCAAGGGTATTTTGGGTATATGAAATTATATTTTTAAAAAAACTGACGGTCAACTGACGGTCAACTGACGGCGGGGGGGTTATTGCACATTTCTGAAATTACGAGGGGGCAGATTGTCGACTTTTAAATGACAGGGTGGTAAAGTGGAAAAGCGGGATATTAGAGGGGGGTTTTCTGTAATTTAGCCATATATATATATATATATATATATATATATATATATATATATATATATATATATATATATATATATATATAGAGAGAGAGAGAGAGAGAGAGAGAGATAGAGAGAGGGAGAGAGGGAGAGAGAGAGAGTGAGTTCGGCTACTGTGCTTTTAAAAGCACCAAGTACTTGGTGCTTGTAAGTTTTTTACTGTTAGATATAATCCTTTGAATAATTCCACCTCTTAGATCATATTATTCCACCAACCACCTACTAAACCCTAAAAGATCACTATCATCCTAACCGCATATTCCTACATCCAAGGGCAAAAAACTCACAAGCATCAATGACTTTGTGCTTTTACAATAGCTCAATTATATATATATATATATATATATATATATATATATATATATATATATATATATAATTGAGATCCTATGCTTTTAAAAGTACCAAGTCATTGGTGCTTATAGGTTTTTAGCCCTTGGATGAAACAATGTGTGGTTAGGATGATAGTGGGTCCCTTGGGTTAAGTGAGTGGTTGGTGGAATAGAATGATCTAAGGGATGAAATTAATCAAAGGGGTAGATCTAACGGTAGAAAACTTACAAGCACCAATTGCTTGGTGCTTGTGCAAGCATAGTAGCCGGACTCATATATATATATATATATAAAGTTGAGCTGAAATACTATCAGTAGCAAATGGACTCCGTTGCCACCTATTTGTTTTCGATGATGGAACTTCTAAATCGACGATCGATACCGTTGAACATGATCTAGACTGCTGAAAGTATCTAGAAATCATATTTCAAATCATTTTGACATCATTAACCTAATTATCAAAAAGTTGGAAAATTTATAATTTTAATGGTAGATATGAGTCTTGCTGGTTTAACGGTGTAAAAAAATCTAAATTAATTAAATTTTCGTTGAAATTTTTTTAAAACTATTTAAAACAAGATCTATACTCTCGATCTTGATTACAAGACTCCTATCATCACTTTTTGAAAGATACTCATTTTCAATCATTCATTTTTGTATCAACTTGATGGACAAGAAAAGAATATCGAAAAAGAATGAAATTTAATTTTCAGATAGCTAAATGGTCTGGATCATATTTAACGGTGCCGATCGTCATTTTTGAAGCTCCATCATCGAAAACAAATAGGTGGCAACGGAGACCGTTTGCTATCGATAGCATTCCAACCTAACTATATATATATATATATATATATATATATATATATATATATATATATATATATATAGAGAGAGAGAGAGAGAGAGAGAGAGAGAGAGAGAGAGAGAGAGAGAGAGAGAGTCCAGCTACTATACTATTGGTAGCATGGAGGTCTCCGTGCTACCATGTTGTTTTCAATAATGCGGCTTCTGAATCGATGATCGATTTTGTTAGACTTGATCTACGCAATTGGAAATATTTGCAAACCAAATTTTATATTTTTTCAACATCATTTACCAAGTAATCAAAGGGTTTCAAAAGCGACAGTTGTGAGCCTTTTCAATCAGTAGGTAAATAATATCAAAATATATATATATATATATATATATATATATATATATATATATATATATATATATATATATATCGAGAGAGAGAGAGAGAGAGAGAGAGAGAGAGAGAGAGAGAGAGAGAGAGTCCGGCTACTATACTATCAATAGCACCAAGCACTTGGTGCTATCAAGTATTCTACCGTTAGATCTATCCCTTTGACCATTTCCACCCCTTAGATCACACTATGCCACCAACCACCCACTAAACCTTAGGGGACCACTATCATCCTAACCGCACATCCCTTCATCCAACGGTCGAAAAACTAATAGCACTAATAACTTGGTGCTATTAATAGTATATTAGCCTAGTTATATATATATATAGAGTCCGGCTATGGTGCTTGTAAAAGTATCAATCACTTGGTGCTTGTAAAAGTACCAACCACTTGGTGCTTGTAAGTTTTTAACCATTAGATCTATCCCTTCAATCAATTCCATCCCTTAGATCATGCTATTCCACCAACCACCCACTAAATCCTAAGGGCCCACTATCATCCTAACCACCCATCCTTTCATCCAAGGGCTAAAACTAACAAGCACCAATGACTTTGTGCTTTTAAAAGCATAGTAGCTCAATTCTATATATATATATATATATATATATATATATATATATATATATATATATATATATAGAGAGAGAGAGAGAGAGAGAGAGAGAGAGAGAGAGAGAGTTGAGCTAGAATGCTATCGGCAGCAAACGGGCTCCGTTGCCATCCATTTGTTTTTGATGATGGAGCTTCCAAATCGACGATCGGCATCATTGACCTAAAGATCTAGATCACTAGAAGTATCTAGAAATCAAATTAAAATTCTTTTCGACATCATAGACCAAATGATCAAAGGGTCAAAAATTTGTAATTTAAATAGTAGATATGAGTCTTTTGCTTGTTTAACGGTGTAAATAAATCTAAATTAACAGAATTTTGATTAGAAAATTTTTTAAACTATTTAAAACAAAATAAATACTCTCAATCTTGATTACAAGACTCCTATCATCACTTTTTTAAGGATATTCATTTTTAGCCATTTATTTATGTATACATAACTTGGGCAAGGTGTAGGTGGGAATGAGGAATCCCCCTACGGTTGTTGCTCATAGTTTTGGCTATTGCTGTAGTTACTACGATGGGGTCGATAATTTTCGTAGTGTATCTTGAGGTGCTCCATAGGGTTAGAAGGAGATCTCTGGGTATTAGGTAACAATTTCGATAAAGTTGGAAAATCGATTAGAGAGACCTTGTTCTTTTCGCACGAATGTGCGTAGGTGGCGACTTAATATCGCGGGCCTGGTGTCAGTTTGCTATGTTGAGCCGGTTGGACTCCTTGGGAGTTGGCTCCGATTTGGGTCAAAGTGGCAAATCTTCAACAAATTGTTGGTGGTAGATCAGCGGGCATTTTATCTTTTATTCGGATAAGTGTGTTGGCTGCAGACAACATACAGTCAAAAGGGAGGATGAAGTGCTCTTACCCCTATAGGGACATCATGATTGGGTCTTTATGTGTCCTGTGCAAGACAACCGGTATAGGCTGTCTTGTAGGAAGGTTAGCGTGTAATCGTTCTCATGCACGCGGTGAACCTTGGTGATTCCTAGGCATTATTGCACGGCAGGTATATCGTCGCTACAATCGATGCATGTCCTTTTTTCGACCTGGTTGTAAATGAGTCGCGTTATGTACTTTGTACAACTGGAGGGTTAGATAGGTGGGATGGACTCGGTTTTTGAACTGGCGTAAAAAGTCCAAGCCTGGTGGTGGATGCATGAGATGTGGCACGCGAAAGCGTTTGTGGATTTGGTCTTGTCAACCCCGAGGATCCGGAGTGTTGAGTACTTATGAACCTTGTTGACACAATCGCCATTTTGGTCTTTTGGTGACAGGCACATTAGGGTCTCATTAAGACAAGTACTAAGTGTAACCCGGAGACATCGATCACTAAGTTCCTTGGGGACGGGGAGCGACAGGGTCTTGTAGAGACAGATGTTGGACTTCACTGGTGGTTTTGGGTACTGATTGCGATGAGTAGCCCTTGTTACCTGGAGACAGATGTGCGGGGAGATGTGTCAAGTCTTTGTTGAGCGGGCTGAATTTTGAACTTGTTCGGTCATGTTTGCTTGGGACCTTTTCTGCCCAAGCGGAAGGATAGGTCGTGTTTTGGTCTGTTGTTGTCTTCATCGATGACATCCTTATCTCTTGCGAAGCAACGAGGAGCGCGAGGGTTTTTTGCGGTTAGTGCTTCAGACTCTCAGGGATAACGGACTCTTCGCCAAACTCAAGACATGTGAGTTCTGGCTTTGCAAGGTATCCTTTTTGGGGCACTTTGTCATAGCTTCGAGTATCGCGGTAGATCCCAAGAAGGTGGAGTCGGTTATCAACTGGCCTCGACCAACCACGGTGACAGAAGTGCGTAGTTTCCTGGGGTTGGCAGGGTACTATCGGTGATTCGTGGAGGGTTTCTCCAAGATTACCCTACTCAACCGGTTGGCCAGGAAAGGAGAGAGGTTCTTATGGACACCGCAGTGTTAGAAGAGTTTTGAGGAACTCAAGGACAAGTTGACGCGAGCGCCTGTTTTGGCCCTACCAAGGCCAGGTGAGGATTTTGTGGTTTTTATTGCGATGCATCGCAGGTTAGCCTCGGTTGCGTCCTAATGCAGCAGGAGAGGGTTATAGCTTATGCGTCACGACAGCTCAAGGATTATGAGCGGAACTACCCTACGCATGATCTCCAGCTTGCGGCGGTTGTTTTTGTCTTAAAGCTCTGGAGACACTATCTTTATGGGGTACACTGAGGTGCTCCAAATGTCGTGGCGGATGCATTGAGCAGGAAGGGTCAGACTTTAGAGCCCTCGGTAGAGTCTATTACCAAGCAGGATGACTTGGTGGCAGAATTCCAGCGGTTGAGGTTGGAGGTTGTGCCTCAAGGCACGGTTGCATGACCGTTGGCTCTGGAAGTAAAGCCTACCCTGTTCGAGCGGATTTTGGAGGGTCAAAAGACCGATGCCTACATCCAACGTCTTCGAACCCAGGTTTCTTCTGAAAAGGAGGGTGACTTTTCTATCTGGAAGGACGATTCTCTTCGTTTTCGAGGTCGTTTATGTATTCCGGATCTTCCTAATCTGAAGAAGGAGATTCTGTCAGAGGCACACCGATCCCCCTACACGGTATATCCAGGAGGGACTAAGATGCACAAGGATTTGAAACAGACCTTTTGGTGGCCAAAATTGAAGGAAGACGTGACACGGTTCGTAGCCCGATGCTTGGTGTGCCAACGGGTTAAGACGGAACACCAGCGGCCGACGGGAAAGTTGCACCCACTTCCGGTGCCTGAATGGAAGTGGGAACGGATTACTATGGATTTTGTCACCGGTCTTCCGCAATCACAGCATAGTTATGATGCAATATGGGTCTAGATCGGCTAACAAAGTCGGCACATTTCCTGCCAATTCACATGACGTGGTCACAAGATCGACTGGCGCAGTTGTACATCAACGAGATCGTTAGACTACATGGAGTTCCGGCGTCGATGTCGATCCCCTATTTGTGGGGATGCCTTGGCGAGCGAAAGCTCATTGGTCCGGATTTGGTGGAGGAAACTGAGGCGAAAGTTCGCATTGCGAGGCAGCGATTTCTGATCGCTCAGAGCTGTCAGAAGAGCTACGCGCACCGGCGACGTCGTGACTTGGAATTTCAAGTCGGAGAGCAAGTTTTGCTCAAGGTATCACCAAGGGGATCAGACAGTTCGATTTGCGAGGCAAGTTGAGCCCGCAGTTTGTTGGACCGTTTGAGATCTTGGAGCAGATTGGTCCGGTAGCATATCGTTTAGCATTACCACCAAGTCTCGACCGGGTGCATAATGTGTTCCATGTGTCAATACTTCGGAAGTACCTTCCAAATTCCTCGCACGTTTTAGTCCTTCGTCAATCGAGCTACGGGAGGATTTGAGCTTCGATGAGACCCCGATGCGGATCTTGGCACGTAAGAACAAACAGCTGCGTAACCGATTTCCCTACGTAAAGGTGCAGTGGAGTAACCACAAGGAGCGTGAGGCTACGTGGGAATTGGAGTTGGTGATGAGAGAGAAGTTTCCAGACCTATGGGTTGGGGTTACTGTTTAAGTTTCGGGGACGAAACTTCTTTTAAGGGGGGTGTGATGTAATAACAGCACTTTGAATTTCGAAAATTTTTATTAATTTCGACTATTTGAATAAAATTGTCTTTTTCCGAAATTTAAAGAGGGTGTCCTTTTTAGCTTTTTGAGGACTTAATCCTCGGAGTTGCTTTCACCGGATTATTGGTGAATCATGGTTAAAGGGAATGGTCAAACCCGTTTTTAAATTCACTGTGATGGTTGCACCGAAAAACGTGAAAAACAGAGTTTGACAGGTAAGCAAATTTTCTCCGTAAAATGTCCCGACTACTAATCGGGTGAGATCTTCGGAAAGGAAGATCGTCAC
This sequence comes from Tillandsia leiboldiana, assembly GCA_029204045.2. Classification (NCBI taxonomy): domain Eukaryota; kingdom Viridiplantae; phylum Streptophyta; class Magnoliopsida; order Poales; family Bromeliaceae; genus Tillandsia; species Tillandsia leiboldiana. The sequence goes on along the minus strand of CM055065.1, from coordinate 20,729,421 downwards.
TCTGTCGGCGTCGTCAAACGGGGAACGGTGGTGCGATCGGATCTCAAATCCGATATCCGGATCACCCGGAATTGCACTTTTATGATAATGGATCCGAAAAATGGTTATGGGTATTTTCGATACCCGTTAAGGCGTATTGGTGCATCGGAGTTCGTGAAACGGGTTTACGGGACATTTTGGTTCATTGGCACGCATTTCGAGGAAAGCGGAACGGGACCCGTTTAGTAACGGGTTCAGGTTTGACAACCGGGGCCCGAGAAGTGGGCGGAACCCCTTATAAATATTTATAAGGGGATTAGGGATTCTCGGAACGTAAGAGAAAACCCAAAATTGTTCGTCTTCCAAGATTCGCCTTCTTCCTCGTTCGTGCGCCGTTGAAGATCGAAGCCGAACCGTCGCCGTCGGAACCGGAGAAGTCGATCGGAGGTTTTGACCGTCGCAAGATCTGGGCGCCCGATCTCCACCGCTGCCGCAAGCTATGGTCTCCGGCGCCGCCGCAAGCTTTGGTCTCCGGCGCCGTCGCTGTAACCGCCGCGCGCTTCTCGGCCACGCAGCAGGGTCGCGGGCACCGCGCCTGCGTGCCGCCCGCACCGTGCGCTGCCTGGTCCGCCTAGCGCCTGCGCATTGCCCAGCCGCGCGTCGCCCACACACTGTCCACCCGTGCGCGTTGCTGTGCCGCTTGGTCCGCGCGTTTGTGCCGTCGTCAGCAAGGCTGCCAAGCCCTAGCTTGACGGTTTTTCGGTTCTTCGTCATTGTTCGTGGCTCCGGGTGGTTTCGCTTAGCTGTTTTCGTCGCGATCTTCGTCAAAGCGACGGTAAGGCTTGGATCGTCGTTCGTCGCTCCGCCGGTCGTCGGGTTGCCGTCAGGAGCGAGCGGATCGCAGCGAAAGCCGGTTTCGTCAACGGGGAGACTTACCGACGCGATTGCTGTCCGGTTTTGTGTTCTTGGACAGCGGTACGTCGTTTTCTGTCCCGGATAATTCTGCAGCCACCGGTGCACCTTTTGTTACTTACGGTACACCTATAAAACCCTTTTTTCACATGGTTATATATTTTTAGATGGTTTCTTATATCGGGGAGTCTTAGGGGTGCAAAATTGCACGTGTAATCTCCGGATGATGTGAATGTCGCAGTAAAGACCTGGGGGACTGTGTCCTCATCCGAACAACGGTAGAGTCGTTCGGGGCATGTTTTGATCGGCAAAGCGATCGGTGCGACTGTTTGGGAATCGGGAGATGGTTCCGGCAATTTGGAACAAAGGAAAATTTGGCACAGTGGTCGGGACCACTAAATCGCCGGTTAATGTAAATTTAGCATTTGATTGTTATTGGACTTTTGATAGGTCCGGGTGATTTATGAGAGTCCATAGGGGAGCCACGTGCTCTGATTGACTATCGGTAGAGGTAGGTACTCCGATCCGAAGTCGAGAACGTCGTTGAAGTGGTTAACTCGACCCTTCTCTTCTTCTTTATTGATTTTTCTTATTGTTATTATTTGTCAAGTAGGATGATTATCATTCACGGCCATTGTGATAACTAAGTAAACTGTTATGGACCTTGTTGCCGAGAGGAGTTCACTAAACACGATTATTGTGTGGCTTAACCAACTTTTGAGCGGTATAAGCAGGAAAAGTGAACTTCCCGGTGGTTAGACATTACTTGACATATCATGATAGGACAAATCTGGTTGAGTATCAGCAGTGTTTTTCCTTTACACTGGATGATTTAGTAGCGGCTTGGTATATTTGTGTACAGCTCTATATTCTTTTGCTACTGCTGTTCTTTTGCATTTAGTTTTTCGTTATTGCTTATACCTCTTTATCTTATTATAAATCATGTTACTCAGTGAGTACGACTTGTCCCCATCGGCGCATTGTACCCACTAAGAAACACGATTCAGTTACGTTTCTCATCCCACTGTTTTTACAAGACCAAGTGAGGGGGGTGGGAGACAGGACGGTGGTGAGAACGCTACATAGAGAGTTCTAGCATTCCTCGGACTAGTTATTTCTTTCCCTATGTCTTAGTTGGTTATTTCCTTTTGTGAGTATTATGTGGATGGTGTGGATGTTGAGACGAATCTCTTTTCTAGTAGTATAAACACATGTTGTGGATTTATTTTCAGTATGTTGTGGTTTTATGGATGCATCGTGTGGACGCAGGTTTTTCAAATATAAAAAGAATTGCGAAAATGGTTTTCAGAAAAACTAGGTGTCGTGTGGGCAGTCTTTTAAACCCGGTGGATTTATCCTTTCAAAGTTTAAATGCGCCAGGTATGCGCCGTTTTTCGTGGATAAAATAGTTGTATCTCTAAATTTTGCACTGTTATTTGTAAATTAAATAGTGAATGTGGTTGATGCATGTGTATGTGAATGTTGACGCCGTGCATATACAAGGGAGACTGTCCGTTTATACAGAGAGATCTTGTATATGTGGCGGGTCTGTGCACGTGCCGGAGCAGGATATTTAAAAAAAAAAAAATGCTTCCGAAATTTTACTATTTCTGCTTTAAAATTGCTCCCTGGGCGTGACAGTCTAGCTGTATTTTACCATTATGTGCTTTAGAGTGAACATTGTATTTGGTGAAGTTAAACAAAAGAAAATTGCAACTATTTGTTATATGACAAATGTTCATTCTAATATTTCTTTTCAGCTTTATTCAGTTGTATTTATGTTTAAAGTTGAATGTTCAGTTTAGTAATAGTTTTATTCTGATATCGTATCTCATTATACTCATTGTATTGCTTGAGATGTTTGTTCCGTTTCTTTCGGATATAGAGAGATCATGCCCGATTGGCGGGTCTGTTAACGTACCCGAACTGACCAAATAGGCAGTCTCGGGGCATGACGGCTAGGCTCATATGTTTTTAAAAGTACGAAGGCCTCCGTATTTGTAAGTTGTTTCAGATGATAGGACATCTGATTCGGCAATCAGCTTCGTTAGACTTGATCTACAATGTTAGAACTATCTAGAAACCAAATTTCATAATTTTTTGACTTCGTTTGCCTAGTGAACGAGTAGCCCCAAAATGAACGGCTGAAAAAAAAAATCTCGTAAAAAATAGTGATAAAAGACTCAAATTTCAAATCGGAAGTATTGATCTTACTCTTGATGTTAAGTAGAATTTCTATTAAAGTTTCACCAAATTTGGATTGTTCTACACCGCTGAACTTACAAATATGCCACATCGGCCATTAAAATAGTGATTTTTGAGACTCTTTGATCACTTGGTAAATGATGCCAAAAAAATTATAAAATTTAGTTTCTAAATAGTTCTAATAACGTAGATCATGCCTAACGGAGGCGATTGTCGAATCAGATGTCCTATTATTGAAAACAACTTACAAGCACGAAGGCTCCCGTACTTTCGAAAGCACAAGAGACGTACTCCATGTATATATATACATAAACATATATATACATAGGAAAATGCTATGTGTACACCCGTAAGGGGTGTACATCTCACACCCCCACTCATCTAAGGGTGGGGGTGTGATGATGGGTCACTTGATGTGACCCGTAAAAAATATCGCCACCATTAAAATGGTGGAGATGTATGATGTACACCCCTTCGGGGTGTACATGTAGCATTGCTCATATACATATATATATATATATATATATATATATATATATATATATATATATATATATATATATATATATATATATATATATATATATATATATATATATATATATATATATATATATATATATATATATATATATATATATATATGTACGTACAAAGATAATAGTACGTACATATATATATATGTATAAAGATAAAAAATAGTTGCATTGTGCATCCATCAGTTAATATGGAGAGAACATTACTGTATGCCCCAGTAGTAGCAATTCTGATTGCAGCTATGATATTGCTCACACCATAATGTATAACTCAATGGCAAATAATAGCTGAAAACAGATCTTTGTAGCATGTATGCACATATCTCCAGCACAGAATTTGGTTATCACCACTTGTTTTCGATAATCTACAGCCTTCAGTTTGTGAGAAAACAGAAAGTTGCAAACAACGTAAAGCTAGGATTCCGTAAAGCGGACTAAAATAAAAGAACAAAAAAATCAAATGTACAATATTATTTGCCAAATACTGAAGTCATTAATAGGAAGTAATGTAATTACTGATCTACAACGTGCATTTGAGAAAACCATATATAACAAAATGAAGTCAGAGAACCATATGCAGCAAAATGAAATCATCTCAAATGGCGTTCTAAAATAAATAAATAAATAGATTAATTTATATAGTTTAAAATTGCATTCGGTCCATCTATTCCAATATTTGAAATGTATGTTCCCAATGCATAGCGGCTGATTGCTAGTAGACGAGTTTAGTGACTTACTGCTTGAAGGATCTCTAGAACACGTGGACCTTTTAATCTCCACGGAAGGTCTTTTGCAAGAGCCTGTTAATGAAGTGAACATAGTTAGCACTTAGAAGTATAGTAACCCCCACCCTCCCAAACATTAAAATGAAGAAGAAGAAGAAGAAGAAGAAGAAGAAGAAGAAGAAGAAGAAGAAGGAGAAGAAGAAAAGCAGTACTAAACATTTGTTGGTCAAATAGAATAACAGATACGAAGATAGACAGAAGGCATTTATATGACATATCTGAAAATCTAGTTATAGCTCCTTACTAATGCAGTCCTTCAGAAAGAAAAGAGAACAGGAGAAGAGGAGAAATATTTAAAAAAGAAATAAGAGGAGAGTTAAAAAAAATAAAATTCACAAAGAAGCAGCTCTATCTACTTAGTAAGTTCATGAGATGGTAATGCACCAAAGGGAACAGACAAGTAATTAAGTACATTTGATGCTTAATATATAATGGGAATCAAACAAGATAATCTAATGTAAGCGACTGTATCATTGTTGAAAAATTTTGTTCATGGCTAAATTTATTTGCCAAGTGAGCTGGTTAATTATTGACCTACTTTAGCTTGAAACTCATCGCAATCAAGGAAAAACGGTAAAAGGACTACATGCATCTTTTCTATCTTGAAGAAGATCTCTAGTCATCTGTTCACCTACAATGCTTTTAATCAAAGACAAAGATCATTAGCAGTCAAAAAGAGCATAAAGAAGACTTCCATTCAAATTAATGAGATAGTAAGATATGAGATGTAAAAGCATCTTGCTTTTTGATGTTTATGAGTGGGAATATCTAAGGGAATCAAATCAACTAGTTGAAGATTATTTTAAATAATTCTCGTTTGCACAAAAAGATGCAAATAAAAGAATTGAATAAGCATAGTCAGAACTCTGGAGATTCAATTTTGTGGAGTTTAAGTAAAACTAGCAATAGTGAGAGATACACCACTGTAGGATCTTATATAAGCACTTTGAATCTGAATTACAGCTTAAGATTACACATAACACATAGATGTTCCAACAAAATCAATCAGGGATCACAAAAATGATATGGCTATCCAGACAATGAGAAGACTAAACAGTTGCAAAATGAAAAGAAAAGAGGCAAGGATGGAATGGGAGTATAGGACTCTGGAAATTTGATGTGCATCATAGTGTATAATTGCAAGCTTCCTTTTTTCATGGTAACCACATGAGAGCTCAGTAGCCACTAATGAGAAGGTACTTCATTCTAAGAATTCAATAAATAACTTACATGTCTCATTTCCTCTAGACTGATTGAACCATTTTTATCAACATCAATAGCATCAAACTGGTCCTTGAGATCTGATAGCTCCTCCTCATCAAGTGTACTTGCCAATGCCTGAAATATCTCTTGATGTTTTAGATCCCAAATAATGATTTAAAAATAACAAATAAGTAATTTCATACAAATAATAATACCCTTAAAGCAAATTGTTTCATGCGGCTGTACTTCACAAACTCACGCATGTTGGATAGAACAGAAATATCAACTGGGATTTCAGATGCATCTCCGCCTTCTCTCACCCATGGGTGTGCTGCAAGGTTGAAGTGCAAATAAACAGATCGAAATAATAAATAAAATAAAAACAATGTGCCTATCAAACTGATTAGTTCTAAAGATCATTCCACTCAAAATGGGAGAGAAAGTTAGATGTGAAAATGAAGACCAAAAATAACAGAATAAATAAAATAGCATAAAATCGTATAGAAGATTTATCGTTTCTTTTTAAGCTCAATAATTGAGCTATATATCATACATTCGTTCCTACTCAAGGGCAAAGAATAAACTCGATACATACACAAAGCTTGAGCAGCAGTTAGTCTTGCACGAGGATTTTTCACCAATAACATTTTAATGAAATCTTTGGCGCTCGCACTTATTGTTGACCATGGCTTTTTACGGAAATCAGGTTTATTCTTTAAGACCTGCAATTAAGCAGCTCAAGCATTGAAATTTACTTGTGATTCCTCACGAGACAACAGAAATACTGAGAAATATACAACGTATTAATGATCAAGTATGGCATAATAAATTAGTAACATCAATCAACTTCTTTAACTGCAGGTATCTACTAATCCAGCTTGAAGTTTAAAATCAGAAGGAAATATTTATCTAGCATCAAGTTATACAATAAATTTCTAGTAGATTTGAGTTGAACATTCCAAGCTTCATTGAGAAGCAGAGGATTAAAAAGTCCAGTAACCTCCCTGGATATGACTAAATGCATAAGATAGGTTTATGACACCAGATAGCAAACCACATTCAATCAATTTCAGCAAGATTTCCAAGTTTATTCGCAAAATTAAGTTTTTCTCCCCCCCCCCCCCCCCCGTGAAGTAGCTTCATGAAATGGAGTTCCTTATAATAAACTGGCACAGCAGATTAAAGTCTTCGCTAGCACTACCCTAAACAATTCCCCAGAAATAGCTGTTCTTCCTAATGACAACTCATTGTCAAACTATATATAAGAAAAAACACGTACATTGTTAATTCTTTCACAATGATCCATGATCAAATTATGTGTTGTGAATTCAACAATTTCTACTCGAGCCTTTACCATATAATAATGGCCCCTCAACCCTCCAACAGTGCTGACTAACACTAATAAAGTTGAAGTAAAGCAAAAAAATGAAAAGCGGCAATACACTTGCATATAAACATCGGAGTATTTAAAATTACTGCTTTGAGGGGCACCAAATAACAATGACACAAGACTAAAGTCCAATGCTAATCAATACAAAGGTTTCATTGACTTTCCATTTTCAAACATTAGAACTCAAAACTAAAAGTGAGAACAATGCTCTATGCTCAGCTTGCAAGGACTTCAGAACACTTGATCATCACATCCGTAGGATAAAGATGACAATGCAATTCATATATTCATTCATTGCAAAAACCATACTCAACAAAAAAGTAATTACCTCAACAAGCTGGAAAAGTGATTGCCACAACCAGAAGTAAAAAAGGAAAAAATAAAATAAAATGAAATAAAATAAAAGAATTCTAGGAGAACAAAAGTTGAGATAGATATGAAGATGAGACAAACTAGAGTACAAGGTACCTCCTTAAAAATTCCATCCTCAGTTTTATCCCAGAAAGGACGTCTCCCACATAGTAAAATATAAGTTATGACTCCTATGCTCCAAACATCTGACTCGGGCCCTGACCGCCGCTTTAGTACCTCTGGAGCAACGTAATAAGCACTACCGACAATATCATGAAACTTTTTTCCTGAAAGAATCAGTTTAAGCAAAGAGCACAAAATCACTCGGATAATTACCAATAGGAATTGCTCTCACATGAACTAGACGATTGACAACTTCAGAAAAAGGATTTCTAAACACAAACCTGGCTGTATAAAATCGGAAAGGCCAAAATCTGTTGCTTTTAGAGGTGAATCCTCCTTAGTTGATTTGAAAAGAAAGTTCTGAGAAGGAAAGCAGGCACATTCTTACGTCACCTGACAAGCAATGGAATATTACCAGATTTACAAACTAAATATTAAGTCTCCTGAAGGTGTTATATTTATACCTCAGGCTTCATGTCCCTATGTACTAAACCATGCAAGTGACACTCGGCTGCAACCTTGAGCATCTGCCTCACTACTATAGCAGCATCTTTCTCGCTATAGCGGCTATCCTTTCTGCGCACAAAGGATCAAATTATTATATCCAAATTATGTTCTAGCAAGATATTAATGCATACAGGTTCAATTTTGTGTGCCAAGAATAGTTATGCCAAAAATAGAAGACGCAAGAATATGGCAAACCCAAGTAGAAAATAAGGAGTATAAAGCATAAAAGACAGGAGAAGTTATTTAATCTTACTTGGCCAAAATTCGGTCCAGTAGTTCGCCACCTTCACATAATCTGGTAAAATTAAGACAAAAAGGTAAAGGTTACTCCCTTCCAAATAAAAACAGATAGAAATTGCACCACTTTTATCATAAGACTAGTGAAGATTAAACAACAGAGCAACACTTATGTATTCCCAAAAAAGAGAAAAAAAAAAAAAAAAAAAAACTTCAACTAATTAAGATGCACAACCAAGCGAGGTTTGCCTGAATAGAATTCCACTAGATAAAAAGCATGTCACAATGTTAATGTATTATGATCAAATTCAGAAGCAAGGTTGCATTACTAGAACATTTGATATGGAAATGATGAGGAAAACAGCAAAGAGAGTTAGCGGCAAGGTTTTAAGTATCCATCGGCACGGGCCGTATCTACCGTGCCGTACCGTGCCAACAAGATACCGGCACGATACAGCTCCCGTGCCGATGACACAGTTCAAAATCCTTTTTTCTTAAAATTACTAAGTAATTTTCTTAATAAAGTTCAAAATATTTGATAAAGATACATAATAAGCAATTAAAAAATTTTGTTGCTAAAGAAATTAAATATTTCATGCTATTATGTGTCGGCACGCATGTATTTTTTGTGACCGGCACTCATCGGCACGGCTCGGCACGCACCGTGCCGTACCGTGCCAGCAAGTTTTCGGCACGACCCCGTGCCACGGCACTTAAATCCTTGGTTAGCGGTGAAGATCTGTGCAGCATGCTTAATGGGAGGAGCGTATAAAGCCTTATATATTATTCAATTTTACCAGCTGAAGCTGCAAAATACTAGTTAAGAATGATCACATTACAAACAATAAGTAATGCCAGAATAAACATGATTTCAGAACTCCCAAGGAAATGCATTATCTCGGTAGGTACTAAAATCGCATAATGTTTCTAATGTAGGGCTGCAAAAGATAGTTACATATATTGAGCAACAATGGAGAAGCTCATTATATGCTGAATACTCTATTAAGCACATATACTGTAGATCTTTGCAGACAAAACACAAAATGATGGTCTTCTTGATGGTCGATATGACAACCCCAACATATCACCCTTTAAAGAACTCAAGGACTTAGAATAACAGCATTAGAAAGCTCAATAGTGAGATCTTGCAATAAAAAGAAACTTAGAATTTCAGAATACTCACTCCATAACAATATATACATAGGAATCGTCTTCATATGCATTAAGGAAGTGCACAACATTCTCGTGATCTTTAAGGGCTTGAAGTATTTTTACTTCTCGCTTTACATCCACAACAGCAATAGGGAGAACCATCTGCCATGAAATATCAAGAACCTCAAACACATTTGAACTATATGAGAATTAAATGCACAAAGAACGAAGGGCAATAATCATTCATTACAATATTCAAGGTAATTAGCAACTACGGTAACGAATGCACAATAATCTTTTCAGTTGATATGATCACTTGACATACACAGTTCAACAAGTAAAATATGCATCGTTAGCTGAATACTAGTCAGATAATACATTTTTATGTTTAGAACAAAAAGAATCCAGACAATAGACAAATATAGGAAATAATCTCTGGTTCTTTGTAATTTTAGTTGCCTGGATGATGGTAGTCCAATGGTTAGATATACTTTGACAAAATACGGTCAGCGCAATGAGAGAAAGATCAAGTATTGAATGGAACTTGAAAGAAACATTTGTTGCACTTACGATAGCAAGGAATCCACAAAAATCATTGGGTATTTGGTCGAACTAAAGATCAGATCATACCTATATCAAGGATTTAAGTGCCGTGGCATGGGATCGTGCCGAAAACTTGTCGGCACGGTACTGCACGATGCGTGCCAAGCGGTGTCGATGAGTGCCGGTCACTAAAATACATGTGTGCCGACACATAATGGCATGAAATAATTATTTTCTTTAACAATAAATTTTTTAATTATTTATTATGTATCTTTATCAAATCTTTTGAACTTTATTAAAAAAATTACTTAGTAATTTAAAGAAAAGAGGGTTTTCAGCTGTGCCATCGGGACAGGAGTTGTATCGTGCCGGTATCTTGTTGGCACGATACAGCACGGTAGATACGGACCGTGCCGATAGATACTTAAATCCTTGACCTATATATAAACTTAGATCTCCGCTATTCAGCTGTAATCACATTTTCTAAACTGAGATTTCGATCATAGCACATCCAATGCTGCCTTTTTTTTCCAATTGATAATACATTGCTTAATTGGGTGTGAGATTATTGTGTCATATTGCACTTTGAGGGTTAAGCAAGAAAAATGCTTGACACTTCAAATTTCTTCTTTTGTTTTCCCTAGTGGCCATTTGTTCATGCCGTCATGAAGTCTCAATTAGTAGGTACTACCGATTCACACACCCTGAATCAGCAATTATTCACTCATTTGTCTAAAAATTTCTACATCTATAGGAAGTTACAAATTTTGAGGGTCATTCTTAGCTACCTATGCTAAAATTGCTATGCTTAAGGCCAACTACTATAAATAGTTAAATTCAGAGGTTTAAAGAAAACCCATTTCTTCGTTGTTTTATCCTGATAGGTCATTGAGTTCCAAAAAAGTTGATGTCACGATGTCAACTGGTCATAGAAGTTCATCAATTATTATGAGGAATATTGTGAGCTTTCAGCTGTAATGAAGTTGACCCTATATTTTTGATAAACAGTTTGGCATGATGATGACTTCTAATTAAACTCCTAAATGAATTAGAGTTTAATGTAATTCGACCCAATGGTTTGAAAAGATGATTTGAACTAAAGGGCAACCATATGCACACGGCTTCTGATTTTCTGAGGCTTGGAAGGGGCAAAATATGCAACAACCTTACTCCCATAGAGAGGATGATCAGCACTCTTAATCCCAATCTGCAATGTAGTGACTTCTAGGTCAAATGTGATCTAGAAGATCCAACATGGAATATAGTACTGTAAGTTTGAATACTTCTGCAAGTGCAGAGTGCACCAAGTTGTACAGCATTTAATGCATGGTTTCTGACTAAATAACTTGATGCTAGCTTCTCACAACTTTATAATTTTCCCTTTAACTGGGCGAAATAAAATGGTCAAAATCAACTGTTTATTTAAAACCTGAGTATGTCATGAAAAGTGAAATCGGGTCAAAACCCTACGCTAGTAACCTTACTTCACAGAAATCTAGGGACCCAGTAACGCGATTTGATTGAACCCAAATTCCATGTTTGGGGAAAAATCAATAATATATATAGATAATCTTAACTTCTAGTTCTTTATTATAGCAGAAACTATTGCTTAGGCAGTAGGCGGCCTATAGTAGACTAGACTGAACCAACAAAAACAAAGGACCAAGGATTTAAGTGTCGTGGCATGGGGTCATGCCGAAAACTTGCCAGCACGATGCGTGCCGACCGGTGCCGATGAGTACCGGTCACAAAAAATACATGTGTTCCGACACATAATGGCATGAAATATTTATTTTCTTTAGCAACAAAATTTTTTAATTATTTATTTTGTATCTTTATCAAATCTTTTGAAATTTATTAAGAAAATTACTTAGTAATTTAAAAAAAAAGAGGGTTTTTAGCTGTGCCATCAGCACGGGGGCGGTATCGTGCCGATATCTTGTTGACACGATACGATACGGTAGATACAGACTGTACCGATAGATACTTAAATCCTTGCAAAGGACACACAAATTGTAGTTTTCTAACCGTAAAACACAGTCTACACTACAAAAAGGCCAAATACTCCATATCCATTAGTCTTAATTCTTAAATCGTTGATAGTATATAAATTTCAAAACTCCATATTACTGGCAGGCCCAATATACATCGACAATAAATTGTAACTGCAGTGCTCCCAGAAGGACTAAAATGATTTGTTATCACACAAACATGACTAAATATTATGTTTCTAAAGCATGTTATAAGCCTGCTATTGAAGGAGAAAATAACTGTTCCAACAATTACACATGTTCCATTTTAATAGGCTAAATAACAAAAGGACACCTTGCAGTTTAGCCTTTGTCTCAGTTACTTCCAAGTATAAGAAAATTGCATCAAATGCAACTCTGCACTCTGCCAAATGTCTGGCCCAAAAATTTCGGATGATTGTTGAATTAGAATGTAAAACTTCACGGAAAAAAATTTAGCAAGAAAGGAGCAGAAATACATAAGTCAAATAAACATTCCAACAAACTGCTAATTTTGGTTGCTCCAAGGAATTAAGTGCCGCCCGTGCCGCGGCGGCACGGGCCGTGCCCCTCAAAGAGGGGCACGGTACAGGGGGGGGTCTCGCACCCCCCCCGTCTCGAGCGATACCCAAGGGTATCGCTCGAGACAGAGCGATACCCTGTTGGGTATCGCGTGCCGTGCCGAGCGGCACGGCAGTTTTCTTTTTTCTTTTTTCTTTTTTTTTTTTTCCTTTTTTTTTTTTTAATCACATGCGTAGAGTATTTTTTTTTTGTTATTTTTTAAAAAAATCACATATTGTACGGTACATATTTTTTGTTTTTTTTGTTTTATCTTTAAGAGATTTAGATTATTTTACTAACTAATTTAGGTTGTTAGTAAATGTGAATATCTTTAAGAGATTTAGATTATTATTATTTACTAACTAATATAAAAAGTAAAGAGATAAGATAAAATGAGAATGTGGTTATAAATCAAATTTTTAAAAGATTTAAGTTGTTATTATTTACTAACTAATAGCAATCTAAATCTTTTAAAAATTTAGGTTTTATGATTAAAAATATTTTTTATCTCTTTTCCTTCTTATATTAATTAATGAATAATAACAATCTAAATATTTTAAAAATTTAATCGGTACCCACATTCTCATTTTATCTTATCTTTCTACAATAACAACCTAAATCTTTTAAAAATATGACTCGTACCCACATTCCTATTTTATTTACGTATCTCTTTGAAATTAACTTAATCATGAAAATTAATTTACGTATCTCTCTATAATTTTGTTTGAAATGAACTTAATCATGAAAATTATAGCTAAAGGCGGTCCACCGTCTTTAGAAGGCGGTGACCCTACTGTATGTGGCGCTGATATGCCAAGCTGATATGGCAAAAATAGGGTTAGTTTTACAAATAAAATTTTGATAAGATTATTTCGCAAATTATAAAATTTTAGAGGATTATTTTGAAAAAAAACTCCATTGTACTTTATATATAAAAAAAAATATCAATATGTTAATTGGTGAGTATAGTAAGCTATATATAGCCAATATTCATAATTTTTTGACTAAACATTTCAAAACAATATTATAAGAGCTTATTAGGAACAAAAAAATAAAAAAAAAAAACGTGCCAGAGCGTGCCACTAGGAGGTCATGCGTATTCATCGGCACGCAAGCGTGCCACGTGTCGGCACGCAAGCGTGCCGGTACCGTACCGTGCCAGGCGGCGAGCGGCACGCCCCCGTGCCACGGCACTTCGAACCTTGGGTTGCTCCCACGGAAAAGGGGATTACTTTTAATCTAGTTTTAGGTCTATAAATTAAGCTTCAACTTCAATAGAATTCAGATATAGAACCACCGTGACATGCTTGCCAATCTTTGTGAAGTTTTGCATCTAAATTCGACAATTATCCCAAATTTTTGGGCCTATTGGAGACAATGGCATAGAGCAAGGTTGAAATTGATGCAGCTTGTTATGTAGGGACCCAGCAATTGATATAGAGGCCAAGGAGGAAGAGGGAGCCAAAAAAATTTAGCCTTTGATAGATGAAAAGTCCAAACAACAACCTACACCATTGATATGAATCACGGAGAAAGTGTCAATAATTTTATGAAGCTCGAGAGGGTTCTTAAACCTATTCTTTTTTGTGCCAAATCACCTTTTGATATCTGTGGTAAGGTAGAGTTATTGTAATGATTCTCTCTGCCTAATGTCATTGTGCCAATAAGATCAATCATAGATTTAATCACAACCCTTGAACACAAATAATAACCAAGAACATCAAGATTCATTCCGACATATACCTAGCCGTCCCGAAAGAACATGTTTCATTGCGCAATAAACCAAACACCGGTTTTTTTTGTATTCGACTGAAATAATTTGCAAACAAGATAAAAATCTAGTGATTCATATGAATTGAGATTATCCAAACAGATAAGATCAGATCAGACCGAAAAGACCAACCTTATTCTTGTCGATCCTCTTGACAGCCACGCGTTCCCCGTTGGACTTGTCGGTGGCGACGAAGGTGTAACCGAACTGGCCGTGGCCGAGGAGCTTCCCGATCGAATACCTGGCATCGAAATCCTTGGCGTAGCCGAAGTCGGTGCGTTTGCCGCAGGGCAGCGGACCGCTCGGCCTCTTCCTGTGCCCCTTCTCCCCCTCGTGCGGCTTCTCTGGATACTCCGATCGCTCCCGAGGCTTTGGTCGCGGCAGCGGCAGCGGCGGCGGGTGCTCGCGATGGGTGCCGGAGGAGGTGCTGCTGACGTGGCTGCTGCTGCTGCTGGTGGAGCCGCTGACCTTGGTGGCGACGGAAAAGCAGGAGCCCATCCTCGTCTCCTCTTCCGATTCGGCTTCGGCTCTTAATTAGGGGACTTGGGGAGAGAACCATCAATAGATAAAAAAAGGTGATGCAACCAGATGTTTAATAGGAGAAAGATGGTTGGGGGGCGGAAGTGAGAATTGGGCAAAGAAGAACAGCTATAGCGACGGGTCCTCCTTCCTTTTGAAAGGGAATAGAGAAGGGGGAGAGAAGGTTTGAGGAAGATGGTGGGAAAGAAAGGAACCGGTCAAAAGAGACGACTTCCTCTCCCTTCTGCGTTGAAGAGAACCAAACAGACGAGAATAAAAGTGAGAGGAGATAAAAAGAGATATGGTGGTAGGTTCGGGTTTGAAGGGTAAACGCCCACCCTGCTATCACTCTCTCCCTCCCGCTTTTCTCCTTCTTCGGCTTTTTCTTTCGCGTGTGATTGGATCTCCTGAATAAACAAAAGTTATCTACTGTGCTTGTTTACTAATCAAGATGGGAAATAGAGCGGACTTTTAAAAAAAAAAAAATTAATAACAATTTTATAAAAAAAAAATAATTGACTAAATATTTATTTTAATTTATGTGATCAAATAGTCTTCTTTTTGTCAATTCGGTACCATAATAAAATTATAGAAGACCATAAATTATTCATCGCCTTTAAGAAAGAAGTGAACTATTTACTGTCTTTTAAATTTTCTACTAAAATTGTGAATGATTTACTGTCTTCACCGTTCTTAAACTTATTTCACCACATTCATGATTCATCCATTACTAACTTACAAACTTAATTGAAATGTTAGGCAGTGGGGATATTGTAATATCTACGGGTTTCAGGGTACCCGGATCTTTTTATTTTTAAAACTTTATTTGCACTGCGGTTCGCTTAAGGGGTCTGAAAGGTGGTTATTAATTCCTTGTTTCTGGGCAGACCGTCGGGGCTCGCGGGTATTTTTGGATAATAAAGCTCGCGAAACGGAGAGCGGCGGCGCGATCGGTTTTGGATTCCGACTCCGGAATCTCCCGGAATAAATTTCGGAAGTTTGTTTAGCAGTTCAGGCGACTTACACGATTATCGAGGCGAACCGGACCCTGGTTAGTACCCGAACTGGTATTTTCTTTTAGTCGGAGGTTGGGTCTTTCTTTTCCCGCTTCTTGATTCACCCGATCACTTACTTTGTGATTTAGGGATTTAGGGATCAAGTTCCCGTTTATTGCACCCAAAACGGCTAATTAAACCCCTGTGGGAAACTAGGGTTCCCATTCTTCCCCCTTTCTTGTGCATGAGAACCCCGTTTTCCCCATCTCTAACAAGACGGCGTGAAGAACCGGGATCGGGACGGGAAGAAAAGAAGAGAACGATCGCCTCCCCGCAAAGATCCGACGAACGCGAAGAGGACGATCCTTCTCCTTCGCCCAGTGCCGACGAAACCGAGGTGAGCCGTGTTTTCGTTTCCTTTTTTCGTTCTTGTTTCGAGCGAGGGGAGGGAATCCATGGAGTTTCGGAGGTGGGGCACCTGTTGCGCAAGGAGGCGGGGGAGGGGCGAGCCACCCGTCGGCAGGGCACCCACGCGGGCTTGACGCCGCGCGGGGCCGCCCGTGCCTGCGGGCAGCTCCCCCGAGCGGGCTGGGCGCCGCGCGGGGCCGCCCGCATGCGGGGGCGCCGCGCGGGGCCGCCCGCATGCGGGGGGGCACCACGCGGGGCCGCCCGCATGCGGGGGGGGGGGTGCCGCGCGGGGCCACCCGCATGCGGGGCGCCGCGCGGGGCAGCCCGCGCATGTGGGCTGTGCACCCGCGCGGGCTGGGCGCCATGCGGGGCGCCGAGCGGGCAGCCGTACCTGCGGGCAGTGCACACACACGGGCAGCATGGCGGCGCGGGGCCATTGTCGTCACCGTCGGAGCCGAGGACCCGTTCCAAGACGGGAGCCGGATGGTGTTTGTGCTCTTCATTGTTTTGCGTTTAGTGGGTATTGATTCTCCGCCCGGGGATCCCTTTTGTAGTTTCGGGGAGCGTGCCGGGACGCGGAGGAGTCGAGCGTTGATCGCTACAAACGACAGGTGGGTTTTATTTTGGTACTTAGCGCCGGTTTCCGGCGGTCGTTTTACTCTTGATTTTACATGATGTTGCTAACATGATAGCGGTTATAGCTTTACTCTTGATTATACATTATGTTGCTAACATGATAGCGGTTATAGCTTATTCTTGAGTACTGTTAGTATTGTTGGTTACTTTGCTCGGGGCTGCAGCACGCGCACCCGCGGTTTGGCCACCGCAAAGGGTGCGCTTTTCCGGAAAAATGGTCCATGACCCGTGTATACCCACAGTTCGGAGTGGGGCCTCTGTAGTTGTGGGGCTTGGATGCGCCAAGGTGTGAGCGGTGCGACCCGTCGGTTTAGTTGTCCGACGTGGGAGCGGTGCGACCCGTCGGTTTAGTTGTCCGACGTGGGAGCGGTGCGACCCATTCGGTTTAGTTGTCCGACTTGTGCGCGGTGCGATCCGTCGGTTTAGTTGTCCGACGGGATCGGGCATTGCAGGTTTACAGGTGTTCGTTTTTACTTTTCCCTTTGCGAGGGTGGTTGCTTCGGATAGGCTACGGTTGGACGTATTTCTTTACCCTGCTTTGTTATTATCATTATTGTTTAGTCGCTGACTTCCCACTTTGCGACAGGGTCCTACAGGGGGGAGAGTTAGGCGACGGTGAGGCCGCGGCAGGAGGGTCTGGGTCCCTGGAGACCTGAACAGTACTTTCTCTCTTTCTTTCGCATTCCATTTACTATTTGTAGACTGTGGTGTGGTTCTCGATACCCTCGTGGGGTCGGTGTGGATGTCGGCATGGTGAATAATAAATTGTTTATTTTCCTTACATCTCTGTTGGCCGCTTTGGAAAATAAAAGAGCAAACAAAAGAAAAGATTGCGAAAACTACTTTCAAAAACTTGGGTGTCGTGTGGGCACCGTTTTCAAAACCTTGTGGGTTTATGGTTTGCGAAAATGGATTTCAAAACCTAAGTGTCGTGTGGGCACTGTTTTCCAAAACCCCTGAGTTTATGTTGCTTTCGAAAAGGGTTTTCAAAATATGGGTGTCGGGTGGGCGTCGTTTCAACAATTGTGGGTTTATCCTTTCAAACTGATCGGCCGTGAGATTTATTCTGCGAATTGTGAATGGTTGTATGTCTGAACTGTTGTGATTGAATGATTACCCGTTTTTGGACATTGTACAAGCCGCGACGCCGTGCATATACAGGGGAGACTCTGTCCGTTTGTAGAGTGATCCTTTATATGTGGCGGATCTGGGCACGCGCTGGGGAAGAAGGTTTTTCAAAAAAAAATATACATACCTTTTGTAATTCGTTTCCGCTAAAATAATCCCCCGGGGCGTGACAGATTAAGATGGTACCAGAGACTTGCCTTTCAATCACAACAATTGGTGCCGACATCTATGGGAATACCTCACTTAGCTACAAAGGAATGGAATGGATAGGTCATAGGAGAGTAGGACGCGAGTGATCGAGGGGGGGAAACGAGTCTGGGTCCTTTTCTCTCGATAAGTAGTTCGTTGTTTGTTAGCGGAGTCTAGAGCTGACTTATGTTTTTGTGTACAGACATGGCCCGTACTAGATCATCGGCCGAGGATGCAGGGGCAGACGCGACGACGTCGGCGGCCGCAGAGAACCAGCTCCTGCGACAACAACTGAGGGAGATGGCGGGGCAGCTGGCGACTCTCACGGCTCACGTGCGTCAGTTGACGCAGCAACAACCGGCCGCGACGGTGACGGTCGCCACCGCCCCTCCGCAGGGGCCAGGTGCGCCGACGACGGGGGTCAGCGTAGGAGTGGCCCCTACAGCGACTGCCGCAGACGAGGTACCACCACCCCAGACGACGACACCAGCGGCGGTAACCGCGACAGCAACTGCGGGACCGGCGCCGGGAAGCACCGGCGGGGGTACCTCGGGGGAGACCGTGGTCACCCCTTCCCCTTCTGTGGCCGCCGCCGCCACGGGGGAGGGGTCAGTTCCGCTGACTGAGCGGGACCGCGTGCGGGCCAACCTGGCCGACTTTAAGAACTACGACCCACCCACGTTCGACGGGGAGACGACTGATCCCTGGGCCGTCGAGAAGTGGGTGGGATCGATGGAAAAGTTATTTGAGGACTTACTCATGGAGGATAGCGAGCGGGTTCCCCTGGCGGTTCACTTCCTAGAGGGGAACGCCCGCTTATGGTGGAAGACGGTACGCCCTGATCCCACAAAGGGCACCGCCGTACTTCCGTCGTGGACGGTGTCCAAACAGGAGCTGTTTGGAGCCTTCTTCACAAGCAGCGTTAAAAAGAAGTTTGAGGATGACCTGAACCACATCCAGCAGGGGAGTAAGACAGTGATGGCATATCAGCGCGAATTTGTACGACTGGCCAACTGCGTCCCTTTCGTGATAAGGGACGAGTCCCATAAGGCGCAACTTTTCGTGGATGGATTGCGGAGTGATATTTTCCAAGTGGTGCAAGCAGCCGATTTGCACACTTTTCAGAAAGTGGTTGACAGGGCCACGGTGGTGGAGCGCGGGTTCGCCGTTACACGCGCCATGAGGGAGGGCCCGGCACCCCATGAAGAAAGGAAGCGACCGCTGCAGTACTCCGGGGGAGGCTCGTCTCGTGGAAGCCGACCCCCCAAACGGTGGAGGCCACAGGCGGGATCTCGGAGCGCACCGGCAGGAGGGCCGGGGATGGGTGACAGGCCTTGTGTTATTTGTGGGGGAGGACACCGAGCGGGAGATTGCCCCCAGAGGGGTGACCATTGCTTCCGATGCGGCAAACCGGGGCACTTTCGCCGCAACTGCCCCTTAGCCGGGGGATCTGCGTCCTCTGCAGCCTCTACGCCCTCGCCACAGCTGTCAGGGCGGGGGAAAGCTCCGGTGGGGTCGACTTCTAGACCCCCTGTACCACGGCGAGAGGAGGATAGGCGGCCACAACCTGGCGGGCGAGTTTTCTCGATGACCCGCCAAGAGACGGATCCGCCGGAGGACGCACTTGCAGGTATTACTTCTATTTCAAATTCCCGCGCTAGAACTCTTTTTGATACCGGAGCAACACACTCTTTCATGTCTCGTGACTTCGTGGTTGTGCATGGTCTTGGGGAGTTACCCCTCCAAAATCGTTTGACGGTCCAAACGGCGGGAGGGGCTTTGGAGGCGGTCAGCTTTGTGGCCGCCTGCCTGATTAAGCTAGGGCGACTACCTTGCCCTTGGGATTTGGTGGTGATCCCCATAAAGGAGTACGACGTGGTGTTGGGCATGGACTGGCTCACAAGGTACCAAGCACTCATCGATTGTGAGAAGCGGCAGGTGCGGTTACAAGAGCAGGGTTTCCCCGAACATGTGTACCTAGCGTGTAAGAGCATCTCCTTCCCAGCAATCATCTCATCGACACGGGCTAGAAGATTGGTGGAGGGCGGGTGTGTGGGCTACTTGGCATCGGTGGATCTAGTTACCCGACCCTCGGCGACACCTTCGGACATCCCTGTGGTGAGGGAATTTCCCGATGTCTTCCCGACGGAACTGCCCGGGATACCCCCTGAACGAGAGGTGGTATTCCCTATCGAACTCTTACCGGGTACTCAACCTATCACGAAGGCGCCCTACCGAATGGCCTTCGTGGAGTTGAAGGAGCTTAAGGCGCAACTGGAGGACCTCTTGTACAAAGGGTTTATCAGGCCGAGTGTGTCGCCCTGGGGCACACCGGTACTCTTTGTACGGAAAAAAGACGGAAGCCTGCGTCTCTGCATCGACTACAGGGGGATAAACAAGGTTACAGTGAAGAATAAGTACCCCCTGCCCAGAATAGACGACCTCTTCGACCAGTTGCGAGGAGCAATGGTGTTCTCAAAGATTGATCTACAATCGGGCTACCATCAGCTCCGGGTTCGGAACGAAGACATCCCGAGGACCCCCTTCCGAACCCGGTGCGGCCACTACGAGTTCACGGTTATGCCGTTCGGACTTACAAACGCTCCCGCCGTCTTCATGGATATGATGAACCGGATCTTCAGACCCTTCTTAGACCGGTTCGTAGTGGTCTTCATCGACGATATCTTGATTTATTCAACCACCGACGAGGAGCACGAGGACCATCTACGAACGATTCTCCAAACTCTCAGGGATCAGAAGTTGTTCGCTAAGCTCAAGAAGTGTGAATTCTGGCTACGCGAGGTGGGATTTATAGGGCACGTGATCTCGGCGAAGGGAATCGCCGTGGACCCCAAGAAAGTGGAATCGGTGATCGACTGGAAGCCGCCGACGACTGTGACGGAGATCCGCAGTTTCTTGGGCCTGGCGGGATATTACAGACGCTTCGTCGAGGGTTTCTCGAAAATTGCGGCCCCTTTAAACCGGTTGACCAAGAAAGGGGATAAGTTTCTATGGACGGCTAAATGCCAGGAGAGCTTCGAAGAACTCAAAAGAATGCTAACCAGGGCACCAATACTTGTACTACCAACACCCGGGGAGGACTATGAAGTGTACTGCGACGCATCGAGGATCGGCCTTGGGGGTGTATTGATGCAACAGGGGAAAGTAATAGCCTATGCTTCCAGGCAACTGAAGGATTACGAAAGGAATTACCTGATACACGATTTGGAACTGGCTGCAGTGGTCTTTGTTCTAAAGTTATGGAGACACTATCTCTTTGGTGTCCACTGTAACGTCTTTTCAGACCACCAAAGTCTTAAGTATCTGTTCACCCAAAAGGAGCTAAATTTGCGGCAGAGGCGGTGGCTTGAATTATTGAAGGATCACGATCTAACAATTCAATACCACCCCGGGAAAGCGAACGTGGTGGCAGACGCTTTGAGCAGGAAGGGGCAACCGGAAGAGGCGTCAGCACGCGCGATAACTGAGCAGAGCACCTTGATCGCGAAATTCTCACGACTGAAGTTGGAGGTGGTACCAGCGGGCACAGTTGCACAACTGATAGCTTTGGTGGTCAAGCCGACGCTATTCGAGAAAATCCGAGAAGGACAACAGGCGGACTCGCACTTACAGCTCGTGCGAGACAAGATCTCCCCGGACCAGGAGAACGACTTTGCAGTGGGAGGTGACGGCATCATGCGGTTCCGCGGGCGATTCTGCGTGCCGGATTCGCCGGAATTGAAGAAGGAAATTCTGGCAGAGGCACACCGCGCTCCTTATGCGGTACATCCAGGGGGCACGAAGATGTACAGGGACCTCAAGCAGACCTTCTGGTGGCCCAAGCTGAAGGGGGATGTGACACGACATGTAGCTCATTGCCTGGTATGTCAGCAGATAAAGGCAGAGCATCAGTGGCCGGCGGGAAAGTTACAGCCCTTACCGGTGCCAGAGTGGAAGTGGGATCAGATCACCATGGACTTCGTCACTGGATTCCCACGTTCACAGCAGGGGCACGACGCGATTTGGGTCATTGTGGACCGGCTAACCAAGTCAGCACATTTCTTGCCCATCCAAACAACCTGGACCAGAGAACGGTTGGCTCAAGTCTACCTCAGCGAGATCGTGAGACTGCATGGAGTGCCGACATCGATCACCTCGGACAGAGACACCCGCTTCGTCTCGAAGTTTTGGCAGAGCCTACAGCAGGCCCTGGGGACCAAGCTACACTTCAGCACAGCCTTCCACCCTCAGACGGACGGACAGTCAGAGCGAGTGATTCAGACCCTCGAGGACCTGCTTCGCGCCTGTGTACTTGACTAGGGAGTCGGTTGGGCACGCTACCTACCCCTCGTGGAATTCGCCTACAACAACAGCTACCAGGCCAGCATCCAGATGGCGCCCTATGAAGCCTTATATGGGAGACGCTGCCGATCCCCGATCTGTTGGGACGACTTGGGTGAACGAAAATTCCTGGGACCCGACTTGGTGGAAGAGACTGAAGAGAAGGTACGCCTCATCAGGCAGCGTTTACTGACCGCCCAAAGCCGACAGAAGAGCTACGCAGACCGACGGCGTCGCGACTTGGAATTCCAAGTGGGAGAGCACGTGTTCTTACGGGTCTCGCCATCCAGAGGAATCAGGCGTTTCGGGCTGAAGGGCAAGTTGAGCCCACGGTTTGTAGGGCCATTTGAGATCTTGGAGCGCATTGGCCCAGTGGCGTACCGCCTTGCCCTACCGCCTAATCTCGACTGAGTCCACAATGTTTTCCACGTGTCCATGCTCCGGAAATATCTTTCCGACCCGTCACACGTGTTGGACGTCTCCGCGCTCGAGCTCAAGGAGGACCTAAGCTTCGAGGAAACCCCCGTGCGTATCCTAGCAAGAGAAAGCAAAGCGCTGCGGAACCGAGTCATCCCCTACGTGAAGGTGCTCTGGAGCAACCAGGAGGAACGAGAAGCGACGTGGGAGCTGGAGTCAAAAATGAGGGAGTGCTACCCCGATCTTTTTACCGCAACCCAGGATTGAGTTTCGGGGACGAAACTCGTTTTTAAGAGGTAAGTGGTGTAATATCTGCGGGTTTCAGGGTACCCGGATCTTTTTATTTTTAAAACTTTATTTGCACCGCGGTTCACTTAAGGGGTCTAAAAGGTGGTTATTAATTCCTTGTTTCTAGGCAGACCGTCGTGTTACGGAATTTGAGTTGGCGTAGTTTCGTGAAAGTCTCAAGTCTTGAAGATTGAAGGTGAAGAAAGTTGGATCATTTAACTCAATCTCAAGAAAGAAGAATTCAAAAGGATCAGGTATGTTTAACTAAAGAATTTGTGTGATCCGAATACTTCTTGTAGTGTAGAAACACTTGGAAGAATCTTTCATTGCATAAAAATCAAAAACTGGACTTGGGACATGTTCAGGATCCGGATCAGGTTGTTCGATCCGGATCCCGAAGGTGGTTCGTTCATACTTCGTCGCAATCCGGATCGTAGTCTCTTGATCCGGATCCCGAACGTTGATGTTTGGTGAACTGTATGAACGATCCGGATCGTAGTCACATGATCCGGATCCCGAACCTTCGTTTTTCTGGAATTGGCTGTTTTGTTATGACGATCCGGATCCTAGTTATCACGATCCGGATCGCCGTCCGTAAATATCCAGAAATGGCAGGTTTTTGATTCTTATCTCCTTCCTAGGGTTTCTAACCTATAAATACACCCTATGACTCCTTTTCTAGGGTGAATCCACATAGCCGTCATTTTCATATATCATCATATACGGCTATAGATCCACATATAGAGAAGAAAGGAAATCATTAGAGAATACTCTATGTTTCTTCATCTATATTGATTAGTTTGATTCTAGGTTTTCATACTCACATCTTGAGTTGAATCAAACTAATGAATACTTAGATGGTATTTCCGATCTATCTTTGATCTAAGTATTTGGCGGATCATCACCACCCAAAAACAACGATTTACCCCAAAAATCGGCGCGTGGATTCGCGTGTCCTTGTGGATTCAAGGTTCATTCGCTCTCGTGGATTCGGAGCGAGGCACGTTCGTGGATTCGAAGGGTGCTATTGGGTGAAGACCGTGGATTCGGTCGGACGTCGTGGATTCGACGTTGGACGCCGTGGATTCGGCGTTGGGCGCAGATCATGGATTCGAGAAGCGTCGGAGCGAGCGGAGAAGATCCTCTAGGAGCGTATGGAAAAGGTTGAGTCGTAAGTGTGTACGGTAAATCACCTTGTACGTGTTTTAATTCTAGTGGATTTCTGCCGTGTTATCGGTCCCGTGGTTTTTTACTCCGGTGATGGAGTTTTCCACGTAAAAATCTTGCGTGTTATTTTATTTTCCGCATTGGGTTTTATCGCAACGATTTTTGGAGTGTTTATACGTTTACACCTATTCACCCCCCTCTAGGTGTTTCTTCCCCTATTTAGATCCGTATTATATACGACCCAACAAGTGGTATCAGAGCGGGAATAGGGTTGTGAACAATGGTTGAAGGTGGAAACATCAATCGACCCCCTTTCTTTGATGGAACAAATTATGCGTACTGGAAAGTACGGATGAAAGCCTTTTTATCTTCCATCGACGAAAGGGTGTGGCATTCAATTGAATCAGGATGGACTAATCCAACTGAACTTATCTCTGATGTTCACACCTTAAAACCTAGGTCGAAATGGACCAAGGAAGAGTTTGAGTTATCTTCTTACAATGGCAAGGGAATTAATGCTATTTTTAATGCCTTATCTCAAACTGAATTCTCTCGCGTCTCGGCATGTGAGACTGCGAAAGAAATCTGGGATGTTCTTCAGGTTACACATGAGGGAACTAACCTCGTGAAGATTCAGAAACTGCAAATGCTTACGAGCAAGTTTGACTCTATCTTAATGGCAGAAAATGAATCTTTCACGGACTACTATACACGATTGCAAGACATCGTAAACTCATGTGCTAATCTGGGAGAGAAGATTCCAGAATTTAAGATTGTAAGAAAAATCTTAAGAACTCTTCCTGAACGATTTCGCCCAAAGGTTACTGCCATTGAAACTATTAAACAGCCGGACGAAATACGTGTAGAAGAATTAGTTGGTTCATTACAAACTTATGAAATGACTTTTAATACTAACAATTCTTCTGGAAAAGCATCCACTTCTAAGTCTTCAGGTTATGCGTTGAAAACAACTAAGGAAGAAGACGCGGATACATCCTCCTCGGACGATGACGAGAACCTCTCTATGGAGGAATTTGAGAAGCAGCTCGCTCTCTTGACAAGGAATTTTCGCCGCAACTTTCGAAGGGGTAATTCAAGCAAATCTCCATCCTTCAGAAAGTGGAACAAAGGCAAGGGTACTCCAAGTCACAAGTCAAGAAAGCAGGAGAACTTCTCAAAGGATAAGAAAAGTTCAGAAGGACAACTGCAATGCTTCAAATGTCGAGGCTACGGCCACATTGCAACGGAGTGTCCTAACAAGTATCCGGCAAAGAAGAAGGCGATGCAAGTCGTCACTTGGGATGACAACTCAACGTCAAATGAGTCGTCTTCAAGTGATGAAGAAAAGAGCTCCACGGCATTCCACGCGTCCACATCTTCACCATTCATGTGCTTTATGGCAAGTACGTCTGAATCATTGTCCAACTCCACTGTTGAAAAGAATGCAATGGACAATGAATCGGATGATTCGGAAGGTGAAGAGTTTGCTCTAGCCTATCACAGATCTTTACAGGATTTAAAGAAACCGGCTAAGCAAAACAAGGGGTTGAGAGGGAGATTGCAGGATCTCGAAGAAGAAGTAAAAAGGGTAACTTCTCTCTCGACCGATCTTGAAGTGGAAAGGGATAGTTTGATAAAAGCAAATGTTTCCCTTCAAGAGTCCAATGAGCAGCTCGAGAAGAACTATATAGATATGGTGAACAAAGCAAACTACTTCTTGAAGCTCTATGGCGAGGGCCGACAGGAAAGACGGGAAATGACAGAGACCATTCTCCAACTCAAGGATGACTTACAGCAATTCTCTTTAGGAAGGAGTAAGTTGGATAAACTCCTTGGTCTTGGTCAAACAAATCGGTTCGGCCTCGGGTACACTCAAACTGGAAACAGTCCAAGTTCGAGTGGGACAGTCTTTGTGCCTCAGTCGGTATCTCCTCCTCCGACATCGGAATTCAAGACAAACAACGACAACAAACCTACCTCATCCTCTTCGGAATCGTCAAGCTCAAAGGTATGTTTTCGTTGTAATTTTGCAGGGCACATCGAAAGAAATTGCGAGATTGGAGCTCAAAGAACAAATCAACCACATCTTGCAATTGCTACCAATAAGCTCACTTCCCGGAATTCAAGGAAGGATTTTTCAAAAGGAAAGAACATTGGTAGCACCTCAAACAAGACGATGACAAAAGAAAAAGATCAATCATACAAGACGTCGTCTTCAAGGAGAATCTCTCAACCTTTACCAACATACTCCAAAACTCAAAAGGTTTGGGTATGCAAAGGTGAAACCCCTCCTTGTCCTTAATCGTTCTACGATTAAATCTTGTATAGTTTGTGTAGACTATTTTCTTTTCTTCTTTTTCTTTTGGCCGACCCGTCAACCATCTTTGGGAGGTAAATGGTACATCTTTTTATTGGTTGATGATTTCTCTCAGTTTTCTTGGGTAGCATTTTTGAGAGAGAAAGCTGATACGTTTGACTCTTTTCATGAGATTTGCCATCGTATTATGATTGAAAAGAATGAAAAGATCATTCGTGTTAGAAGTGATAGGGGTGGAGAATTCATAAATTCAAAATTCATTGACTTTTGTACTTCAAATGGCATTAAGCATGAATTCTCGGCACCCTATACACCTCAGCAGAATGGTGTTGTTGAGCGCAAAAACAGGGTTGTTCAAGAGATGGCGCGTGTGATGCTTCATAGCCGGAAATTACCGCTACATTTTTGGGCTGAAGCTGTGAACACCGCTGTCTATGTCATTAACAGAGTGTATTTGCGCCCAGGAACCTTGAATACACCATATGAGCTGTGGTTTAGTAGAAAACCGGATATCAAGTACTTTCGTATCTTCGGGAGTCGATGTTACATCTTACGTGACCGTGAAAATCTTGGAAAGTTCGACTCTCGAAGTGATGAAGGGATCTTTTTGGGTTATTCTACGAATAGCAGAGCATATCGAGTATTTAACATTGAATCTAAGGCGATCATAGAATCTCTAAATGTTAAAGTAGATGAAGCTTCTCATTTTGAATCTGAAAAATCTACCCTCGATATCTCTCTAGATGATGATTCTCCTGCTAGTGCATCTTCTCATAATAATACTTCCAATAGTAATGATGCATCTAATGGTTCTTCTAGTTTATCTGATGTGCAGGAATCATCTCGTGTACCTCCGAGTACTCCGTTTCAACAAACGCTACGAATCTCCAAGGATCATCCGGAATCGAACATCATTGGAGATCCACAAGAAGGAGTTAGAACTCGAAGGCAGTTGGTTTGCGGATTTGCTTGCTACGTATCTTTAATCAAACCAAAGACAATAGATGAAGCTCTTCAGGATGACTACTGGATTAAAGCAATGCAGGAAGAGCTCCATCAATTTGAGCGAAACAAAGTCTGGGAATTAACGAAGCCTCCAAAGCAACATAATGTGATAGGTACCAAATGGATCTTCAAGAACAAGAAAGATGAAGATGGTACTATCATCAGGAACAAGGCACGACTAGTTGCTCAAGGCTACTCTCAAGTAGAAGGTATAGACTTTGACGAAACTTTCGCCCCTGTAGCTAGACTCGAGTCCATTCGTATATTGTTTGCTATTGCTTGTCATTTTAAAATCAAATTATTTCAAATGGACGTCAAGAGCGCATTTCTAAATGGGTTTTTAAATGAGGAAGTTTATGTAGCTCAACCGAAAGGTTTTGTAGATCATAAACAACCTAACCATGTTTTTCGTTTGAAAAAGGCTCTTTACGGTCTGAAACAAGCACCGCGAGCATGGTACGAAAGGTTAACAAAGCACCTTTTGGAGAAGGGCTATACTCGAGGGGGAGCTGACAGGACTCTCTTTGTGAAGCATTATCAAAATAATTTCATTGTAGCACAAATCTATGTCGATGACATTGTATTTGGTGCAACAAAAGATAATGATGCTTCTAAATTCGCGGAGACCATGGAAAGCGAATTTGAGATGTCCATGATGGGCGAACTGTCTTATTTTCTTGGATTGCAAATTAAACAAAATGATGAAGGTATTCACTTGAGTCAATCCAAGTATGCACTGGAGTTGGTCAAAAAGTTTGATCTAGAAAACTGTAAAGTTTTTCCAACTCCAATGGGAACTAGCCACAAGGGACTTGGAAGTGAATCACATAGTGAGAATGTAGACGAGAAACTGTATAGAAGTATGATTGGAAGTCTACTTTACCTCACGGCTAGTCGCCCGGATATATCCTTTAGTGTTGGGATTTGCGCGAGATATCAATCAGCACCAAAGGAGGTTCACCTGAAAGCGGTGAAACGGATCATCCGGTATATCAAAGGATCAATTAATTTCGGAATTTGGTATCCTATGGGAACAAGTTTGGATATTGTTGGATACTCAGATGCCGATTGGGCAGGATCAGTGGATGATCGGAAAAGCACGAGTGGTGCATGCTTCTATCTAGGCCATTGCCTTGTTGCATGGCACAGTAAAAAGCAGAATTGCATAGCACTCTCGACTGCCGAAGCGGAATACATTTCAGCTGGAAGTTGCTCAACTCAACTCATTTGGATGAAAAGCGTATTGAGTGACTTCCGCATTTCAGCATCTTCGGTAACAATTCTTTGTGACAACACAAGTGCAATTAACATTTCTAAAAACCCTGTGTTGCACTCTAGAACAAAACATATTGAACTTAGATATCATTTTCTTAGAGAGCTAGTTGAATCAAATACTCTTCAACTTTCATATATTTCAACTGAGGATCAATTAGCTGACATTTTAACAAAACCTTTGGATCAAAAACGTTTTATTCATTTACGAAAAGCAATTGGGATGCTTTCCTTGAAATAATCTCCTTTTTGAAATCTTTGCTTAGGATAGGTTTTGTATTTGTTTTTGTTTTGTTCTTTATCTATGTTTGTACATAGGACATTAATTGAGCATAGATCATAATTGACTTTAATTGCATCTTTTCGCACATTTAGAAATTTATTATGCTTTTGCCATCATAATATTTCACTGTTGCAATGATCATTTATGTTAATTAAATCATCTTCTAAAGTGATCAAAGTCAATTTCTCTCTCTCTATGATCTCTTGGTATAGTCATTATCTTATTTGACTGTTTAGTCGAGTATGAAATCGAGATCAATTTTTGGTTGAATACTTTATATCTTAAATAATTGATAGCCAATTGAGGGGGAGTCAAAGATAATGTAAAATGCTCAAAAGATGTGGAAAGAGTTACATCCCAATGAGGAGTGTGAAAACTACCACCACATGGAGGAAAGAGCTACCACCTCGGTCGTCCGAGTATTGTGTGCAGCTACCACATGTATACCAAGCATGGTTGTTCAAATTTTTGATTAAGTAAAATGCATGTTGAAATACTTGACTCTGTCAAATTTCAAGGTTGGTATAAGGTGGGTTTTTTAAAGAAAGATGCTCAAAGAGCCACTCTCTTCAACAGATTGTCTAGAAATATTATCTACTATATTTGGGATTTCAAACATCTATTGATCTTTGTATTTCATTTTCTTTACCGAATTGATTATTTGATAAAGGCATTACTCATAAGATCAAGTTAGATGTGATTGAAAGTGTTCAACTTTAAGGGATTTAATTCTTGTAAATTTTCGTTTCATTTTTGGATACTACTGATAGATTTATCATAATCTAATTCTTGTTGTGTGAAACGATGCTTTTTGTTTAAAGTTGATACACCTTTGTGCTTACAATCTTTTTCTGATTTTTCTTGAATTTCTCTGAAATTTTTCTAAAGAAAAAGTTGGGGCCGATCTGGATCGGGCTAGATGATCCGGATCCCGAACGCAGGAATTCTTCTGCGGGCTGACGATCCGGATTGTATCTGCCGATCCGGATCCCGAACGCAGTTTCTTACTGCGGGTAGCCGATCCGGATCGCAGTTATGAACTGATCCGGATCGCGGCTAGGTTTTATAAGGAACGAAAGGGGTTTTTTGATTTCTTTACTCCAATCTTTTGTTCCGAAGTTTCCAGAGCCTCTCTCTCTAGATTTCATCCTCCTTGGAAGCTTTCAAACTCAAGTTCTTCAATTCCAAGTAAGTTTTATTGATCAAAATCTCGGTTTTTCACCGTTTTTCTCTTTTCCTCCTCAAACGCACGAATTTCTTGGATCAACTTTGTTTGTGGATGGTTTTTGATCAAATTTCTTTTGAAATAAGAACTCTGGGTTGTTTAGTTTTGATTATATGCTAGGTTTTCTCCTGATTAACGGATTTTTAGGCTTCGATTTCTAAAATTTCGGTTTTAGGGCATATAATAAGGATTTTCGAAATTCATGCAATTGATCTTTTTTAAAAGTCCTTTTGCAAAACTAATTTGATTCTTAGTCTCTCTACATGATAATGATTCTTTGGATATAATTTTTCAATTTTTGAAAACTAAGAATTTTTGTGTTCTTGAGTTGGTCTTCACAGGATTTAAATCTTCTCAAAGCACTTGGATCAATGGGATTCTCATGGATCATTCTTTTGTTGGTCACAATAGTGCACACTCGGGCCACAAACAAATTAAAGAGAGCTAAGAAAACACAACAAAAAGGTGAATTTGTCGAGGTCAGTGATACAGAGGTGGATTGTCACGAGATAGATTGGACTGCATTGACAGATGATGATGAATCATTGTCTGAAGCAACGACTGTTCCGACTGCTTCAAAGGGAAGAGCACCTGCAGAAACATCGAAGGCTCCGCCTACTGCTGTTGAAAAAGGGAAAGCTCCAATGGAAGAAACTTCTGGGAAGACAAGAAGAAAAAGTGTTGCTCGCAAGAGAGGAAGTGCTCGAGGAATCACCATTGAGCAACCAGCTGCTGACCAAGCACCTGCACAAGACTTTGTCAGCTCGGCTAGAATAAAGGATTTTGAAAACAGAGAATGCATTGGAGAAAGGCATGTTGATGTAAAAGCCTTAAAGCAGCGTTCTCAGACGTTTGGAACTTTGTTTGACCAGAGAGGTCTTGCTTCCATTTGCGAGTTCCCGGAGACCACTGGGTATTGTCTTCACTCAGTGAGGATGTTTTATCAGAATGCCTGCTATCTAGTTGATCAGGAAAGCGGGCGTCGAGATTTTCAAACATTAGTCAAGAATGTCAGAATCAAAGTAACGCCTCAGCTAATTGGTGAAGTACTAGGGATGGACGCCCGAGCCGATGGTACTCATTACCTGAAGAATCAAGTCTTCAACACCTTCTCCTGGAGAGTGGTAGTTGATGGAATCTGTGTTCCAAATACTCGGTCGACAGGAAACTCCGTGTTCTCTAAAGAACTACGACCAGAGTACCGCATCTTAAATCTCATTGTTTGTTACAATATTATTCCAAACATGAACACAAAGGTTCTTCGGTGGGAAAGAATGATATTTCTTTATCTACTTGGAAACCCCGCAGCAGCAATGGGAGCTAACTTAAACATTCCCTACGTCATCTGGTCAAGGATGGCACGTTATGTGGAGCAAGCTCATCCGTCAGAGAGACTACCTTTTCCAATGATCATCATGCGCATTCTTCGCAAATTTAAAGCTGACACAAATGCGAGTTCCTATCTGCACAGTCTAGGAACGATCAATGACACGACAATTGTAAAGTCTCTTTCGACGAAGCCAGATGAACCTTTCATACCTCTTCACCGGCAACGAGAACAACGACAACAAGCAACAACCTCTGCACCGGCAGCAGCTCCTCCAACTCAACCAGCACCTCCGGCACAAGAAGCACCACAATCAACTTCTGATGATGATGCTTCTGTTACCTCAATCTATAAAGAACAGCAAAGGCTCTCCAACGAGCAAGAACGTATATCAAATGAACTGATTGAGGTAAAGGAAGAAATAAAGAAGGTAAATAAAAAGCAATCAGCAATGAACAAGCGGATAAAGAAGATTTTCCAAATCCTCGGCTGTATCAGTTCAGACGAGTCTGAATGATCCGTATCCTTCTAATTTCTGTTTTTATGCATATGTTTAAATCCTACTGTTGTGCAAATTTTTTTTTATGTTTTAATTTGAGATTTTAGTTCTCGAACTTAAACTGTTAACCATTCTCTCCACTTCTGTAATCTTTGGCTTTATTTGTGACAAAAAGGGGGAGAGAGTTTAGAACAATGATTTGAACTTTGAACAATGATGATGATGTGAATGAACATCAAGGTAAGGGAACTTGAACAATTGATTGAACAATTGATAGTGAAAATCTTGATGATGAAGATTTTGTATACATCATGATGAAGATTTTGTATACATCAAGGTAAGTATGATGATGAAGATTTTGTATACATCAAGGTAAGTATGATCTCAACTTCAACTTTTGGTTTTTCCATTTGTTTGAATGCATGCCTCGACTAACTATTTGCTAACTATTTGGGCATGTATTATTACTAACAAGTTGATGTTGGACTAACAAGTTTGTGACACTTGGTTTTTGATTGCATAGAAGATATGTTGGTTCTTAACTCTGATCAATTACATATCTATATATATATTAGTTTGTCACAAACATGTTCATGACATTTGGTTTTTACGTGCAAAGAAGATATGTTGGTGTTTATTTAACTATGATCAGTTTCCATATCTGAATATAAATGTCATGGTAAGTATAAATGAGTTTAAACTTCATCTCTGTTTGTGGTTTTTGAATAATACAAAATTCTTGAGGTATCTAACGATTTCTTTTGTCAAGAATGATTTCTTTTTGCAGAGAGTACAGATGTCTAAGTCTAGAGTCTGTTTTAGGAGTTTAACTCATGTATTGTATTTTGGATCTCCATTGTAAATTTTTGTTGTATGGTGATAGCAACAAAAATATCTTTTTGAATTTTCTTTAGTGGATCTATGTTTTGTCACGAAACCGCCAAAGGGGGAGATTGTTACGGAATTTGAGTTGGCGTAGTTTCGTGAAAGTCTCAAGTCTTGAAGATTGAAGGTGAAGAAAGTTGGATCATTTAACTCAATCTCAAGAAAGAAGAATTCAAAAGGATCAGGTATGTTTAACTAAAGAATTTGTGTGATCCGAATACTTCTTGTAGTGTAGAAACACTTGGAAGAATCTTTCATTGCATAAAAATCAAAAACTGGACTTGGGACATGTTCAGGATCCGGATCAGGTTGTTCGATCCGGATCCCGAAGGTGGTTCGTTCATACTTCGTCGCAATCCGGATCGTAGTCTCTTGATCCGGATCCCGAACGTTGATGTTTGGTGAACTGTATGAACGATCCGGATCGTAGTCACATGATCCGGATCCCGAACCTTCGTTTTTCTGGAATTGGCTGTTTTGTTATGACGATCCGGATCCTAGTTATCACGATCCGGATCGCCGTCCGTAAATATCCAGAAATGGCAGGTTTTTGATTCTTATCTCCTTCCTAGGGTTTCTAACCTATAAATACACCCTATGACTCCTTTTCTAGGGTGAATCCACATAGCCGTCATTTTCATATATCATCATATACGGCTATAGATCCACATATAGAGAAGAAAGGAAATCATTAGAGAATACTCTATGTTTCTTCATCTATATTGATTAGTTTGATTCTAGGTTTTCATACTCACATCTTGAGTTGAATCAAACTAATGAATACTTAGATGGTATTTCCGATCTATCTTTGATCTAAGTATTCGGCGGATCATCACCACCCAAAAACAACGATTTACCCCAAAAATCGGCGCGTGGATTCGCGTGTCCTTGTGGATTCAAGGTTCATTCGCTCTCGTGGATTCGGAGCGAGGCACGTTCGTGGATTCGAAGGGTGCTATTGGGTGAAGACCGTGGATTCGGTCGGACGTCGTGGATTCGACGTTGGACGCCGTGGATTCGGCGTTGGGCGCAGATCGTGGATTCGAGAAGCGTCGGAGCGAGCGGAGAAGATCCTCTAGGAGCGTATGGAAAAGGTTGAGTCGTAAGTGTGTACGGTAAATCACCTTGTACGTGTTTTAATTCTAGTGGATTTCTGCCGTGTTATCGGTCCCGTGGTTTTTTACTCCGGTGATGGAGTTTTCCACGTAAAAATCTTGCGTGTTATTTTATTTTCCGCATTGGGTTTTATCGCAACGATTTTTGGAGTGTTTATACGTTTACACCTATTCACCCCCCTCTAGGTGTTTCTTCCCCTATTTAGATCCGTATTATATACGACCCAACACGTCGGGGCTCGCGGGTATTTTTGGATAATAAAGCTCACGAAACGGAGAGCGGCGGCGCGATCGGTTTTGGATTCCGACTCCGGAATCTCCCGAAATAAATTCCGGAAGTTTGTTTAGCAGTTCAGGCGACTTACACGATTATCAAGGCGAACTGGACCCTGGTTAGTACCCGAACTGGTATTTTCTTTTAGTCGGAGGTTGGGTCTTTCTTTTCCCGCTTCTTGATTCACCCGATCACTTACTTTGTGATTTAGGGATTTAGGGATCAAGTCCCCGTATATTGCACCCAAAACGGCTAATTAAACCCCTGTGGGAAACTAGGGTTCCCATTCTTCCCCCTTTCTTGTGCGTGAGAACCCCGTTTTCCCCATCTCTAACAAGGCGGAGTGAAGAACCGGGATCGGGACGGGGAGAAAAGAAGAGAACGATCGCCTCCCCGCAAAGATCCGACGAATGCGAAGAGGACGATCCTTCTCCTTCGCCCAGTGCCGACGAAACCGAGGTGAGCCGTGTTTTCGTTTCCTTTTTTCGTTCTTGTTTCGAGCGAGGGGAGGGAATCCATGGAGTTTCGGAGGTGGGGCACCCGTTGCGCAAGGAGGCGAGGGAGGGGCGAGCCACCCGCCGGCAGGGCACCCATGCGGGCTTGACGCCACGCGGGGCCGCCCGTGCCTGCGGGCAGCTCCCCCGAGCGGGCTGGGCGCCGCGCGGGGCCGCCCGCATGCTGGGCACCGTGCGGGGCCGCCCGCATGCTTGGCACCGCGCGGGGCCGCCCGCATGCGGGGGGGGGGGGCCGCGCGGGGCCACCCGCATGCGGGGCGCCGCGGGGGGCCACCCGCATGCGGGGCGCCGCGCGGGGCAGCCCGTGCATGCGGGCTGTGCACCCACGCGGGCTGGGCGCCGAGCGGGCAGCCGTACCTGCGGGCAGTGCACACGCACGGGCAACATGGCGGCGCGGGGCCATTGTCGTCGCCGTCGGAGCCGAGGACCCGTTCCGAGACGGGAGCCGGATGGTGTTTGTGCTCTTCATTGTTTTGCGTTTAGTGGGTATTGATTCTCCGCCCGGGGATCCCTTTAGTAGTTTCGGGGAGCGTGCCGGGACGCGGAGGAGTCGAGCGTTGATCGCTACAAACGACAGGTGGGTTTTATTTTGGTACTTAGCGCCGGTTTCCGGCGTTCGTTTTACTCTTGATTTTACATGATGTTGCTAACATGATAGCGGTTATAGCTTTACTCTTGATTATACATTATGTTGCTAACATGATAGCGGTTATAGCTTATTCTTGAGTACTGTTAGTATTGTTGGTTACTTTGCTCGGGGCTTCAGCACGCGCTCCCGCGGTTTGGCCACCGCAAAGGGTGCGCTTTTCCGGAGAAGTGGTCCATGACCCGTGTATACCCACAGGACGGAGTGGGGCCTCTGTAGTTGTGGGGCTTGGATGCGCCAAGGTGTGAGCGGTGCGACCCGTCGGTTTAGTTGTCCGACGTGGGAGCGGTGCGACCCGTCGGTTTAGTTGTCCGACGTGGGAGCCGTGCGACCCATTCGGTTTAGTTGTCCGACTTGGGCGCGGTGCGATCCGTCGGTTTAGTTGTCCGACGGGATCGGGCATTGCAGGTTTACAGGTGTTCGTTTTTACTTTTCCCTTTGCGAGGGTGGTTGCTCCGGATAGGCTACGGTTGGACGTATTTCTTTACCCTGCTTTGTTATTATCATTATTGTTTAGTCGCTGACTTCCCACTTTGCGACAGGGTCCTACAGAGGGGAGAGTTAGGCGACGGTGAGGCCGCGGCAGGAGGGTCTGGGTCCCTGGAGACCTGAACAATACTTTCTCTCTTTCTTTCGCATTCCATTTACTATTTGTAGACTGTGGTGTGGTTCTCGATACCCTCGTGGGGTCGGTGTGGATGTCGGCATGGTGAATAATAAATTGTTTATTTTCCTTACATCTCTGTTGGCCGCTTTGGAAAATAAAAGAGCAAACAAAAGAAAAGATTGCGAAAACTACTTTCAAAAACTTGGGTGCCGTGTGGGCACCGTTTTCAAAACCTTGTGGGTTTATGGTTTGAGAAAACGGATTTCAAAACCTAAGTGTCGTGTGGGCACTGTTTTCCAAAACCCCTGAGTTTATGTTGCTTTCGAAAAGGGTTTTCAAAATATGGGTGCCGGGTGGGCGCCGTTTCAACAATTGTGGGTTTATCCTTTCAAACTGATCGGCCGTGAGATTTATTCAGCGAATTGTGAATGGTTGTATGTCTGAACTGTTGTGATTGAATGATTACCCGTTTTTGACATTGTACAAGCCGCGACGCCGTGCATATACAGGGGAGACTCTGTCCGTTTGTAGAGTGATCCTTTATATGCGGCGGATCTGGGCACGCGCTGGGGAAGAAGGTTTTTCAAAAAAAAATATACATACCTTTTGTAATTCGTTTCCGCTAAAATAATCCCCCGGGGCGTGACAGATATAAAAATAAGACAGTAAATAATTTAGTTTTTTTATGAAGACAATGAATTTATTCAGTCTTTTTTATCTATAATAATCCCTGCTCACAATAAATTTCGATAACAACTAGATTTTCAACAACACAAGAATTTTAATTAGAATATCAACAAAAAAAAATCGATAATATCATATTTCAATTATATTAAACTTTTAAAAAAAATATCAACAGAAAAAAATATATACAAAATATTTTACACAAGAATTTTAAAAAGAATATCAACAAGAAAAATTTCAAAAATATCATATTTTGACTGTATTAAACTTTTAAAAAGAATATCAATTGGAAAAAAAATATATAATATTTTACATTTTACAATATAAAATACAACGAAAATAAAACAAATGTTAACAAAAAAACATATTATATTAAATCCTTGTCGCTCTTCCTCCCCCTCAATGTCCTTGGCTACGCCCACACGCATGTCCATGCCCACACCCACATTTATTGTAGTGTATCGGGGTTTTGTAACTATTCGGGCGCGCTTCTTTTAGCTAGACGATGCGTCTGGAGATGGTCGAGCTGAGCGAGAGCCGTTTAGCGCGAAATAGATGCGAAAACTAACTTTAGATCGCAAATATAGAAAGAACTTGAGTTCCTGGGGTTTCGGGTGCTCTAAAGATGTTCCGGACGCCCGAAACCACACTGTTCTGGCTGTGAACAGTATTACATATTTGCGGATCTCACCTCCAGGCGCTCAGAAGTTACTATAGCAATCCGAAAGGTGAGTGGTTGGATTTGCCTCGGGATGTATGTCTGATAGTACGTGTCACGTCCCGGGATCGAAACTACGACCCGGGCTCGCCAACAGATCCGTCACCAATACGGGAACCCCGCATAGGCGAAGCGTTTAACATGTAAAAGATAAGACTAACAACTATACAGATATCAGAGCTGTAAAGTAAACTACTGAAATATAAACTACAACTCCAAAATAAAGTATATGTCAGGTCCTCACAATACATAAACCTCTCAAACATAATCTCTCGAGAGTAAAATATACAATCCAACTGACAGTACTATAAATCTCCAAAAAGGGAGTACAACTACTCTCTAAGGACATGTAGGGATCTAACTCGCGACTCCCTCACCTCGATCAGTAGAAGCAGCAACAGGAGCAGGAACTGGAGTAGATGCCTCTGGAAAATAGTCACCACAGAGGGTGTGAGAACTACATCAAACAGTAGTTCTCAGGGGGTACCGTCTCCAAGACCAACGGTCTGCCCACTAAATCTACAAGAGTCATAAGATAACAAATGCAGTAAGTAGGAAATAAAAAGCTAGAAATAACTCTACAGCTATCATGCTCAAAGGATGATACAAATGATAAAATGCATCTACTCGGTCTCTACAGACTCAATCGATCCAATCGTACTGACTGCCACAAGGGCCAATCAAACCTGCGCTCATCTACTACCACACATCCACTTTGGGACGAAAATTACGTAGGCATCTACTACCACGCATCCACACCGGGACCGGAATTACGTAGGCATCTACTACCACACATCCACACCGGGACGGGAATTACGTAGGGCGTCCCAACAGACTGTGATGATCTGGATTTCCGCAGATGATCTGCAGCGTGATCAGTGGCTTCTTGATGTTATTTTTGCTTGATAGAATTGGTTGCGCGCAAATTGGACCCAAGAAATGGACTCAGCGCAAAAAATGAATCAAGATTGCCTATTCGGATGCCTTCATTGAAAAATAGAAGTGGTTTCGTGTAAAACGGAGACCGGATTTGGATTCAACGCAGAAAAACGATCAAGATTGGCCAATTGGATGTATTTTTTCTGAGTCCGGACGCCCAAATGCGGACTATTGGAAGTTTTACTGTGTTTTCAGGTGCGCGGGGGAGCTGTGGACCAGGGGTAACACGTGGCGGCACGGTTTTCGCGGGCTCACCTGGAGCGGTCCACGCGGCGCGCGGGAGGCCACGTGGCGGGCTGCGGCTGGCCGACAGCCACCACGCGGCGCAGGCGGCGCGCGGTCCCCGAGTGGGACATGCGGCTCGCCGCCATTGGCCGCGCCGCGCCCACTCAGATCGGGCCGTGTGGCCCCATCCGCGTCGTCCGTCCTTTTTCGGAGGGCGCTCGGATGGGCGCCGCGTGGCGGGCCGGGCCCGTACTGTAGCAACATGAGCTTTTCTCCCTCCTTGATCTATTTAAGTGCTTCTTTCTCCTCCATTGGAACTCTTTTGGACTTCAAATCTCTAGGGGATTTTTATCAGAGCTCCAGCTATTCTCCTCTACAGTGTTTGATTTTGTTGGGAAATTTTTGAAGGCTCTTTGATCATCTTTTTCATCAACCTTTGAGGAAATCACCATTGCTGCATTCACAGCTCACTTCGCCATGTTTCAGTGCAAAAATTTCACAGAGCTAACCAGAGGGAGTTTTGACCTGATTTTTTGTTCTGCATCTTCATAAGAGGTAGGCCTACAACTTTGGTACTCAACTCCCTCCTTGGGTCATGAGTTTTCACAGAGTTTTTATCCCATCTTTGGGACCCTTGTGCTCAGCCTAGGAATTTGGGCATCCCTCCGTATTTTGCATCTTGTGGATAGTAGGAGTAAAGTTTCAAGCTGATTTTTGTGAAAAAATCTTCATGACTTGAAAATCTACAACTTTGATATGTACCACTTCACCCAAATCTGAGGTTTTCTTGGAGTTTGATGGTCATCTTTGGAACTCTTGTGTTCTGGTTTAAGTGTTGGACAGTTAATGTTAAGTTTTGGATAGTCAAAAGTAATTATGTAATTTCTCAGTGATCCGTACATGGATTGTGGTATTCTTTGGCTCGATTTGCATCTAATCTCGAAGAGGAATCCATTGGTACCTTGAATTTGGAGTTCGTTTACCCAGGTAACTTTAATGATCTTTCAATCCCTGTGTTAAGGTTCACAACAAATTTCAGTTTGTATGTTATTTTGATATTTAGACTTTGGGGATGCAGAATTTGGTGTAATTCTTGGTTAATTTCGGGATTTTAAAGTTTGGGCATCTTCTTAAGATCAAGGTGAATATTTCTCCTTTTGATTTCAGTTTAAAATTCCTTATGGATTGGTCCCTATAATTTTTGGAAGTTGGTGCTGAAATTTCTATATGTTCTTGGGCAGCATTGTACCATTTGCATAATTTGAATATTAAGGAAAATTAATGATGGATTTTTGGAGACTTGGAGATGTTCATATGATGGAGGACACTTTATATTTGCTGCTAAGAGCTTCAATTTGAGGTATTTAATGCTATGGGTGCATTTCATTTAGCATTGTTACACTTGCTGAAATTCTGGAATTGAACCACGTAGCGTGCATTGTTTCGGTGATTGCGCTCAATCCGAGTGGTGGATTTAGATGACTTTCATGGCGTTGGACTCCTGAGAGGCCGAGGATTCTACACGACAAATTTCAGCTTGATCGGGCAGCAGATCGTTAAGTTTCAGGTGGGTTGTTTTGGTCTCTAGAATCGGCGGACGGTTGTCTAACTCTATTTGTTAGTATGCATGCATAAGTTAATGTACAAACTTTATGATGGAAATGTAAGCATGGGAAATGGTCTAAATTGTGTGGATTAAGGCTTATATGATGAATTGTACATCTTATTGTGGATTGAGAGCTTGTATATTAATGTCACGCCCCGGGTGTAAACCAGAACCCGGGCCCGTCTACAGATCCGCCGTGAACACGAAAATTTTCGTGTACACGAAGCGCCGGTAACCTGCTCAGATATAAGAGATATAATAAAAGAGCACAAAAATAGAGCTGAACTAAAAACTACAACATCTCAGACTGAAACTGGAAGTAAAATAAAGTACAACAGTGAAAATAATACAACTGTCTCTCCCAGCTCACCAAAATAAATACAACTAGCTGGCCAAAGCCAGACCCGAAAAATAAAAGTATAACAGCCTGAGATAAAGGGGATACAACAAAAGTCCAGCTAATCTCACGGTCGGGGCAGACGATCTATCTAATCAGCTATCCTCTTACCTCGATCCGCCGTTGAAGGCCCAGCAGCAGCTTCCGCAGAAGACACTGCAAAACAAAGGAGAAGAAAAAGAGGAAAAGACGAATGTGGGTGATAACTACTAGTAAACCAGTAGCCTCCCCTAGTGGGTAAATCCTCAAACTCCGACACACCCACTAGGTCTACCAGAGGCAAAAGGGAAAGAAGAGTGGTAAACAATATAGACAGCTGAAGAAAGGAAACTACCACTACTATGCCTCTAAATGCAATCCCAAAATGGAATAACCGTATGCTATGTCGCACTCATCATCGGGCAAGTAAGCTGCGCCAATGTGATAGCAAAAACTCCTGCTGCCGCCCTCATCATCGGGCAAGTAAGCCGCGCCGATGTGATAGCAAAAGCTCTTGCTATCGCCCTCATCATCGGGCCAGTAAGCCGCGCCGATGTGATAGCAAAAACTCAATAGCCGTCTGGCGCCTATGGGACCACTGCACACTCCGGAGTGGAACTCGAGGGGAGCTACCCACACGAGTAAAGTAACCATGACACAAGTGTCATAAAAGCAGGACTAAATCACAACTAAGCTCAAGTGGAATAAATCCCTCCACTGGAGAAACCCCGATCCCCAATCTGATGCATAAGTAAACATCCGGTCAACCGCCCAATATCCGCGGTTGCCGCAATACCCTAAAGCCAACAATCAAACCCCACAACCGACCTCCGGCCAACCGCTCAATACCCGCGGTCGCCACCAAACCCATAATCCACAAACAGGTCCAACAACCGACCTCCGGTCAACCGCCCAATATCCGCGGTTGCCGGAATACCCTACCGACCAACATCAAGTCCAACCCCTGGCCTCCGGTCAACCGCCCAATATCCGCGGTTGCCACAATACCCTGCCATCCACAATCATGTCCTACATCCGACATCCGGTCAACCGCCCAATATCCGCGGTTGCCGCAATATCCCACAATCTATAATCCAGGCCCCGGCTATACTATCCCAAATCCCCGCTCGAACCCGAGCAACGTATCTAGAGTCTAGAAAGAAAGGAGAAAGAACAAACATGGTTTCTCCTAAGTCAGATTCCAACATGATAGTGTAGCAATAAAAGATGGCCTATCTAGATGTCCATACAAGCATGCAAGTGTTCTCATAGGAAAGGAAAAATAAAGCGTAGCAACAGTCACCCTCACATGAACCGTCCACCTATGCATGTCCAAAATCCTATAGTAGTACCACTAACAGGAAAAATCATATAGTCCCAATTAAATATTCAACTCCACATGCAAGGTTAACCGCTAACATAGCAAACCATATACCCACACAGGCATGCATAA
The DNA here is from genome assembly GCA_029204045.2 of Tillandsia leiboldiana. Taxonomy (NCBI): domain Eukaryota; kingdom Viridiplantae; phylum Streptophyta; class Magnoliopsida; order Poales; family Bromeliaceae; genus Tillandsia; species Tillandsia leiboldiana. Next base: position 20,687,098 of record CM055065.1, on the reverse strand, counting down.
TTCCAACCCCGATCATGCTTAATCAAAATATCCAATAAAGGGGTCTCTCTAATATTCCTAGTGAGTATGTCAAAATAGAGGGATATAGCAACCAACCACCTCAAACGCGAAGCACGGATCCAAACTCGCCCTCTCACAAAGAAAACCCCGGCTCACTGCAAACACTGCAAAAACAACCACAACGGTGCACAAATTAATCCCTAAATTAACACAATGCCGCTGTACGCACAACAGTCCAGAAGATGGTCGATTTTCACCTGCGATATGACCTCATAAAAATCCAGAAAAATATCCGTTGCGATCCTCGCGACGAGTAGATGCGAAACGAGTACTCGCACGTCCAATTCCAACACCTGTAGGTCAAGATATAAATAAAACACCGCTGCGTGCCCAAACATCCCACAATCCAAATTCTATTCAAAACAGTCCAGAAAAAGTGGAATTATCACCTTCGCAGCAACCTCCAAAAATCCCAGAAAAATCACGACAATGTTCCTTCCGATGCGTAGATGAAGATCAAGTACTTGCACTCCTCATTCCGATGCTTGTGGGCCGAGATATCCCACAAATACTCCCATACTGTCCAAAACTCCGCCCCAGAAAAATGAGGTCACAAAGTGGTCCGAAAAGCCCAAGGAAACCTAGGAATAGAAAGAAATTGTAAACATGAGAATCGAGGCCCTACCTGTCGTGGAAACATCGGCGCAAGAATCGCCCAAAAACTCCTTCGGGGTAGCCCAGGGGAGCCTGCGCACCGAAACAGGACGGGAAAGATCGCCGGAGAAGAAACGTCGCAGTGTGCCAAAACGCCGTAAAAGTCGGTACAGTGGCCTCCTAAAATCCCAGAAATCCTCCATGGGGTGTGGCACACAAGGAGGAAGAAGTCTCCTGTAGAAGCCTCAGAGAGAAACAGGCCAGAAAACCCGAAAACAAAGCTATACTGGGCCTATTTATAGGCCCAGCCCAACAAATTCGAAAATGCTCGAATTGTCCCCGAATTTGGGCACTCGGACCGAATTCGGGCGCCCGAATCCCCTAGGAGATTCCAAACGAGGAGTGCCCGAATCTCCCACGTTGCGCCACGTGGCCCCGAACAGCGAACAGTGACTCCAGCCACTCCGGTCTCAACGCGTGGCCCGCGCCGATCAATGCGAGTAGGTGGCGCCCGCGAATCGTCGGGCGCCACGTGGCCCGCAATGATGGCGCCCGACCGCGCCCACGCACCCGCCTGTCACGCCACCTGCCACCCTACCGTGCACGCATCCCGAGGCACTCCCCCGCGCCTCCGTGTGCCCCACCTTCTTGAGCCCGCCAACCGGAAGCCGCCACGTGTCCCGCACTCGGTCCACGCGCCACCCCGCGCCTCTCCGTGGACCGCGCAACATGCGCCGGCCTATCCGGTGCCGCCACGTGTCCCCCGCCCGGTCCACTGCACCAGCGCCAGCCCGCGCCGCACACGCCTTCCCGCGGCCGCACCCGCGCCTGCCCGCCGCCGCGCTCTGCAGCCTGCCGGCCGGAACAGTAACCAAGTGCCTCAAAATTCGTGTTTTGGCATCCGAGCTTCGAAAAATACAAGTAAATAGTCCATTTTCATCGCTTTCGCACGCTGAATCCAAATCCGATGTCCGTTTTGCCAAATTCCACTTCTAAAATTTGTCGAAGGCATCCAGATAAGTAATCTTAATCCAAATTTCACGCTGGGTCCAATCCTGAGGTCCGATTTGCGCACAAGCACCTCCATTACACCGAATAAGCCTCCAGAAGTCGTTGATCACACAGCAAAAGCTCTGCGGAGATCCGAGTCATCACATTCTCCCCCACTAAAAGAAAGTTTCGTCCTCGAAACTAAAGTCATCCCTCAAGCCGGAACCTCGAACGGTAGGGGGGGTAGGTGTCCAATCATCTACGACTCGAGCTCCCAAGGCTATCGAATACCTCCTTCAGAGACGCGGAGCAGTCCTCGGGTCTCCAACTGAAACAAGATAGAGGCGGGCACTCCAGGAAACCGCACCACCTCATCCAAGTACAGCAGGGCTAACCACTCGAGTGACCAAGTAGTCTGCATCGGCAAAAGCATCCGCTCCTCCCAAGGCCCCCGGTAATCCAACCACAAGTCCATCGGCACAAAAGCTCGATCCAAGTACCTCCGTACTCCCGAGGTATCCAATATAAAGTCCCCCGACTGATCACTCTGACTCTTATCTCCAATCCTTAAGCCGTCGGGATGCATAAGCAATTACCCTACTCTCCTGCATCAACACGCATCCAAATAAGGTCTAACAATCCAGTTCATTAAATCCATAACCGCAGCAGGGGCATTAGTCAATCCAAAAGGCATGACTGTGAACTCATAATGCCCGTACCGTGACCTGAAAGCTGTCTTCAGGAAATCCTCAACCTTCACCTTCAATTGGTGATAACCAGATTGCAAATCAATCTTCGAGAAGATACAAGACCCTTGCAGCTGGTCAAACAAATCCTCCATGCTCGGCAAAAGGGTACTTGTCCTTGATGGTCACTTCATCCAATTCCCGGTAATCCACACAGAGCCGAAGTGAACCATCCTTCCACATCACGAATAGCACCGGCGCCTCCAAAGGCGACACACTAGGTCTGACAAAATCCCCTATCATCGAATCCTGGAGTTGTGTCCTCAACTCTCCAACTGGTGGCATGCCCGACAACTCCGATAGGAAAACATCCGGGAACTCGTAACCAAAAAAATGGGGGGGTATCCACGAGTCCCGGCGCTGCCGTAGGCCCCTCAACCATGCTAGCCAAAAAGGCTACGCACCCACGGCAAAACATCCGCCTCAAACGAGAAGTCAAAACCAAAGAGGCAAGAAAGTCCTCAGGCATCCCTGGTACACAAACACCTCCTGGCCTGGCTTCCCAAGAAAACCGTCCTCGCGGCACAATCAACCGCCGCGAAAAGAAATACCGAGCCAGCCAGTCCATCCAAGCATCACAACAAAATCCCGCAGCTGAGTCATGACCATCAGATCTTCTGGCAAAATCCAGGACTCCATCTGCACCGAGCAGGACCAACAACAATCCTCCACGTGCCAAGTGTGATCGGAATCATACCTGCGACAACCAGATCCACTGCCTGGCGCCCTCCAACCGGGTGGCACGGACTCAACCGCTCCATGTAGGTGGTCGTCGCTCAGTCTGCCCGCAAATATCAAAACTAACCGCAAGGGAGCACGACCTCTGCCTCTGCTCTCACCGGGCGACAAAAGTGGCCCTCCGCAGATAACACATCCATGCCACCGCTGCTGCCGATACGGATGCTGATGCTGCCATCGGGGTCCGCCTGACCACTACGGTGTCTCAGAAATCCACTATCCTGGGGAAAGAAATCGGGAATGCCTCTGCTGGCTGATCTGTCCTCCATCACCCAGCGCCAAGCGCCTCTATCAGAACTCGCCTCTGACGGCAGATCCCAACCCAAAGGAACTGCAGCCTACTCCATTGAGGCGTCCTAAATCCGTAATGGAGGGACCCAACGAGCTAAAAGGTATCCTGGCGCAATCCACTCCTAGACACACATATCCTATGCTCCTCGTCCCTCTACACATGGAGCGCACAGTTCAGCAACTACGTTAACTCTTGACACAAAGAGCTCTCAAGTACTCTCTCCATCCCTACCAAACACGACCCTGCCTCCAAAGGCTCCACACTCAATCCCACAAGTCGGGGTGATTCCTCCGCCAAAGCTGGCTCACTCGATCGATGGTGTCCCACAGCTTATCCGCTGTCAAATGTCCACCCTGCCTCAGTACCCCAGCACTAAACGTTGGCACGGAGGGGGTTGCTCACTGCTCCGACAACTGTGTCACCTCGCTGCTCCGACAACTGTGTCACCTCATTAATTCGACAACTGTGTCACCTCACTGCTCCGACAACAGTGTCACCTCACTGATCCGACAACTATGTCACCTCACTGATCCGACAACAATGTCACCTCACTGCTCCGACAACAGTGTCACCTCACTGCTCCGACAATAGTGTCACCTCACTGATCCGACAACTGTGTCACCTCACTGCTCCGACAACAGTGTCACCTCACTGATCCGACAACTGTGTCACCTCACTGCTCCGACAATAGTGTCACCTCACTGATCCGACAACTGTGTCACCTCACTGATCCGACAACTGTGTCACCTCACTGCTCCGATAACAGTGTCACCTCACTGATCCGACAACTGTGTCACCTCACTGCTCCGACAACAGGTCACCTCACTGATCCGACAACTATGCCACCTCACTGATCCGACAACTGTGTCACCTCACTGCTCCGACAACAGTGTCATCTCACTGATCTGACAACTGTGTCACCTCACCCAGCTGCCCACTCCGCCGCTGATCTGCCTCTAACATCCCTACCCTCAGGGTTCGGAGCTCTCAGACTCCAATCTGGGTATCTGGCCCGAAACAAACAGTTCAGACCCAACTGTTGCAACAAGGTGCACACGGGTCAGAACCCAGCGTCGGAGAGACACCGCTCACCACGACAAAAATCGCAAATCAGTACACCACAAATACTCGACCCAATCTAGCGAAAGTCAAGGTCATCACTCTATTTCTGTAACTTTATGTTGTCTGCAGCCAACATAACTGTTCCACAGAAATAGGATATGTCGAGCCCTCTTCACTCACAGGAAGAGTCAAATAAATAAATCACCGACTTTCGCAAAATATCGCGTCTCTCACGCCCTATCATCCTAGGGTCCGCCTAAAAGCCTAGGGTTTCCTAAGTCCCAACTGACCTATCCCTAAGCTCTAATACCACCTAATCTGTCACGCCCCGGGTTAAAACCAGAACCCGGGCCCGTCTACAGATCCGCCGTGCACACGGAATTTCCCGCGTACACGAAGCGCCAACAACCTGCTCAGATATAAGAGATAAATAAAAAGGCAATAAAAACAGAGTTGAACTAAAAACTGATACATCTCAGACTAAACTGGAAGTAAAATACCGTACATCTGTAAATATGATACATATGTCTCTCCCATCTCACCAAAATAAATATAACCAGCTGGCTGAAGCCAGACCCAAAAGTGAAAGTACAACAGTCTGAGGAAAAATAGGTACAAAAATGTCCAGCTAAACACTCCCATCCTGCCCGGAAATCTATCTACTCAGCCGTCCTCTCTCCTCGATCCGCCGCTGAAAGCCCAGCAGCTCCCGCAGAAGACACTGCAAAACAAAGGAGAAGAAAAAGAGGAAAAGAAGAATGGTGGTGAGAACTACTAGTAAACCAGTAGCCTCCCCTAGTGGGTAAATCCTCAAACTCCAACACACCCACTAGGTCTACCAGAGGCAAAAGGGAAAGAAGAGTGGTAAGCAATATAGACTGCTGAAGAAAGGAAACTACCGCTACTATGCCTCTAAATGCAATCCCAAAATGGAATAACCGTATGCATCAGTAACCAACCGTCCCAAATAATCCCAATCTATGCCGCCCTCATCATCGGGCAAGTAAGCCGCGCCGATGTGATAGCAAAAACTCCTGCTGCCGCCCTCATCATCGGGCAAGTTGTTGGGTTATATGTAATAAGGATCTAAATAGGGGGAAAAAAAAACACCTAGAGGGGGGTGAATAGGTGTAAACGTATAAACACTCAAAAATCGTTGCGATAAAAACCCAATGCGGAAATAAAAATAACTCGCAAGATTTTTACGTGGAAAACTCCATCACCGGAGTAAAAAACCACGGGACCGATAACACGGCAGAAATCCACTAGAATTAAAACACGTACAAGGTGATTTACCGTACACACTTACGACTCAACCTTTTCCATACGCTCCTAGAGGATCTTCTCCGCTCGCTCCGCGACGCTTCTCGAATCCACGATCTGCGCCCAACGCCGAATCCACGGCGTCCAACGTCGAATCCACGACGTCCGACCGAGTCCACGGTCTTCACCCAATAGCACCCTTCGAATCCACGAACGTGCCTCGCTCCGAATCCACGAGAGCGGTTGAACCTTGAATCCACAAGGACACGTGAATCCACGCGCCGATTTTTGGGGTAAATTGTTGTTTTTGGTGGTGATGATCCGCCGAATACTTAGATCAAAGATAGATCGGAAATACCATCTAAGTATTCATTAGTTTGATTCAACTCAAGATGTGAGTATGAAAACCTAGAATCAAACTAATCAATATAGATGAAGAAACATAGAGTATTCTCTAATGATTTCCTTTCTTCTCTATATGTGGATCTAGAGCCGTATGAAATAAGATATGAATATGACGGCTATGTGGATTAACCCTAGAAAAAGAGTCATATGGTCTATTTATAGGTTAGAAACCCTAGGAAGGAGATAAGAATCAAAAACCTACCATTTCTGGAAATTTTACGGACGGCGATCCGGATCGGATTAGCTGTGATCCGGATCGTCGTAACGAGTCAGGTAGTTCCAGAAAAACGAAGGTTCGGGATCCGGATCGAAGTGCTTGATCCGGATCGTTCATACAGTTCACCAAACATCAACATTCGGGATCCGGATTGCGAAGCCTGATCCGGATCGTTCAAGGAAGATGGTAAACTCAGTGTTCGGGATCCGGATCAAGAGAGGCTACGATCCGGATTGAACTGGTGTATGAACGAACCACCTTCGGGATCCGGATTGAACAACCTGATCCGGATCCTGAACATGTCCCAAGTCCAGTTTTTGATTTTTATGCAATGAAAGATTCTTCCAAGTGTTTCTACACTACAAGAAGTATTCGGATCACACAAAATCTTTAGTTAAACATACCTGATCCTTTTGAATTCTTTTTTCTTGAGATTGAGTTAAATGATCCAACATTCTTCACCTTCAATCTTCAAGACTTGAACCTTTCACGAAACTACGCCAACTCAAATTCCGTAACAATCTCCCCCTTTGGCGGTTTCGTGACAAAACACAGATCCACTAAAGAAAATTCAAAAAGATATTTTTGTTGCTATCACCATACAACAAAAATTTACAATGGAGATCCAAAAATTTAAAAACATGAGATAAACTCCTAAAACAGACTCTAGACTTAGACATCTGTACTTTCTGCACAAAAAAATCATTCTTGACAAAAAGAGATCGTTAGATACCTCAAGAATATTTAGCATTCAAAACCTAGTACAGAGATAGAGTTTATCTGATCATCATGACATTTGAGAATTCAGATATGTAAGAGAATCATAGTCAAAAACCAACATATCTTCTATGCAGTCAAAAACCAAATGTCACAAAGTGTTAGTCCAACATCAACTTGTTAGTCATATTACATGCCCAAATAGTTAGTCGAATAGTTAGTAGAGACATGCATACAAATCACAAGATAAAAACCAAAGTTGAAGTTAAAGTGATACTTACCTTGATGTATACAAAATTTTCACATCAGCATTGTTCAAGTTCTCAGTCATCATTGTACCTTGATGTATAAAAAATTTCCACATCATCATCATTGTTCAAGTTCTCTAAACTCTCTCCCCCTTTTTGTCACAAACAAAGCCAAAATTACAAAAATTTAAGGAGAGTTAAAAATTCCAAAGAAAATGTTCCGAAATTTAAGAACTAGAACTAAGAGTAAGTCCTAAAAACTGAAAAACCTGCACAAGAAAGGATTAAAAATCTAAAGTTCCTGCATAAGAGAATTGTTAGACAGACGATTCAGCCATCTGAATCTGAGTCAACCGAGGCGGAGTCTTCAGAGCTCGTGCAACCCAGCTTTTTCAAAATTCCTTTAAGCATTCCCGAAATCGTAGAACACTCTTGCTTCATCTGATGTATGTCCTTGGACATCTTTCTGAGTTCTAGAGCCATTATATCTTGTTCTTGTTTTATGGAAGACTCTAAGTTTCCCTTTTGGTCAGTTCTTCTGGAAGTTGAAGAACGTTGTGTAACGATTGACGGAGCAGTCTGACCTTCATTCCGAGGAGATCGTCTTGGCAAAGAAGGTGAATTGTCAAGAGGTTCATTGCTTGGCACAGTCTTTTTCTTTGCTTGTTGCTTAAGTATTGAGGAAGGCTTCAGTAGCTTCTTTTTCTTTAGGTAAACCTTATTTTCTTCATCAATACCTTGTTGTACTTCGTCAAGAAATGTGTCCCAATCTTCTTCGTCTTCTGATTCAGTGTCAATTTGAGAGATATTCCTTGGGTTCTCTTGACATGGTTCATTTATTTCAATACCTCGAGCTCGTCCAGGTCATCGAGCAAGTCTTTTTCTTTTTAAGAAAATGGATGAAGAGGTCATTGGTGCTTTTCCTTTTTCCGCAGCAGTGAGCGGAGCCTTTTCCTTTGATGTCTCTGCATGGGCTTTCCCTTTCGATGCAACAGAGGTTTTCTGTGGCGATTCTCCAGGATGTGTTTCATCATCTGATAACTCATCCCAATTGACTTCATCCCTTTTAGCCCTCTTGGCAGTGTCTCTCGTATGTACCATAGCAGCAAGTAGGAAAACAATCGAAGTGATCACCATTGCTATTGGTCTCTTGAGAAAAGAAATCCTGTGAAGACCAACTCAAGAACACGAAAAATTATTAATTTTCAAAGATTTGAAAAATTGTACCCAAACAATCATAATCGTGTAGAGAGACTAAGAATCAAATTATTTTTGCAAAAGGACTTTTAAAAATAGATCAATTGCATGATTTTCGAAAATCCTTATTATATGCCCTAAAACCGAAATTTTAGAAATCGAAGCCTAAAAATCCGTTAATCAGGAGAATACCTAGCATATAATCAAAACTAATCTACCCAGAGTTCTTATTTCAAAAGAAATTTGATCAAAAACCATCCACAAACAAAATTGATCCAAGAATTTCATCACGTTTGAGGAGGAATAGAGAAAAACGGTGAAAAACTGAGATTTTGATCAATAAAACTTACTTGGAGTTGAAGAACTTGAGTTTGAAAGCTTCCAAGATGGATGAAATCTAGAGAGAGAAGCTCTGGAAACTTTGGAACAAAAGATTGGAGTAAAAGAAATCAAAACCCTTTTGTTCTTTATAAAACCCTAGCCGCGATCCGGATCAGACCATGCTTGCGATCCGGATCGGCTACCCGCAGTGAGAAACTGCGTTCGGGATCCGGATCGGCAGGTCCAATCCGGATCGTCAGCCCGCAGAAGAATACCTGCGTTCGGGATCCGAATCATCTTGCCCGATCCGGATCGGCTCCAACTTTTTCTTTAGAAAATTTCAGAGAAATTCAAGAAAAACCAGAAAAAGATTGTAAGCACAGATGTGTATCAACTTTAAACAAAAATCATCATTTCATACAACAAGAATTAGATTATGCCAAATCTATCAATAATATCCAAAAATGAAACGAGAATTTACAAAAATTAAATCCCTTAAAGTTGAACACCTTCAATTACATCTAACTTGATCTTATGAGTAATGCCTTTATCAAATCATCAATTCAGTAAAGAAAATGAAATACAAAGATCAATAGATGTTTGAAATCCCAAATATAGTAGATAATGTATCTAGACAATCTGTTGAAGAGAGTGGCTCTTTGAGCATCTTTCTTTAAAAACCCACCTTATACCAACCTTGAAATTTGGCGGAGTCAAGTATTTCAACATGCATTTTACTTAATCAAAATTTGAACAACCATGCTTGGTATACATGTGGTAGCTGCACACAATACTCGGACGACCGAGGTGGTAGCTCTTTCCTCCATGTGGTGGTAGTTTTCACACTCCTCATTGGGATGTAACTCTTTCCACATCTTTTGAGCATTTTACTTTTCTTTGACTCCCCCTCAATTGGCTATCAATTATTTAAGATATAAAGTATTCAACCAAAAATTGATCTCGATTTCATACTCGACTAAGCAGTCAAATAAGATAATGACTATACCAAGAGATCATTGAGAGAGAAATTGACTTTGATCACTCAGAAGATGATTTAATTAACATAAATGATCATTGCAACAGTGAAATATTATGATGGCAAAAGCATAATAAATTTCTAAATGTGCGAAAAGATGCAATTAAAGTCAATTATGATCTATGCTCAATTAATGTCCTATGTACAAACATAGATAATGAACAAAACAAAACAAAAACAAAACCTATCCTAAGCAAAGGTTTCAAAAAGAAGTTTATTTCAAGGAAAGCATTCCAATTGCTTTTAGCAAATGAATAAAACGTTTTTGATCCAAAGGTTTTGTTAGAATGTCAGCTAATTGATCCTCAGTTGGAATATATGAAAGTTGAAGAGTATTTGATTCAACTAGCTCTCTAAGAAAATGATATCTAAGTTCAATATGTTTTGTTCTAGAGTGCAACACAGGGTTTTTAGAAATGTTAATTGCACTTGTGTTGTCACAAAGAATTGTTACCGAAGATGCTGAAATCCGGAAGTCGCTTAACACACTTTTCATCCAAATGAGTTGGGTTGAACAACTACCCGCTGAAATGTATTCCGCTTCGGCAGTCGAGAGTGCTATGCAATTCTGCTTTTTACTGTGCCATGCAACAAGGCAATGGCCAAGATAGAAGCATGCACCACTCGTGCTTTTCCGATCATCCACTGATCCTGCCCAATCGGCATCTGAGTATCCAACAATATCCAAACTTGTTCCCATAGGATACCAAATTCCGAAATTAATTGATCCTTTGATATACCGGATGATCCTTTTCATCGCTTTCAGGTGAACCTCCTTTGGTGCAGATTGATATCTCGCGCAGATCCCAACACCAAAAGATATATCCGGGCGACTAGCCGTGAGGTAAAGTAGACTTCCAATCATACTTCGATACAGTTTCTCGTCTACATTCTCACTTTGTGATTCACTTCCAAGTCCCTTGTGGCTAGTTCCCATTGGAGTCGGAAAATCCTTCAAATTTTCTAAGTCATACTTTTTAACCAACTCCATTGCATACTTGGATTGACTCAAGTGAATACCTTCATCATTTTGTTTAATTTGCAATCCAAGGAAATAAGTCAATTCGCCCATCATGGACATCTCAAATTCGCTTTCCATGGTCTCCGCGAATTTAGAAGCATCATTATCTCTTGTTGCGCCAAATACAATGTCATCGACATAGATTTGTGCTACAATGAAATTGCTTTGATAATGCTTCACAAAGAGAGTCCTATCAGCTCCCCCTCGAGTGTAGCCCTTCTCCAAAAGGTGCTTTGTCAACCTTTCGTACCATGCTCGCGGTGCTTGTTTCAGACCGTAAAGAGCCTTTTTCAAACGAAAAACATGGTTAGGTTGTTTATGGTCTACAAAACCTTTCGGTTGAGCCACATAAACTTCCTCATTTAAAAACCCATTTAGAAATGCGCTCTTAACGTCCATTTTAAATAATTTGATTTTAAAATGACAAGCAATAGCAAATAGTATACGAATGGACTCGAGTCTAACTACAGGGGCGAATGTTTCATCAAAGTCTATACCTTCTACTTGAGAGTAGCCTTGAGCAACTAATCGTGCCTTGTTCATGATGATAGTACCATCCTCATTTTTCTTGTTCTTGAAGATCCATTTGGTACCTATCACATTATGTTGCTTTGGAGGCTTCGTTAATTCCCAGACTTTGTTTCGCTCAAATTGATGGAGCTCTTCCTGCATTGCTTTAATCCAGTAGTCATCCTGAAGAGCTTCATCTATGTTCTTTGGTTCGATTAAAGATACGTAGCAAGCGAATCCACAAACCAACTGCCTCCGAGTCCTAACTCCTTCTTGTGGATCTCCAATAATATTTGATTCCGGATGATCCTTGGAGATTCGTAGCGTTTGTTGAAACGGAGTACTCGGAGATATATGAGATGATTCCTGCACATTAGATAAACTTGAAGAACCATTAGATGCATCATTAATATTGGAAGTATTATTATGAGAAGATGCAACGGCAGGAGAATCATCATCTAGAGAGATATCGAGGGTAGATTTTTCAGATGCAAAGTGAAAAGCTTCATCTACTTTAACATTTATAGATTCTACAATCGTCTTAGATTCCAAGTTAAATACTCGATATGCTCTACTATTAGTAGAATACCCCAAGAAAATTCCTTCGTCACTTCGTGAGTCAAACTTTCCAAGATTTTCACGGTCACGTAAAATGTAACACCGACTCCCGAAGATGCGAAAATATTTGATGTTGGGTTTTCTACCACACCATAGTTCATATGGTGTATTTAACGTTCCCGGGCGCAAAAACACTCGATTAATGACATAGATAGCGGTGTTCACAGCTTCAGCCCAAAAATGTAGCGGTAAATTCCGGCTGTGAAGCATAACACGTGCCATCTCTTGAACAACCCTGTTTTTGCGCTCGACAACACCATTCTGTTGAGGTGTATAGGGTGCAGAGAATTCATGCTTAATACCGTTTGAAGTACAAAAGTCAATGAATTTAGAATTAATGAATTCTCCACCTCTATCACTTCTAACACGAATGATCTTTTCATTCTTTTCAATCATAATACAAAGGCAAATCTCGTGAAAAGAATCAAAAGTATCAGCTTTCTCTTTTAAAAATGCTACCCAAGAATACCGAGAGAAATCATCAACGAATAAGAAAATATACCATTTACCTCCCAAAGATGGTTGACGAGTTGGCCCCATTAAATCCATGTGTAAAAGTTCCAAAGGCCGTTTTGTACCAACGTGGTTCAAGTTCTTGTGTGCAGTTCTGGACTGTTTTCCCTTTTGGCAACCACCACACACAATGTTTTGTTTAAATAAAAGTTTTGGAACCCCCTTGACCACGTCCTTGTTTGAAATTTTAACAAGTTCCTTAAAATTTATGTGACCTAGCATTTCATGCCAAAGTGTTTCATTATTCAAAGAAACTAGGTTACATTTTTCTGAAATTTTATTAGGAACAACATAGCAATTGTTTTCAGATCTAATCCCTTTAAAAAAGAAGACATGGTCCTTATCAGTTACAACGCATTCAACAGATGAAAAGTTAACTGAAAAACCATTGTCGCAAAGTTGACTTATGTTTATGAGGTTAGTCTTAAGGCCATCAACAAATAAGACATTTTTCAAAATCGGGCCATCTGGAATAGCTACCGTCCCTTTTCCAACAATTTTGGAAGATCGACCGTCTCCGAAAACAACAAGTCCACCGGAGATTTTCTCAAGATTTTGAAAACTATTTTTGTCACCGGTCATGTGACGGGAACAACCGCTATCCAGATACCAAGACGAACTATCATATGCATGCAAGGAAACATTGGTAACAAGACAAGGAAAGATTTCACCTTTGCGCACCCAAACCTTTTTGGAGTGCGTCAGTAATGGTCGTGAAGTTATATGCCTAGGTGAAAGCGTCTTGTTAAAACGATTGCTGCTCCTTGATGAAGTCGTCTTGCGCGGTAAACTACCAGGGTTCTTTTCTTTCAATTGATTTGGAATTGATTTCTGAGGAATCACCTTTGTGGTAGTCATTGCAAGAGATGTTTGAGGTGAGCATTTGACTCCCGTCTTGCAATATCTTCTTATGTGCCCTGAAACACCACAACGAAAACATACCTTAGATCTTGACGACCCCAAAGAGGATGAAGTAGGTTTGTTGTCGTTGTTTGTCTTGAATTCCGGTGTCGGAGGAGGAGATACCGACTGAGGCACAAAAACTGTCCCACTCGAACTTGGACTGTTTCCAGTTTGAGTGTATCCGAGGCCGAACCGATTTGATTGACCAAGACTAAGAAGTCTATCCAACTTACTCCTTCCTGAAGAGAATCGCTGTAAGTCATCCTTGAGTTGGAAAATGGTCTTTATCATTTCCAGGTTATCCTGTCCAGCCTCGTTGTAGAGCTTTGAGAAGTGATTCGCTTTATCCACCAGATTTGTATGTTCCTTCTCAAAACGCTCATTGGACTCTTGAAGGGAAACATTTACTTTTATCAGATTTTCCCTTTCCACTTCAAGAGCGTTTGAGAGAGAAGTTGCCCTTTTTGCTTCTTCTTCGAGATCATGCAATCTCCCTCTCAAACTCTTGTTTTGCTTAGCCACTTTCTTTGAATCCCTCAAAAGTCTGTGGTAGGCTAGAGCAAAATCTTCACCTTCCGAATCATCCGATTCATTGTCCGTTGCATTCTTTTCAACAGTGGAGTTGGACATTGACTCGGACGTACTTGCCATAAAGCACATGAAGGGTGAAGATATGGACGCGTGGAATGCCGTGGAGCTCTTTTCTTCATCACTTGAAGACGACTCATTTGTCGTTGAGTTGTCATCCCAAGTGACGACTTGCATCGCCTTCTTCTTTGCCGGATACTTGTTGGGACACTCCGTTGCAATGTGGCCGTAGCCTCGACATTTGAAGCATTGTAGTTGTCCCTCTGAACTTTTCTTATCCTTTGAGAAGTTCTCTTGCTTTCTTGACTTGTAACTTGAAGTACCCTTGCCTTTGTTCGACTTTCCGAAGGATGGAGATTTACTTGAATTACCCCTTCGAAAGTTGCGGCGAAACTTCCTTGTCAAGAGAGCAAGCTGCTTCTCAAATTCCTCCATAGAAAAGTTCTCGTCATCGTCTGAGGAGGATGTATCCGCGTCTTCTTCCTTAGTTGTTTTCAACGCATAACCTGAAGACTTAGAAGTGGATGCCTTTCCAGAAGAATTGTTAGTAGTAAATGTCATTTCATATGTTTGTAATGAACCAACTAATTCTTCTACACGTATTTCGTCCGGGTGTTTAATAGTTTCAATGGCTGTAACCTTTGGGCGAAATCGTTCAGGAAGAGTTCTTAAGATCTTTCTTACAATCTTAAATTCTGGAATCTTCTCTCCCAGGTTAGCACATGAGTTTACGATGTCTTGCAATCGTGTATAGTAGTCCGTGAAAGATTCATTTTCTGCCATCAAGATAGAGTCAAACTTGCTCGTAAGCATTTGCAGTTTCTGAATCTTCACGAGGTTAGTTCCCTCATGTGTAACCTGAAGAACATCCCAGATTTCTTTCGCAGTCTCACATGCTGAGACGCGAGAGAACTCAGTTTGAGATAAGGCATTAAAAATGGCATTAATTCCCTTGCCATTGTAAGAAGATGAATCTAACTCTTCCTTGGTCCATTTCGACCTAGGTTTTAAGGTGCGAACATCACCAATAAATTCAGTTGGATTAGACCATCCTAATTCAATTGATTGCCACACCCGTTCGTCGATGGAAATTAAAAAGGCTTTCATCCGCACTTTCCAGTACGCATAATTTGTTCCATCGAAGAACGGGGGTCGGTTGATGTTTCCACCTTCAACCATTGTTTACAACCCTATTCCCGCTTTGATACCACTTGTTGGGTTATATGTAATAAGGATCTAAATAGGGGAAAAAAAAACACCTAGAGGGGGGTGAATAGGTGTAAACGTATAAACACTCAAAAATCGTTGCGATAAAAACCCAATGCGGAAATAAAAATAACTCGCAAGATTTTTACGTGGAAAACTCCATCACCGGAGTAAAAAACCACGGGACCGATAACACGGCAGAAATCCACTAGAATTAAAACACATACAAGGTGATTTACCGTACACACTTACGACTCAACCT
This sequence comes from Tillandsia leiboldiana, assembly GCA_029204045.2. Lineage (NCBI taxonomy): Eukaryota > Viridiplantae > Streptophyta > Magnoliopsida > Poales > Bromeliaceae > Tillandsia > Tillandsia leiboldiana. The sequence goes on along the minus strand of CM055065.1, from coordinate 20,671,591 downwards.
TTTCCATACGCTCCTAGAGGATCTTCTCCGCTCGCTCCGCGACGCTTCTCGAATCCACGATCTGCGCCCAACGCTGAATCCACGGCGTCCAACGTCGAATCCACGACGTCCGACCGAGTCCACGGTCTTCACCCAATAGCACCCTTCGAATCCACGAACGTGCCTCGCTCCGAATCCACGAGAGCGGTTGAACCTTGAATCCACAAGGACACGCAAATCCACGCGCCGATTTTTGGGGTAAATCGTTGTTTTTGGTGGTGATGATCCGCCGAATACTTAGATCAAAGATAGATCGGAAATACCATCTAAGTATTCATTAGTTTGATTCAACTCAAGATGTGAGTATGAAAACCTAGAATCAAACTAATCAATATAGATGAAGAAACATAGAGTATTCTCTAATGATTTCCTTTCTTCTCTATATGTGGATCTAGAGCCGTATGAAATAAGATATGAATATGACGGCTATGTGGATTAACCCTAGAAAAAGAGTCATAGGGTCTATTTATAGGTTAGAAACCCTAGGAAGGAGATAAGAATAAAAAACCTACCATTTCTGGAAATTTTACGGACGGCGATCCGGATCGGATTAGCTGTGATCCGGATCGTCGTAACGAGTCAGGTAGTTCCAGAAAAACGAAGGTTCGGGATCCGGATCGAAGTGCTTGATCCGGATCGTTCATACAGTTCACCAAACATCAACGTTCGGGATCCGGATTGCGAAGCCTGATCCGGATCGTTCAAGGAAGATGGTAAACTCAGTGTTCGGGATCCGGATCAAGAGAGGCTACGATCCGGATTGAACTGGTGTATGAACGAACCACCTTCGGGATCCGGATTGAACAACCTGATCCGGATCCTGAACATGTCCCAAGTCCAGTTTTTGATTTTTATGCAATGAAAGATTCTTCCAAGTGTTTCTACACTACAAGAAGTATTCGGATCACACAAAATCTTTAGTTAAACATACCTGATCCTTTTGAATTCTTTTTTCTTGAGATTGAGTTAAATGATCCAACATTCTTCACCTTCAATCTTCAAGACTTGAACCTTTCACGAAACTACGCCAACTCAAATTCCGTAACACAAGTAAGCCGCGCCGATGTGATAGCAAAAGCTCTTGCTATCGCCCTCATCATCGGGCCAGTAAGCCGCGCCGAGGTGATAGCAAAAACTCAATAGCCGTTCGGCGCCTATGGCACCACTGAACACTCCGGAGTGGAACTCGAGGGGAGCTACCCACACGAGTAAAGTAACCATGACGCAAGTGTCATAAAAGCAGGACTAAATCACAACTAAGCTCAAGTGGAATAAATCCCTCCACTGGAGAAACCCCGATCCCCAATCTGATGCATAAGTAAACATCCGGTCAACCGCCCAATATCCGCGGTTGCCGCAATACCCTAAAGCCCACAATCAAACCCCACAACCGACCTCCGGCCAACCGCTCAATACCCGCTATCACGCCCCGGGGCGATACTGCGCCCCGGCTCGCCAACAGATCCGCCGCCCGTACGGGAAGCCCCGTATAGGCGTAGCGACTAACCTGCAAAGAAACATCTACACTAGCAGATATCAGAGCTGAAAGAGAAAAGCTGGAAGGAAATACATAAAATAAGACTACAACCTTTAAATATACAGACCATCCTCACCAGAAAACAGGAGTCTCTCATAAAAGCAGGAAAGGAAGGTACAACTCAAAACCTCACTACAAAAGTCACTCGACATAACACACACCAAAATGGAACTGGGGTACATCTACTCACACACAGAAGACGACAGGAGGGGATCTATCTCGCGACGCCCTTACCTCGGTCAGAAGGAGCTGGATCAGCAACAGGAGCTGCAGGAACTGGAGCAGAAGTCCCTGGGGAGAAAACACCACGACGGGTGTGAGAACTACATCCCACAGTAGTTCTCAGTGGGTGCCGCCAACAAGCCCGACGGTCTGCCCACTAAGTCTACCAGAGGCAAAAGTACATATGCAGTGCTATAAGGAGAGCTAGGAAAGGTAACTCTACAGCTACTATGCCTCTATCTAGATGCTCAACAGTGGAACAGAAAGAACATAATGCCACAACTAACTCTCATCCCTGATCACCAATCAAAACTGACTGCCACAACGGGTCCAGTCAAACCTGCGCCAACCTACTGCCGTTACGTCCCGGAGGAGCGGACTTACGTAGGGCGTCCGTGGCTGCCAACGAAAGCACAGCCAGAGGGACCACCGCGACGACAAGTCGCTAAGGAACATCTCAAACTCACACCGGTACACAACCCGGTCTCGCCTACTCCGGAGTGGCCCTCGAGGGGAGCGACCCGCTCGAGTCAAAGTAACCCATAAGTATCACTGTATAGTATCACTGTAAAGCTCAAATGTGGCTCATGCAGGCTATGATCCAATCTTCGATCAATAAGATCGACTACCAAACAAATCACTGTCTCACACACTAGCTGGAATCTACACAGCTGAAACCCACTGTCTCTCTGACAGTTTCCAAGAACCCAGATCTACCATCACTATCACTCTCCCAAAGAAATCAAATCTACAGACTGCTATCAACTCCACTCGGTCCCCAGACACGAGTGCAAATGCATCCCACAACCGACCGACCTCTCGGCCCACAACTTGGGCGAGGAAAAGCTAAGTCCAAGGTGAAATAAAGTATCGTGATGTGGAATGTCTAGAGCAATAAAAACCTAGCCCAAGTTGGAGTTTTTCTACAGACTGGCTGAACATGATACATATGACAGGGGTGCTAGGTCAAATTCCAAGATTTCATTACTTAACATAGTGCCGAATCAAAAGATTCAACAGAAGATATACAAGATACAACATACAGTTTTTCACATGCTAATACT
>CM055065.1:20640996-20668629 GCA_029204045.2 Tillandsia leiboldiana | reverse complement strand
CCCGGATGAGGAGATAAAAATCCGACAAGTAGGTGCTGTCCAAATCAAACAACAGTCGCAAAGGGGGTTAAAAATGTACCCAGAACCCCAGAAAAGCTCGGATCCAGAAAAAGTGTCCAACACGAAAAATGTAGATTTACCTCTTACGAAACCGTCACCGCAGAAAAATCGTCCAAAAATAATGTCGGGGTAGCCCGGTAGACCTCCCGGACTAAACTGCGACGAAATGGCCTCCAACAGTAGATCGTCGCTCCGCACCCCGATGCAGAAGCGCCGTCGTCCGGCCTCCAAAATCCTGAGCTTCCGCCCAAAAGATGCACAATGAGGGGAGAAACAAACTTTGGTTGAAGGGCTCCAAGTGAAAAGCTTTCGGGAAAAGCTTCAAAACGAGGCCCCTTGAGGCCTTTTTATAGGCCTCACCCGAACAGCCCGGAAAAAAAACAAGTCAATGGCCTTTGGGCCCAAAATTTCGGGCGCCCGGAACATTCGGGCGGTACAGTGTTGGGCCGGGCCCAACACTGTTCACGCCGAATCCACCAGGAGCCGCCACGTGGCCCGCGCCGAACAGCAAACAGCTGTTCGGCCCACCCGCTGGCTGCCACGTGGCCCGCCCCCGCACAGTGAGGCGGTTGGCGCCCGCCAATCAGCGGGCGACACGTGTCCACCCGGTTGACCGCTGACCGGTCGGCGGGCCGCGCCGGGCGCGCGGCATGCCCCGACGTGGGCACGCGCCCCGAGGCACCGACCCCGACTCCGTGCGCCGCGCACGGTGCGCCCGCGAACCAGAGGGCGACACGTGTCCCCTACACCGGTCCACGCATTCAACAGGAATTCAGTGGACCGCGCCGCATGCACCGACCAACCGGAGGCTGCCACGTGGCCCCGCATTGGTCCATGCACCGCCGCGCTCACCCGGTAGACCGCGCGCCTTGCGCCCGCCAATCAGGCGGTGCCACGTGTCCATGCGCCGGGTCTGTGCACCCCGCCGCGCAGCTCTGTGGACCGCGCATCCTGAACCGGCCAATGACAGGCCGCCACGTGGCATCCCGGCGGTCTACGGGCCCTCCCATGCACCATTTTCCACTGAAAACTTCCGGGAGTCCGTTTTGGGCATCCGGACTCAGAAATAAACAAGCAAATAGCCGTTTTCAAGCGTTTTTCCGTGCTGAATCCATTTCCGACCTCTGTTGGGCCTAATTCTTTCCGAAATTTCGGCAAACTCAGCCGAAGGCCTACACAGCTAATAATAACACACAGGGTCCATCTGTGGCATCCCATTGACGCACCATGGGCCAGATACACCAACGCTAGGTGCTCTAACAGTGGATTCATCGGAAGAACGCTGCATGGGAATTTGGGCCACTACATCCTCCCCCACTAAAAGGAAGTTTCGTCCGTCGAAACGAAGTAAGGTAGAACAGGCGTACCTCAACCAGTAGTCTCGAACAGAAAAGGGTAAGCAGATCTCATCTCTGTCTCTAGCTCCCAAGTAGCCTCTCGCTCATCGTGATTGCTCCATAAGATCTTCACATACGGAATGGTCCGGTTGCGCAATTCCCTCACCTCACGAGCAAGAATCCGCAACGGCCGCTCCTCGTAAACCAGGTCCTCACCGATCTCCAAGGGAGTGAAGTCAACCACATGCGACGGATCAAAGACATATCTCCTCAGGGCTGAGACATGAAAAACATCGTGTACACCGGCCAAACGTGGAGGAAGAGCAACTCTATAAGCCACAGGGCCTACCCTCTCAAGTACCTCAAAGGGTCCAACAAAACGGGGACTAAGCTTCCCACGCACTCCAAATCTCCGGACCCCTTTCGAAGGCGAGACCTTTAAGAATACATGGTCACCAATCTGAAACTCCAGGTCTCGCCGTCGAGTATCTGCATAACTCCTCTGACGACTCTGGGCTACCTCAAGGTGTCGACGAACAACTCTGACCTTCTCCTCAGCCTCCAAAAGAAGATCAGGTCCCAAAGTCTTCCTCTCACCCACGTCACTCCAATACAAGGGTGACCGACACTTGCGTCCATACAACGCCTCAAACGGAGCCATCTGGATGCTCGCCTGATAGCTGTTGTTGTACGCAAACTCAACCAAAGATAAGTGTCGGTACCACCCCCCTCCAAAATCCATAACGCACGCTCTACAGCATATCCTCAAGGGTCTGTATAGTGCGCTCAGACTGGCCATCAGTCTGTGGGTGGAATGCAGTGCTGAATCTGAGCTGGGTCCCCAAAGCTGACTGTAAACTCCCCCAGAATCGTGACACAAACCTCGGAATCCCGATCTGAAACAATCGACGCAGGTATCCCGTGTAGCCTCACTATCTCGTCCAAATACAACTGTGCCAGACGCTCCAGTGACCAAGTCATCTGAACAGGCAAGAAACTGCGCTGACTTGGTGAGTCTATCAACAATAACCCAAATCGCGTCGGCTCCACTCTGCGCTCTCCGGCAGCCCTGTAACAAAGTCATGGTGATGTGGTCCCATTTCCACTCGGGAATTGGAAGACTTTGCAACTTGCCAGCAGGAACCCGGTGCTCTGCTTTCACTTGCTGGCAAGTTAAACAGTGAGCCACGAACTCTTCCAACGTCCCGCTTCATTCCGGACCACCAAAAATGTGCCTTGAGGTCCTTATACATCTTAGTACCACCAGGATGAATGGTATAAGGTGTATAATGAGCCTCACCCAAAATCTGGTCTCTGATCTCTGAATCCGAAGGCACACACACTCGGTCCCTGTACCGCAGTACTCCCGAGCTATCCACTGTAAAATCCCCTATAAGATCTGCCTGAATCTGTGATCTAATCCTCTCCAAGTGGGGGTCCTCACTCTGCGTCTCCCTAATCCTGTCCAACAGAGTGGGCTGCAAGACCATAGACATCAGTCTAGCAGAGACCCCAGGGGATACAACCTCAATCTGGAGTCGCCTCAACTGCTCAATCAACGGGGCCTGCTGCGTGACCAACATGCTCAAGCTCTGCACTGACCTCCGACTCAAAGCATCTGCTACCACATTGGCCTTGCGGGATGAGAGGATACTCACATCGTAATCCTTCAGTAACTCCAACCACCGGCGTTGCCTCAGGTTCAGCTCCTTTTGAGTAAACAGATACTTTAAGCTCTTATGATCCGTGTAGATCTCACAATGCTCACCGTAGAGGTAATGCCGCCACAACTTCAATGCGAACACCACAGCTGCCAGCTCTAAATCATGAGTAGGGTAATTCTTCTCATAATCCTTTAGTTGCCGTGAAGCATAAGCAATTACCCTCCCATGCTGCATCAAGACACAACCCAAACCGCTGTGCGAGGCGTCACTGTAAATCACGTAGCCATCACCCATCACTGGCAGTGTAAGAACTGGTGCTGAAATCAGTCTCTTCTTCAGCTCCTCAAAACTCCGCTGACACTGCTCAGTCCAAATGAACCTCATCCCCTTCCTAGTCAAACAGGTCAGGGGAGTAGAGAGCTTCGCAAAGCCCTCTACAAACCGACGGTAGTAGCCTGCCAAGCCCAGAAAGCTCCGGACCTCAGTCACCGTCGTCGGTCTCGGCCAATCCCGAACTGTATCAATCTTCGTCGGGTCAACTGCCACTCCTGCGGCTGATACCAAGTGGCCCAAGAATGCAACCTCCCGAAGCCAAAACTCGCACTTCTTAAGCTGGCATACAGCTTCTTCTCACGTAGAAGCTGCAGCACTATCCTCAAGTGCTCCTCATGATCCACATCGCTCAGGGAGTAGATCAAGATGTCATCAATGAACACAACCACAAACAAGTCTAAGTACGGCTGAAATACCCGGTTCATCAAATCCATGAAAGCAGCTGGGGCATTAGTCAAACCAAACGGCATAACCGTAAACTCATAATGCCCATACCGGGATCGAAAAGCCGTCTTAGGGATGTCCTCGGCCCTCACCCTCAACTGGTGGTAACCTGACTGAAGATCAATCTTCGAAAACACTGTGGCTTCCCTGCAACTGATCAAATAAATCATCTATCCGTGGAAGAGGGTACTTGTTCCGGATGGTCACTTTATTCAACTCCCGATAATCCACACACAAACGAAGCGACCCATCCTTCTTCTTCACAAATAAAACTGGCGCTCCCCACGGAGAAACACTAGGCCTGACAAAGCCCCCTATCCATAAGATCCTGAAGCTGGGCCTTCAACTCCCTCAACTCGGCAGGTGCCATCCTATAAGGCGCCTTCGAGATTGGTGCGGTTCCCGGTACCACATCAATCACAAACTCCACCTCCCTCTCCGGCGGCATCGTCATCAACTCAGGGGGAAACACATCTGGGAACTCGCGGACAACAGGAATATCCTCGAGTCCCAGTGCCGCCGTAGGCACCTCCACAATCGTCGCTAAGAAAGCGGTGCAGCCCCTACTAATCAACCGCCTAGCCCTCGCCGAAGAAACAGTCATCGCAAAGAATGTGCTCTGGCAGCCTCTGAAGACAAACTCCTCCTGTCCAGGCTCGCGGAGGGTCACCGTCCTCTCTCTGCAGTCTATAACAGCATAGTACCTCGACAACCAATCCATACCTAGCACGACGTCGAAATCCTGGAGCTGCCGCAAGACAAGCAAGTCTGCCGGCAAAATCCAGGATCCCAACTGCACAGGGCAATCCCTACAATACTCCTCGACATGCAAGACAAGATCCGGTATCTGAACCTCTAATGCATGCGATAAAGAAACTACCTCTATACCATGAAGGGATGCAAATGCTCTACTGATAAAAGAATGCGATGCACCGGTATCAAAGAGAGTACGAGTACGAACTGCAGAAATCAAAATAATACCTGCGACGACATGCTCTGCTGCTGTAGCATCCTCTACCTGAGCGGAATAGACTCGACCGCTCGGCGCCGGGGGATGTCGCTCTGGCTGTCGCGAGGACGATGGAGCAAAATCTGGCCTACCGGAGGTCGCCGAAGGTCCTGCTGACTGACGAGGAACGAAGGATGCAGAAGCTGATGAAGGAGCTGGGTAACCTGCCCTGGGGCACGCCCTCGCGAAGTGACCGGTCTGCCCGCAACGGAAGCAGCGGTCCCGACCCTGCGGGCACTGGGCTGGTGAGTGCGGTCCTCCACAGATGATACAACGGTCGGGGCGGCGGCTGCCGCGAAGTCTGCTGCTGCTGCGAAGACTGCTGCTGTCGAGGTGGTCGACGCTGCTGCTGCTGCTGGAACTGACGAGATCCCCCAGATCTCTGCCGCCCCTGATACCCCCGTCCCTGAGAGTGGAAACGGGGTGGTCTCGGGGGTCCCTGCCTACTCGACTGCCCCTCCTCAAACTGCGCGGGGCGCTTCGCCCCAGGAGTCACAACGGGGGCTGGAGTCACCTCTGCCATCACGGCCTCACCACCCTCCACATAAAGTGCCTGCTCCATCGAGGCCTCTAAAGTCTGTAATCTGAGGGAGCGGACCAACTGATAAATGTCCCGACGCAACCCTCTCTCGAACATGTAGATCCGGTGGGTCTCATCTCTGGCCACGTGGGGCATACTAGCCAACAGCCGATTGAAATCGGCTATGTACGCATGTACGGGCCTATCTCCCTGGCGGAGATTCCTCAGCTGCTCCTCCAAGCTCTGTCGAACACTCTCGGGAAAGAAGGCCCCAAGAAGCATACCGCGAAACTCTGCCCAAGAGATAAACTGGGTCCCAGGCGGACCTGCGGGTCGCACACGCCGCCACCATGCCTCGGCGTTGCTCTCCAGAAAATGAGTAGCCAACAGAACTCGAAACCTCTCATCAATAAAAAGGCTCTCGAAATGGCGCTCCATAGCTGTAACCCAAGACTCAGCCGCCCACGGCTCAGCACTCATGCCCGAAAAGCGGGGTGGATCAAACTTGCGAAACCTCAACAAAAGACCCACCAAAACCTGCTGCTCTGCCAAAGTCAAAGATCCCGTCGTCCCAGACGGTGGCCTACTGGAAACAGGCTCAGCCGGAACTGCTGGTGCAGGCTGCACAACCGGGGGTGCCACCACAGGGGAAGAAGGCACCGGAGAACTCTCAGGGGGTACCACCGCCGGCTGCGCTCTCTGCTCCAACAAGAGCGTCAACCGACTCACAGCCTCCTCCTGGCGTCGAGACGCCTCAGTCAACTGTGCCACCTGGGCACGGAGCTCCAAAACCTCGCTCTGCTGTCCCTGCTCCGAGTCCTCCTGCTCGGGCTCAGAGGACGAAGGCTGCGAACGCGTCACCATCGAGCGTCGAGGAGGCATCCCCACCTGAGGGACAAGGCAAACAAACAGAACCCAAATCATCTCTCGACCCAATCTAGCGAAAGTCAGAAGGCATGTCCCCCTTTCCGAAGTACTATGTTGTCTGCAGCCAACATAGTTGCCACCGAAGGAAGACATGTCGATCGCTCACCCCGAACCGCTCGGGAGAGTTAGAAATCCAATCAGGACTCTCGCTAAAGTCACGGCTCTCACGCGAGTCATCCTAGGGTCCAACCACAAGCCTAGGGTTCCTAAGTCCTCCAAGACCTACATCCTAGGCTCTGATACCACTCTAATCTGTCACGCCCCGGGGCGATACTGCGCCCCGGCTCGCCAACAGATCCGCCGCCCGTACGGGAAGCCCCGTATAGGCGTAGCGACTAACCTGCAAAGAAACATCTACACTAGCAGATATCAGAGCTGAAAGAGAAAAGCTGGAAGGAAATACATAAAATAAGACTACAACCTTTAAATATACAGACCATCCTCACCAGAAAACAGGAGTCTCTCATAAAAGCAGGAAAGGAAGGTACAACTCAAAACCTCACTACAAAAGTCACTCGACATAACACACACCAAAATGGAACTGGGGTACATCTACTCACACACAGAAGACGACAGGAGGGGATCTATCTCGCGACGCCCTTACCTCGGTCAGAAGGAGCTGGATCAGCAACAGGAGCTGCAGGAACTGGAGCAGAAGTCCCTGGGGAGAAAACACCACGACGGGTGTGAGAACTACATCCCACAGTAGTTCTCAGTGGGTGCCGCCAACAAGCCCGACGGTCTGCCCACTAAGTCTACCAGAGGCAAAAGTAACATATGCAGTGCTATAAGGAGAGCTAGGAAAGGTAACTCTACAGCTACTATGCCTCTATCTAGATGCTCAACAGTGGAACAGAAAGAACATAATGCCACAACTAACTCTCATCCCTGATCACCCAATCAAAACTGACTGCCACAACGGGTCCAGTCAAACCTGCGCCAACCTACTGCCGTTACGTCCCGGAGGAGCGGACTTACGTAGGGCGTCCGTGGCTGCCAACGAAAGCACAGCCAGAGGGACCACCGCGATGACAAGTCGCTAAGGAACATCTCAAACTCACACCGGTACACAACCCGGTCTCGCCTACTCCGGAGTGGCCCTCGAGGGGAGCGACCCGCTCGAGTCAAAGTAACCCATAAGTATCACTGTATAGTATCACTGTAAAGCTCAAATGTGGCTCATGCAGGCTATGATCCAATCTTCGATCAATAAGATCGACTACCAAACAAATCACTGTCTCACACACTAGCTGGAATCTACACAGCTGAAACCCACTGTCTCTCTGACAGTTTCCAAGAACCCAGATCTACCATCACTATCACTCTCCCAAAGAAATCAAATCTACAGACTGCTATCAACTCCACTCGGTCCCCAGACACGAGTGCAAATGCATCCCACAACCGACCGACCTCTCGGCCCACAACTTGGGCGAGGAAAAGCTAAGTCCAAGGTGAAATAAAGTATCGTGATGTGGAATGTCTAGAGCAATAAAAACCTAGCCCAAGTTGGAGTTTTTCTACAGACTGGCTGAACATGATACATATGACAGGGGTGCTAGGTCAAATTCCAAGATTTCATTACTTAACATAGTGCCGGAATCAAAAGATTCAACAACTGATATACAAGATACAACATACAGTTTTTCACATGCTAATACTCCAATTTCTAACATGCATGATCCTACACACCTAGAATTAGTACACAGTCCAGAGTTCTTGGAAGCAAGGTCACCCACCTGAAAGTGCTAACTGTCCAAAATGGCACAGCTGAGAAAGCCCACAACTGTCAAATCACAAATCCCACCAAGCCAACATCACGGTAGAGGTGCTCACAAACTCCTGGGTACAAACATACACCAAAATTACACTTTAATTCACACAAATTCCACATTCCCCAAAATCTGTGGTGAACAGTCCCACTAACACGAAATTTTCACCTGAAAAACTTCCTCCAAAAATTCCAATAAAAATATGACGGCGATCCTCGCGAAGAGTAGATGTCGATAGAGTCCTGAAACGTCGAATTCCGATGTCCGGATGAGGAGATAAAAATCCGACAAGTAGGTGCTGTCCAAATCAACCAACAGTCGCAAAGGGGGTTAAAAATGTACCCAGAACCCCAAGAAAAGCTCGGATCCAGAAAAAGTGTCCAACACGAAAAATGTAGATTTACCTCTTACGAAACCGTCACCGCAGAAATCGTCCAAAAATAATGTCGGGGTAGCCCGGTAGACCTCCCGGACTAAACTGCGACGGAAATGGCCTCCAACAGTAGATCGTCGCTCCGCACCCCGATGCAGAAGTCGCCGTCGTCGCGGCCTCCAAAAATCCTGAGCTTCCGCCAAAAGATGCACAAGAGGGAGAGAAACAACTTTGGTGAAGGGCTCCAAGTGAAAAGCTTTCGGGAAAAGCTTCAAAACGAGGCCCCTTGAGGCCTTTTTATAGGCCTCACCCGAAACAGCCCGGAAAAACAAGTCAATGGGCTTTGGGCCCAAAATTTCGGGCGCCCGGAACATTCGGGCGGCTACAGTGTTGGGCCGGGCCCAACACTGTTCACGCCCGAATCCACCAGGAGCCGCCACGTGGCCCGCCGAACAGCAAACAGCTGTTCGGCCCACCCGCTGGCTGCCACGTGGCCCGCCCCCGCACAGTGAGGCGGTTGGCGCCCGCCAATCAGCGGGCGACACGTGTCCACCCCGGTTGACCCGCTGACCGGTCGGCGGCCGCGCCGGGCGCGCGGCATGGCCCCGACGTGGGCACGCGCCCCGAGGCACCGACCCCGACTCCGTGCGCCGCGCACGGTGCGCCCGCGAACCAGAGGGCGACACGCGTCCCCTACACCCGGTCCACGCATTCAACAGGAATTCAGTGGACCGCGCCGCATGCACCGACCAACCGGAGGCTGCCACGTGGCCCCGCATTGGTCCATGCACCGTCGCGCTCACCCGGTAGACCGCGCGCCTTGCGCCCGCCAATCAGGCGGTGCCACGTGTCCATGCGCCGGGTCTGTGCACCCCGCCGCGCAGCTCTGTGGACCGCGCATCCTGAACCGGCCAATGACAGGCCGCCACGTGGCATCCCGGCGGTCTACGGCCCCTCCCATGCACCATTTTCCACTGAAAACTTCCGGGAGTCCGTTTTTGGGCATCCGGACTCAGAAATAAACAAGCAAATAGCCGTTTTCAAGCGTTTTTCCGTGCTGAATCCATTTCCGACCTCTGTTGGGCCTAATTCTTTTCCGAAATTTCGGCAAACTCAGCCGAAGGCCTACACAGCTAATAATAACACACAGGGTCCATCTGTGGCATCCCATTGACGCACCATGGGCCAGATACACCAACGCTAGGTGCTCTAACAGTGGATTCATCGGAAGAACGCTGCATGGGAATTTGGGCCACTACACCCGCGGTCGCCACCAAACCCATAATCCACAAACAGGTCCAACAACCGACCTCCGGTCAACCGCCCAATATCCGCGGTTGCCAGAATACCCTACCGACCAACAGCAAGTCCAACCCCTGGCCTCCGGTCAACCGCCCAATATCCGCGGTTGCCACAATACCCTGCCATCCATAATCATGTCCTACATCCGACATCTGGTCAACCGCCCAATATCCGCGGTTGCCGCAATATCCCACAATCTACAATCCAGGCCCCGACTATACTATCCCAAATCCCCGCTCGAACCCGAGCAACGTATCTAGAGTCTAGAAAGAAAGGAGAAAGAACAAACATGGTTTCTCCTAAGTCAGATTCCAACATGATAGTGTAGCAATAAAAGATGGCCTATCTAGATGTCCATACAAGCATGCAAGTGTTCTCATAGGAAAGGAAAAATAAAGTGTAGCAACAGTCACCCTCACATGAACCGTCCACCTATGCATGCCCAAAATCCTGTAGTAGTACCACTAACAGGATAAATCATATAGTCCCAATTAAATATTCAACTCCACATGCAAGGTTAACCGCTAACATAGCAAACCATATACCCACACAGGCATGCATAATTCCAACCCCGATCATGCTTAATCAAAATATCCAATAAAGGGGTCTCTCTAATATTCCTAGTGAGTATGTCAAAATAGAGGGATATAGCAACCAACCACCTCAAACGCGAAGCACGGATCCAAACTCGCCCTCTCACAAAGAAAACCCCGGCTCATCGCAAACACTGCAAAAACAACCACAACGGTGCACAAATTAATCCCTAAATTAACACAATGCCGCTGTACGCACAACAGTCCAGAAGATGGTCGATTTTCACCTGCGATATGACCTCATAAAAATCCAGAAAAATATCCGTTGCGATCCTCGCGACGAGTAGATGCGAAACGAGTACTCGCACGTCCAATTCCAACACCTGTAGGTCAAGATATAAATAAAACACCGCTGCGTGCGCAAACATCCCACAATCCAAATTCTGTTCAAAACAGTCCAGAAAAAGTGGAATTATCACCTTCGCAGCAACCTCCAAAAATCCCAGAAAAATCACGACAATGTTCCTTGCGATGCGTAGATGAAGATCAAGTACTTGCACTCCTCATTCCGATGCTTGTGGGCCGAGATATCCCACAAATACTCCCATGCTGTCCAAAACTCCGCCCCAGAAAAATGAGGTCACAAAGTGGTCCGAAAAGCCCAAGGAAACCTAGGAATGGAAAGAAAAATTAAACATGAGAATCGAGGCCCTACCTGTCGTGGAAACATTGGCACAAGAATCACCCAAAAACTCCTTCGGGGTAGCCCAGGGGAGCCTGCGCACCGAAACCGGACGGGAAAGATCGCCGGAGAAGAAACGTCGCAGTGTGCCGAAACTCCGTAAAAGTCGGTACAGTGGCCTCCTAAAATCCTAGAAATCCTCCATGGGGTGTGGCACACAAGGAGGAAGAAGTCTCCTGTAGAAGTCTCAGAGAGAAACAGGCCAGAAAACCCGAAAACAAAGCTATACTGGGCCTATTTATAGGCCCAGCCCAACAAATTCGAAAATGCTCGAATTGTCCCCTGATTCGGGCACTCGGACCGGATTCGGGCGCCCGAATCCCCTAGGAGATTCCAAACGAGGAGTGCCCGAATCTCCCATGTTGCGCCACGTGGCCCCGAACAGCGAACAGCGACTCCAGCCACTCCGGTCTCAACGCGTGGCCCGCGCCGATCAATGCGAGTAGATGGCGCCCGCGAATCGCCGGGCGCCACGTGGCCCGCAATGATGGCGCCCGACCGCGCCCACGCACCCGCCTGTCACGCCACCTGCCACCCTGCCGTGCACGCATCCCGAGGCACTCCCCCGCGCCTCCGTGTACCCCACCTTCTTGAGCCCGCCAACCGGAAGCCGCCACGTGTCCCGCACTCGGTCCACGCGCCACCCCGCGCCTCTCCGTGGACCGCGCAACATGTGATAGCAAAAACTCTTGCTGCCGCCCTCATCATCGGGCAAGTAAGCCGCCCCGATGTGATAGCGAAAACTCAATAGCCGTCCGGCGCCTTTGGCACCACTGCACACTCCGGAGTGGAACTCGAGGGGAGCTACCCACACGAGTAAAGTAACCATGACACAAGTGTCATAAAAGCAGGACTGGATCACAACTAAGCTCAAGTGGAACAAATCCCTCCACTGGAGAAACCCCGATCCCCAATCTGATGCATAAGTAAACATCCGGTCAACCGCCCAATATCCACGGTTGCCACAATACCCTAAAGCCCACGATCAAACCCCACAACCGACCTCCGGCCAACCGCCCAATACCCGTGGTCGTCACAAAACCCATAATCCACAAACAGATCCAACAACCGACCTTCGGTCAACCGCCCAATATCCACGGTTGCCGCAATACCCTACCGACCAACATCAAGTCCAACCCCTGGCCTCCGGTCAACCGCCCAATATCCGCGGTTGCAGCAATACCCTGCCATCCACAATCATGTCTTACAACTGACATCCGATCTACCGCCCAATATCCGCGGTTGCCGCAATATCCCACAATCTACAATCCAGGCCCCGGCTACACTATCCCAAATCCCCGCTCGAACCCGAGCAACGTATCTAGAGTCTAGAAAGAAAGGAGAAAGAACAAACATGGTTTCTCCTAAGTCAGATTCCAACATGATAGTGTAGCAATAAAAGATGGCCTATCTAGATTTCCATGCAAGCATGCAAGTGTTTTCATAGGAAAGGAAAAATAAAGCGTAGCAACAGTCACCCTCACATGAACCGTCCACCTATGCATGTCCAAAATCCTCTAGTAGTACCACTAACAGGATAAATCATATAGTCCCAATTAAATATTCAACTCCACATGCATGGTTAACCGCTAACATAGCAAACCATATACCCACACAGGCATGCATAATTCCAACCCCGATCACGCTTAATCAAAATGTCCAATAAAGGGGTCTCTCTAATATTCCTAGTGAGTATGTCAAAATAGAGGGATATAGCAACCAACCACCTCGAATGCGAAGCACGAATCCAAACTCGCCCTCTCACAAAGAAAATCCCGGCTCACCGCAAACACTGCAAAAACAACCACAACGGTGCACAAATTAATCCCTCAATTAACATAATGCCGCTGTCCGCGCAACAGTCCAGAAGATGGTCGATTTTCACCTGTGAGATGACCTTATAAAAATCCAAAAAAATATCCGTTGCGATCCTCGCGACGAGTAGATGCGAAACGAGTACTCGCGTGTCCAATTCCGACACCTGTAGGTCAAGATATAAATAAAACACCGCTGCGTGCCCAAACATCCCACAATCCAAATTCTGTAGAAAATAGTCCAGAAAAAGTGGAATTAACACCTTTGCAGCAACCTCCAAAAATCCCAGAAAAATCACGACAATGTTTCTTGCGATGCGTAGATGAAGATCAAGTACTTGCACTCCTCATTCCGATGCTTGTAGGCTGAGATATCCCACAAATACTCCCATGCTGTCCAAAACTCTGCCCCAGAAAAATGAGGTCACAAAGTTGTCCGAAAAGCCCAAGGAAGCCTCGGAATGGAAAGAAACTGTAACACGAGAATCGAGGCCCTACCTGTCGTGGAAACACCAGCACAAGAATCGCCCAAAAACTATTTTGGGGTAGCCCAGGGGAGCCTGCGCACCGAAACACGACGGGAAAGATCGCCGGAGAAGAAACGTCGCAGTGTGCCAAAACGTCGTAAAAGTCGGTACAGTGACCTCCTAAAATCCCAGAAATGCTCCATGGCGTGTGGCACACAAGGAGGAAGAAGTCTCCTGTAGAAGCCTCAGAGAGAAACAGGCCAGAAAACCCGAAAACGAAGCTATACTGGGCCTATTTATAGGCCCGGCCTAACAAATTCGGAAATGCTCGAATTGTCCCCGGATTCGGGCACTCGGACCGAATTTGGGCGCCCGAATCCCCTCGGAGATTCCAAACGAGGAGCGCCCGAATCTCCCACGTTGCGCCATGTGGCCCCGAACAGCGAACAGCGACTCCAGCCACCCCTGTCGCAACGCGTGGCCCGCTCGCCGGTCAATGCGGGTCGGTGGCGCCTGCGAATCTCCGGGCGCCACGTGGCCCGCAATGATGGCGCCCGACCGCGCCCACGCACTCGCCTGCCACGCCACCTTCCACCCTACCGTGAACGCATCCCGAGGTGCTCCCTCGCGCCTCTGTGTATCCCGCTTTCGTTAGCCCGCCAATCGAAAGCCGCCACGTGTCCCGCACCCGGTCCACACGCCACCCCGCGCCTCTCCGTGGACCGCGCAACGTGCGCCGGCCTATCCGATGCCGCCACGTGTCCCCCGCCCGGTCCACTGCACCTGCGCCAGCCCGCGCGCCTACCCGCGCCGCACGCGCCTGCTCGCGCCTGCCCCCGGCCGCGCCCGCGCCTACCCGCCGCCGCGCTCCGCCGCCTGCCCGTCGCCGCCGGTGCCGGCCGGAACAGTAACCAAGTGCCTCGAAATCCCTGTTTTGGCATCCGGGCTTCAAAAAATACAAGTAAATAGTCAATTTTTATTGTTTTCGCGCGCTGAATCCAAATCCGATGTCGGTTTTGCCAAATTCCATTTCTAAAATTTGTCGAAGGCATCCAGTTAAGTAATCTTAATCCAAATTTCGCGCTGGGTCCAATCCTGAGGTCCGATTTGCGCACAAGCACCTCCATTACACCGAATAAGCCTCCAGAAGTCGTTGATCACAGCAAAAGCTCTGCGGAGATCCGGTTCATCACAGTTCCGACACCTGTAGGCCAAGATACGAATAGAACACCGCGGTAAGCCAAAACTCCCCACGATCACAAATCTGCGGCATTCAGTCCAGAAAAAGTTAAAACTTCACCTTCGAAACGTCCTCTAAAAAATCCAGAAAAATCACGGCTGCATTTTTTGCAACGAGTAGATGCAAATCGAGTATTTGCACTCCTCGTTCCGACACTTGTGGGCCGAGAAATCCCACAAATACTCCTCCGCTATCCAAAAGTCAGTCGTGGAAAAAAGGGTCACAAGATGATCCGTAAAACCTAAGAAAAACTCGGAATGGAGGGAAACTGTAAATATAAGAAATGTAGCCCTACCTGTTGTGGAAACACAGGCACAAGAATCACCCGAAAACTCCTTCGGGGTAGCCCAAGGGAGCCCACGGACCAAAACGCGACGGAAAAGGCCGCCGAAGAAGGAACGTCGAAGTGCGCCGAATCGCAGTAGACGTCGATGTCGCGGCCTGCAAAAATCCCAGAACTCCTTCACAAGGTGCAGTTCAAAGTGGGGAAGAAGTCCTCTAAAGAGAGCTCTCGGAGAAAAAAACCCAAAAAATGGATCAAAGGTGCAGCAAGGGGCCTATTTATAGGCCCAGCCCAGAAAAAGGAGTCACACAACTTTTTGGGCCGATGTTTCGGGCGCTTGAAACTTTCGGGCGCCGAAAGCCCGATCCAAAGGCCCAACCGACCAGCGCCCGGAAGTTCCTGCGCTTGACACGTGTCCCGAACACGGGACAGCGTGTGCAAGCGCGCCCGGGCGCTGACGCGTGGCCCGCTCCCGGTCAAATAGGTAGGTGGCGCCCGCGAATCGCAGGGCGCCACGTGGCCCACACTCGACCGCGGCCCACGTGCACCCTGTCGCGCCGCCTGCCCCCCTGCCACGCCCACGCCCACGTGCACCTCCGTGGACCGCGCCTACGTGAGCCCGCCAATCCGAGGCTGCCACGTGTCCCCGCGCCCGGTCCACGCACCCGCGCGGGTTCCGTGGACAACGCCGCGTGCGCCGGCCACTCCGGGGACGCCACGTGTCCCCCGTCCTGGTCCATGAGCCCCCCGCGCCTCACCGTGGACCGCGCCGCATGAGCCGGCCAATCCCAGGCCGCCACATGGCACCCAGCCGGTCCACGGCTTTCCCCATGCACCCGAATCCACTAAAAACCTTCGGGTGTCCGTTTTTGGGCATCCGGACTCAGAAAAATACAAGCAAATAGCCGATTTTCAACGTTTTTCCGCGCTGAATCCAAATTCGACCTCCGATTAGCCTGAAACCTCTTCCAAAATTTGGCAAAAGCAGCCGAAAAACAGGCTTGATCCAGGAACCTCACTGAGTCCATTTAACACATCCATTTGACGCGTTACAGGCCCGACACACCAATAATAGGTGTTTCACACCACGGATCACATGGGAAAGCTACACGGGGATCTGGGCCACTATAATTAAAGTCGTCCATGTTGTTGTTTAAAGCTTACATATTGATGTGATCCATGTTATATAATTGAGAGTTACATGTTGATGTGATCCATGCTATATGATTGAGAGTTACATATTGAAGTGATCCATGCTATATGATTGAGAGTTACATGTTGAAATAATCCAGGTTATGTGATTGAGTTATATGCATGCTATAGTTGGTGGTGTATGTATTGATCAAGGTGAATGCATGCTAGAGTTATTCTTCTTGTTATTTGAGGGCATGTATGATTAGAGCTATACTCCTCGTTGATTGAAAGCAAGTATGATAAGATTGTATACCGTATCTTGATTGAGAATATCCATATTTAACCAATGACTTATGTTGGTTGTGAGATATGCTTGTTGTGGTTAGAGACTTATGCATCGATCATGATAATTGTTAATTGTGGAACTTTGACCTAGCACCCCATCATATGTTTGCATGTATATTAACCAGACTAGTAGAAAACCCTCATTTGGGCTAGGTTCTTTTATGCTCTAGACATCCTCACACTTTGCATTCGTTTTCCCTGGGCATAGAGTTTTTCCTCACCCGGGTAGTGGGCCGAGTGGTCGGGATATTGTGGAATGCATGTTGCGCTCGTGCCGGGGGGCCGAGCGGAGTCTGGTGGTTGAGATTAGTTTGGAGCTAGTGTCGGGAGCCGTTTGGGATGACGGTGATCCCGGGTAGTTGGGTTTTCCTCTGATTAGTCGTGGTCACTGAGTTGTGGCGGTGTTGATTTTATGATAGTAGGACCTTAAACCCAGAATGTTTTGGACACACATGATTTTAGTAAACCAATGTTCTCTTTCCAAATTTTGAGGGACACCATAACCCGTTCTTATTTGATTAGGGCGAAGGCACTAGTCCTTCGGGATTTGAGAAAATAAAATCGTCTTTAACTAATCTTTCTTAAAGAACTAAACTTTACTAAAATTGGGTTTTCTTAAATCGAGATGGTTTTCTAAAAAGGAGTTACTTTTTTTCCTCACCCAGAGAGCAGCTAAGTGAAATGGTTTTCAGAAACAAATGTCATCATTTTTATATCAATCTCCTCACCCCGACAAGGGTTCGAGTGATGTGGGTTCTAAGGGATGCCTCATTCTGGGACGAGATGTGATGATCTGGATCTCAGCAGAGCTTCTGCGGTGGGTTTGGCAGCTTCTGGGAGCTTGTACTGTGTGTTGGAGGTGTTAGTGCATCAATTTGACACAAGTGGCGGACTTCGGGCTTAATGGATCACGTGAGTGATCGGAGGACCCCGTTGAGTGTTTAGAAGTGTTCTCGCGCGGAATAAATGTCAAAATTGTACTCAGCGCGAAATTTGGGGTAAAAACACTTGTCTGGATGCATTCGGCAAATTTTAGAATTAGAATTTGGCAAATCGGACACCGGATTTGGATTCAGCGCGCGAAAACGGTGAAAATGGACTATTTATTGGTATTTTTTGGAGCCCGGATGACCCGGCACGAATTTCGAGGCGCTTGGCAGTTTTCCGGCCGCCGGCGGGCAGCGGCGTGCAGCGGCGGAGCGCGGCGGGCGGGCTCAAGCAGGCGGCGGAGCGGCCACAGGCAGCACGCGGGCGCGGGCAGCGCGCGGGCAGGCGCGCGGGCGCACGGGCAGGTGCGCGGTGCACGGGAGCGCGTTGGACACGTGGCGGCGTGCGGTAGGGTCGGTTCCGTGGGCGCGGTCCACGGAGTTCGTGCGGCGGTGTAGGGTTTTGAATGGCGGTGCAGGGTTTCGGGCGGGAAACACGTTTCGATGCCTGGTTGGCGGGCGCTGGGTGCGCGGTCCACGGAGTTCCCCGCGCGGGTGCATGGACCCGGCGCAGGGACACGTGGCGGCAGGCCATTGGCGGGCTCACGAGGCGCGGTGCAGCGGAAGCGTGGAGGCCCGCCTCGGGACGGTGCGCGCACAGGGGCGCCTGGCGCGGCGGTCGGCCGCACTCGAGTACGCCACGCGTCGCGACGCGAGAGGCCGGCCGTACTCGAGTACGCCACTCGTCGCGACGCGAGTGGCGGGCCGTACCTACCCCGCTGACCGCGGGGGGGGGGGGGGGGGGGGGGGGGGGGGCACGTGGCGCGCGGCGGGGCCACTTGCATTGTTGTCCCGTGTTATGGGGACACGTGGCGGCACCAGGACGATCCGGGCGCGTCGGACGGGAGGCGTCCGACCGAGTTTCCGGATTCGGGCGCCCGAAAATCCGCACCCGAATCCGGCCCAACACAGTAATGGGCTGAGCCTATAAATAGGCTCCTTTGGTTTCTTTTTCGGGCTTTTGGACTCCTTTTCACTGAGAGCTCTTCAGGGAAGATCTTCCTCCCACAGTGCACTATACATTGGAGGACTTTGAGGATTTTTGGAGGCACGCATCCTGAGGTTCGCGATTTTACGGCGCGACGCGACGCTTGTTCTCCGGCGACCCGCTTCGTCCCTTCTCAGTGTTCGGGCTCCTCCGACTCACACCGACTTCCGATTTTGCCGATTCTTGCGCCGTTGGACTCTCGACAGGTAGGACTCCAACTTCTGTGTTTTGAAGTTCCTCATTTTCCGTGCTGACCTTGGAGTTTTCTGAGCACCCATTTGACCTATTTTCCTTCGCGGATTTTTTGACAGCACTGCGGTGTTCTAGTTGTATCTTTGCGCACATGCGACGGATCGAGGCGATTCAAAAGGAAATTTTCATCTACCTTTCGCAAGGAACCTCCTGGATTTTTCTCAGATTTTTCTGGATTTGTCTCGAAGGTGGAAATCTCCTTTCACTGTAGTTCTTTGACACAGAAATTTTGTACAGTTTGTTTTGGGGTGTTTCCCTTGCCGGATTTTTATCTCAGCGTAGGAAACTCGGTTTTGGGCGTGCAGGTACTCGTTTCGACGGGTTCGTCGCAAGGATCGTGACAGTATTTTTCTTGGAATTTTCCGGGCATTTCTTACAGGTAAAAAAAGGGCATCTTTGGACTGTTAGCATTGGGACAACATGTGTTGAGTTTAATTGTATGTTTTGGGGTAATTCTTGTACAGTGATCGCGGCGGTTTAGCTGTTTGGGCAGGAGCACTTTTTGGACTTGGAATTAGCGATCGAGGTGGATGGTTGTTATACTCCTCATTTTCTGACATACCCCTAGGAATATTGGAGAGATCCTCCCATTGGTTATTTAGAATGATCAATTATGGACATGCATGCTTAAAGTAAATAATTGTGAGCCTATCAAATGAAAATTACTATTGTGGAACTCTGATAGTGGTTGGGGGTTATACATGTTTGTATGGATATAGTTTTGGCACTTAACCTTGCATGTGGAATTTACTTTTATGCTGGGATAAAATGAAATATCTTGTGGGAGGGTACCACTTGAGGATCTTTTGGGACATGCATAGGTGGATGATTTAGGTGAGGGAAAGTTGTGGATTTTAAACATGTGTGGTTGGATAATGATTTAGCATGATGGTTATATCTATGCGGAGCTATTAATTGATACACATGTGGGGCCATTATTTGTCGCACTTTCTTTATCTTTCATGAGGACATATGCATGCTTGTTTGGACATCTAGGTAGGCCATCTTTTATCGCTACACTTTCATGCTGGAACTTGACCTAGGAGAAACCTTGTTTGTTTCTTTTCTCCTTTCGTTAGTCAGGTGGTATTTGTTGCTCGGGTTTGAGCAGGGGTTTGGGATAGTGTAGCCGGGGCCTGGATTATGGATTATGGGTTTTGGCGGCGACTGCGGATATTGGGCGGCTGACCGGATGTCGGTTATAGGACATCGGTGATAGGGCATGATTATGGATTAGAGGGTTTTGTGGCAACCGCGGATAGTAGGCGGTTGACCAGATGTCAGATGTGGGACATGGTTGTGATTGTGGGGTATTGCGGCAATCGCGAATATTGGGCGATTGACCGGATGGTTACTTTTGCATCTGATTGGGAATCAGTTTTCTTTTAGTGGAGGGTTGTGTTCCACTGGGGCTTTATAGTTGTGATCCAGTCCTGCTTTTGTTACTTATCACACCGGCGCGGTTATTGCCCGGTGATGCTTTCCTCGTGTGGGTCGCTCCCCTCGAGATCCCCTCCGGAGGCCGGGGCCAGACAGTTATTGACAGTTTTGCTATCACATCGGCGCGACTTATTTGCCCGATGATGAGGGCGGCAGCAGGAGTTTTGCTATCACATCGGCGTGGCTTACTTGCCCGATGATGAGGGCGGTACAGATTGGGTTCATCTGGAACGGTTGGTTACTGTTGCATACGGTTGTTCCAGTCTAGGACTGCATTTTTAGAGGCATAGTAGTGGTAGTTTTTCCTTTGCAGTAGTCTTTTACTTACCACCCTTCTTCCCCTTTTGCCTCTGGTAGACCTAGTGGGTGTGTTCTGGGCGTGAGGCTTTACCCACTAGGGGAGGCTACTGGTTCACTAGTAGTTCTCACCCCCATTCTTCTTTTTCTTTTCTTCTCCTTTGTTTTGCAGAGCCTTCTGCGGGTGCTGCTGGACACACATCGGCGGGTCGAGGAGAGAGGACGACTGAGTAGCTAGACGAGCTAGACAGTGGGCCTGACAGTGAGTAGCTAGACTGGTACCTCTTATGTATCCTATCTCAGACGGTTGTACTTTTACTTTTGGGGTCTGGCTTTAGCCAGCTGGTTGTATATTTGTGGTGAGCTGGGAGAGAGACTTGTACTTTATTTTACAGTCATTTTGTATTTTTACTTCCAGTTCAGTCTGAGATGTAGTATTTTCAGTTCAGCTCTGTTTTATTGCTCTATTATTGTATCAGTTTTATTTGAGCAGGTTACCGGCGCTTCGTGTATGCGAAAAATTCTGTGTGCACGGCGGATCTGTAGACGAGCCCGAGTTCTGGTTTACACTCGGGGCGTGACACGAGAGCTACGGGGGGCTGTGCCTGGAACTTGTTCTTGTTTGATTGGGGGTGTAGGCATTAGTTCCCCAAAATTCTCGGTCCCGTCGTCATTACTAGCGGTTATGTTTAGTTATTTGATCTTTGGCTGATGAGTGTTTCGGCCGGTGTTGTTAGTCGATCGGGTTTTGATTTTGGCCGATGAGTGTTCCGGCCGGTGAGGTTAGTTGTTCTCGATTTGTGAGTTTTTTGATCTGTTCGATCGTGGATTCGGATCATAGCCTGCATGTGCTACAGTTGCGATACTTGGTTCCGCGCTGTTTTCCTCAGTGGGGTAGCTCCCCTTGAGTTGCCGCTCCGGATGCGATGATTTGGCCTGTTGATGCGGTTTTCGCGCGATGGTTATATTGGTTCTTTGGAATGCCCTACGTAATTCCTGCCCAGTGAGTGGAGGTGGTTGTAGATGAGCGTACTTTAGTCCATTGGGATGCCCTACGTAATTCCCGCCTAGTGAGTGGCTATGGTTGTAGGTGAGCGCAGGCTTGACTGACCCCTCTTGGCAGTCTTTACGATTTGGTCGATTTGGGGCACCTCGAGTTAGAGTGGTTGCATATCATCATCTGTTTCACCCGCCCATTGAGCATCGTAGATAGAGGCATGATAGTTGTAGTTTCCTTTTCAGCTATTCTATTCTTATTTATAATTTTTTTGTTATCTTATGCCTCTAATAGACTTAGTGGGCAGACCGTTGGTCTTAGGGACGGTACCCACTGAGAACTACTGTAGGATGTAGTTCTCACACCCTCTGTCGGTGATAGTTTTGCAGAGGCTTTCCTTCCAAACTAGCTTCAGTTGGATCGACGGATCGAGGTGAGGGAGTCGCGAGATAGATCCCTACCAGTGTTGTTCATTACAGTGAGATAGATGTACCAACCCGGATTGTGGGATTTATTGTACACTATTGTATTTTATTGTTTTAGTTTATCTCCCATTTTGGATTCATAGATATTGTATAGGAGGATTCTATTTTGTACTTTGATTCGGTGGACCAGATTATTGTATTATTATTTTTGGGAGATGGATATTGTACCCTTATTTCAGTTGTACAGTGGTTCAGATTTTTATTACAACAGTTTTTTTTTCCAACTCTGATATTTTTATAGTTGTTAGATACTATCTTTTGCAGGTTAGATGCTTTGCCTATGCGGGGATTCCCGTATGGGTGGCGGATCTGTTGGCGAGCCTAGGTCGCAGTTTCTGTAATGTACCATATTTTTTGTATATAAGCAAATATAAATAAGAATGGTATGAGATACTATTTTTATTGAACTTAGAGAAGTGAAAAATAATTTGGAAGTGAGTTGGGCCGAAATCGGAATAAAAAGTAGAGATTTAGAATTTTATATGAGAAAGCGGACTCAGATTTTGGCAGAAAATTTACAGTGTCAGAAATTTTTGAGAAAAATTGGAGAGGTCCGTATTTATGTTCTAAGGCCACAATAAAAGTTTCACATCAATCGGATACCCGAGCAGTGAGAAAGGGGTCTGCCAGTGATTTTGAATACAACGGACTTTTGGTGACCCAGAAATGGTCCAAATTGAAAACTTAATATATCCCATGATAAAATAAGTTGAGTTGAGTCTACCTGTCAAATTTGAGCGCCAACGGGACGAAGACGGACGAAAACGGTCGAAAACAGTCGAAAAACGGGCGAAAACGGGCGAAACGGGCGAATCCGGAATTTGGCCGTACATTCAGGCGTCCAATTTTTACTGTAGTAGCGCCCGATTTACTGTAGCCCGTGGGCACGAATCCCAAGGCAGCGGGCACGGATTCCAAGATGACACGGATCTTGAAGCGGGCACGAATCTCGAGGAAGGCACGATTCTCGAGGCAGGCGCGGATCCCGAGGCGATGGCGCGGATCCCGAGTCGGTGGCGCGCGGCGCGAGGCGCAGCGGACGCAGAGTGGCATGCGACGCGACGCGCAGGGGGGGCACATGGGGGTGTGAAGATCCGAATCCCCGCGAAAGGATTACTGTTTGATCAGCGGCTTCTAGAGGCCTATGTTGTGTGTT
The DNA here is from genome assembly GCA_029204045.2 of Tillandsia leiboldiana. Classification (NCBI taxonomy): domain Eukaryota; kingdom Viridiplantae; phylum Streptophyta; class Magnoliopsida; order Poales; family Bromeliaceae; genus Tillandsia; species Tillandsia leiboldiana. The sequence goes on along the minus strand of CM055065.1, from coordinate 20,645,732 downwards.
GGAGGCGTTTGTGCGCGAATCAGACCCAAGAAATGGACTCGGAGTGTAAAATGGATCAAGAGTGCCTATTTGGATGCCCTCGTCGAAAATTGGAAGTGGTTTCGTGCGAAACGGACATCGGATTTGGATTAAGCGCGGAAAAACGATCAAAATTGACTATTTGGATGTATTTTTCTGAGTCCGGACGCCCGACAACGGACACCCAGAAGTTTTTAGTGTTTTCGGGTTCACGGGGAGCCGTGGAAAGGAGAGACATGTGGCGGCCTCCCATTGGCGCACTGTGGACGCGTGGCGGCACCGGATTGGCGAGCGCATCGGGTGCGGTCCACGCGGGCGGCGCAGGCAGGTGCGCAGGTAGGCGCGGGCAGCGGGCGCGGGCGACTTGCGAAAAAGGCCCGCCATGTGTTGCGTTCCCGTTGGCTGGCGCGTTCGCCCTGGCCGGAGCCGACGCGTGGCGGGAATCAAGCGGCTGGGCAGTTTGGCGCGGCCGTCGGATGGGCGTCGCGTGGCGGCCCGCAGTGCGCCCGCGGGCCGGGCCGTTACTGTAGCAAGCGGGGTGTCACGGACCTAAGCGAAATTGCTTGGTTAGCCCGTGCGGCGCTCGCCTTCCTTCGCGAAGTGAGCAAGCCTTCACCGTCTCTTGAGAACTTGGACCTACTGGCCCAAAGTTGGATCGCAAGAGAGAGAGTTTGAAGAAGAGTTGTTGTATTTCTAGAGTTAGAAGATTACAACTGTTTCTTGCTTGCTTAAGGGGGTGGAGGTCACAACCTTATATAGACCTCTCTTCCTAAAGAAAAGATGCATAAGTCTTGATGTCTCCAGAAGATTCTAGAGCGGAAGTCTCTGGAAGGCTCTAGAGGGTAGCTTCTAGATTATTCTAGTAAAACCTCTCAAGGCTTTCCCCTTTGGAGTTTGGGTAGTTTTGCAAAGGGGAAACTCGCGCAAAAAGTTTAGTCCCTGACAACCTCCCCCACCTAATGCGCAGACGCCCTCGCTGCGCGCTGGTGTTGGAATTCTTCAATCAGGGTTGGATATTTCCAGAGGGTGTCCGCCTTCTCCCAGCTTGCTTCGCCATGCGGGAGATTCTTCCACTTGACCAAGTATTCGACACTCGGCGGGACACCGCGACGACGGATGGTGCGCGTGTCCAGCAGGGTCTCGACATCCTTGTCAATGGCTGTGGTCATGGTGGCGGGAGCGCGTCGCGACACGCACCTGGTGGGATCCTCGGAGTCGCCATGGAAGGGCCGAAGGCTGCTTGCATGAAAGACCGGATGGATCCGCAAATTTGCCGGTAGTTGTAGCTTGTACGCCGCCTTGCCTGCTCGCTTCACCATAGTGAACGGGCCCTCGTACTTCCGTATCAAGCCGCGGTGAATCTTGCGGAATGCTTTAAACTGTTGTGGCTGCAGCTTGACCAAGACTTGGTCTCCCTCAGCGAATTCCAAGGGTCGCCGCTTTACATCGGCCCACTTCTTCATCTAATGCGCCGCTTTCTCCAAGCAAGCCCTCGCGATGTCTCCCTTTTCCTTGAGATGCGAGGTGAAATGAAGAGCCATAGGGCTGCGGCCCTGCTCGCCCGCAGCAGCAGAATGGGGAGTGAGCGGCTGTCTTCCCGTTGCAAGCTCGAACGGGCTGTGGTTTGTAGATTCGCTCCGCCGCAAATTGTAAGAGAATTGGGCCACATCCAGATGATGTACCCAGTCCTTCTGGCTAGCACTCACATAGTACCTCAAGTACTCCTCTAGCAAGGCATTCACCCGCTCCGTCTTGTTGGGTTATATGTAATAAGGATCTAAATAGGGGAAAAAACACCTAGAGGGGGGTGAATAGGTGTAAACGTATAAACACTCAAAAATCGTTGCGATAAAAACCCAATGCGGAAATAAAAATAACTCGCAAGATTTTTACGTGGAAAAACTCCATCACCGGAGTAAAAAACCACGGGACCGATAACACGGCAGAAATCCACTAGAATTAAAACACGTACAAGGTGATTTACCGTACACACTTACGACTCAACCTTTTCCATACGCTCCTAGAGGATCTTCTCCGCTCGCTCCGCGACGCTTCTCGAATCCACGATCTGCGCCCAACGCCGAATCCACGGCGTCCAACGTCGAATCCACGACGTCCGACCGAATCCACGATCTTCACCCAATAGCACCCTTCGAATCCACGAATGTGCCTCGCTCCGAATCCACGAGAGCGGTTGAACCTTGAATCCACAAGGACACGCGAATCCACGCGCCGATTTTTGGGGTAAATCGTTGTTTTTAGGGTGGTGATGATCCGCCGAATACTTAGATCAAAGATAGATCGGAAATACCATCTAAGTATTCATTAGTTTGATTCAACTCAAGATGTGAGTATGAATACCTAGAATCAAACTAATCAATATAGATGAAGAAACATAGAGTATTCTCTAATGATTTCCTTTCTTCTCTATATGTGGATCTAGGGTCGTATGAAATGATATATGAAAATGACGGCTATATGGATTAACCCTAGAAAAAGAGTCATAGGGTCTATTTATAGGTTAGAAACCCTAGGAAGGAGATAAGAATCAAAAACCTAATATTTCTGGAAATTTTACGGACGGCGATCCGGATCGGATTAGCTGTGATCCGGATCGTCGTAACGAGTCAGGCAATTCCAGAAAAACGAAGGTTCGGGATCCGGATCGAAGTGCTTGATCCGGATCGTTCATACAGTTCACCAAACATCAACGTTCGGGATCCGGATTGCGAAGCCTGATCCGGATCGTTCAAGGAAGATGGTAAACTCAGTGTTCGGGATCCGGATCAAGAGAGGCTACGATCCGGATTGAACTGGTGTATGGACGAACCACCTTCAGGATCCGGATTGAACAACCTGATCCGGATCCTGAACATGTCCCAAGTCCAGTTTTTGATTTTTATGCAATGAAAGATTCTTCCAAGTGTTTCTACACTACAAGAAGTATTCGGATCACACAAAATCTTTAGTTAAACATACCTGATCCTTTTGAATTCTTCTTTCTTGAGATTGAGTTAAATGATCCAACTTTCTTCACCTTCAATCTTCAAGACTTGAAACTTTCACGAAACTACGCCAACTCAAATTCCGTAACAATCTCCCCCTTTGGCGGTTTCGTGACAAAACACAGATCCACTCAAGAAAATTCAAAAAGATATTTTTGTTGCTATCACCATACAACAAAAATTTACAATGGAGATCCAAAAATTTAAAAACATGAGATAAACTCCTAAAACAGACTCTAGACTTAGACATCTGTACCCTCTGCACAAAGAAATCATTCTTGACAAAAAGAGATCGTTAGATACCTCAAGAATATTTAGCATTCAAAACCTAGTACAGAGATAGAGTTTATCTGATCATCATGACATTTGAGAATTCAGATATGTAAGAAAATCATAGTCAAAAACCAACATATCTTCTATGCAATTAAAAACCAAATGTCACAAAATGTTAGTCCAACATCAACTTGTTAGTCATAATACATGCCCAAATAGTTAGTCGAATAGTTAGTAGAGACATGCAAACAATCACAAGATAAAAACCAAAGTTGAAGTTGAAGTGATATTTACCTTGATGTATACAAAATTTTCACATCAGCATTGTTCATCATTGTACCTTGATGCAGTCATCATTGTTCAAAATTGTACCTTGATGTATACAAGATTTTCACAATTTTCACAATTTTCACATCATCATTGTTCAAGTTCTCTAAACTCTCTCCCCCTTTTTGTCACAAACAAAGCCAAAAATTACAGAAGTGGAGAGAATGGTTAATAGTTCAAGTTGGAGAGCTAAAGACTAAAACTTAAAAACCTGCACAAAAGAAAGATTTAAACATATGCATAATAAACAGAAATTGGAAGGATACGGATTATTCAGACTCGTCTGAACTGATACAGCCGAGAATTTGGAATATCTTCTTTAATCGCTTGTTCATTGATGATTGATTCTTATTTACCTTCTTTATTTCTTCCTTTACCTCAATTAGTTCATTTGATATACGTTCTTGCTCGTTGGAGAGCCTTTGCTGTTCTTTATAGATTGAGGTAACAGATGCATCATCATCAGAAGTTGATTGCGGTGCTTGTTGTGCCGGAGGTGCTGGTTGGACTGGAGGAGCTGCTGCCGGTGCAGAGGTTGTCGCTTGTTGTTGTTGTGCTCGTTGCCGGTGAAGAGGTATGAAGGGTTCATCTGGCTTCGTCGAGAGAGACTTTACAATTGTTGTTTCATTGATCGTTCCTAGACTGTGCATATAGGAGCTCGCATTTGTGTCAGCTTTAAATTTGCGAAGAATGCGCATGATGATCATTGGATAAGGTAGTCTCTCTGACGGATGAGCATGTTCCACATATCGTGCCATCCTTGACCAGATGACGTAAGGAATGTTTAAGTTAGCTCCCATTGCTGCTGTGGGGTTTCCAATTAGATAAAGGAATATCATTCTTTCCCACCGAAGAACCTTTGTGTTCATGTTTGGAATGATATTATAACAAGCAATGAGGTTCAAGAAGCGGTACTCTGGTCGTAGTTCTTTCGAGGAAAACGGAGTTTCCTGTCGACCGAGTATCTGGAACACAGATTCCATCAACTACCACTCTCCAGGAGTAGGTGTTGAAGACTTGATTCTTCAGGTAATGAGTCCCATCGGCTCAGGCGTCCATCCCTAATACCTCTCCAATCAGTTGGGGCGTCACTTTGATCTTAACATTCTTGAC
>CM055065.1:20432949-20640896 GCA_029204045.2 Tillandsia leiboldiana | reverse complement strand
AGGGAACTTCTCGCGACTCCCTTACCTCGATCAGAAGAGCAGCAACAGGAGCGCAGGAACCGGAGTAGAAGTCCCTGGGGGAAACACCCGCGACGGGTGTGAGAACTACGTCCCAAGTAGTTCTCAGTGGGTGCCGCCAACAAGCCCGACGGTCGGCCCACTAAGTCTACTAGAGGCATAAAGTAACGATAATACTGAAATGAAAGGGCTGGAAAAGTAACTCTACAGCTACTATGCCTCTATCTAGATGCTCAAGAAAAGGAACAGATGGAACATGATGCACTACTAACACACAGTAACTCACCAAATCTATACTGACTGCCTCAAAGGGTCCAGTCAAACCTGCGCCCACCTACTGCCGCACATCCTCACAGGACGGGTCTACCGTAGGGTGTCCGTGACTGCCACTAACTGGCACAGTCAGAGGGACGGCGTCGACAAGTCGCGATAGCAAGTAACAGGCCCAACTCCGGAGTGGCTCTCGAGGGGAGCGACCCCACCGAGGAAGTATCCGCGTATCTCTGTCGAGCTCAAATATGGCTCATGCAGGCTATAGTCCAAACCACGATCAACAAGATCGACCAACACAACACCAACTCTCAACCACAGCTGGAAAACCACACAGCTGGGGCCACCGTCCACCAGACGGCTCCCACAACAGAACACAAAACTCACAGGAAAGACCGACACCATAAGGGTTCGGAAACCCGATAGACCGGTGCTAAGAACCCTATCAAACAAGAACACTCTAGGCTCCGCCTATCGAAGTTCCCGATCCCCTTATAGTTCGGAAAGCAAACCTCGGCACGACACGCAGAACACCAACAGGGCCCGAAAGTCCCGGGAGACCTACACCTACAACCCTATCAAACAAGAACAGGTTTCCAGGCTCGGCCCCCGTGGCTTTCGTCCCGACAAAGGAAGGCCCCTAGAACCCGGATCACTCGAATCCTTTCGAGTGAGGAGATTTATATGAAAAGGTGACATTTGTTATTGAAAATTATTTTGATCTGGAAGAAATCATATTTAACAATTTTTGTTCTTTTTAGAAAATCAGTTAGAAAAATAAGTGTTTTACCAAACCCCGAAGGGCTGATGCCTTTGTCCAATCAAACAAGAACAGACTCTAGCGGCCCTTCGCTGCTTGGAAGAAAACATTGGTAGACTAAAATCATGTGTGTATGTCGAAAAGGGTTCTAGGTTCGGCTAACACTAGTAACTACTACCACTGACACAGTGGCCGACAACCCCAACAGGGGAAGAAACAAGACCTCTCGGGACCACCGTTTATCTCAAACGGTTCCCGGTACAGACAAGCGATCCACTACATCTACCAGACTCCACTCTGCTCCCAAGCACGAGTGCAAAATGCATCCCACACTAAAAAGATGTGTCCCGACCGCTCGGGCCCACTACCCGGGCGAGGATAACACTAGTCCAGGAATGAAACATAAAGTGTGGATGTCTAAGCATAAATAAACCCTAGCCCAAGTGAGGGGTTTTCTACTGGTCTGGTTACACATGCAAAATATGACGGGGGGTGCTAGGTCAGGTTCAACATAACAAATATTTAACATGAAAGTAGGAAACAGGAGATCACCAAATCGACAGATAAAACAAGGAACAACAATTCCTACACTCTAGCATGCTACCCAAGTCCAATCACTATCATGCATGATTCTATATCAATAGAATTAGAGTACAATCCATAGATCTTGAAAGCAAGCCACCCACCTGAAGACGCTAACTGTCCGGAGTCGTACAGCTGAGAAAGCCAAGGAAATAACAACTCTAGGTCCACAGGTCCACACAGTCCACAATCCCTCCTGGGTACAACATAAGGCTACAGTTATACTTTAAATCCAATAAAATCCAGGTTTTACAAATCTGCTGGGAACAGTATACTTACTGCGAAATATTCACCTGTAAAACGAACTCCAAAAATTCTGATAAAAATACCACAGAGATCCTCACGTCGATAGCTTCGAAACGGGTACCCTGCAGTCCAATTCCGAGCACCGTAGGCCAAGTTACAAATTCCACAGTATCGGTGCGCAACAATCCCAAAAACCATTCAACTGTAAACTCTTGTACAGATAAAAGGAAAAGTGTATACCTTCGGGAAGGTACTCCAAAAATTCCAAGAAAAATCCACGATGATCCTCGCGTCGAGTAGATGAAAAAAGTCTATAAGCACGTCTTGATCCGAGGACTCGTGCGCGAAGATCTCCTCAAGAGAAGGTGCTGCCCTCACCAAAATCTCACAGCAAAAAGGGTCCCAGTGAACACGAGAAACTCCTCGAAAAAATGCGAAATCTGAAAATGTGCAAGAAATTCCAAATCGTAGCCTCACCTGTTACGAACTCCAGCAGCGAAGAAATCGCTCGAAAAGATTCGTCAGAGTAGGTCGGGGGAGCCTCGTACACCAAAGAGCGATGGAAGAAACACCGAAGAAAGAGCGTCGCGCCGCGCCAAGAAAAAGAGAATCTCGAAAAGCGTGCCCCCAAAATCCCCAAACTTCCAGATGGAAGCTTCACTGCCGAGGGAACAACTTTGGTGAAGGAACTCCAGCCGGTTTGAAGCTCGGAAGTGCCAAAAAGTCGAAGGGGAAGGGAGCTCGGGCTTTAAATAGGCAGCAGAAAACAAATGGGATAATTCCCATTTAGTCCCAAGATTCGGGCGCACCCGACTTTCGGGCGCCCGAATCCGGGCGCAAGGCCCAAATACTGTAGCGCCGGAAAATCCTGGGCGGTCACGTCAACCCGCCAAGCAAACAGCTGTGCGAGGCGCGCCGGGAGCGGCACGTGGCCCTCCCGGGGCCCGGCGCGTTGTCCCGCCACAGCAAACCGCTGTGCGGGGGCGACTGCGAGCTGCCGCCACGTGGCACCTACCGGTCAAACCGGGTAGGTGGCGCCCGCCAAGTGGCAGGGGACACGTGGCCCTGCCACTGTCGCGGTCACACGTGCGGGCAGGCGCCGCACTGGCCGCCTGCCACGCACGCGCCCCGAGGCGCACGCCCGCGACCCGGTGCACTGCGCCTCGTGAGCCCGCGAGTAGCATGCAGACACGTGTCCCCTGCACCCGGTCCACGCACCTTACGTCGGTTCGTGGACCGCGCCGCGTGCAACGACCAACCAGGGACTTCCACGCGTCCCCCAGCCTGGTCCATGCACCGCCGCGCCACTCCCGTAGGACCGCGCACCACGAGCCGCCAATCAGGCGGCGCACGTGTCCATGCGCCGGGTCCGTGCACCCAGCCGCGTCCCTCTGTGGAGCCGAGCGCTGCGGGCCGGCCCAATCACAAGCCGCCACGTGGCAGCCGGCGGTCCACGGCCCCTCCCATGCACCGAAATTCAGCGAAAACTTCCGGGGGTCCATTTTTGGGCATCCGGACTCCAAATCAAACAAGCAAACAGCCGTTTTCCAAGCGTTTTTCCACGCTGAATCCAAATCCAACATCTGTTTGGCCCAAAACCATTCCGAAAATTCGGCAAATGCAGCCGAAGGCCAATCCAGCTGTGGATATCACACAGGGTCCATCTGTGGCATCCCTTTGATGCACTATGGACCAGATACACCAACACTAGGTGTTCTACACCACGGTTCATGGGAGAAGCTACTCGGGGTCAGGGTCACCACATCCTCCCCCACTAAAAGGAAGTTTCGTCCCCGAAACAAAAACACACCACAACCACAAAACCAAGACAATCAAAACAACCAAGAACGCAACACAAACTAACAAGAAAGGTACGGCTCCACCAGCAGGAAAGTCATCAACCCCAACCCTCGATTTAGAAAACAGCTGAAATTAGTGAAAAGTCCGAAAATTTTAAAAGATCAGTACCTTCGCCCCAATCAAACAAGAACATGTTCGGGCACTGTCTCCATTCCTGGAGCAATCTTTCGAAGTTTTCGTCCTATTCGTAAATTCAGTACAAAGGCGAGAAAAGTGAGAGCAGTGTTGGTGCCGTTCCTGCTGTGGCTACCAAAACGAAAGCTATCACTAACAGAGACTCCTAAGGACACAACCTCTAGTCCCTAAACAACACAACTGCTCCCGAGGTGGCATCTGTCCAAAGCCGCTGAAGCTGCCGCTGCTGGAAGGGTACACCGACAATCCGAGAAAACGAACTCCTCCAGTCCAACTCGCAGAAGGATAACTGCTCTCATTCCATTATCAGTCGTAGCACTACACCGCACCAACCAGTCCAACATGTGTGCTCAATCCAAGTCCTGGAGCTGTCCTTGAATCGTCACATCAGCCGGTGAAGTCCCAAGTCTCAACTGCACTGATCATACACCGCGAACCTCCTCTAATCGTAGGATACTGGGAAGAAACCAATTGCTAAAACATGTAGCAGAAATTCCTAACCCATACCCATGCAAAGATGCCGATGTAGATACTCAACTAATAATGCAGAAGGATGCAGCGGTAAAGAAATGCTCAACTCAGCTAACTGAAATAAAATCATACCTGCCGCGGCATGATCCGCTGCCGGGGTGTCCTCCACCAGGGCTGCATAAACCCGTCCACTGGGTGCTGCAGGTCGTCATCCCGTCTGTCCCGACGTCGTGGCCCACTCTGTCTGCTGGTGTGCCGGAGGGGTTCCCGCTGCATGGATGGGCAAGGGGGGTGATGTCGCAATCGGCCGCACTGACAAAATGGCCTGGGGGCAAGCTGCGCGGAAATGTCCCAACTCTCCACAGAGGAAACACCGCCCCTGTCTCTGATCACACTGCGACGGTGGATGAGGCCCGCCACAGATGACCCACCGCTCTTGCCGCTGCTGCCGATACCGCTGATGCTGCTGCTGGGGCTCACCAGATCTCCGGCGCCTACGAAACCCACGACCCTCAGGATGAGATCGTGGAGGTCTCGGAGGTCCCTGCCCGCTCGTCTGACCCTCATCATCCGGTGCTGGGCGCTTCGCCCCAGGAATCACTACGGGGGCTAGAGCCACCTCTGACATCACTGCCTCTCCAGACTCAACATATAACGCCTGCTCCATCGATGCCTCCAAAGTCTGTAATCTGCAGGAGCGAACAAGCTGATAAATATCCCGGCGCAGCCCCCGCTCGAACATGTAGATCCGGTGAGTCTCGTCCCTGGCCACGTGAGGCATACTAGCCAACAGCTGATTGAATTCGGCTATGTATGCATTCACGGGCCGATCTCCCTGGCGGAGATTTCTCAGCTGCTCCTCCAATCTCTGGCGAACACTCTCAGGAAAGAAGGCCCCTAAAAGAAGTCTGCGGAACTCCGCCCAGGGAAGAATCTGCGTCCCAGGCGGACCAGCAGGCCGCACACGCCGCCACCAAGCCTCGGCGTTGCCCTCCAAGTAGTGTGTAGCCAAGAAGACCCGAAATCGATCCTCAACAAACAAACTCTCAAAATGACGCTCCATGGCCGTGATCCAAGACTCTGCCTCCCACGGCTCAGTACTCATACCAGAAAAACGGGGTGGATCAAACCGGCGGAACCTCATCAACAGATCCACCACCGCACACTGCTCAGCCAAAGTCAAAGGTCCCACCGACCCAGGCGGTGGTATGCTAGAAACCGGCTCGACAGGAATAGCCGGCGCTAACGGAACCACAGGGGGCGCCACAGCTGGCGAAGAAGGCACAGGCGAACACACAGGGGGTGCTACCACAGGCTGCGTCCTCTGCTCTAAAAGAAGCATCATCCGACAAAAGGCCTCCTCCTGGCGCTGAGAAGCCTCCTCCTGGCGCTGTAAAGCCTCCTCCTGGCGCTGAGATGTCTCCTCCTGGCGCCGCACCGCCTCAGACAACTGTGCCACCTGGGCACGGAGCTCCAGAACCTCCCTCTGCTGTCCCTGCCCCGAGTCCTCCTGCTCGGGCTCATCGGAGGGGAAAGGCTGAGAACGCGTCTGCACCCTGCGTCGGGGAGGCATTGTGCCTACCTGCAACACACAAGCAACCATCAGGACAGTACCAAACAATACTCGACCCAATCCAGCGAAAGTCTAGGACATGTCATCCATTCCCTAGCATTATGTTGTCTGCAGCCAACATAATCGCTTAGGAGAATAAACATGCCAGTCACTCATCCCACCCCTGGGGAGATGTATCAAACTCAATCAGGACTCTCGCTAACAGTCACGACTCTCACGTAGTCATCCTAATGTCCAACCACAAGCCTAGGGTTTCTAAGTCCACAATGACCTACAACCTAGGCTCTGATACCACCTAATCTGTCACGCCCCGGCGTCGAAACTGCGACCCGGGCTCGGCAACAGATCCGCCGCCCATACGGGAAGCCCCGTGTAGACGAAGCGACTAACCTGCAAAAGAGCATCTATACTATGCAGATATCAGAGCTGAAAGTAAAACTACTAGAAATAAAAACTACATACAACACAAGTCCTCACCAAAAGTACAAAAGTCTCTCGAGCAGTAGAAAATAAATACAACTCTAAACCTCACTACAAAGTTCTCTCAACCTGAACTCTCAAAAGTAATAAGGGTACATCTACTCACTGGACGATGACTGGTAGGGAACTATCTCGCGACTCCCTTACCTCGATCAGAAGAAGCAGCAACAGGAGCAGCAGGAACCGGAGTAGAAGTCCCTGTGGGGAAAACACCACGACGGGTGTGAGAACTACGTCCCAAGTAGTTCTCAGTGGGTGCCGCCAACAAGCCCGACGGTCTGCCCACTAAGTCTACTAGAGGCATAAAGTAACGATAATACAGAAATGAAAGGGCTGGAAAAGTAACTCTACAGCTACTATGCCTCTATCTAGATGCTCAAGAAAAGGAACAGATGGAACATGATGCACCTACTAACACACACAGTAAACTCACCAAATCTATACTGACTGCCTCAAAGGGTCCAGTCAAACCTGCGCCCACCTACTGCCGCACATCCTCAACAGGACGGGTCTACCGTAGGGTGTCCGTGACTGCCACTAACTGGCACAGTCAGAGGGACGGCGTCGACAAGTCGCGATAGCAAGTAACAGGCCCAACTCCGGAGTGGCTCTCGAGGGGAGCGACCCCACCGAGGAAAGTATCCGCGTATCTCTGTCGAGCTCAAATATGGCTCATGCAGGCTATAGTCCAAAGCACGATCAACAAGATAGACCAACAACAACAACTCTCAACCACAGGCTGGAAAACCACACAGCTGGGGCCACCGTCCACCAGACGGCTCCCACAACAGAACACTAAACTCACAGGAAAGACTGACACCATAAGGGTTCGGAAACCCGATAGACCGGTGCTAAGAACCCTATCAAACAAGAACAGACTCTAGGCTCCGCCTATCGAAGTTCCCGATCCCCTTATAGTTTGGGAAAGCAAAACCTCGACACGACACGCAGAAAGCACCAACAGGGCCCGAAAGTCCCGGGAGACCTACACCTACAACCCTATCAAACAAGAATAGGTTCCAGGCTCGGCCCCCGTGGCTTTCGTCCCGACAAAGGAACGGCCCCTAGAACCCGGATCACTCGAATCCTTTCGAGTGAGGAGATTTATATGAAAAGGTGACATTTGTTATTGAAAATTATTTTGATCTGGAAGAAATCCATATTTAACAATTTTTGTTCTTTTTAGAAAATCAGTTAGAAAAATAAGTGTTTTACCCAAACCCCGAAGGGCTGATGCCTTTGTCCAATCAAACAAGAACAGACTCTAGCGGCCCTTCGATGCTTGGAAGAAAACATTGGTAGACTAAAATCATGTGTATGTCGAAAAGGGTTCTAGGTTCGGCTAACACTAGTAAACTACTACCACTGACACAGTGGCGACAACCCCAACAGGGGAAAACAAGACCTCTCGGGACCACCGTTTATCTCAAACGGTTCCCGGTACAGACAAGCGATCCACTACATCTACCAGACTCCACTCTGCTCCCAAGCACGAGTGCAAATGCATCCCACACTAAAAAGATGTCCCGACCGCTCGGCCCACTACCCGGGCGAGGATAACACTAAGTCCAGGAATGAAACATAAAGTGTGGATGTCTAAGCATAAATAACCCTAGCCCAAGTGAGGGTTTTCTACTGGTCTGGTTACACATGCAACATATGACGGGGGTGCTAGGTCAGGTTCAACATAACAAATATTTAACATGAAAGTAGGAAACAGGAGATCACCAAATCGACAGATAAAACAAGGAACAACAATTCCTACACTCTAGCATGCTACCCAAGTCCAATCACTATCATGCATGATTCTATATCAATAGAATTAGAGTACAGTCCATAGATCTTGAAAGCAAGCCACCCACCTGAAAACGCTAACTGTCCGGAATCGTACAGCTGAGAAAACCAGGAAAATAACAACTCTAGGTCCAACAGGTCCAGCACAGTCCACAATCCCTCCTGGGTACAACATAAGGCTACAGTTATACTTTAAATCCAATAAAATCCAGGTTTTACAAATCTGCTGGGAACAGTCCACTTACTGTGAAATTTTCACCTGTAAAACGAACTCCAAAAATTCTGATAAAAATACCGCAGCGATCCTCGCGTCGATAGCTTCGAAACGGGTACCTGCACGTCCAATTCGGAGCACCGTAGGCCAAGTTACAAATTCCACAGTATCGGTGCGCACAATTCCAAAACCATTCAACTGTAAACTCTTGTACAGATAAAAGGAAAAGTGTATACCTTCGGGAAGGTCTCCAAAAATTCCAAGAAAAATCCACGATGATCCTCGCGTCGAGTTGATGAAAAAAGTCTGTAAGCACGTCTTGATCCGAGACTCGTGCGCGAAGATCTCCTCAAGAGAAGGTGCTGCCCTCACCAAAATCTCACAGCAAAAAGGGTCCCAGTGAACACGAGAAAACTCCTCGAAAAATGCAAAATCTGAAAATGTGCAAGAAATCCAAAATCGTAGCCTCACCTGTTACGAATCCAGCAGCGAAGAAATCGCTCGAAAAGATCGTCAGAGTAGGTCGGGGGATCTCGTACACCAAAGAGCGACGGAAGAAACACCGAAGAAAGAGCGTCGCGCCGCGCCAAGAAAAAGAGAATCTCGAAAAGCGTGCCCCAAAAATCCCCAAACTTTGCAGATGGAAGCTTCACTGCGAGGGGAACAACTTTGGTGAAGAACTCCAGCCGGTTTGAAGCTCGGAAGTGCCAAAAAGTCGAAGGGGAAGGGAGCTCGGGCCTTTAAATAGGCAGCAGAAAACAAATGGGATAATTCCCATTTAGTCCCAAGATTCGGGCGCACCCGAACTTTCGGGCGCCCGAATCCGGGCGCAAGGCCCAAATACTATAGCCGCCCGGAAAATCCTGGGGCGGCCACGTCACCCGCACAGCAAACAGCTGTGCGGGGCGCGCCGGGAGCGGCCACGTAGCCCTCCCGGGGCCCGACGCGTGTCCCGCACAGCAAACAGCTGTGCGGGGCGCGCGAGCTGCCGCCACGTGGCACCTACCCGGTCAAACCGGGTAGGTGGCGCCCGCCAGTGGCAGGGCGACACGTGGCCCTGCCACTGTCGCGGTCACACGTGCGGGCAGGCGCCGCACTGGCCGCCTGCCACGCACGCGCCCCGAGGCGCACGCCCGTGACCCGGTGCACCGCGCCTCGTGAGCCCGCGAGTAGCATGCCGACACGTGTCCCCTGCACCCGGTCCATGCACCTTACGTCGGTTCCGTGGACCGCGCCGCGTGCACCGACCAACCGGGGACTTCCACGCGTCCCCCGCTTGGTCCATGCACCGCCGCGCCACTCCAGTAGACCGCGCACCACGAGCCCGCCAATCAGGCGGCGCCACGTGTCCATGCGCCGGGTCCGTGCACCCAGCCGCGTCCCTCTATGGACCGAGCGCTGCGGACCGGCCCAATCACAAGCCGCCACGTGGCAGCCGGCGGTCCACGGCCCCTCACATGCACCGAAATTCAGCGAAAACTTCCGGGGGTCCGTTTTTGGGCATCCGGACTCCAAATCAAACAAGCAAACAGCCGTTTTCAAGCATTTTTCCGCGCTGAATCCAAATCCAACCTCTGTTTGGCCCAAAACCATTCCGAAAATTCGGCAAATGCAGCCGAAGGCCAATCCAGCTGTGGATATCACACAGGGTCCATCTGTGGCATCCCTTTGATGCACTATGGACCAGATACACCAACACTAGGTGTTCTACACCACGGTTCATGGGAGAAGCTACACGGGGGTCAGGGTCACCACAATGAACACCGTCGTCTATGTAATTAATCGAGTGTATTTGCGCCCGGGAACTTTAAATACACCATATGAGCTATGGTTCTGTAGAAAATCGAATATCAAATATTTTCGAATCTTTGGGAGTCATTGTTATATTTTGCGTGATTGCGAAAATCTTAGTAAATTCGACTCTCGAAGTGACGAAGGGATCTTCATGGGTTATTCTACAAACAGTAGAGCATATCGGGTATTTAACTTGGAATCTAAAACGATGGTAGAATCTATTAATGTTAAAGTAGATGAAGCTTTTCATTTTTCATCTGATAAATCTACCCCTGATATGTCTCTAGATGATGATACTCCTGTAAATGCATCTTCTCATAATAATTCTTTCGATAAAGTTGATGCATCTAATGGTTCTTCTAGTTTATCTGATGTGCAGGAATCATCACTTGTACCTCCGAGTACTCCGTTACCTCAAACGCTACGGATCTCCAAGGATCATCCGGAATCGAACATTATTGGAGACCCACAAGAAGGAGTCTGGACTCGGAGACAATTGGTTTGTGGAGTCGCATGTTACGTCTCCATGGTAGAACCAAAGAACGTCGATGAAGCTCTTCGGGATGACTACTGGATTGAAGCAATGCAGGAAGAGCTCCATCAGTTCGAAAGAAACAAAGTCTGGGAACTAACGAAGCCACCGAAGCAACACAACGTGATTGGTTGTCACGCCCCGGGGTCGAAACTGCGACCCGGGCTCGCCAACAGATCCGCCGTCGGCACGGGAAGCCCCGCTCCGACGAAGCGTCTAACCTGCAAAAGATAGAACTACAGCTACACAGATATCAGAGCGGAAAAGAAAGCTGTAATATAAAATCTCACCACTACAAAGCTGAAAATAAATACAAGTCCATCTCCCCAAATACAAGGTGATACAAATAGAATCCACCTATACAACATCTATAAATCCAAAAGGGAGATAACTAAAACTAGAAATATAACAATACATAATCAAGCTCCCACAGTCCGGGATGGTACATCTACCTCACACTAAAGAAACAATGCTGGTAGGGAACTATCTCGCGACTCCCTGTCCTCGGTCCGTCAAGCCAGCTCGGGTAGGAACGGAAGAAAAGCCTCAGCAACCTGTCACCGACAGAGGGTGTGAGAACTACATCCTACAGTAGTTCTCAGTGGGTACCGTCTCCAAGAACCACGGTCTGCCCACTAAGTCTACTAGAGGCATGAGATAACAGAAAAAGACTGTGATAAGGATAAATAAGCTGGAAAAGTATCTACAGATATCATGCCTCTATCTACTATGCTCAATAGGAAAGGAACACAGATGATGGTGTGCATCCACTCTCTACTGACAATATGTCACAAGTACTATGCTCAAGAAAACTCTACTAAATGCATGATATGCAAACTCTCTCACATAACACCCAATCTCCATGACTGCCTCATAGGGTCCAGTCAAACCTGCGTCTGTCGACTAGGAACGCACCTGCCCACTACCACACATCCACATGAGGACGGGATTTACGTGGGGCGTCCTGTCCGACCATCACAAGCGAACTCTAGTGTATCAACTAGTCGCGTCATCGCAGCCTCGTCAGGCTCGGTATCATCATCGCACCCGGGGCGTAGCTCGAGGGGAGCGACCCCAACGAACTCAAGTATCACAACTATATCACTGTCTCATAAGCGGCACATGCAGGCTATAGTCCACGATCAAACAGATCGGTATCTCGATGCTAAAAGCACAACTCTGTCGGAGAACCCTCCACGACTCAAACTCACACACCAAACTTAGGGGCTGGAGACGCTCAACAGCCAGAATCGCGAAGGGTCCGAAAATCCCGGGAAACTAATACCTACGACCCCAATCAAACAAGAACAGGCTATAGGCGTAGCCTCCCGTTGTTTTCGGCCCAAGAATGAAATCAACCCTTAGAACCCAGATCACTCACCCCGGTCGGGTGAGGAAATTTAGGAGAAAAGATGACCTTTATTATAAAATATCATTTTCACTCAGCACCCTTGGGGTGAGGATAAATTTGCCCTTTTTGAAAACCGTTTTGAATTGAGAAAACCAACTTTTATAGATTTTAGTTCTTGAGAAAATCAGTTAAAAACAAGCTTATTTTTCGAACTCCCAAGGGTTGATGCCGACGCCCAATCAAACAAGAACAGGCTCCGACTGTCACGCCCCGAGTCCGCCAATTTGTACGGTTCGGGCACGCCAACAGACCCGCCAATCGGGTATGACCTTTCACTACCCGAAAGGAACGGTAACATCCATAATCATACAACAAGTATATGCGGAAGCTCAATATCAGAGTACTGAAAATCACTATAAATTTGAACTTTCATTTTATAAACAAACAGTTTAAGCGATAATGAAAGCATACAAGAGTGAACCATAACTTAAATTTATTACACTTTACATTTCTGAACTTGCAAATAAAATTATTACAATTCCTTTACATAAATTCCTCACCATACAAGGTTCACTCAAGAAATATATAAAAGGGATATCTCTGCTAGACCCTCTAGGTCTCTATGCTGCTGGGCCCTTGCCCCTGACGTATGCCTCGCCGTCTGCATCTGAACCGTCTCGTCCGCTGTATCCCGACCCGAACCTGTGGGGGGGTCACCCAAGGGGTGTGAGAACTCCGACAGAGTTCCCAGTGGGTTCAACCACCGAGAAAAAGTGTCCTACACCACTTGGTCCAATGGAAGCAATAATAATAGTGCTAGGAAACTAAAATCCTCAATATCAAAATGCGGCTATGCTATATAATATATCACTACACTATCTGTGTATACTCATCGACCCAGCACTACACTGTCTAGCCACACTAGGCTGCTAAGCACCAACTCGGCCACTATGCCGCTATATACAGGGTTCAACTAACCTGGCCACCTTGGCCACTCTATCTTTCTCTTTTTTTCTTTACATTCTGGTGCTTTAGTTCAAGTTAACCCTCGGAAATTCTTATCCAACGGGCCCCAGCCCGGTAGTCCTGCTACCATAAGATAAGATTTCTAAGGTTGCCGATAACACCCGCAAGTGTTACCCCGTCCTACGGAAGAAACGTCCCGAACGGGTCTCTACCCGGGAGAGGGATACTGCCCGTACCTCCAACATGGGCTGGTTTCACCGTAGGTCCGCCCGTTTTATCTTTATCTTTTCTTTTGCCTTTAGCTCTTTGTTTTGCCTTTACTTGGGAAGCTGAGTCTTGCTCACACACTTCCCCCGGGAGTGACATATGCTCAACCCTCCCGTTGGCAACTTAGCTTTAATTCTTTAATTAACTTGGGAGTGACCTATGCTCAACCCTCCCAATAGCCATTTAGGCTTTTCTTTTGCAGTTTACATTTGCCGGGTCCGAGGGTTCCAAAAGACGCATGCCTACAACCCCAATCAAACAAGAACAGGTTGTGGCGTCACCTCCCGTAGTGCTCGGCCCAATGTATTTTATCTTATCCTTTTTACCTTTCATTAATCATTCTCTTTCTTTAACCACTCTCTTTACACTTTAGGCTCAGATGAGTTTAAGGCACCTTGGCACTCATCTACCCGGGAGTGACATATGCTCAACCCTCCCGTTAGCATTCATGCCTCAATGCTATTCTTTTACTTTTTCTCTTTTATTTCAAGCAATTTGCTTGTCTTGCTTATTAATCACTTTTAGCTCTATCTTGAGCAATTTGCTTGTCTTGCTTATTAATCACTTTTAGCTCTCTCTCGAGCTATTATCTCTTTTATCCTAAGTTCTTTACTCTAGGATAATTTGGGTGTCTCCAACACCAATATAGGTTTGAACATCCTGTTCATTTACATTTGCACTTATTTTGCCACTTGGCAATATCTTTGGTATCCTAGCCCCTTTTAAACTTTTCCTTGCTTGTTCTCAAATACCCTTAAGATTACACTACGTCACAAGGACACTAGTTACTATCAATTTTATCTAACTTAGAGTTTGTTAACTCTATTTCCCAATTTTTCCTTTCCTTTATTTAACTCAGATTGGAGTTAAATTATTTGTCAATTTACCCAGACGGCCTATGACTTTCTAGGATTATATTTGTTTAATTCTATGACTTGGAGATCTAATCCCCCTTTTCCTGATTTCTCACTGAATCCTAGAGTTATACTAACTCTATTTTCATGTTCCATGTTTAACTTAGGGTTGCACTAACTCTATTTCATCACTAGAGTTTAATTCCACTAGTTCGCCTTAGGTTCCTTTACATAAGTTCCATAACCTGTTTAACCTAGAGTTCTCTGACTCTATGTTGAACACTCTATTCTCAACCTTAGGTTATTTTCCTAAGGTAATGCCACACGTCCATCTAGGTGTATTCTCCTAGTTCATCATGCCACTCGTTAGACCTCAATCTAGGTTTTCTCCTAAGTCTCACTACCATCATGCATCTCTTTTCCCTTGTACTTTCACATGGTTCCTAGGGTTACACCCTAGCATGATCACAATAATAATTAATTGTTTACTTCTACGCATGCAATTATTTTCATATCCATCATAGAATAGCATTTATTCACTACGCATGCAATTACTATCATAATTCCCTAACGCCTCTAACATGCTACTATCATGCTTCTGGATCGAAAAGCAAAGGAGCAAGGGGAGAGGTCACCCAATTTCGGCAGAATCCCCCTGTAAGACCCGGCCTTTCCTAAACCCTTCTGGTCACCCTCTTCTTGTAATGCCCGACCGAGGGCCTCATTTTTGGTGTTTTTCCGGACAGACCGTCGGGGCCCGCAGATAATTTTAGGCGTTAGAGCTCGCGGAGCGGAGCGCGCGGGCGCGATCGGTTTCTTTTTCCGACTTCCGGTCTGACCAGAATTAATTCTCGAAGTTGGGGTCCCCCTTAGGCGTCTCGGGATCCGTGTTGGCAACCCGCACACCTTTTAAGGTAAACCCTAATCCTTGTTAGTATTTATATGGCCGTGTGGGAAAGAGGATTAGGGTTCCTCTTATTTTCTTTTGGTGGCCGCCTCTTTTCTTTTTCTTCCTCCCTCGTAGCCGCCGGAAAAGAGTAACCAAGCACACCGCAAGGGTGGACCGGTGGAGGCAAGCGGACGATCCCTCTCTTTCCTCCTCTTTCGCACATCGAGGTGAGTCGGATGCGTTTCGTTCGGGGGAAACTCCCCCTTTTTCTTTTGTTGGTCACGAGGAGGGGGAAGGGGCGGCGCCGTCGCGCACCGCTGCGCGCTGGGCCGGCCGCGGGTGGGGCGCCGTGCGGGCAGGTGCCGCGCGGGGTCGCCCCACACCGCGGGCAGCGCGCCCGCGCGACACTCGGCCGCGCGGGGCCGCCCACAAGAGGGGGCGCCCGCGCGGGCTGGTGCCGCGCGGGGCCGCCCCGCACCGCGGGCAGCGCGCCCGCGCGGCGCTCGGCCGCGCGGGGCCGCCCGCAGGAGGGGCGCCGCGCGGGCTGGTGCCGCGCGGGGTCGCCCCGCACCGCGTGCAGCGCGCCCGCGCGGCGCTCGGCCGCGCGGGGCCGCCCGCAGGAGGGGCGCCCGCGCGGGCTGGTGCCGCGCGGGGTCGCCCCGCACCGCGGGCAGCGCGCCCGCGCGGCGCTCGGCCGCGCGGGGCCGCCCGCATGAGGGGCGCCCGCGCGGGCTGGTGCCGCGCGGGGTCGCCCCGCACCACGGGCAGCGCGCCCGCGCGGCGCTCGGCCACGCGGGGCCGCCCGCAAGAGGGGCGCCCGCGCGGTCTGGTGCCGCGCGGGGCTGCGCCCAGGCAGAGTGTTCGTCGCACGGGCCGGTGCCGTGCGAAGAACTCCGCCGCACGCTGTTGGGAGTCGTTGTAAGTTTCGGACTTCTAAGTCTCGACTTGCCCATGTTCCTTCAGGAGTGCGGGACGCTGTTGGCGATTGGAGCACAGACGCGGACTGGACGAACGCAGGACGACGCACACAAGGTGGGTACGTTCCCGGGGATTTCGGGAATGGGGTTTAACAGTTAGAAATAGCATGTTGGGGCAAGGTGGAATTGTCAGTCTCCTTCTGTTTATGCACTAACCCTGTTATGTTATGTTACTTAATGTCAATCTGAGGCTCAAGTTTGCTACACGTGCACACCCGCGGTTTGGCCACCGCAAGGGTGTGCTTTTCCGGAAAAGTGGTACGTTGACCCGTGTACCCCACGCGGCGGTGGCGTTAGGAATGGGGGCCCCCGTGGGTGGGGGGTGTGAGCGGTGACGTCGAGGCAGGTGCTCGGCGGCCGAGGCAGGTGCTCGGCGGTGGGCATCGGGGAAGGCGCCCGATGTTGTTTTGCGAGGCAGGTGCTCGGCGGTGGACATCGGGGAAGGTGCCCGATGTTGTTTTGATACAGGGTGTGGTTATGGTGGAAGATGCATGGGAGGGATAGTTGCCCCGGTGTTTGTGGTTTGCCTTATCTTTGTTTACTACGCTTATCATGCTATTTCTAGTCACTGACTTCCCACTCCGTGACAGGTCCGTCCAGGGGCGAGTGCTAGGGCGCCGGTGAGGACGCGAGGGTGCTGATCTGATTTTTGGGTGACTTCAGATACAGTGACTCTTTTTTTCCCTTTTCTTTTATTATTCATGGTAGCTAGTTGTGGATTGCGACACCCCCGTGGGGTCGAAGTGGATGTTGCCTTTTTTTTCCTTTTCGAATAATTGAATGAATTCTACGTACTCTCTTACTTGGCCGTTTTGAACGATGGAAAGCAAAGAAAACCGAT
Organism: Tillandsia leiboldiana; assembly: GCA_029204045.2. Taxonomy (NCBI): domain Eukaryota; kingdom Viridiplantae; phylum Streptophyta; class Magnoliopsida; order Poales; family Bromeliaceae; genus Tillandsia; species Tillandsia leiboldiana. The sequence continues at coordinate 20,624,022 of CM055065.1, read as the reverse complement.
TGCGAAAACTACTTTTAAAACGTGGGTGTCGAGTGGGCACCGAGCTTTACAAACCTCATGGGATTTATGTGTTTGCGAACAGTTTTCATAAACGATGGCGTCGTGTGGATGCCGCTTTCAAAACCTTGTGATTATTTATCCTTTCAAAACACCGGCCTCTATGCTCTAAGTGAATGCTAGAGTATCATGTGTATTGTTTGGTTGTATGTGTACGAGACTCCAACTGATGTGGTTAGAGATTGTGTGAGCTACGCCTTGTGAGACACTTGGTAGTCGAGACGCCGTGCATATACAAAGGAGACTCTGCCCATTTGCAGAATGAATTTGTGTATGCGGCGGGTCTGGGCACGCGCCGGGGAGTAATGTTTTACAAAAAAAAAATATATGGCTAATTCAGGGGCATCGGTGGCTCCTCTTCCGCACAATTTGAACCCCCGGGGCGTGACACCCCCACCTCGATAATTCTCTTTGTTCTCGAAAGAGAACAAAAGTCGATCTCTTAGTCTCCAAGATTTTTCTAAAATGAAAGAAAAATTATGAAGGAATTATTTTTAGAATCCACTAATCCCATAAAAATTATAAAACTAAGAACCCTAGAATTTTCGTTACCTCTTTTAATATTCTCTTGATCAAAAGACAAGCAGTAAATGGTGTTCCCCTTTGGAATGCTCCAAAACACCCTCTACTTGGTTCATAAGAAACCTATAAGTAGAGATCATTCACTTAGCATGATTTTTCATTCTCTTTAAATCCAAAAAAAACTCCTAAATCCAATAATGAAACCATTAAGGAATAATTCTATGCTCTTTTAACCTCATAAAAACCATAAAAGAGAAACCCTAGGTTTACTCTTTACTCTCTTGATGGCCTTTTTGAACCAAACGAAAGAAAAGGGGATGAAAATTTCATTCTTGACATGTTCTTATAAAGAGAAATTTTGATCTCTTTAACTTAGAGAAAATACCCTAAAAATTGGAGAAAAACCTATTTGGGATATTTTCCCAAGCTCTTGAACCCAAGAAAAGATTAAAAATTCAACCCTAGCTTTTAAATATTACCTCTTTTGATGTCTTTGATCAAGAGGGAAGGATGAAGAGGAGTGGGAGCACACTTTGGAGGGCTTCTAAATGCTCTCTTCAAGCTTCCCCCAAGTCTCGAGATGCATCCAGAAGCAGCAGCCAAGAGAAGGCTTGCTGCTGCACCTTCTTCTTCTCCTTTGCTTTCCTTTTCTTTCTTTCTCTTTCTTCTTCTATATCTCTTCTTCTTCTCCTTCTTTTTCTTTCGTTTCTTGCTCCAGCAGGAAAGAGAGAGAAAGGGAGAGAGAGAGAGAGAGAGAGAGAATTAATTCCGGCAGGTGGGTGGTTGGGGGGAAATGGTGAATTTACTAAAATGCCCCAACTAACAATTAAATTCCCAAAATTGCCCCTGTTTCCTGCAGTTTTTCCCCTGCAGTGAGCAATTTCGGATACCCCACTTTCTCCGCGTTTTTCCGTCAACTGGGAAATTAAAATTGTAATTTGTCTTCTCCCCTTTAATCTACAAATTTTTCTTAAACTTCCCACGATTTTGTTTAAATTTTTGGACTACTCTAAGCCCTCGAAAGAGAGCCCCGAAAAAGCTTCGCGATAAACTGCACTGTCAAAAACTGCAGTTTCAGAATTTACGAAGCATTTTTCTTAGCTTCGTTCTCCAATTTTTCCTTAATCGCTCACCTAGGTTTTTCACCCCTTTTGCTCAGAAAACTTTTGTGAGACACCCCACGATTTCTTTTAAATTTTTGGGCCACTCTAAGCCTTCGAAAGAGAGCCCCGAAAAAGCTTCGCGATAAACTGCACTGTCAAAAACTGCAGTTTCAGAATTTACGAAGCATTTTTCAGAAATTCCAGAATTTGCTAAGTCCTTGGGGTTCAAGTCACTTTTCCACCCGATGCCCTTCGCGTCAGCCCGAAACGCACCGAACTCGACTGTAATCATATTTAAAACATGTTACAAGTCTTCTCGCCGCATTTCGCCATTTTGCGAATTCGGCGAACGTGGGTCTACCTTTTACAAGCTTGAAGCTTCGATTTCCAACTACAACTCACTTTTCGACTCGATGACTTTTGTATCGATTCGAAATGCTTTCAACTCACTTGTAATTACATTTGAAACGTGTTACAAGTATTCTTGCTGAATTTCGCACTTTTTGCGGAAATCGCCAAACAAGGACCTATGCTTCACAATTGAAGCTTCAATTTCTCAACTCCAACTCACTTTTCGACTCGATGACTTGTGTATCGATTCGAAATGCTTCCAACTCACTTGTAATCACATTTGAAATGTGTTACAAGTATTTTTGCTGAATTTCGTTCTTTTTGCGGAAATCGCCGCACAATGACCTAAGCTTCAAATTCTCAACTCCAACTCACTTTTCGACTCGATGACTTTTGCATCGATTCGCAATGCTTCCAACTCACTTGTAATTACATTTGAAATGCGTTACAAGTATTTTTGCTGAACTTCGCCTTTTCGCGGAAATCGATGTACTACACTCTCCCCTATTTTGAATAAACCATAATTTAGCACTTTTCTCCGAATCCAATAAAAATAGTATTTCATACCATTTTTATTTATATTATTTATATACCATAAATCTGGTACATTACACCGACGACCCCTAGAAATTCGGAAGGAAAATACAGGTTTACTAAAATCATGAGTGTCCAAAAATATTCTGGGTTCAAGGTCCTGATAACACACGCTCACCACGATCACAACGTGGTGGCGAAGACCAAAGCAGAGAAATACCCAAAGATCCGGGACCACCGTTTACCCCAAACGGTTCCCAAAACACTAACACTGGCTTAACACAGCTACCATACCCCACTCAGCCCCCAGGCCCGAGTGCAACACACGTCCCACAATGTCCTGACCACTCGGCCCACTACTTGGGCGAGGAACTCTATGTCCAGGAAGGAATGCAATGTGTGGGATGTCTAAAGCATAAAAGAACCTAGCCCAGATTAAGGTTCACTATTGGTCTGGTTAAACACATGCAACATATGACGGGGGTGCTAGTCGAAGTTCCAATTGAATACTTAAACTAGCATGCAAATCCTATCATAATAGAATTAGAAAGAAGTCCGCAGACTTGGAGAGAAAAACCAACCCACCTTGGTTTGCCACCAATTGCTCGTCGACACTTGCAATTGGGCTCAGCGGGATTACCTTGCCTCCACGTGGTCCGCACGCAAAACGAAGCACGGTGCCGAAATCCGCACGCAAAACGGAGTCACAAGATCGCGCCCCCAACGGATGATCCGAGGCAAGTCCGCGGTCCCACGCAGCGGAGAAACACTCAACCGCCTTCGACGGAAGCTAAAGACAGCACTGCAAACTGCCAGGAAAGAAGAAATCGCAAAATCAGTCAAAAACGGTCAAAAATCGAGCATCAGGCGGTGAAAACGGCCTCCGTCGGCGAAAAACGGCCTTCGTCGGAGAAAAACTGCTCAGAAACCGCTCGCGAAAAACTGCACAAAAACTGCTCGCGAAACTGCTCGCGAAAAACTGCTCGCGAAACTGCTCGCGAAAAACTGCTCGAAAACCGCTCGCAAAAACTGCACAAAAAATGGCTCGCGTAAATAGCCGGTGAAAACTCGCGAAAACTGCTCGCGCACGCCGCTGCCAGCGAAGCAACCGCGCGGCGCAGCCAGCCGCACGGCTCCGGTGAGCCAGCCGCGCGGCGACGGGCCTGCCGCGCGGCGCTGGGCCCAGCCGCGCGGCGCCCCGCAGCGCCGCGCGCGGCCACTCGGGGCCGCGGCGCTGCGCGCCCTGCGCGCAGCCTGCGGCACCGCGCGCGCCTCGCGCGCGGTCCGCAGGGCTGCGCGCGCCTCGCACGCGGTCCGCAGGGCTGCGCGCGCCTCGCACGCGGTCCGCAGGGCTGCGCGCGGCCCGCGCAGCGCCCGCGGCGCTGCGCGCGGCCCGCGCAGGGCCCGCGGCACCGCGTGCGGCCCGCAAGGGCCCGCGGCACCGCGTGCGGCCCGCAAGGGCCCGCGGCGCCGTGCGCCTTGCGCGCGGCCTGCGGCACTGCGTGCGGCCCGCAAGGGCCCGCGACGTCGCGCGCCCTGCGCGCGGCCTGCGGCACCGCGCGCGCCCGCCGCGCGCACTTGCGCATGACCTGCAGCGCCCGCGCGGCGCTGCACCTGGGCGCGGCGCCCTGGTGCTGCCCGCGCACGCGGGTGTGCCGCAGGGTGCTGCCAGCCCTGCAGCACCCTGGCGGCTGCTGCGCGCGGCGCCCTTGTGCGCCCGCGTAGCAGCCGCGCCGGCCGCGCGTGCGCCATTGCGCGCGCGCGCGGCTCCCACGGCTGCGATCCCCCGCGCAAAAGAATAACTAAAAAGAATCAAATAAATCCACCAAAACTTTAAATAAATTTATTTAAAGCCCCAAAACACCGAAAAACCCAAAAAATCTGAAATTCGCTTACCTCGTCGTCGCACGCCGCACGCCCACGAGCCTCTCTCGGCCACCAACGGGGAGTCCACAACCAAGAACGCTTCAAAATCCTCATTTCCCTCTTCTACTTCTCCTTCATCTTCTTCTCTTTCTCTCTCTTCTTCTTTCTCTGCTTCACCACCAAGCTTCAGAGGGAGGTGGGCTTGGGAATGATGACGTGGCATCAAGTGGATAAGAACACCCACTTAAAAGAAGCTACAGGCTTCACTAATTAGCCCCTTTTAAAAAAATTAATTAAAGCCTAATTAGCTAAGCAAGGGGATTAAATAAAAAGGTAAAATTATCACCCACATCTAATCCCCAACCCCCAACCCACTCCCTCTGTCACCAAGCAAAGAGGAGATTAATTAGCAAAACCAATTAATTAACCTATTAAAATAATCCAAAACGCCCAACTCCAACTCACTTTTTGCCTTCGGGCCCTCCGCCGCCGTCGGAACCTCCCGAACTCTGCTGTAAATTGAAAATACACGCACTCGCACCTTTCCTCAGTCAAAAAGCTCGTCGGTGGAGTCGGTAAGCTCAATCCAAAAATCCGGTATTCTACATTGGTACTAAATGGATTTTCAAGAATAAGAAAAATGAGGATGGTACCATCATCAGGAACAAACCACGCCTAGTTGCTCAGGGCTACTCACAAATTGAAGGTATAGACTTTGATGAGACGTTCGCCCCAGTTGCTCGACTCGAGTCGATTCGTATTTTGTTAGCGATTGCTTGTCATTTTAAAATCAAACTCATTCAAATGGACGTTAAGAACGCGTTTTTAAATGGGTTTTTGAACAAGGAAGTTTATGTGGCTCAACCGAAAGGTTTTGTAGACTATAAACAACCTAACCATATTTTTCGTTTGAAAAAGGCTCTTTACGGTCTAAAACAAGCACCGCGAGCGTGGTACGAAAGGTTAACAAAGCACCTATTGAAAAAGGGCTACACTCGAGGGGGAGCAGACCGGACTCTCTTTGTGAAGCATTATCAGGATAACTTCATTGTGGCACAAATCTATGTCGATGACATTGTATTTGGTGCAACTAGAGACAATGATGCTTCTAAATTCACAGAAACCATGGAAAGCGAATTTGAGATGTCTATCATGGGCGAACTGACATATTTTCTTTGATTGCAAGTGAAACAAAATGAAGAAGGCATCCATTTGTGCCAATCCAAGTATGCAAGGGAGTTGGTGAAGAAATTCGATTTAGAAAACTCTAAAGATTTTCCGACTTCAATGGGAACTAGCAATAAGGGATTAGGAAGTGAATCTCTTAGTGAAAGTGTAGACGAGAAGCTTTATCGTAGCATGATTGGAAGTCTACTATACCTCACGGCTAGTCGCCCGGATATATCCTTTAGTGTTGGGATCTGCGCGAGATATCAGTCAGCACCAAAGGAGATTCACCTGAAAGCGGTGAAAATGATCATCCGGTACGTCAAAGGAACACTGAATTTCGGAATTTGGTATCCTATGGGAACAACGCTTGACATTATAGGATATTCAGATGCCGATTGGGCAGGATCTGTGGATGATCGGAAAAGTACGAGTGGTGCATGTTTTTATCTTGGCCATTGCCTTGTTGCATGGCATAGTAAAAAGCAAAACTGCATAGCACTCTCGACTGCCGAAGCGGAATATATCTCAGCGGGTAGTTGTTCAACTCAACTCATTTGGATGAAAAGCATGTTGAGCGACTTCCGAATTTCAGCAACTTCAGTAACTATTCTTTGTGACAACACAAGTGCTATAAATATTTCTAAAAATCCTGTGTTGCACTCGAGAACAAAACACATTCAACTTAGATATTATTTTCTAAGAGAGCTAGTTGAATCAAATATTCTTCAAATATCTTATATTTCAACTGAGGATCAATTAGCTGACATTTTAACAAAACCTTTGGATCAAAAACAGTTTATTCATTTGCGTAAAGCGATTGGAATGCTTTCTTTGAAATAACACTTTTTGAAACCAATGCTTAGGTTAGGTTTTGTGTGTGTTTGTGTTCTTTATCTATCTTTGTACATAGAACATTAATTGAGCATTAGTATAATTGACTTTACTTGCATCCTTTCATATTCATTTAGAAATTTATTATGGTTTGGATATCATGATAATTCATTTGATGCAATGATCATTTATATCAATTTGGTTCATTTTAAATTGATCAAAGTCAATTTCTCTCTCATATGATCTCTTGGTATAGTTTTTATCATATTTGAAAATTGAGTTAAGTATGAAACTCGAGATCAATTTTTGGTTGAATACCTTATATCTTAAATAACTGATAACCAATTGAGGGGGAGTTTGTTAAAATATTTATGCTCAAAAGATGTGGAAAGAGTTACATCCCAATGAGGAGTGTGAAAACTACCACCACATGGAGGAAAGAGCTACCACCTCGGTCGTCCGAGTACTGTGTGCAGCTACCACATGAATACCAAGCATGGTTTTTCGAGTTGATTAGATAAAATGCTTTTTGGAATACTTGACTTTGTCAAATTCCAAGGTTGGTATAAGGTGGGATTTTATTGAAAGATGTTCAAAGAGCCACTCCTTACAATAAATTAATTTGATATATTATCTAACATATTTGGGATTTCAAACATCTATTGATCTTGGTACTTCATTTTCTTTGCAAGATTAATGATTTGATAAACGCATTACTCATAAGATCATGATAGATGTCATTGAACTTGTTCAACTTTAAGGGATTTAATTTTTATAAATTTTCATTTCATTACTTGGATATTATTGATAGATTTAGTATAATCTATTTCTTTTGATGTGAAATGATGACTTTTATTTAAAGTTGACATGCAAAAGTGCTTACATACTTTTTCTGGATTTTCTGGAAGTTTCCTAAATTTTTCTGAAGAAAAAGTTTGGAGCCTATCCAGACTGGAATTCCTGTTCCGGATCTCGAACGCAGAAATTTCTGCGGGTAGCCGATCCGGACTGGATTCTTGCTCCGTTCCGGACCGCGGCTAGGGTTTTATAAGAAACAAAAGGGTTTTGATTTCTTTTTACAACAATCTTTTGTTTCCAAGTCTCCAGAGCTTCTCTCTCTAGAAATCAACCGATTTGGAGCCTTTCTAACTCAAGTTCTTCGGATCAAAGTGAGTTTTCATTATCAAAACTTCCGTTTTTCACAGTTTTTCTCTATTTTCTCAAAACGTGTATGAAAATCTTATATCTTTTTTGTTTGAGATTGGTTTTTGGTCAAATTTCTTTTAAAATAAGAACTCTGAGTAGATTAGTTTTGATTATATGCTAGGTATTCTCTTGATTAGCGGATTTTTAGGCTTCGATTTCTGAAAATTCGATTTTAGGGCATATAATAGGAATTTTTGAAAATCATGGGATTGATCTATTTTTAAAATTCTTTTTGCAAAACTAATTTGATTCCTAGTCTCTCTACATGATAATGATTGTTTAGGTACAATTTTGCAAATTTTTAAAAATAAATAATTTTTCGTGTTCTTGAGTCTTTGCTCGCAGGTTTCTCTCATTCACAGGCAATAGCAAAAATGGTGTTCTCATTGATCATTGTGCTTCTAGTTGCCATGGTTCATACAAGAGCAACAAACAAGCCTAAGAAGGCTAAGAAGACCAAGAAAACTCGGGATGATTCTGAGACGGAATCCGAGACAGAGTCTATTGATTGGGATGAGCTGTTGGTAGAAGTGACTGCTCCTACTGCTTCAAAGGGGAAAGCCCCTGCTGCATCCTCAAAGGCGAAGACTCCGCCAACCGCTGCAGAAAATGGCAAAGCTCCAATGGAAGAAACTCCTCTTAAAACAAAAAGAAAGAGCGTTGCACGCAAAAGAGGGAGTGCTCGAGGAATATCAATTGAAGAGCCACTAGTAAGCCAGCCTCCTCCACAAGACTTTATAAGCTCGGAAAGAATCAAGGATTTCAAAAAGAGGGAATGCATTGGTGAAAGACATGTCAATGTCAAAGCTCTGAAGGAGCGATCTGCACTTTTTGGCACTCTTTTTGACCATGCAGGTCTTGCCCCCATTTGTAATTTTCCTGAGTCTACTGGATATTGTCTTCACTCGGTGAGGATGTTTTATCAGAATGCATCAAGGTTGGTTGATCTAGAGGACGGAAATCGAGAGTTTCTAACAATGGTTATAAATGTTAAGATTAAGGTCACACCTCAATTGATTGGAGAGGTGTTAGGGATGAAGGCCCGGGTTGAAGGAGCACATTACCTGAAAGGTCATATCTTCTCCACCACCTCATGGAGAGTGGTCGTGGATGGAATTTGTCTTCCAGATACTCAGTCGACGGGGAACTCAGTCTTTTCAAAAGAACTTCGACCGGAGTATCGCTACTTGAATTTTATTGTTTGCTACAACATTCTTCCTAACATGCAAACAAAAATTGTTAGATGGGATAGGATGTTATTTCTTTATCTTCTTGGAAACCCCACAACGGCTATGGGATCAAACTTAAACATTCCATATCTCATCTGGTCGAGGATGGAGAGGTATGTGGAACATGCCCATCCTACAGAGCGACTTCCCTTCCCAATAATAATTATGCGAATTTTGAAGAAATTCAAAGTCGATATTTCATCATCGGCTTACATGCATAGCTTGGGAACTATCAACGATACAACTATCGTAAAGTCCCTGTCAACAAGACAAGATGAGCCTCCTTCACCTCCTCGTAGACGCCGACCCTCAACATCAACATCAACAGCAAAAACAACAGCTACAGCCTCAGTACCACCAGCACCAGCAGCACAACCTGCACCTCCTTCAACTTCAGAGGATGATGCCTCAGTTACCTCTATTTATAGAGAGCAACGACGACTTTCCTCTGAACAGGAATGAATATCGAATGAATTCATTGAAATGAAGGAAGAAATACGAGAAGTAAAAAAGGAACAGGTTTCTATGAACAAGCCAATAAAGAAAATCTTTCAAAAACTCAGTTGTACCAGTTCTGAGGATTCTGAATAATCATTATTTTGTTGTTCTAACTTTTAATCTGTTTTGTAGGTTTTTTAGTCTTAGTTCTTACATTTTCTTTTTGAACTTTTACCTCTCCTTTATTTTGTAATTTTGGCTACTTTAGTGACAGAAAGGGGGAGAGAGATCTGAACAATGGAACAATGGAACAATGGTTACAATGGTTTGTGAGAACTTTGAACTTTGAACTCTGGAAGGTAAGTATCAAAACAACTTTTGGTTTTGTATTGTGAATGAATGCATGCCTCGACTAACTATTTGACTAACTATTTGGGCATGTATTATTACTAACAAGTTGTTTGATTACTAACAAATTTATGACATTTGGATTTTATTGCTTAGAAGATATGTCTATTTCTGATTATGATCTTAATACATATCTGAGTTCATGTATGTCATGGTGAGTATAAACTCTATCTCTCTGTTTGGTTTTTGAATGCAAAAAATTCTTGAGGTATCTAACGATCTTTCTTGTCAATAATTACTTCTTTTTGCAGAGAGTACAGATGTCTAAGTCTAGAGTCTGTTTTAGGAGTTTATCTCGTGTATTCATTTTTATTCGGATCTCAAATGTAAATTTTTGTTGTATGGTGATAGCAACAAAAATATCTTTTTGAATTTTCTTAAGTGGATCTATATTTTGTCACGAAACTGCCAAAGGGGGAGATTGTTAAGGATTTTAGTTTTGGCGTATTTCGTGAAAGTGTTTAAGTCTTGAAGATTGAAGATGAAGAAGCTTGGATCATATACCTCAATCTCAAGAAAGAAGAATTCAAAATGATCAGGTAAGTTTAACTAAACATTATTGGTGATCTGAATACTTCTTATAATGTAGAAACACTTGGATGGGTTTTTAATCACATAAAAATCAAAAACTGGACAAGTTACATGTTCAGGATCCGGAATAGGGGACTACAGTCCGGACCCCGAACGTTGGTAGTTCATGCACAAATCCAGTCCTGAACATCCCTGTTTCGTTCCGAACCCCGAACGTGGATTTTGCTGAAACTGCATGAACAGTCCGGACCGTGAGATTTCGTTCCGGACCCCGAACGTAGTTTTTGCAGAAACTGCATGAACAGTCCGGACCGTGGCATTTTGTTTCGGACCCCGAACCTTGATTTTTCAGGAATTCTCTGAAAAACAACGACAGTCCTGAACGAGCCTAATCCGGTCCGGACCGTCGTGCGGGAAAAATTCTGTTACAATCAGTTTTTGATTCTTATCCTCTTCCAATGGTTTCTAACCTATAAGTAAACCCTAATTCTATCTTTTAGGGTAATCCACCATAAGTTTTATACTCCGGGAAATGACGGAAAAATATTAACGGAGAAAAACTTATAAGATCCACATATAGAGAAGAAAGGAAATAACTATATTTAATTCTATATTTCTTCATCTATATTAATTAATTTGATTCTAGGTTTTAATACTCAGATTTTGAGTAGAATCAAATTAATGAATACTTAGATGGCATTTCCGATCTATCTTTGATCTAAGTATTCGGCGGATCATCACCACCAACAAAACAACGATTTTCCCCAAAATCGGCGCGTGGATTCGCGTGGCCTTGTGGATTCAAGGTGCTACCGCTCTCGTGGTGTCACGCCCCGGGGGATTAATTTAGCGGAAACGGATTACAAAAGGGTATGTATTTATTTATTTTTTTTTTTTTGAAAACCTTCTTCCCCGGCGCGTACCCAGATCCGCCGCATATACAGGATCACTCTACAAACGGACAGAGTCTCCCCTGTATATGCACGGCGTCGCGGTTTGTACAATGTTCAATGACGAGTAAACATTCAATCACAACAATCCAAACGTATAACCATTCACAAAGTGCAGAATAAACTAACGGCCGATTAGTTTGAAAGGATAAAACCCACAATTGTTGAAACGGCGCCCACCCGGCACCCATATTTTGAAAACCCTTTTTCAAAAGCAACATAAACTCAGGGGTTTGAAAAACAGTGCCCACACGACACTTAGGTTTTGAAATCCATTTTCGCAAACCATAAATCCACAAGGTTTTGAAAACGGTGCCCACACGACACCCGAGTTTTGAAATAGTAGTTTTCGCAATCTGTTCTTTTGTTTGCTATTTTATTTTCCAAAGCGGCCCACAGGGATGTAAAGAAAACTAAACAATTCAGTTGTCACCGTACCGACATCCACACCGACCCCACGAGGGTATCGAGAACCATCCACAGTCTACAAATAATAAATGGAATGCGAAAGTAAAGAGTAAAATACTGCTCCGGTCTCCTGAGACCCAACACCTCTAGCCGTGGCCTCACCGTCGCCTAACTCTCCCCCCTGTAGGACCCTGTCGCAAAGTGGGAAGTCAGCGACTAAACAAAAATGATAATAATAATGCAGGTAAAGAAAACGTCCAACCGTAGTCTATCCGGAGCAACCACCCCTCCTCCCCCGCAAGGGGAAAGTAGAATCAAACACCTGTAAACCTGCAATACCCGATCCCGTCGGACAACTAAACCGACGAATCGCACCGCGCCCAAGTCGGACAACTAAACCGAATGGGTCGCACCGCTCCCACGTCGGACAACTAAACCGACGGGTCGCACCGCTCGCACCTTGGCGCATACATGCCCCACAACTAAAGAGGCCCCACGCCGTCCTGTGGGTATACACGGGTCATGGACCACTTTTCCGAAAAAGCGCATCCTTTGCGGTGGCCAAACCGCGGGTGCGCGTGCTGCAGCCCCGAGCAAAGTAACCAACAATACCAATAGTATTCAAGAGTAAGCTATAACCGCTATCGTGTTAGCAACATAGTATATAATCAAGAGTAGAGTTATAACCGCTATCATGTTAGCTACATCGTGTAAAATCAAGAGTAAGACGACCGCCGGAAAACCGGCGCTAACTACCGAAATAAAAACCCACCTGTAAAAACGGTGACCCCCGCTCAGCTCCTCCGCGTCCCGGTGCGCTCGTCCGGACCCACACGGACCTGCCGAGGGAAAATTAGTAACTCGGAACTCGAAAAGTAATACGAACTGCAAGGCCCTCCCGGTCGGTGGCGGGGCACGGCCCGCCGATCCGGAGATGGCGGCGGCGACGTCCCCCGGCGAGGGCGAAGGCACGGACGGCCCCGTGCGGCTCCCCGACTCACCGTCCGCATGCGGGGCTGCGCACGCGCCCAGCCCCGTGCGGGCTCACCACCCGCATGCGGGGCTGCGCACGCGCCCAGCCCCGAGCGGGTTCACCCCCCGCAAGCGGGGCTGCGCGCGTGCCCGGCCCCATGCGGGCTCCCCACCCGCATGCGGGGCTGCGCACGCACCCAGCCCCGTGCGGGCTCACCACCCGCATGCGGGGCTGCGCACGCGCCCAGCCCCGAGCGGGTTCACCCCCCGTAAGCGGGGCTGCGCGCGTGCCCGGCCCCATGCGGGCTCCCCACCCGCATGCGGGGCTGCGCACGCACCCAGCCCCGTGCGGGTCCCCCCCCCGCAAGCGGGGCTGCGCGCGTGCTCGGCACCATGCGGGCTCCCCACCCGCATGCGGGGCTGCGCACGCGCCCAGCCCCGTGCGGGTCGCACGGGCGCGCCGCCCGCATGGGGGGCTGCGCACGGGCGCGCCGCCCGCATGGGGGCTGCGCACGGGCGCCGGATTCCGGGGAATCCGTCGCCTGTGCCCCCGTTTCCCCCTCCCCCAAAAGCAAGAAAAACAAGAAAGCCAAGAACGGCGAAACTACGCCTCACCTCGGTTACGTCGTCGGAGGTTGTAAGGGGAGGGATCGCCTCGTTCCTGTGTGCCCGATTCCGGAGGTGTGCGGTGTTCTTCCCGTTCCTCGATCGCTCCGCCGCGGTGCCTCGCGCCGATCGGTGGGAAGAGGAGGGTTTGGGTGAGAGGAACGGTAGGGGAACTCCAAATCTAAACCCAACACATACATATTAATATTAGCCGCCTCCGTACACGGGAACTTAACCCTAAGTCCCAAAATACAAATCAATCTCGGCGAAATGAGTTTGGGTGCGAACCTGGGTCCGGTCCGCCTCGAAGAACGTGTAAGTCGCCTGAACTGCTGCCAACTTCCGGAATTTATTCTGGGAGATTCCGGGGTCAGAATCCAGATCCGATCGCGCCGCCGAAATCCATTTCGCGAGCTTTATTGTCTAAAAATACCCGCGAGCCCCGACAGTCTGCCCAGAGATAAAGAAAAATAATTCACCCCCGGACCCCTTAGTCGAAAAGTGGATCTACAAGAATTTTAAAGGAAGGTCTAGAAAGGCAAATAAAGCCGCGGTTATTACACCACTCACCTCTAAAAAAACGAGTTTCGTCCTCGAAACTCAAACCCGGGTGGTGGTGAAGAGGTCGGGGTAGCACTCCCTCATCTTAGATTCCAGCTCCCATGTTGCTTCTCGTTCTTCCTGGTTGCTCCAGAGCACCTTCACGTAGGGGATGACTCGGTTCCGCAGTGCTTTGCTTTCTCTTGCTAGGATACGCACGGGGGTTTCCTCGAAGCTTAGATCCTCCTTGAGCTCGAATGTGGAGACGTCCAACACGTGTGACGGGTCGGATAGGTATTTCCGGAGCATGGACACGTGGAAGACGTTGTGGACCCGGTCGAGGTTAGGGGGTAGGGCAAAGCGGTACGCCACTGGGCCTATGCGCTCCAAGATCTCAAAAGGCCCCACAAACCGTGGGCTCAACTTGCCCTTCAGCCCGAAACGCTTGATCCCTCTGGATGGCGAGACCCGTAAGAACACGTGTTCCCCCACTTGAAATTCCAAATCGCGGCGCCGTCGGTCTGCGTAGCTCTTCTGTCGGCTTTGGGCGGTCAGCAACCGCCGCCTGATGAGGCGCACCTTCTCCTCAGTCTCTTCCACCAAGTCGGGTCCCAGGAATTTCCGTTTCCCCTAAGTCGTCCCAACAGATCGGGGATCGGCAGCGTCTCCCATACAAAGCTTCGTAGGGTGCCATCTGGATGCTGGCCTGGTAGCTATTGTTGTAGGCGAATTCCACGAGGGGTAGGTAGCGCGCCCAACCGACTCCCCAGTCAAGTACACAGGCGCGCAGCAGGTCCTCGAGGGTCTGAATTACTCGCTCCGACTGTCCGTCCGTCTGAGGGTGGAAAGCTGCGCTGAAGTGCAGCTTGGTCCCCAGGGCTTGCTGTAGACTTTGCCAAAACTTCGAGACGAAGCGGGTGTCTCTATCCGAGGTGATCGATGCCGGCACTCCGTGCAGTCTCACGATCTCGCTGAGGTAGACTTGAGCCAACTGCTCTCTGGTCCAGGTTGTGTGGATGGGTAGGAAATGAGCTGCCTTGGTTAGCCAGTCCACAATGACCCAGATCGGGTCGTGCCCCTGCTGTGAACGTGGGAACCCGGTGACGAAGTCCATAGTGATCTGATCCCACTTCCACATCGGCACCGGTAAGGGCTGAAATCTTCCTGCAGGCCGCTGATGCTCTGCCTTTATCTGCTGGCATACCAGGCAGTGAGCTACGTGTCGTGTCACATCCCCCTTCAACTTGGGCCACCAGAAGGTCTGCTTGAGGTCCCTGTACATCTTCGTGCCCCCCCCCCCCGGATGCGCCGCATAAGGGGCGCGGTGTGCCTCTGTCAGAATCTCCTCCTTCAATTCCGGCGAATCCGGTACACAGAACCGCCCACGGAACCGCAAGACACCGTCACTCTTACAGCCTGAAGTCATACATTATGAGAATGCTCAAAAGCTTAATCGGGGGCTACAGGTCAGTCGCAAGGTATTTACAACTCTAAGGCTACCAATTTAGACCCAATCTGATACTCCCCACTACAGGGCAGAGTACTTCCTCAGTTCTCCCGACAGTCCGTTGCCTGCAGCCAACGTGCTTACCAAAAGAACAGCGGAATACCAAAGGTTTGTCGCCAACAACAAGTTGGGGACGTAATACTTATCGGAAGGTATATCACATACCTCCCAACACAATCTCAGTGCCAAAAACATAACCTTTATCAAGGATTACTACCGCCTCGTGGTCACAACCATCACCATGACTAACACATAGGCAAGTCCACGTCGATCCACAAAATCCGCGCAAGGGTGGGGTCAATTTGCATCCGTCCCAAAACAGGGTTACCCTCGGGTCCATGGGCCATTGAATTGCGACACGGGGACACTGAAGGATCAACAACTTGTTCAACCTCTACGCAAACTGTGAGGCCAGTGCAAGAATAGCAGTCCTCTACTGCTGTGCCATCAGCTGGACGAATACGGCAAGAACAGTGATTTAACCTTTAACCACTGTACTGATCCGAGCACTCTGGTTCCATTGAAACACCAGGCCCACGGCCGAAGCCATGACCTCGGCTAACCCTGCACTAACAACGATCCCGAAAACCAGAGTGCGTACGACTAATAACCGAAACAACGAGACTCAACTGTGTGAAACCCACCCGAGCTCCAAACCACTATGCCAATACCCTGCGCTCTCTCGTGAACACAAACCGTCCTAGGGGTCGTTCCTAACCCAACACCCAGGTATCGGATCGGGAAGGCAGAAATTCGTGCATCGGAGACTGTGCAATTCACGCACCGGTATGCAAATCGCTAAGGTTAGATTTGCTTCCTCGCCCGTAAGCACACTAGACCGGAACGGTCGACGAGACGAAAGGTAGGGCTAAAGGCAGGAGGGCTCGCAAGGGTCTGGTAGGGTCGGGTTGCTCCGGCCCAAACGGTGCTTCTATGTAGGCAAGGGAAGGGAAGGCAAAAAGGGAAAAAAATATATGAAATAAGTACCTGTCATTCCCTATTTCGGGACAACGCGTCGTCTGCCGGGGCGGCCGGGGGAGTCCGCCCACAATCCTTGGGCCAGCGTCGCACCGCGTGTTGGGGTGGGGGTTTGCTGTCTAAAGAGTCCGCGCATCGTTGGTCGTCGGGCGAGTCCCTTGTCTGCACGGGGGCCGCCGCGCTCTCTGTTCCTCTCGGCGGTGGTGGCGCGGCGGCGGAGGCGGGGGTGGGCCCTTGGGGGCAGGAGAAGTAATTGTGATCTGGCAAGCCGCACCGGTTACAATAGTGGTACCTCCAAGTGCATTCCGTCACTGGGTGCGCGCCCTTGCAGATGACGCAGGATCCCGGTTGCACGCGCGCGCTCCCCTTAAGCCCTCGTTCGTCCTCCGGTGCTTGCGTCGGGCGTGGATTTGGTCGGCTCTCTGGATCGGTGCCCCCTTGAGGGGTGGAGGCAGCAGTTCCCTTAGGCTCAGCATGTCGCGGCGCCGGGGGTCTACTGACAGCCGGCTTCAGAGGGCACTCATAACGCGTGTGGCCCGGCCTGCCACATCGGAAACAGTGTCCGTCCCGCCACGGGCAGCTCGTCATGAGGTGTGCGTTGCCGCATATGACGCACGGTTTCGGTGGCCTAGGTCTCTCCTCCGTCGTCTGCCCGAGGTTCTGCCCGGCTCTCGGGCGTTTGCTCGCCCGGCCCCTCCGATGGGGGTCCCCGGCCGACTCGGGGTAAGAGTATTCCTGCCGGGCGCGCTCTACGTTGGTGTGCACGGTCAGGTTAGTAGCCTCCTGGACGGTGGGAGGGCCCGTCGGCGGCATCCCGGGAGGGGCAACGCCTCTGCTGCCGCCCCGGAATCGGTCGACGCCCTCGAGTTCCTGTGTCAGCATGCTCAGGCGCTCCGCGAGAGTCAGCAGTTGCCCAGCCACGTCGCGCAGCTGGTTGCGGAGCAGGCGATTGGCTTTGTCGGCGATGTCCATTTCCGTCGTCGGTTGCTTGCTGAGTCGGCCCTCTATCTGGATGCACACAAAGAAGGTCGGCTTTAGTCTTTGCTAATAAGCAACGGCACATCGAACCACTTAGCGAGAGAAAGGACTCGGACTCTGACTCTGCGTCCCCGGCCGATGATCTAGTACGGGCCATGTCTGTCACACGCCACAAGAGTCAACTCTAGACCACCCTACTAACATGCAACGAACCCCCCCCTCGATCACTCGCGTCCTACTCTACTATAATCTATCCATTCCATTCCTTTGTAGTTAAGTGAGGTATTCCTGTGGACGTCGGCACCAATTGTTGTGATTGAAAGCTAAGTCTCTGATACCATCTTAATCTGTCACGCCCCGGGGGATTAATTTAGCGGAAACGGATTACAAAAGGGTATGTATTTATTTTTTTTTTTTTTTTTGAAAACCTTCTTCCCCGGCGCGTACCCAGATCCGCCGCATATACAGGATCACTCTACAAACGGACAGAGTCTCCCCTGTATATGCACGGCGTCGCGGTTTGTACAATGTTCAATGACGAGTAAACATTCAATCACAACAATCCAAACGTATAACCATTCACAAAGTGCAGAATAAACTAACGGCCGATTAGTTTGAAAGGATAAAACCCACAATTGTTGAAACGGCGCCCACCCGGCACCCATATTTTGAAAACCCTTTTTCAAAAGCAACATAAACTCAGGGGTTTGAAAAACAGTGCCCACACGACACTTAGGTTTTGAAATCCATTTTCGCAAACCATAAATCCACAAGGTTTTGAAAACGGTGCCCACACGACACCCGAGTTTTGAAATAGTAGTTTTCGCAATCTGTTCTTTTGTTTGCTATTTTATTTTCGAAAGCGGCCCACAGGGATGTAAAGAAAACTAAACAATTCAGTTGTCACCGTACCGACATCCACACCGACCCCACGAGGGTATCGAGAACCATCCACAGTCTACAAATAATAAATGGAATGCGAAAGTAAAGAGTAAAATACTGCTCCGGTCTCCTGAGACCCAACACCTCTAGCCGTGGCCTCACCGTCGCCTAACTCTCCCCCCTGTAGGACCCTGTCGCAAAGTGGGAAGTCAGCGACTAAACAAAAATGATAATAATAATGCAGGTAAAGAAAACGTCCAACCGTAGTCTATCCGGAGCAACCACCCCTCCTCCCCCGCAAGGGGAAAGTAGAATCAAACACCTGTAAACCTGCAATACCCGATCCCGTCGGACAACTAAACCGACGAATCGCACCGCGCCCAAGTCGGACAACTAAACCGAATGGGTCGCACCGCTCCCACGTCGGACAACTAAACCGACGGGTCGCACCGCTCGCACCTT
This sequence comes from Tillandsia leiboldiana, assembly GCA_029204045.2. Taxonomy (NCBI): domain Eukaryota; kingdom Viridiplantae; phylum Streptophyta; class Magnoliopsida; order Poales; family Bromeliaceae; genus Tillandsia; species Tillandsia leiboldiana. The sequence continues at coordinate 20,605,493 of CM055065.1, read as the reverse complement.
GGCGCATACATGCCCCACAACTAAAGAGGCCCCACGCCGTCCTGTGGGTATACACGGGTCATGGACCACTTTTCCGGAAAAGCGCACCCTTTGCGGTGGCCAAACCGCGGGTGCGCGTGCTGCAGCCCCGAGCAAAGTAACCAACAATACCAATAGTATTCAAGAGTAAGCTATAACCGCTATCGTGTTAGCAACATAGTATATAATCAAGAGTAGAGTTATAACCGCTATCATGTTAGCTACATCGTGTAAAATCAAGAGTAAGACGACCGCCGGAAAACCGGCGCTAACTACCGAAATAAAAACCCACCTGTAAAAACGGTGACCCCCGCTCAGCTCCTCCGCGTCCCGGTGCGCTCGTCCGGACCCACACGGACCTGCCGAGGGAAAATTAGTAACTCGGAACTCGAAAAGTAATACGAACTGCAAGGCCCTCCCGGTCGGTGGCGGGGCACGGCCCGCCGATCCGGAGATGGCGGCGGCGACGTCCCCCGGCGAGGGCGAAGGCACGGACGGCCCCGTGCGGCTCCCCGACTCACCGTCCGCATGCGGGGCTACGCACGCGCCCAGCCCCGTGCGGGCTCACCACCCGCATGCGGGGCTGCGCACGCGCCCAGCCCCGAGCGGGTTCACCCCCCGCAAGCGGGGCTGCGCGCGTGCCCGGCCCCATGCGGGCTCCCCACCCGCATGCGGGGCTGCGCACGCACCCAGCCCCGTGCGGGCTCACCACCCGCATGCGGGGCTACGCACGCGCCCAGCCCCGAGCGGGTTCACCCCCCGCAAGCGGGGCTGCGCGCGTGCCCGGCCCCATGCGGGCTCCCCACCCGCATGCGGGGCTGCGCACGCACCCAGCCCCGTGCGGGTCCCCCCCCCCCCCCGCAAGCGGGGCAGCGCGCGTGCTCGGCACCATGCGGGCTCCCCACCCGCATGCGGGGCTGCGCACGCGCCCAGCCCCGTGCGGGTCGCACGGGCGTGCCGCCCGCATGGGGGGCTGCGCACGGGCGCGCCGCCCACATGGGGGCTGCGCACGGGCGCCGGATTCCGGGGAATCCGTCGCCTGTGCCCCCGTTTCCCCCTCCCCCAAAAGCAAGAAAAACAAGAAAGCCAAGAACGGCGAAACTACGCCTCACCTCGGTTACGTCGTCGGAGGTTGTAAGGGGAGGGATCGCCTCGTTCCTGTGTGCCCGATTCCGGAGGTGTGCGGTGTTCTTCCCGTTCCTCGATCGCTCCGCCGCGGTGCCTCGCGCCGATCGGTGGGAAGAGGAGGGTTTGGGTGAGAGGAATGGTAGGGGAACTCCAAATCTAAACCCAACACATACGTATTAATATTAGCCGCCTCCGTACACGGGAACTTAACCCTAAGTCCCAAAATACAAATCAATCTCGGCGAAATGAGTTTGGGTGCGAACCTGGGTCCGGTCCGCCTCGAAGAACGTGTAAGTCGCCTGAACTGCTGCCAACTTCCGGAATTTATTCTGGGAGATTTCGGGGTCAGAATCCAGATCCGATCGCGCCGCCGAAATCCATTTCGCGAGCTTTATTGTCTAAAAATACCCGCGAGCCCCGACAGTCTGCCCAGAGATAAAGAAAAATAATTCACCCCCGGACCCCTTAGTCGAAAAGTGGATCTACAAGAATTTTAAAAGAAGGTCTAGAAAGGCAAATAAAGCCGCGGTTATTACACGTGGATTCGGAGCGAGGTACGTTCGTGTGATCGAGACGTACTACCTGGTGGAGACCGTGGATTCGGTCAGACGTCGTGGACTCGATGTTGGACGCCGTGGATTCGGCGTTGGACGCAAATCGTGTATTCGAGGCGCGTTGCGGAGCGAGCGGAGAAGATCAACTAGGAGCGTATGGAAAAAGGATGAGTCGTCTGTGAGTGCGTTATATCACCTTTGTACGTGTTATAATCTTAGTTGATTTCACCGTGTTATCGGTCCCGTGGTTTTTTACTCCTGGTTTTGGAGTTTTCCACGTAAAAATCTTGCGTGTTATTTTCATTTCCGCATTGGGTTTTTATTACGCAAAGATTTTTGAGTGTTTATCGTTTACACCTATTCACCCCCCCCTCTAGGTGGTTTTTCCCCTATTTAGATCCTTATTACAGTATAACCCAAAACACCCCGCAAACGGGCGGAGTCTCCTTAGTATATACACGGCGTCGCAGTTACAACAATCATTTAATCACAGCAGTTTACTAACATGAACGCGTAAGACTAAAGAATTCACGAGGTCGACTGATTTAAAAGGATAAATCCACAAGTTTTAAAAGCGGTGCACACACGGCACCCAGGTTTTTAAAACAGTTTTCGAAATTCATAAATCCAAAGGGTTTTTTTTAAAACGGTGCCCACACGACACCCAGATTTTTAAAACAGTTTTCGCAATTCATAAATCCACAGGGTTTTTAAAACGGTGCCCACACGACACCCAGATTTTCAAAACAGTTTTCACAATGCCTTTTCTTTTTCTTTTTCTTTTGTAGTTCGAAAACGGCCAAACAGGAGAAGAATAAAATCAACCATCCACATGAGTAAGAGGAAACATCCCAACATCCACACCGACCCCACAAGGGTATCGAAAACCACACAGTAAGCTACTAACAGGTAATGAAAATGCGCATGGAAGAAGTAAATACAGCCTATGGCCTCGAAGGGCCAAAAATGCTCCTGCCACGGCCTCACCGTCGCCCTAGCTCTCACCCCCGAAAGAACTTGTCACGGAGTGGGAAGTTAGCGACACAAGATATAAAAGATGGAATGCAGGAAAAACCGTAACTAAAGCAGACCGTGAGAACCATCCAAAGCAACCGCCCTCCCCGAAAGGGCAAACCACGACCCCTGCATAACCTGATCCGGGCACCTGCCCCGGCAACCCAACCGAGCACCTACCTCGGTAAACCACGCCGAGCACCTACCTCGACGGGTCGCACCGCTCACACCTTGGCACCTCAAACCCCCCACCTACGGGGGCCCCCACTACGTCACCTCGTGGGGAAACACGGGTCATAGACCACTTTTTCGGAAAAGCACACCCTTTGCGGTGGCCAAACCGCGGGTGCGAGTGCTGCAGCCTCGAGCATCGTAACCAAGTACACAAAACAAAACCAATAATAATGAACCATAGAGATCACCAAAGATCAACACAGTTAGTTGAGCAATTGAAATATGTTTACAGTTTTCAAATTTCGATACTAAATCTCAAAACGAGTACCCACCTCGAAGTCAGTCGAACGAACCACCTGAATGTAGGCCGATCCCGAGCTCTCGCTAGACTACTGGGAGACTGGTGCTGAACTGCTGGGCCCTGAACAGAAACTGTGATCAGAAATAGACTCACTCATACCCATCCTGACAGCACTACAATAACATATTTCTAACACGGGGAACTTAGCCAAACCTAGGTTGTAGAATACCGGGTTTTCAGATGGCTTGCCGACCTCGCAAGATGGAGTGGTGCGGAGAGATTGCTTCGGGCTTGTTGCTTATGTGTTTACAGTTGATGTCGGGTTGATTTGGATCAACGCGGAAGCCCCAGCTTGATCCGGAGTTTTTCGGGCTTTGTGCGCTGATAGAGGACTGGTTTTGGGGAAGCATCGACTCCACCGTGGGGTGCAGAAAATTTGGGAATACCTGGAACAGGTGTACTTTGGAATTACAGCCGATTTCGGGAGGTTCCGGACTGACGCGGAGGACCCGAGGGCGAAAAGTGAGTCGGAACTAACGATTTTGGATTGAGAACCCAGACTCAACGATTGAGCTTTTTGAGGAGAAAAAGCTGTGGGCATGTGTATTTTCATATTACAGCGGGGTTCGGGAGGTTTCGGGCCGGTGCGGAGACCCCGAAGGCAAAAAGCGACTTGGAGTTGGCCTAATTTTGGGTTAATTGATCATTTAATTAATTAAATTAGTTGAATCATTTGGTTTCTTTTTGCTGGTGTTGTAGAGATGGAAAGATGAGAGTGGTTTAGTGTGAAATGGATTTAAGGGGTTGAAACAAGACATTTTTTGTGTGGAGCAATTAATGTGGCCAACTACCACATTAATTAGCCCTCTCCTAATTAAAGGCTCCACGTCACCTTCTTCCATCCCTGTTGAAGCAGAGGAAGCTAAAGAAAGCAGAGGAAGAGAAAGAAAGGGAGAAAGAAGAAGAAAAGGTGATGGAGATGATGGAAGAAGTTGACGACGAAGGGTTCGATGGGTGTTTTTGGTCTGGACCTCCCGTTGGTAGCCGCGTGGAGCCGTGCAGCGCGCACGCGCGCGGGCATCTTTTGAGGTATGTGCTGTTTTTCTGGGTTTTGAGTGAGAAGAGGATGGTGAGGGAAGCTTGTAAGGGCTTTGTTGCCTGAGTTTGGCACGTTGAGGGCTTGCTGGCCACAATCGGACCAGCAAGCGGCAGGGGTGCAGCGAGTGCGCGCGGCTGAGACGCGCGCAGGCGGGCGCCGCGCCGCGCGCAGGCGGGCGCCGCGCGCAGGCGGGCGCCGCGCGCAGGCGGGCGCCGCGCGCAGGCGGGCGCCGCGCCGCGCGCAGGCGGGCGCCGCGCAGCGCGCAGGAGCGCGTAGGCGGGCGCCGCGCAGCGCGCAAGAGCGCGCTGCGGGCGCCGCGCGCAGGCGGGCACCGCGCGCTGCGGGCCTAGGCGGCCCGCTGCGGGCCTGGGCGCCACGCGGCGGGCCCAGGCAGCGCAGCAACGGGCCCTGGCACCGCGCGCCAGCTGCTGCTGCTCCGCGCGGCAGCAGCATCATCACGCGGCAGCGGCGGCAGCTGCGGCAGCGCAGCGCAACGCAGCTCTGGCCCAGGGAGCTTCCGCGAAGCGCGCGGGCGGCGTTTTCGACGTTCGAGGCGGTTTTCTTCGCCGTCGGACGTGCGCCTTTGGTTGTTCTTGACTGATGACTGTTTCTCCCCCTTTTCTTGCTTTTTATTGCAGTTTGTGGGTGCTGCTTGGCCGAAGGGGTTGTTTTCCGCTACATGGAGCCACCGGAGCTTGGAGACTTGGCAGAAGAATGTTTTTGTGTGTGTGTGTATTTTGAACTTGGATGATTATGGGAATGTGGAGATTTGTGTGTGTGTGAAATGTGAGTGCACTGTGGATTTATTATGAGTGCAGACGAATTTTTGGATTAATGTTGTTGGATTTTGTGGATTGTAAATATTAGTGTGCTTTGTTTTCTTTGGGAATGCAGAGGAGGAAGCAATTTTTGTGCTTTGAGGGGTACTGTGAGATGTAGGTGAATTTCTGATGTTTTTGTGTGGGCTATTGATGAATGGGTTGTGGAACTTGCAATTATGCTGTGAGGGTGTGAAGTGTGTGTGTCAAGTGAACCTGTTGGGTGTAATGGATTTATGTAATTTTTCTTTATGCGACGGTGCTGATGAATTGTGTTAAGGGTGCTTTGGACTAGGGAGTTTGTAATTGGAGCCTACGTTTTAAGTTTAAGCTTTTAAAATTTGGGGTGGACTTGATGTGAGCAGACAGATGATGCTGGAATTTTTGTAAGGACTCGAAGGAATTTATTGGAGCTTCTGTGGATTTTTTCGGGATTCGCGGCACGATTTTTGAGGTTTCTTCAGTTCGAGGTTCCAGCACTTCACCGACTTCAGCAATTGCCTGCGGAAAGCGTTCCAGGTGGGTTGGAATTTCTTTGAGATTTATGGAATGCCCTTTAATTCTTCTGTAAGCATATTGATCATGTTTAGCTTATTTATTATATTGATATCTCTGATAGTTGCCTAGAAAATTGTAGAATGACATTCTTGAGCCCCAGACATTTTTTTTTAGTTTGATCTAGAGGTTATTTGACACTAGATTGCATGTTCATTTGAGATTCAGGCTGCATCTGGACCTTCATATATTTTTAGTACCCCGTTTTAAGTAAGACTCCTTTTTAAAAGGGTTTTTAATTATTTAGAACATTATGAATGGTCCAGATTGCTCGAGTTGATTGTGTACTCGTGCCAGAGGGGCGAGTGTATTTTTAGAGCATCGTCTGTCGAGTTCTAGTGTCATGAGAGTTCTTCTACCTTGTTGGGATGATGGGTTTATTCTAGATCATGGGTTATGTTTATGATTTAGTGGTGGAGGTAGTTCTCCCACTTAGTTTTGAGGATATTTGGGGTTCTGGCAGATCGAGTCGCGGAGGTTTCCCGACTCAGCCATGGTCATGCACTATCAGATTGAGTCGTTGAGGGTTCTCCGACAGAGCTGTGAGAGTGTTTGGGCTATTCCTGATTTAGTCGAGGTTCTTTTCCGACTGAGTTATGTTTTCGAGCTTTGGGATACCGATCTGTTTGATCGTGGATTATAGCCTGCATGTGCCGCATATTGAGACAGTGAGACAGATGTGATACTTGAGTTCCGTGGGGTCGCTCCCCTCGAGCTACGCCCCGGGTGCGATGATGATACCGAGCCTGACGAGGCTACGATGTGGATATGCGCCTAGTTCATATACTAGTGGTCGCTTGATACCCCTGGCCGAGTTACCATGGGGTCACTTTGTGTGAGATTGAGATAGTCGGTTTAGGACGCCCCACGTAAATCCCGTCCTCTTGTGGATGCGTGGTAGTGGGCAGGTGCGTCTCTGGACGACAGGCGCAGGCTGGACTGAGCCAGTTTTGGCAGTCTTTGAGATTGGGTGTTATGAGCGGGTGGTTACATACTATGTTCTTAGATGGTTTTTCCTGAGAGCATTGATACTGAGGCACTTTAGCAGTAGCGAGAGTATGCATAGCATGTTTATGATAGAGTTTCCTTTTGAGTATTATGTTTGAGACATATTAGTTGTAGTTTTCCTTCAGCTTATCTATCTATCTATCTATCTGCATATCTATCTGTTTTGCCTCCAGCAGACTTAGTGGGCATACCGTGGATATTGGGACGGTACCCACTGAGATCTACCTTCTGCAGTAGATCTCACACCCGCTGCGGTGACAGGTTGAGGTAGCTGTTCCGGCTTGGTTCGCGCGGAGACAGCAGATCGAGGTGAGGATGTGGCCGATTAGTTCCTTACCAGCATTGAGAGTCAGAGGTAGATGTACCCGTTTTTATTTTATGACTCCACTTTTGTACTGGACATTCTGAGAGACTTGTGAGAATTGTATTATTTTTCATAGCTTATCAAACTTTGTATTGAGGACTTTCATTTATCCAGATGTTCATTTGATCTCTATAGCTTTTAGTTCTTTTTCCTCTCTGATACATGTTAGCTATAGATCTTTTGCAGGATAGACGCTTCGTCTGTGCGACAGTTTCCGCATAGACGGCGGATCTGTTGGCGAGCCCGGGTCACAGTTTCGACCCCGGGGCGTGACATAGGCTCAAACCGAAATTCCCGGAAATCCATTGAAACACTAAACCTGACCCGCCAGCGGTCTACAAATATCCAAATACCACCAAACTACACCAGCGGACCCTAGACATCATAATTTTGATGTTCGGGTAGACAGGGACCAAAACGTAAATCTCTGTGTCAAAGTGTTGCCACAAATACCCGCGAAACTCCGGAAAAGCCCATTTTGTCTTTGGAGTCTCCCGACGAAAAACTAAAATCATTGGACTAGCCATGACAGTGTCGGGGATACCCAGAGGCAACTATCAACAATCACTAACAGATCTTTTTCACCGAAACGCACGAAACTCACGCCGGAAACCGTAAAACCAACGATTTTGCCGATTTACGGGTCGATATCTGTTTTTCGCTCAACGGAAGCCTACGAGCTTCTAACAAAAAGACTCGACGGCGTGTCAATACTGTCTAAAGACACTCGGCATGCTACAATTGCCACTTAGTCCATAAACTATTCTAAAAAGCATACTTTTACTAAAATTTAATACAAAAACGTCTCGTTCTCTATATCCAGGAATCCTTTTGAGTATTATGTTTGAGACATATTAGTTGTAGTTTTCCTTCAGCTTATCTATCTATCTATCTATCTGCATATCTATCTGTTTTGCCTCCAGCAGACTTAGTGGGCATACCGTGGATATTGGGACGGTACCCACTGAGATCTACCTTCTGCAGTAGATCTCACACCCGCTGCGGTGACAGGTTGAGGTAGCTGTTCCGGCTTGGTTCGCGCGGAGACAGCAGATCGAGGTGAGGATGTGGCCGATTAGTTCCTTACCAGCATTGAGAGTCAGAGGTAGATGTACCCGTTTTTATTTTATGACTCCACTTTTGTACTGGACATTCTGAGAGACTTGTGAGAATTGTATTATTTTTCATAGCTTATCAAACTTTGTATTGAGGACTTTCATTTATCCAGATGTTCATTTGATCTCTATAGCTTTTAGTTCTTTTTCCTCTCTGATACATGTTAGCTATAGATCTTTTGCAGGATAGACGCTTCGTCTGTGCGACAGTTTCCGCATAGACGGCGGATCTGTTGGCGAGCCCGGGTCACAGTTTCGACCCCGGGGCGTGACATAGGCTCAAACCGAAATTCCCGGAAATCCATTGAAACACTAAACCTGACCCGCCAGCGGTCTACAAATATCCAAATACCACCAAACTACACCAGCGGACCCTAGACATCATAATTTTGATGTTCGGGTAGACAGGGACCAAAACGTAAATCTCTGTGTCAAAGTGTTGCCACAAATACCCGCGAAACTCCGGAAAAGCCCATTTTGTCTTTGGAGTCTCCCGACGAAAAACTAAAATCATTGGACTAGCCATGACAGTGTCGGGGATACCCAGAGGCAACTATCAACAATCACTAACAGATCTTTTTCACCGAAACGCACGAAACTCACGCCGGAAACCGTAAAACCAACGATTTTGCCGATTTACGGGTCGATATCTGTTTTTCGCTCAACGGAAGCCTACGAGCTTCTAACAAAAAGACTCGACGGCGTGTCAATACTGTCTAAAGACACTCGGCATGCTACAATTGCCACTTAGTCCATAAACTATTCTAAAAAGCATACTTTTACTAAAATTTAATACAAAAACGTCTCGTTCTCTATATCCAGGAATCCAGAGACAACGTCGTAAGTTTCAGCGCGTCCGTTATGACTCACTGGCTTGGGCCAGCACAAGGCCCACCTACAAAGTTGGTCCATAAATACTTAAGGCCAAAAAAAGCAACCATGCTACAACTAATAATATACATGATCAAACTGAAGTCTACTGTGAGCATCATGCTTAGCAATGACAGGAAAAGGTAGTGCTCACCTGAGGGAGGTAGCAGCACGGCTGGTGCAGTTGCTGGAGCAAGGACAAACCCGCACCTTCCCTGATGGAGCTCAACTTGGCCGAGCCCTCAAGCCTCTCGGTCATCCTTCAAACTAAGGTGAGCACGACCCTTCTTGGACTCCCAGAAGTGGAACACACCTCAACCGCGCAAGCTTGGGGGCTCCCTGAGCTCCCCCAACCGAGGAAGAAGAAGAAGGTGCTTTAGAGGGCCATTAATGTCAACTCGGGATCGAGGCTGCATGGGTCGCATGCAAGGGTTTAGGAGGAAAGCTTAGGGTGTCAGAAAGCTTACCAGGGTCGGCCGGCGCCGGAGGAGCGACGGCGGCAGTCGGAGGTGAAGATAAGTCGTGAGGAAGATGACCCGAAACTAGGGTTTGCTCCCCCGCATTCCACACTGCACCAAAGCCCACCAAACTTCGTGGGGGCCCTCCTGTGGACCAGCAGAGAAAGCCCATCAACTTAGATCCGGCACCGGAGCTTCGGAGGCGACGCGTTCAACTTCAGCCAAGAAATTAGGGTTCCGGCGACCCATGTTTCACCCGCTGGCAACCCGGGGTCCCCAGGCCTCGGGAATTGACCCAGATCACCCTCTTGGTGTTAGTAACCAACTGCCGAGGCTTAAGTTGCCGAAGAAACCATAAAGAAAAAGTGCTCACCTCATCGGACTCGAGGGAGAAGAGGATGGTGGCCCCGCGGCGCGCGGCGGTTCTGGGCGTCGGCGCTCTCCGATCTGCCTCTCAGGTGGCCGAGGACGCTCCCAGATGTGGTTAGGAGAGGACCCGAGTCCATCGGTTTCTTCCCTTGTCAACCAAACCGAAAGCAAGGATAGACCTTGCTTTCCCAGCGAGGGGTGGTGGCGGCCGGCGGCGCTGCAGGTGCAGCCGTCGGAGCAGGGGTAGAGGAGGTCGAGAAGTTTCCTCAGGTGCGGCTGGGTGTGATGGATCCGAGCTAGGGCAACTTAGGTCCAAATACTTGTATACCTATGCACGAAATGCTAAGAAGCCCCTCTACTATCCTCATCTAGAAACGGATCCTATTGCAGGGGCTTTAACTCACACATAGGCCCCTCTCCAAAGAATCCCATTGGGTTCCGCACATAAAATGTGGGGACTCTTATGCAAAAACATCGTTTTTCGCCGCTTTTAACGCTTTTCGAGGCCTCCGGGTCGTCAAACTTAAAAACGGGCACCACCACGACGTCCGGCTCGACGAAATCAATAAAGTAGTGATTTTGGTTTGCCGCATTCGATCCCCTATAATTTTAAAATCCATCATATACGGTAAAATAAACAGTTCTGCGTGCTTTACGATGCTTCAGGCTCATCAAACGAAAATTTGGTCAGCGCCACTGCGCTCAGAACGACGACGCCATTTAAATCGACTACCTGGTTCGTCAGATTCGGACTTCAGACAGTCGATCGGCCGACGTTGGGTAGCGGGAGAAGATAAATCAGGGTGTTACTATTCACTTAAGTCGCGGGTCCCACTAGTTTCCTTGCTGATTTCGGGACGATCCGACCGTCGGATCAGCAAGCGGTCCATACCATTTTCACTCAATTCGATGAGACGGTCGCACTGGAGGTCTCAGATTTCCGAGATCAGACTCGGATCGGTAAGGTGAAAATTGTTCTTCGGAAACTGTGCCAACCGCACACCGGTATACAAACCACTAAGGTTAAATTTGTTTCCTCACCCACCTGCACACTTGAATTTTTACTCTTTATACCAACTCAAATTTCCCGAGTATTACAATGCCATTCAGTACAGTGCCTTTGTAATGGGTTGCGTGCCCGGAAAGAGCTCGATAGAGAACCCGGTTTTTTTTTTCTCGCCCGGGGGCATCCTGGACGGTTCAGTTGGAAAGACGTATGAAAGATCCCTTACGATAGGGATATCCGAAGGCGGTGTTGAGGGCCGAGTTGTTAAATCCACCGAAGCCATATAGGCTACGCATCCACCCTCCATCAGTCTTCTTGCTCGCAATGCAGAATAAAGGTTGATAAGGAGGTACTCTTACACGCCAAGTATACCGGAACCGGAAGGCCAGGTTCATGTAGCCGCACTTGGCGCTTCTCGTAGTCGTTCACCACCTGATGTTTAGCAAGACCAACCCTCCCTAGCACTAAATCGAAAACCTACAGCGGGATTTCCACCAAGTGCCAAGGGCAAGCTAGCCTTCCCAACCCTAACAGGTTGGAGGGTACCTAACTAACCGTCTCTAGGGGCCGTCCAGGGGTCCGAACCGATATCATACTACGAAAGGGGGGGGGGTCTTTCCTAAATAACTATGGGTAGAAGCGATAAAGCAAGAAGGGAAGAAGTGGGATGCTCCTGATATCGTAACAAGGTCTTACTCAAAGAAGAATATTAAAGGTAGAGTATCCGGCTATTACTTCCTCCGGGGCAGTGCGTGCTTTGTCCTCCCGTCCCGTAAGACCTCTCGTTCGTGTCGTGATGCTGGAGGAACTGTTCCCGAGTTCAGGAGTAGTTAGAGCGGAAAAGCCCCGGCTTGCTACAATGGAAGCAACGATCCTGCTTCCAGGAACAGACGATCACCCGGTGTGCTCCTCCATGAATGTTGCATGGCCGGTCCCCCGTCGCCGGTCCTCTCGTCGGCATGCTCCTGGTTCCTTGCTGCGTCTTCGGATGCTTGGGTGGTCGTCTCCCATAGGCAAAACCATCCTTGGGATAGTACCGGGGTCGTTTCTGGCCACGGTTGGGCTCACGGTCCTCCTGCCGGACACGAGCGACGGTCAATTTCCACCCCACCCGAGTGGCCCTGCCGACCACCTCTCGAAAGGTGGGAAAACATGCCGTTGGTATTCCCTGAAAGGTGTCTCTCCTTAGGCCGTCCACGAAAAAGTGGGCCGTGTGGGGTTCGTCTCTCCTTACAGGGGAAATGCGACCAGTCATACCGACGTTTTGCGTCAATGCGTACATGCGTTCGGTGAGCGTTAACAGTTGCCTAGTCATGCCATGCAACTGTTGTCGAAGTAGCCAATCCTCCGCAGCTTTCGAATCCGTCACCTCCCCTTCTGCGTTGTTGCTTGAAGGCCATGTCCGGGTCGTTATCCGCTGTATACAAAGAAGCCAAGTCAACTCTAGACCTAACTAGTCTAACACCATGACCTGCGAACAAACCGGATCTCTATCCCCTATTCCCGCACACACACTCGCGCTCTACGCACCTACACCTTGGTTATCTCGTAGGTCAGTTGCTAGTGGCATTGCACTCTGTGGATGTTGGACACTGACTACCGTGGTTAAAGTCGTTTTTCTCTGATACCATATAATCTGTCACGCCCCAGGGGTTTTAAATAGGCGGAAAACGTGTATCCTATTTTTTTTTTTTTTGAAAGAACTTAACTCTCCGGTACGTGCCAGACCCGCCACATATACAAATTAACCCCACGGACGGAGTCTCCTTTGTATATGCACGGCGTCACCATCACGATACAAGCTTTAACCACACAGTCCAAATGAAAAACAAGGGGAAGAATTACAATCTATCACAACTACTAATACCTTCACAAAGATTACTAAAACGGTGTCCACTCAACACCCTGTTTTTAAAACATATTCACATTCTCATTCTCGACGGCTACATAATTTTGAAAGGATAAATCCACGGGTTTGTAAAACGGTGCCCACACAACACCCAGTTTTGAAGACGTTTTCGCAAACACTTTTTCATTTAGAAACCTGCCGCATACAAGTTTAGTAAAAACATAATGGAGGACGATCCAACATCTAGTCAAAGCTATCTCAACATCCACAACGTCCACAATAACCAAAAGCACAAGCGAATAAACTAACCAACTGAAATAAGCAAACAGCAAGAAAGAAAGATATCACCAGCCAGAAGAGTGGCTAAACCTCCTAGTCGGAATCTCACTGCCGGCCCCGACCCTGAACCGAACCTGTCACAAAGTGGGAATTAGTGACAAGAGAACAGAACGCTGAACAACTGTAATAGATGCTAGGAAAGTATGAGAACCAAGAAATAGGTAAACCGAACTGTAAACCTGAGCATCCACAACTCCCGACATGCTACTCGATGAATCTTATTAAAAACCCGGCACAAAACCGCCATGTCGGTCCAAGGACCTCAGGCAAAAGAAATCATCCCGCTCAAACCTGGTGCCAATAACCCGGCACTAAACCGCCATGTCGGTCCAAGGACCTCAGGCAAAAGAAATCATCCCGCTCAAACCTGGTGCCAATAACCCCCCACTGTAAGAATACAATTTCGCAAATAGCCGCAAGGGGGCCCCCACGCAAATAGCCGCGTGGGGTTCACGGGTCTAATCAGACCACCTTTCCGGAAAAGTACACCGACACGGTGGCCAAACCGCTGGTGTGCGTGTAAGCTCCATGAGCATAACCATCGTCAACCTGTCCCGTAAACCTCCCGCGACACTCAGTCGCACCAATGTAGCATAAGAACTCAGTAGATAAACCGGGGTTGAACCATTTTGTTTTAACTCTTGGGGTGTTATACAACCAGCTCTAACATTCTCACATATTAAAAGCTACAATTAATAACCACGACAAAATGGTAGGGGAGGGTTTGGAGGCCTCCCCCTTCCCTGGATATGGGTACCCACCTCGAAGCTAGTCGAACGAAACACCTGGAACGTCCCACGCCCTCGAACGACACTCGGACCTAAAGAAAGTCCCCAGAGAGCACAGATCAATAACCACCCAATTTTCCATGAAGAATGCGTGTTTAACCCGAAACCGCCGATAAACCGACCATTTTGCCGATTCACGGATCGTAAAGCAAAGATCTGCTCAACGAAAGTCAACGGATTCCGAACAAAAGGTCCAGAGATCACGTGCACGCTGTCCCCAACAGCCTACCATGCTACAATTACATTTAGACCCCCGGACTTTGCCAAAGTTGCATTTTATTCATATAAAACCCACTAAATAAGCCACAGCTTTTAGTCCGGGAGCCCAAATACCAAAATAATTTATCCACAAATAGATTTTAACGTGCTGAACTCCGTGCTTACAGTCTAGGATCAAATTGAGCCATAAAACACAATTTGGCCCAATCTTAAAGTGCATTGAGGGCTCAACCTCGCCAAAAATATAAAAATGAAGGATCATCTCCAACTTTTGCGTGAGCATCACCCTCAGGGACCCCAAAATAACCAGGGGCTCACCTCGGGGCCTTCGCAGAACCCTCAGGTTGCTAAATACCCGCGCATGACTTCAACCTTGCTCGTTTGGAGCTTGGTTCAAGCGTCAATCCAACCCAAAGGTTTTGGGCCAAAACTAAAATGAGCAACATCGAGAAACCCTTAAAAACATACCGGGGCTCACCTTTGGAAGATGGCTGGCCTGCTGGAAAACCCGCTGGAGCAAGGAGATCCCCACCCGTTCTTGATGGAGCACATGATGGTCGAACCCTCACTCATGTCGGTCATTCTTCAAACTAAGGTGAGCACGACCCTTCTTGGACTTCCAGAAGTGGAACACGCCTGAGCCGGCCAAGCTTGGAGTCCCCTTGTGCTCCACCGGCCGAGGAAGAAGAAGAAGGTGGTTTAGAGGGCCATCAATGGCAACTCGGAATCTAAGCTGCATGGGTCACATGCAAAAGGACTAAAGGGATGCCCGAGGTGTCAGGAGACTTACCAGAGTCGGCCGGCGCCGGAGGAGCGACGGCGGCGGCGGGGCGGCGATGCTCGGCCAACACCAAGAACCAAGCTTTTAGGTTTTGCTCCCCCGCGTTCCACACTGCACCAAGGCCCACCAAACCTCATAGGACTTCTTCTGGGAACCAGCAGAAGATTCTGCTCATCTTGGTTCCGGCGCCGGAGCTCCAGAGGCAGCGCACACCAAACTCGGCCAAGAACTAGGGTTCCGGCTACCCGTTTGCACCCGCCGGCCATCCGGAGGTCCGGAGACCTCGGGGCTTCACCTGGGTCACCCTTTTAAAGTCAGAAGCCAACTGCTAGGGTCCAAGTTACAAGAAAACCCAACAAAACTGAGAGCCTACCACGCCGGATCCGAGGAAGAAGAAGGTGGTGGCCCCCGGCGGAGCCAGTCGTCGGGGCTCCTTGACCTGCTTCTCTGGAGGCCAATGATGCTCCCAGATAGATTTAGAAGAGATCCCGAGCCCTTTGGTTGCTTCCTTCCCAACCAACCCAAAAGAAAGAATGGATCTTGCTTTACTCCTTGTTTTTTCGGCGAGGGTGGTGGCGGCCGGCGGCGCTGCGGGTGCAACCGTCGGAGCAGGAACAGAGGAAGTCGAGAAGTTTTCTCTGGTGCGGCTGGGTGCGATGGATCCGAGGCTAGGGCATCTCTGGTCCATCAAAGCTATTTATGTGCATTTGCACAAAATGCTAAGAACTCCCTCATCTAACATTATCTAGAGTTGGGTCCTTCGCAGGGACTTTATCTCACATATTGGCCCCTCTCCAAAGAATCTCATCGGATTCCGCACATAAAATGCGGGGACTCTTATGAGAAAACACCGTTTTTCGCCGCTTTTCACGCTTTTCAAGACCACCGGGTCGCCAAACAGAAAAATGGACACCACCACGACGTCCGGCTCGACGAAACCTATTTAGTAGCAATTTTGGTTCACTGAAGACTAGCCTCGGTAATTCTAAAATCCATCATATATGGTAAATTAAACAGTTCGGCGCGCTTTACAATGCTTCAGGGTCGTTAAACAAAAATTTGGTCAGCGCCACTGCGCTCAGAACGACGACGCCATTCAAATCGACTACCTGGGTCGACAGATTCGGACTCCAGATAGTCGATCGGCCGACGTTGACTAGCGAGGGAATTAAATCAGGGAGTTACTATTCATTTCACTATTCACTTAAGTCGCGGGTCCCACTAGTTTTCTTGCTGATTTCAGGACAACTGACCGTCGGATCAACAATCGGTCTATACCATTTTCACTCGATTCGATGAGACGGTCGCACTGGAGATTTCAGATTTTTGAGATCAGACTCGGATCGGAAAGGCAGAAATAGTGCTTCAGAAACTGTGCAATTCGCATACCGGTATACAAACCACTAAGGTTTAATTTTGTTTCCTCACACACATTCACATTTGAATTTCACGAGTATTACATCACTCACACCTTTAAAGAAGTTTCGCCCTCGAAACTTAAATACACTAAGAATCCAATAAATGGGGAAAGCGCCCAAACATGTACGACTTGCGCTCCCAATTGGCTTCGCGCCCCTCGTGATTCTCTCATTTCTCTCTGGCACTGGGAGAGGTCGCAGTTTCCCCGTCGGGCGCAGATGTTCAGCCATTATTCGATGACCAACCAAATAGCAAGCCACGAGTCGTGCTACGTCCCTCGTCAATTTAAGCCACCAAAAAGTCTACTGTTGATCTATCCTGCTGTGTACTCGCGGTTACCGATATGTCTCCGGTCTGACTCTTACCGCTCAAGGCATCGGCTGCTACACTTGTCTTTCCGGGGTGATCTTGATTGGAAGAAACGTAGTCCTTGAGTTGCTTGGTCGCATAGGCCTTAACTTCCCCCCCCTTCCGGGTTAAGCGATTAAGAGGGGCGGGACTATTCAAAAAAAAACTTCTATGAAGCACCTAAAATATGCTGCCGGAAGCTTCAGATTTTCGTTGTCGTAGTCGGTCGGGGCCAGTCGGTTGCTGATTTCACCTTCTCAGGATCCACCACCGCTCCCGTTGCTGAAGTTATGTGTCCCAAAAAGCCCACCTCGCGATGCCCAAACTCACACCTTTGGAGTTTGGCCTACACTCTCTGGTCCCTGAGAGTATGAAAAAAAATCACTCGCGAATGCTCCTCGTGCTCCTAATCCGTACGCGAGTAACTCAGAACATCGTCCATGAAGACCACAACGAATTGATCCTGGTGTGGTCTGAAGAACTTGTTCATTATATACCGGAATGCTGCTAGAGCGTTCGTAAGCCCAACGGCACGACCGCAACCTCGTAACGGCTCGTATCGAGTTCGGAAGGCCATCTTCGGCACATCCTCACCCCGAACCTTAAGTCGATGCTAGCCGGCTGCAGGTCAATCTTTGAGAGCACCGCTGGTTTTTGCAATAGATCGGACAGGTCATCACTCCGAGGCAAAAGTTACTTATTTTTCACCGTGACTTTATTTTATCTTCCAGGTAGTCGATGCATAAACAAAAACTACTATCTCTCTTTCGCCCGACACATTCGGCCTGATAGGGCCCTTCTCCATAAGATCTTCCACTTGCGCCTTGAGTTCCTTTAATTCAGCACACGCCATTCGGTATGGTGCCTTTGTAATGGGTTGCGTGCCCGGAAAGACCTCGATAGAGAACCCAGTTTTTTTTTTTCTCGTCCGGGGGCATCCCGGACGGTTCAGTTGGAAAGGTTTAAGAAAGATCCCTTACGATAGGGATATCCGAAGGCGGTGTTGAGGGCCGAGTTGTTAAATCCACCGAAGCCATATAGGCTACGCATCCACCCTCCATCAGTCTTCATGCTCGCGATGCAGAATAAAGGTTGATAAGGAGGTACTCTTGCACGCCAAGTATACCGGAACCGGAAGGCCAGGTTCCTGTAGCCGCACTTGGCGCTTCTCGCAGTCGTTCACCGTCTGATGTTTAGCAAGACCAACCCTCCCTAGCACTACATCGAAAACCTACAGTGAAATTTCCACCAAGTGCCAAGGGCAAGCTAGCCTTCCCAATCCTAATGGGTAGGAGGGTACCTAACTATCCGTCCCTAGGGGCCGTCCAGGGGTCCGAACCGACATCATACTACGAAGGGGGGGGGGGGGGGGGGGGGGGGGGGGGGTCTTTCCTAAATAACTATGGGTAGAAGCGATAAAGCAAGAAGGGAAGAAGTGGGATGCTCCTGATATCGTAACAAGGTCTTACTCAAAGAAGAATACTAAAGGTAGAGTATCCGGCTACTACATCCTCCGGGGCAGTGCGTCCTTTGTCGTGCCGTCTCGTAAGACCTCTCGTTCGTGTCGTGATGCTGGAGGAACTGTTCTCGGGTTCAGGAGTAGTTAGAGCGGAAAAGCCCCGGCTTGCTACAATGGAAGCAACGATCGTGCTTCCAGGAACAAACGATCACCCGGTGTGCTCCTCCACGAATGTTGCATGGCCGGTCCACCGGCGCCGGTTCCCCGGCGCCGGTTCCCCGGCGCCGGTCCTCTCGTCGGCGTGCTCCTGGTTCCTTGTTGCGTCTTCGGATGCTTGGGTGGTCGTCTCCCATTGGCAAAACCATCCTTGGGATAGTACCGAGGTCGTTTCTGGCCACGGTTGGGCTCACGGTCCTCCTGCCGGGCACGAGCAACGGTCAATTTCTGCCCCACCCGAGTGGCCCTGCCGACCACCTCTCGAAAGGTGGGCAAACATGCCATTGGTATTCCCTTAAAGGTGTCGCTCCTTAGGCCGTCCACGAAAAAGTGGGTCGTGTGGGGTTCGTCTCTCCTTACAGGGGAAACGCGACCAGTCATACCGGCGTTTTGCGTCAATGCATACATGCGTTCGGTGAGCGTTAACAGTTGCCTAGTCATGCCATGCAACTGTTGTCGAAGTACCCAATCCTCTGCAGCTGTCGAAGCCGTCACCTCCCTTTCTGCGTTGTTGCTTGAAGGCCATGTCCGGGTCGTTATCCGCTGTATACAAAGAAGCCAAGTCAACTCTAGACCTAACTAGTCTAACACCATGACCTGCGAACAAACCGGATCTCTATCCCCAATTCCCGCACACACACTCGCGCTCTACGCACCTACACCTTGGTTATCCCGTCGGTCAGTTGCTAGTGGCATAGCACTCTGTGGATGTTGGACACCGACTACCGTGGTTAAAGTCGTTTTTCTCTGATACCATATAATCTGTCACGCCCCGGGGGCTTTAAATAAGCGAAAAACGTGTATTCTTTTTTTTTTTTTTTTTGAAAGAACTTAACTATCCAGTACGTGCCAGACTCGCCACATATACAAATTCACCCCACGGACGGAGTTTCCATTGTATATGCACGGCGTCACCATCACGATACAAGCTTTAACCACATAGTCCAAATGAAAAACAAGGGGAAGGATTACAATCTATCACAACTACTAATACCTTCACAAAGATTACTAAAACGGTGTCCACTCGACACCCTGTTTTTAAAACATGTTCACATTCTCATTCTCGGCGGCTACATAACTTTGAAAGGATAAATCAACGGGTTTGTAAAACGGTGCCCACACGACACCCAGTTTTGAAGACGTTTTCGCAAACACTTTTTCATTTAGAAACCTGTCGCATACAAGTCTAGTAAAAACAGAATGGAGGACGATCCAACATCTAGTCAAAGCTATCTCAATATCCACAACGTCCACAATAACCAAAAGCACAAGCGAATAAACTAACCAACTGAAATAAGCAAAGAGCAAGAAAGAAAGATATCACCAGCCAGAAGAGTGGCTAAACCTTCTAGTCGGAATCTCACTGCCGGCCCCGACCCTGAACCGAACCTGTCACAAAGTGGGAATTAGTGACAAGTGAACAGAACGCTGAAAAACTGTAATAGATGCTAGGAAAGTATGAGAACCAAGAAATAAGTAAACCGAACCGTAACCCTGAGCATCCACAACCCCCAACATGCTACTCGATGAAACTTACTAATAACCCGGCACAAAACCGCCATGTCGGTCCAAGGAGCTCAGGCAAAAGAAATCATCCCGCTCAAACCTGGTGCCAATAACCCGGCACAAAACCCCCATGTCGGTCCAAGGACCTCAGGCAAAAGAAATCATCCCACTCAAACCTGGTGCCAATAACCCCCCACTGTAATAATACAGTTTCGCAAATAGCCGCAAGGGGGCCCCCACGTAAATAGCCGCGTGGGGTTCACGGGTCTAATCTGACCACCTTTCCGGAAAAGTACACCGACACGGTGGCCAAACCGCTGGTGTGCGTGTAAGCTCCATGAGCATAACCATTGTCAACCTGTGTCGTAAACCTCCCGCGACACTTAGTCGCACCAATGTAGTATATGAACTCAGTAGATAAACCGGGGTTGAACCATTTTGTTTTAACTCTTGGGGTATTATACAACCAGCTCTAACATTCTCACATATTAAAAGCTACCATTAATAACCATAACAAAAGGGTAGGGGAGGGTTTGGAGGCCTCCCCCTTCCCTGGATAAGGGTACCCACCTCGAAGCCAGTCGAACGAAACACCTGGAACGTCCTGCGCCCTCGAACGACGCTCGGACCTAAAGAAAGTCCCCAGAGAGCACAGATCAATAACCACCCAATTTTCCTCGAAGAATGCATGTTTAACCCGAAACCGCCGATAAACCGACCATTTTGCCGATTCACGGATCGTAAAGCAAAGATCTGCTCAACGAAAGTCAACGGATTCCGAACGAAAGGTCCAGAGATCACGTGCACGCTATCCCCAATAGCCTACCATGCTACAATTACATTTAGACCCTCGGACTTTGCCAAAGTTGCATTTTATTCATATAAAACCCACTAAATAAGCCACAGCTTTTAGTCCGGGAGCCCAAATACCAAAATAATTTATCCGCAAATAGATTTTAACGTGCTGAATTCCGTGCTCACAGTCTAGGATCAAATTGGGCCATAAAACACAAGTTGGCCCAATCTTAAAGTGCATTGAGGGCTCAACCTCGCCAAAAATATAAAAATAAAGGATCATCTCCAACTCTTGCGTGGGCATCACCCTCAGGGACCCCAAAATAACCAGGGGCTCACCTCGGAGCCTTCGCAGAACCCCCAGGTTGCTAAATACCCGCGCACGACTTCAACTTTGCTCGTTTGGAGCTTGGTTCAAGCGTCAATCCAACCCAAAGGTTCTGTGCCAAAACTAAAAGGAGCAACATCGAGAAACCCTTAAAAACATACCGGGGCTCACCTTTGGAAGATGGTCGGCCAGCTGGAAAACCCGCCGGAGCAAGGAGACCCCGACCCGTTCTTGATGGAGCACACGATGGTCGAACCCTCACTCATGTCGGTTATTCTTCAAACTAAGGTGAGCACGGCCCTTCTTGGACTTCCTGAAGTGGAACACGCCTGAGCCGGCCAAGCTTAGAGTCCCCTTATGCTCCACGGGCCGAGGAAGAAGAAGAAGGTGGTTTAGAGGGCCATCAATGGCAACTCAGAATCTAAGCTGCATGGGTCACATGCAAAAGGACTAAAGTGATGCCCAAGGTGTCAGGAGACTTACCAGAGTTGGCCGGCGTCGGAGGAGCGATGGCGGCCGCGGGGCGGCGATGCTCGGCCAACACCAAGAACCAAGCTTTTAGGTTTTGCTCCCCCGCATTCCACACTGCACCAAAGCCCACCAAACCTCATGGGACTTCTTTTGGGAACCAGCAGAAGATTCTGCTCATCTTGGTTCCGGCACCGGAGCTCCGGAGGCAGCGCACTCCAAACCTCGGCCGAGGGACTTGGAGCACTTCCTTCGCGCCGAGTTGCAGAGCTGGACCGAGAGCGCGGTAGCGGCTTGGACCATCGCGAGGGAGAGCTCGGCCTGGAGCCTCGCGCGCGTGGAAGCACTTCCGAGGTAGGATAGTGTTCTATTTCACAGATTTTGGATTTTTTGGAGGTTTCGGTTTGGGTTTTTCCTCCTTTTGTTTTCCCTTCCTTCTTCCATTACGCTGGGCGAGCAGCTGATTACTGTGCGAGCCGAGGAAGCTAGGTGCCGCTCGGTTCGCTACGCGGGAGGTGCGGACGCTGCATGGGCGCTGCGCAGGGGCGCAGATGCGGGCGCCGCGCGGGCGCGCGGGGGAGCCGCACGGGCGCTGCGCAGGGGCGCACGGGAGCACTGCGCGCTGCCCGCGGCTGGCGCGGGCGATGCGCGCAGCTGCTGCGCACGGTTGGTGCAAGCACGCGGGCTGGCTGCCAGATGGGATTGTGCGTGTGCCGGGGCTAGATGTTTGCCCAATGCGCCGCGTGGAGGTTGCTGTGGCAGTGTGCGAATTTGTGAGGGCTGAGCTTGATGTTATCCTTTTTCTTTTCTCTCTCAGTGCTGCGAGTAGCAGCGGCGGATCACGCGAAGGTGCTGTGCGGAGCTGCTGGGAGCAGGGGCGGTGCCGCGTGTGCAGTTGGAGCTATTGGAGTGTGAGTGTGGGCTTATACATGTTGAGGGTGCTGTGGACTTAGTGTGTGTGTGCAGTTGGAGCTTGTAGTGTGTGTGGGTTGGAAGTCTTCCGCACTTTGTGGAATGCCCCCTAATGCTTCTGTATGCATTTTTGTATGTCTAGCATGTATTTTATTCCAACGTAAAATTTGATAGTTGCCTGGATGATTGTAGAAAAATAACCTGAAGCCCTGATTATTTTTATTGGACTTTGGACATCATATGACACTAGCCGGTATTGTTAGTTGCCATTTTATCTGCATCTGAACCAATTTAAAAATCACCGAACTGGTTTTAATAAAAAATTGACTTTAAGAATATTCCTTGAAATTATTAGATCGCCCAGAGGGGTTGGATGGGTTCAGGGTGCATGTACCCTCGTGCCTGTCGGCCGAGGGGATTTTTACTTGACTCCGTGGAGAGTTTCTAGTGTCTTGGGGTTTCATGGGCTTTATCAGATTGAGTCGTGGAGGGTTCTCCGACTTAGACATGATTGTGGGATTTTTTTGGGGGCATTCGAGTTTCCAATCTGTTTGATCGTGGATTATAGCCTGCAGATGCTGCTTATTATGCCAGATGAGACACGCTTGTTCCTCGTTGGGGTCGCTCCCCTTGAGACGCCGCCCAGTGAGTGGCGATGCCGCCCAGTGAGTGGCGATGGTTGGGCCTATAGAGGCGGGTTCTATGCGAAGGTTATGCGCCTGATGAGGCTGTCGTGCGTGGTACTATGATAGTCCGATTGGACACCCTTCGTTGATACACGAGAGACCCTACGTTGTAGTAGTAGGCTTGACTGGACTAGTTTTAGCAGTCATTGAGATTTGAGTTATTATGAGCACCTCGTGAGCGAGTGGATGCATAGCATGTTCTTAGATGAGTGTTTCCTTTGAGCATGATACTCGAGGCATAGTAGCAGTAGGTGGATGCACAGCATGTTCTTAGATGAGTGTTTCCCTTGAACATGGTACTTTTGACATATTAGCTGCAGTTTCATTCAGCTTCCTATTATCTATCTATCTGCATATCTATTGTTTTGCCTCCAGTAGACTTAGTGGGCATACTGTGGATATTGGTGACGGTACCCACTGGGAACTACCTGTGGTGGTAGCTGCACACAGTACTCGGACGACCGAGGTGGTAGCTGTCACGCCCCGGCGTTGAAACTGCGACCCGGGCTCGCCAACAGATCCGCCGCCCATACGGGAAGCCCCGTATGGACGAAGCCACTAACCTGCGAAAGAAAGATACTATACTATACAGATATCAGAGCTGAAAAGTAACTGCTAGAAATAAAAATAAATACAACCCAAGTCCTCACCAAAATACATAAGTCTCTCAGCAATAAAAGAAAAGTACAACTCTATACCTCACTACAAAGGTCTCTCAAAAAGAAAAGGGTACATCTACTCTCTCTCAGGAGACGACTGGTAGGGATCTATCTCGTGACTCCCTTACCTCGATCAGCAAAATCAGCAACTGGAGCAGCAGGAACAGGAGTAGAAGTCCCTGGGGAAAAAGACACCACGACGGGTGTGAGAACTACATCCCACAGTAGTTCTCAGTGGGTGCCGCCAACAAGCCCGACGGTCTGCCCACTAAGTCTACTAGAGGCATAAAGTACAAATGCAGTGCTGAAAGGAAAGAGCTGGAAAAATAAACTCTACAGCTACTATGCCTCTATCTAGATGCTCAAAAAGTGGAACAGATGGAAACATGATGCATCTACTAACACTAAAGTATAGTCACCCAATCTACACTGACTGCCGCATAGGGTCCAGTCAAACCTGCGCCCACCTACTGCCGCACATCCACAAAAGGACGGGTCTACCGTAGGGTGTCCGTGACTGCCAAAACTGGCCCAGCCAGAGGGACTGCGTCGACAAGTCGCGATAGCAAGTAACAGGCCCAACTTCGGAGTGGCACTCGAGGGGCGCGACCCCACCGAGGAAAGTATCTGCGCATCTCTGTCGAGCTCAATATGGCTCATGTAGTCTATAGTCCAAATCCACGATCAACAAAATCGACAGTAATCTGACATTACATCTCTAGCTCACTGGCTGGAAATACTCACAGCCGGGACCACCGTCAACTCAACGGCTCCCACAACAGAACGCAAACTCATAGATAACACAGAAAGGACCGACACCATAAGGGTTCGAAAACCCCGATAGGTCGGCGCCTAGAACCCCAATCAAACAAGAACAGACTCCAGGCTCCGCCTATCGAGGTTCCCGACCCCCCTACAGTTCGGGAACACGACAACCTCGGTACAACATGCGGAAGACACCAACCAGGGTCCGAAAGTTTCGGGAGACCAACACCTACAACCCTATCAAACAAGAACAGGTTCCAGGCACAGCCCCCGTAGCTTTCGTCCCGAAAAGGAACGGCCCCTAGAACCCAGATCACCCAAACTCTCTCGGGTGAGGAAGTTGTAATAAAAAGGTGACAGTTATTACTAAAAACTATTTTAATCTAAGAAACCCAATTTAATATATTTTAGTTCTTTCAAGAAAATCTGTTTAAATAAGTTTTATTTCCCAAACCCCGAAGGGCTATTGCCTTCACCCAAATCAAACAAGAACAGGCTCCGGCGACCCCTCGCAATTTGGAAGAAAAACATCAGTTTACAGAAATCATGTGTGTCTAAAAACCGTCTGGGTCCTAGGTCCTACTAACACTGGTATACAACTGCCACTAACACAGTGGCAACAAATAAAACAAGGAAACAAGACATCTCGGGACCGCCGTTTACCCAAACGGCTCCCGCCACAGAGAAACGACCACCCACATCTACCAGACTCCACTCTGCTCCCAAGCATGAGTGTAACATGCACCCCACACTAAAAGGAATCCCGACCACTCGGCCCACTACCCGGGCGAGTATAACACTACGTCCAGGAAATAGAGTACAACGTGTGGATGTCTAAAACATAAATAAACCTAGCCCAAGTTGGAGTTTTCTACTGGTCTGGTTATACATGCAACATATGACGGGGTGCTAGGTCAAGTTCCAAGATAATTATAATTTAACAGAGGGTAGAAAACAAGGAGATCACGAGATCATCAGATAGTACAAGGAATAGCAATTCCTACATTCTAGCATGCTACACAAGAAATTCACTATCATGCATAGTTCTACTATAGCAGATTTAATGTCCAGTCCATCAATCTTGGAGACAAGGCCACCCACCTGAAGGTGCTAACTGTCCAAAGTCCCACAGCTGAAAATACCCTAGAACAACAGTCTCCAATATTCCTCAACACCAACAGGTTCAACAACACCCTCAAACACCCCTGGGTACAACAAAAGGTCCAAGGTTACACTTTATTCCACCAAAAACTCAAGTAGAAACAATCTGTAGAAAACAGTCATGAAGATCTGAAATTTCCACCTACAGAATAGAGTTCGAAAAAATTCAATAAAAATACTACTGTGATCCTCGCGTCGAGACCTTCGAAACTGGTACCTGCACGTCCAATTCCCAGCCTCGTAGGCCGAGTTACAAATTCCACAACACAGGGAGCGCAAAACCTCACAACACACACAACTGTAATACTCTGCACAGTAAAGGGGAAAAAAAAAAACCTTCGGGCAAGTCTCTGAAAAATCCTCAAAAAATACGACAATAATCCTCGCGACGAGTAGATACAAAAAGTGTATAGGCTCGTCTCGATCCGACGCTCGAGCACGGAGATAAAATTCCGGCAAGGTGCTGCAGTCCATAAACTCAACCAGCAGAAAAGGGGGTTAAAAATGTACTAAAAACTCCAATAAAAGCTCAAATCCGAGAAAAGCGGCAATACAAAAATCGTAGATCTACCTCTCGTGAATCCAACGCCGTGAAAATCGTCCAAAACTACTGTGGGAGTAGCTCTGTGGACCTCTCGTACCGAAATGCGACGATAACGGGCCTCCGATGAAAGATCGTCGCTCTGTGCTACGATGCCGAAGTCGTCGACGCCGCGGCTTCCAAAAATTCTGGGCCTCCACCAAAAGATGCGCAACACAAGGAGCTCTAACTTTGCTGAAGGGTCCAAGGGCAGAGGAGTTTGGAAAAAGTCTCAAACTCGGGGTGAAGGTGGGATGTAAATAGGCCCAACCAAAAAAAAAATCCAAAATTGGACTTTTGGGCCTAATTCCGGGCGCCCGGGGAAATCAGGCTGCTACAGTGTTGGGCCCGGCCCAACACTGTGCACGCCCGAAAACCCCTCCAGCCGACACGTGTCAGCGCAGCCCTCCCCCGCGCCCGGCGCACGTCCGCCCGCCACTCGCGGAGCGCCGCGTGGCCCGACAGCACGGCGTGGGGCGGCTGCGCCCGGCCAACCGCGGGGCGCCATGTGGCGCCCCCACGTCGCCCCCAACCGCCCCCGTACGGACACCTGCCCCCAACGCTGCGTGGACCGCGCGCACAAGAACCAGCCAGTCACGAGCCGCCACGTGTCCACTCACTGGTCCACCGTGCACCCGCGCCTCTCCCGTGGACCGCGCCTGCTGTGCCGGCCAACCGGGAGCCGCCACGTGTCCAGCGCCCGGGTGCACGCCCCCGCGGTGGACCGAGCGGTTGCGCCTCCTCCCGCCGGCGCCTCTCCGGCCGCCGGAACAGTGCCCAAACACCTCGAAATCCGTGTTTTCACATCCGGGCTCCAAAAAATACAAATAAATAGTCCATCTTCATCGTTTTCGCGCGCTGAATCCAAATCCGATGTCCATTTGGCCCAATTCCACTTCTAAAATTTTCCAAAGGCCTCCGGTTAAGCCAACTTGCTCCCATTTTACACCAAGAATCCATTTCTTGGGCCCGACACGCGCACAAACACTCCCAGAAGCCACTAATCCATCAATAAACCCTTAAGTGGGGATTCGGGTCCTCACAGTAGCTCTTTCCTCCATGTGGTGGTAGTTTTCACACTCCACTAAGGGATGTAACTCTTTCCACATCTTTCGAGAATTAAACATTTAACAAAACTCCCCCTCAATTGGCTATCAATTATGTAAAATATAAAGTATTCAACCAAAAATTGATCTCGTGTTCATACTTAACTTAATTGTCAAATAAAATAAAAACTATACCAAGAGATCATTGAGAGAGGAATTGACTTTGATCAAATGAAGATGAAATAATTGATATAAATGATCATTGCATCAAATGAATTATAATGATATCCAAATCATAATAAATTTCTCAAAACATGAAAGAATGCAATTAAAGTCAATTATACTATGTCATGCCCCGGAGGTTCTAAATAAGCGGAAAAGCGTATACATTTTTTTTTTGGAAACAACCTCGCCTACCGGTGCGCGCCAGACCCGCCACATATACAAATTCACCCCGCGAACGGACGGAGTCTCCTTTGTATATGCACGGCGTCACAATCACAATACATACTTTAACCACATAGTCACGTTGAGAGCCAAAGATGGGAATTATGATTTATCACAACTACTAACATTAACACAAGTTTGAACGAGGATAAAGCCACAAGTTTGCCAAATCGGTGTCAACACGACACTAGGTTTTTAAAACGTTTTCACAATTTCTTTTTCGGCGGCGATATAACTTTGAAAGGATAAATCCACGGGTTTGGAAAGCAGTGCCCACACGACACTTAATTTTGAAACCGTTTTCGCAATCATTTTTCCATTTGAAAACATGCCGCATGCAATACTAATAGAAACCTATTAAAGATGGTTCAACACTAAGTCAAGAGCTCAATCCAACATCCACATAGTTCCACAATAAAGGCAATCACAAAACTCACTAACCAAATAACCACGATAATCGAAAGCAAGAAAAGGATGTGTCAGTAGCCCCAAACGGGCTATAACCGTTTATTCGTAGCCTCACCATCGTCCCGGGTCCTACCTCGACCTAACCTGTCACAGTGTGGGAAGTCAGTGACAAGAAGAGTAGGTGTAAACAAGTACAAAGCGGTAAATATTGAAATAAAGGCAAACCGATAAACCAGAGCATCCAAACTTTCCCTCATGAATCCCCCGCATCCCCTGTAAATCAAAACCAAGCACCTGCCAAAAGGTCTAAAGACCTCGGGTAACAGTGAACAACTTGCTCTCACCTTTGTGCTTTTAACCTCTCCACGGTACTTGTGCAGCACCGTAAGTAACCGCGAGGCATCCCCATCACCACACATTGTGGGGTACACGGGTCAACGTACCATCTTTCCAGAAAAATACACCCTGTGCGGTGGCCAGACCGCCGGTGTGCGTGTAAGCAAACCTTGAACAGAATGACCGCAACCATTGTGTAAACTAGAGCACCGCAACGCTCAATCGCAACAGATAGTAACAAAGAGGGATACTAATGCAAAAAGGGGTTAGACAATAACAATTAGCACCTATACTCTACTCTCACATATTACGAGATGAAACCATACTTCAAAACACAACAAAGGTACCCACCTCAAGTCGCATCGACGGAACGCCTGAAACCGTCCTGCGCCCTTGCACGATTCTCGGACCCCTAAAAGTCCCAACAAAAACGTTAGAAAAGCCTAATTTAGAACCTAGCCCACCCGAGTATTGAATCGAACTAGGAAACGCACGGGTGGACAACGCAGACCGGGCGGCGGGGCTAGACAACCCCCCCGCGCGGCGGACGTTGCAAAACTGTCCCCCGTGTGGCCGAACTCCCTCGCGCGTCGCCGCTCGCGGACGGCGCCCCGTGCGACGGCAGGCCACGCGGCACGCGTGCCGCTTGCGGACGGCATCCCGAGCGGCACTTGCCCGCGCGGGCACCGTCGCCTGCGGGCGGCGCCCCGCGCGACAGCCAGTCGCGCGGGCGCGCGTCACCTGCGGGCGGCGCCCGGGCGCGCGTCACCTGCGGGTGGCGCCCCGCACGACATCTGCCCGCGCGGGCGCGCGCCGCCTGCGGATGCGCGGCACCTGCCCGCGCGGGCGCCGCTGCCTGCTGACGGCGCCCCGCCTGACAGCAGTTCGGGCGGGCGCGCGCCGCCTGCGGGCGACGCCCCGCGCGGCACCTGCCTGCGCGGGCACCATCACCTGCGGGCGGTGACCCACGCGACAGCAAGTCGCGCGGGGGCACGTCACCTGCGCGCGGCGCCCCGCGCGACAGTAAGTCGCGCGGGCGCTGGCCGCCTGCGGGCGGCGCCCCGCGCGACAGCAAGTCGCCCAAGCGCACGTCACCTTCGGGCTGCGCCCCGCGCGACAGCAAGTCGCGCGGGCACGCGTCCCCTGCGGGCGGCGCCCTGCGCGGCAACAAGCCGCGCGGGCGCGCGTCACTTGCGAGCGGCGCCCCCCGCGGCAGCATGCCGCGCGAGCTCGCGTCACCTGAGGGCGGCGCCCCGCACGGCAGCAGGCCGCGCGGGCGCTCGCCGCCTGTGGGCGGCGCCCCGCGTGGCTCAAGGCCGCGGGGCACGCGTCACGCAGTTCCGTCCCGCGCGGTGGCGGCGGCGGTTCGCCCGGGCGCTGCGGTGGCGACGCGACGGCGACGAAACCACGACGCCTACGACAACGACGGAAACACGAAAATTAAAGCCGCATACCTTGATCTACCGGAGAAGACGACCCGATCTCGTTCTTTGCGGTGGTGGGAAATCCGTATCCACCCTCCGATGACGGTGACGTCTCGTTCCCGGCTTCCGGCACGTTGATCGTAGAAGGTGGAAGATCCGCTCTCTTTTCTCTCTTTTCTATACTTGGGTTTCGTTTTGGTCTTCGGCACGCACAAGAGGAAAGGGTTTGAGGAGGCGATCTTTTAAAACTAAGGTTTTTTCTTTCGGTAAACGGGGTATAAATATATCTTATTATTAATTTATTTCTTTTATTTTTCCTTTTCATATGTACGTAAAAAGGGAAAATCTCCATATCCGGTACTCTAAGGATATTCCTAATTTGAGTTACGAGAGATAAAAATCGCCATCTTCTCGAAATGCGTGCCAAACTCTTAGCACGGATTCCGGTGCACACTATGGATACCGCGACCTTCAAAACCCCATTCCGGGAGATCCGTAAGTCGGATTTCAGATCCGATCGCAGTGCCGTTCACCATTTTTCGGGCTCTAGCATAGAAAAATACCCGCATGCGCCAACGTTCTACCCAAGGAAACTCGATAAACTAAGCCCCTAATAACCAATTTATCTCGAAAGGGATTAAAGAAAAGCAGGATAGGTCGTGACATTACATCACTCACCCCTTAAAAGAAGTTTCGTCCTCGAAACTTAACCTCAACCCACGCCAAGCGAGTCGGGAAGACACTCCCTCACATTCGATTCCAGTTTCCATGTCGCTTTGCGCCCTTTAAGATTTCTCCATAGCACCTTCACATAGAGAATACTCCGGTTGCATAACTTCTTGTCTTCTCGTGTCAAGATCCATACTGAATTCGCAAATGCTACTCAACTACCCTCCACCAAGCTTCTTGCCCACGACGACGAAAAGAAAAACGAGCATAAGGCGTTCCTACAAGCTAGGTTCACAAGTTCCAGCGAGCCCGGTTCCCGGAGACGCGCTTGGAACTTCAAGCAGTCAAACACCGCTTAAGGATTGCTGTGACCGTTGGTGTAGGGCCCCTGAACCCCATGTAGCTTTTTCCCGTGAATCCACTGTGTAAAACACCTATTGATGGTGTGTCTGGCCCATAGTGCATCAAAGGGATGCCACAGATGGACCCTGTGAGATATTGATAGCTGGATTGGCCTTCGGCTATTTTTGCCGAATTTTAGAAAAGGTTTTGGGCCAAACAGAGGTTGGATTTGGATTCAGCGCAGAAAAACGCTTGAAAACGGCTATTTGCTTGTTTAATTCTGAGTCTGGATGCCCAAAAACGGACTCCCGAAAGTTTTCAGTGGATTCTGGTGCATGGGGGAGGCCGTAGACCGGCTGGGTGCCACGTGGCGGCCTATTATTGGCCGGTTCACAGTGCGCGGTCCACGGAAACCCCGCGGGGGTGCATAGACCAGGCGCGGGGACACGTGGCGGCAGGTGGTTGGCGGGCTCACGCGGCACGGTCCACGGGGGTGCACGCTGGCGCCTCGGGGCGCGTGCGCGCGTGCGGGGCAGGTGGCGCGACCGGCGAGGCGGCCGGCCGGTCGGCGGGTCGCGCGGGTGGGCAACATGGCGCCCGGCCATTGGCGGGCGCCAACCACCCCTTTGACCCTTTGCGGGACACGTGGCAGCACCCGAGCGGCCCTGCACTGGCTGTTCCCTGTTCGGGACACATGTCACGTGCAAGGCGTTTCGAGTACTGGTCGGACGGGGCGGCGGCGCATCAAATTTGCGACTATTGGATTCGGGCGCCCGAAAAGGTGCGCCCGAATCCGGAAATAGCGCTTCATGGGCTTTGGCCTATAAATAGGCCCCTTGGGCCTTCTTTTGTGGTTTTTCTGGTCCTTTTCGGACAGAGAGCTCTATAGGGTTTTTGCTCACCTATTTGTTCTACACCTTGTGGAGGAGTTCCAGGATTTTTGGTGGCACGCACTTTGAGATTGCATTTTTCCGGCGCACTCCGACGCACTTTCCTTATTTTCCCTTTTCGTCGCATTTCGGTCCGAGGACTCCCCTGGGCAACCCCGAAGGAATTTTTTGGTGATTCTTATGCCGGTGTGTTCCTGAGAGGTAGGGCTCATTTTTTGTGTTGGTCGTTTCATCGTATTCCAGACTTTTGGCACGGTTTCTGAGTCACTTTTGACCCCCCTATTTGCTGTGTGGTTTTTGGACAGCACCGGAGTATCTCGTAGATATCTTCGCGCTCGGACATCGGATTGAGGCGTGCCAGTACTCGATTTATATCTACGCGTCGCAAGGAACATCATCGTATTTTTCCTGGATTTTCTTGAGTTTTCCCCGAAGGTGAAAATCTCACTTTTTCTGTCACGCCCCGGGGGTTTAAATGCGCGGAAGGGTAGCCACCGATGCTCCCAAATTTACATACATTTTTTTTTTTTTTTTTTTTGAAACCGATCTCCCCCGGCTCGTGCCCAAACCCGCCGCATATACAAATTCACTCTGCAAACGGGCAGAGTCTCCTTTGTATATGCACGGCGTCCTGACTACAAAGTCCATAATATCATACCTTTAACCACACTAGTTCAATCATCAAATACATACAACCATTTTCCATAAGTAATAAAGAGGCCGACTATTTTTGAAAGGATAAAACCGCAGGGTTTTGGAAGCGGTGCCCACACGACACCCTAGTTTTACAAAGCCATTTCGAAATCCATAAATACACAGGGTTTTGAAAACGGTGCCCACTCGACACCTGTGTTTTCCAAAACTATTTCGAAACCCATAAATCCACAGAGTTTTGAAAACGGTGCCCACTCGACACCAATGTTTTTCAAATCCTTTTCGCAATGTTTTCTTTCCTTTTTCCTTTTCTTTTTGTTTGAAAAATGGCCAACTATCCAACAGTAACTAAACATGCATCCACAGAGTACTGTAATGAATCCAACGTCTAAGTCAACCCCACAAAAGTATCACACCCACATAGCCACTAACAGAGAATGAAATGAGCAAAAGAAGAACTAACCGCAGTCTGTAGTCTCGAAGGGCCGATAGACCTCTCATCGCGGCCTCACCGTCGCCCTAGCTCTCACCCCTGACTGAACCTGTCACAGAGTGGGGAGTCAGCGACACAAGATACAACGTATGAAAAGCAAACTGTAATAAAAGCCAGAGCAACCGCCCTCATCATCGTGCAATCGACCGTAAAATGCAATAAGGGCTAAAAGTAAGGCAAACCACGGTAACCAGAGCAACCGTCCTCCTCAATCACCATCAACAACAATCACACCCTACACCAAGCAAAACCGGGCACCTTTCCCGACCACCGCACCGAGCCCCTGCCCCGGTGTCCCCCGCCGAGCACCTGCCTCGGCATCACCGCTCACACCCCCCACCTATGAGGGCCCCATTTCCTAACGTCACCGTCACGTGGGGTACACGGGTCAACGTACCACTTTTCCGAAAAAGCACACCCTTGCGGTGGCCAAACCGCCGGTGTGCGTGTAGCTACCTCGAGCATCGACCGAGCACCAACCTCGGCCAACCAGACCGAGCACCTACCTCGGTAAACTAGACCGAGCACCTGCCTCGGCAATCACCCAGAACATGATGTATCATCGAGCACCACGACCCTCAGTCGCCATAAATAGGATGATAATAAACACATAAGCATATACGGGGGTTAGCAATATTTTAACATGTCAAACCTTTGCACTCACCAATTACCCTCGTTTCCCGACTCAAGAACTATCGAAAGAGGAACCCACCTTCCGACTCCCGACTGGTCGCACCGATCACCGTCCTCATCGCTAGTATGCCCCGAACAACCCTACTGTTGTTCGGAGAGGGCGAATTGCCCGTCCGATCTCCCACCGCGACGTTCATTAATCCGGAGGTCCACGTCACCCCCACTACCCCTCAAAATGATAAACATAACCATAACGCAAACATACACAAAGAGGTTCTAATGGGTACCCACCTCGAAGTCAGTCGAACGAACCCCCCGAACGTAGGCCGATCCCGAACTCCCGCTAGACTACCGGGAGGCTGGTGCTGAACTGCTGGGCCCTGAACAGAAACTGTGATCAGAAAAAGACTCACTCATACCCATCCCGACAGCACTGCAATAACAAAATGCTAACACGGGGAACTTAGCCAAAACTAGGCTTAAACCAAAATTTCCGGAAATCCACTGAAGCACTAAACCTGACCCGCCAACGGTCTACAAATATCCAAAAACCACCAAACTACACCAGTTGACCCTAAACATCATAATTTTGATGTTCAGGTAGACAGGGGCCAAATCGTAAATCTCTGTATCAAAGTGTTGCCACAAATGCCCGCGAAACTCCCGGAAAGCCCCTTTTGGCTTTGGGGTCTTCCGACGAAAGGCTAAAATCATTGGACTAGTCATGACAGTATCGGGGTTAACCGGAGGCAACTGACAATAATCACTAGCTGCTCTTTTTCACCGAAACACACGAAACTCACGCCGGAAACCGTAAAACCGACGATTTGCCGATTTATGGGTCGATATCTGTTTTCCGCTCAACGGAAGTCTACGGACTTCTAACAAATGACTAGACGGCGTGTAAATACTGTCTTAAGACAATCGGCACGCTACAATTGCGACCTAGTCCATAAATTATTCTACATAGCATACCTTTACTAAACTTTAATACAAAAACGTCTCGTTCTCTATATCCAGGAATCCAGAGACAACGCCGTAAGTTTCAGCGTGTCCGTTATGATGAGACGAAGCTCGTGCTCGCTGGCTTGGACCAGCACAAGGCCCACCTACAAAGTTGGCCCATAAATACTTAAGGCCAAAAAGCAACTATGCTACAACTAACAATATACATGATCAAACTGGAGTCTATCGTGAGCATCAAGCTTAGCAATGACAGTAAATTGTAGTGCTCACCTGTGGGAGGTAGCAGCACGGCTGGTGCAGCTGCTGGAGCAAGGACAAACCCGTACTTTCCTTGATGGAGCTCAACCTGGCCGAGCCCTCAAGCCCCTCGGTCATCCTTCAACCTAAGGTGAGCACGGCCCTTCTTGGACTCCCATAAGTGGAACACACCTCGGCCGCGCAAGCTTGGAGCTCCCTGAGTTCCCCCAACTCGAGGAAGAAGAAGAAGAACCTTAACAGGGCCGTTAATGGCAACTCTGGATATAAGCTGCATGGGTCACATGCAAGGGCACAAATGAGTCACTCTCGACCTGGTGGAGTTATCTGGGCAGGTGGCCGGCGGCAAACAGCGGCGGCGGCGGCGACGGAGCAACCTCGGGCGAACCCGAGATAACCCAAAATTAGGGTTTCGGACTGCGACCTATCGGCTGAACCAAACACAACCAAAATTCATGGAGATGTTCCCTAGACCCTACAGAAAGTTTCCATTATCTTGGTTCAAGGCTCGAGCCACCGTGTGCGGTGTACGGCCGCGGCGGAGCAAGTTGGGGTTCCGGCGGGTGCAACTCCCCCGCCGGCAACCGGGTGCATCCCCGACGATGGGATTTGGCAGGGATGGTCTCTAGAAGCTATGGAGGATGCTCCAAATGTCTAGGTTGCAAAACAGAAAGAGGAGGAAGAGAACTCACCATGGTCGGATCCGAGGAAGACGAGGTTGGCCGAGGCTTCCTCCCCGGCGTCGGCAGGCCACGGGCTCCTCGGGTCAGGCTTCTAAGTGACCGAGGATGCTCGCAGGAGACTCCAGACTTGAGTTTTTGCGGTTGATGGCCTCCCCACACAGCTAACCCGAGATCAAGAGCCAAGGGTTCATTGTTCTTCGTTTTTTTTTTTTCCGGCGACGGGGGCTGTGGCCGCGGCGCTGGAGCGTGGTGAAAGCACAGAGGAAGAGGAGAGGATGTGGTTGAGGCTGCGGCTCCCAGGGGGGCTGCGGCTAGGGTTGATCCAAGGGTGCCCTAGGTTTTCAAGTGTATAATGCAACAAGATGCAAAAGACCCCTCAAGAAGCATTCCCTCGAGCTAGGTCCCTCACTGGGACTTTATCTTATAACTAGGTCCCTCTCCAAAAGATCTCATTGGATTCCACACATAAATTGCAAGGAATTTTATGCAAATACTCCATTTTTTGCCGCTTTTCACGCTTTCCGAGGCCACCGGGTCGTCAAACAGAAAAATGGACACCACCACGACGTCCGGCTCGACGAGATCTATAGAGTAGTGATTTTGGTTTGTCGTATTCGGTCCCCTATAATTTTAGAATCCATCGCAAACGGTAAAAAGGACAGTTCCGCATGCTTTACGATGCTTCCGGCTCGTCAAACGGAAATTTGGTCAACGCCACCGCGCTCAGAACGACGACGCCATTCAAATCGACTACCTGGATCGTCAGCTTCAGACTACAGACAGTCGATCGGCCGACGTTGGCTAGCGAGGGAATTAAATCAGGGGGGTTACTATTCATTCACTATTCACTTAAGTCGCGGGTCCCACTAGTTTCCTTGCTAAGTTCAGGACGATCCGACCATCGAATCGACAAACGGTCTATACCATTTTCACTCGATTCGATGAGACGGTCGCACTGGAGACCTAAGATTTTCGAGATCAGACTCGGATCGGAAAGGCGGAATTTGTGCTTCGGAAACTGTGCCATCCGCACACCGGTATACACACCACTAAGGTTAAATTTTGTTTCATCGCACATATTCACACCTGAAAAACACTCTTTAAACCAACTCAAATTTCTCGAGTTTTACATTTTGAGAGCAAAGTTCTACAGATTTTGTACTTGAGATTTTTGAGGTGGTCACTTTGTCGATTTTGTAACTTGACCTACAAAACTCGGTTTGGGACGTGCAGGTACTCGTTTCGATCGGCTCGTCGCGAGGATCGCAACGGTGATTTTTCCAGAATTTCTGAGGACTGCACTGAGGTGAATTTCCTCGTTTCCCGTGCCATTTGGAAAATAGTAAATTGCTGTCTTATGGATGTTGTTAGTTATGTCGTGTGCAATCTTTGTTACCGCAGTTCTCGTATTGTGGAGATTGTTGGAGATTGAGGATATTGGCAGCGAGGGATCTCGTATTGTTGTAGTGCACGTTTTTCGAGGTGGGTGGTTGTTATGGACCTCAACTTTGATTTACTCACTAGGTGTGATGACCTGGATCTCCGCAGAGCTGTGGTAGAGTCATTGGGGACTTCTGGGGGGCCTGTACTGTGTGTTGGAGGTGTTTGTGCACCAATTGGACACAAGTGGCGGACTTCGGGCTTAAATGGATCCCGAGAGTAGTCGGAAGATCCCGTCGAGTGTTTAAAAGTGTTCTCGCGCGGAACGGATATTAAAATTCGACTCAGCGCGAATTTTGGACCAAGGAACACCTTTCCGGATGCATTCGGCAAATATTGGAATTAGAATTTGGCAAAACGGACATCAAATTTTGATTCAGTGCGCGAAAACGATGAAATTGGGCTAGCTACTTGATTTTTTTGCGCCACTGGTTACTGTTCACGCCGGAATAGTGACTCCGGCGGCCGGCGGGCAGCGGCGGCGGCGACGGGCAGCGGCGGAGCGCGGCGGACGGGCTCGGGCAGGCGGCGGAGCGGCCGCGGGCAGCGCGCGGGCAGGCGTGCGATCCACGGGCCGGCGTGCACCGGAGGGCAGGACACGTGGCAGTTTCGGAGTGGTCGGTTTAGTGGGCGCGGTCCACGGCGAAATAATAAACGCGGGTGTACGGTGGACCGGGGGTGGACACGTGGCGGACTGTGGTTGGTGCGGTGTAGCGCGCTCGGTGCACCGAGCGGGTGCGGGTGGCCTCGGGGCGCGTGCCCGGCAGGGTTGGCAGGCGACGCTGGTAGGCGGCATGTGGGCGCTGACCGCGGTTTCCCGCGCGTTGGGGGCGCCACGCGTCGGCGATGCGGTGGGCCACGTGGCGCAAGGCGATAGGCCCCTTTAGCTGTCCGCTGTTTTGTGGCTACGTGGCATTGTGTCGACGATTCGGGCATTCCGTGATTGGAGCAGAGCAGCGGATTCGGGCGCCCGAATCCCGTGTGGCGCCCGAATCCAGGGACATAACGGGAATTAAGTGAATTGTTTTTCCAACCTATATAAAGGCCGAGAACAACTTCAGAGAACTCTTTCCCTGTTCATCTTCTCACAGTGCAACCTTCACGAGTTTTCCTCCTCTCCCAGAGCTGGTTCCATCTGCAGATTTTTGGATTTTTCTGCGGCACGCATCCCGAGGTTTCTATTTTTACGGCGCGGCGTGACGCTCGTTCATTTGTGGTCTCCTTCGTCGCGGTTTGGGTGCGAGGACTCCCCCGGCTTACTTCGACCTCCGATTGAGGCGATTCTTGAGCCGTTGGACTCACGACAGGTAGGGCTTCGATCTTCATGTTTTGAGTTTCCCCTTGTTTTGAGTTTATCTTGGAGTTTCCCGAGCTTTCTTTTGACTCTTTTTCTGGGGCGGAGTTTTGGACAGCACTGCGGTATTTCGGCGATATCTTTGCGCACAGGCGTCGGATTGAGGCGTGCCAGGAGGCGTTTTTTATCTACACAGCGCAATGAACACCCTCGAATTTTCTGGGATTTTTCTGAATATTTCCTGAAGGTGAACAATCCCTGTTTATAGAACTTTGTGCTACAGATTTTGAGACTGGGTTATTTCGGGGTGGTTCCCTTTTCGGATTTGTTTCTCAGTATAGGAAACTCGGATTTGAGCTTGCAGGTACTCGTTTCGACGGGTTCGTCGCGAAGATCATGACAGTATTTTTCTTGGAATTTTCCGGGCATTTCTCATAGGTAAAAACAGGGAATCTTTGGGACTGAATTCTGGACAGCATATGTTTGGATACTTGTGTGCTTATTTGTGTGTATATTGGGGATATTTTGTACAGTGATCGCGACGGTTTGGCTTGTTTCGGCGAGAGCACTATTTGGACAGGAAATTAACGCTCCAGGTGGGTGGTTGCTATACTCCTCATTTTCTGACATACCCCTTGGAATATTTGAGAGATCCTCTCATTGGTTACAGTGAATGATCAACTATGGACATGCATGCTTAAAGTAAAATAACTGTGAGCCTATCAAATGAAAATTACTATTGTGGAACTCTGATAGTGGTTGGGGGTTATACATGTTTGTATGGATATAGTTTTGGCACTTAACCTTGCATGTGGAATTTACTTTTATGTTGGGATAAAATGAAATGTCTTGTGGGAGGGTACCACTTGAGAATCTTTTGGGACATGCATAGGTGGATGATTTAGGTGAGGGAAAATTGTGGATTTTGAACATGTGTGGTTGGATAATGATTTAGCATGATGGTTATATCTATGCGGAGCTATTAATTGATACACATGTGGAGCCATTATTTGTCACACTTGCTTTATCTTTCATGAGGACATATGCATGCTTGTTTGGACATCTAGGTAGGCCATCTTTTATCGCTACACTTTCATGCTGGAACTTGACTTAGGAGGAACCTTGTTTGTTTCTTTTCTCCTTTCGTTAGTCAGGTGGTATTTGTTGCTCGGGTTTGAGCAGGGGTTTGGGGATAGTGTGGCCGGTGCCTGGATTATGGATTATGGGTTTTGGCGGCGACCGCGGATATTGGGCGGTTGACCGGATGTCGGTTATAGGACATCGGTGATAGGGCATGATTATGGACTAGAGGGTTTTGTGGAAACCGCGAATAGTAGGCGGTTGACCAGATGTCGGATGTGGGACATGATTGTGATTGTGGGTTATTCCGGTGACCGCGGATATTGGGCGGTTGACCGAAGGTCGGTTGTTAGACCTGGTCGTGGATTTTGGGGTATTGCGGCAATCGCGGATATTGGGCGATTGACCGGATGGTTACTTTCGCATCTGATTGGGGATCAGTTTTCTTTTAGTGGAGGGTTGTGTTCCACTGGGGCTTTATAGTTGTGATCCAGTCCTGCTTTTGTTACTTATCACACCGGCGCGGTTATTGCCCGGTGATGCTTTCCTCGTGTGGGTCGCTCCCCTCGAGATCCCCTCCGGAGGCTGCGGCCAGACAGTTATTGACAGTTTTGCTATCACATCGGCGCGGCTTATTTGCCCAATGATGAGAGCGGCAGCAGGAGTTTTGCTATCACATCGGCGCGGCTTATTTGCCCGATGATGAGGGCGGTACAGATTGGGTTCATCTGAGACGGTTGATTACTGTTGCATACGGTTATTCCAGTCTAGGACTGCATTTTAGAGGCATAGTAGTGGTAGTTTCCTTTCTTCAGCAGTCATTATTGCTTACCACTTCTTTCCTTTTTGCCTCTGGTAGACCTAGTGGGTGTGTCAGAGTTTGAGGTTTTACCCACTAGGGGAGGCTACTGGTTTACTAGTAGTTCTCACCCCCATTCTTCTTTCCTCTTTTTCTTCTCCCTTGTTTTGCAGTGTCTTCTGCGGGTGCTGCTGGGCTTTCAGCGGCGGGTCGAGGAGAGAGGACGGCTGAGTAGATAGATCTCGAGGCAGGATGAGCGAGTTAGCTGGACTGTTGG
This sequence comes from Tillandsia leiboldiana, assembly GCA_029204045.2. Classification (NCBI taxonomy): domain Eukaryota; kingdom Viridiplantae; phylum Streptophyta; class Magnoliopsida; order Poales; family Bromeliaceae; genus Tillandsia; species Tillandsia leiboldiana. The sequence goes on along the minus strand of CM055065.1, from coordinate 20,565,228 downwards.
TGTACCCATGTTTCCTCAAACGGTTGTACCTTTACTTTTGGGACTGGCTTTTGCCAGCAGGTTGTATTTATTTTGGTGAGCTGGGAGAGACTGATGTATCATTTATCCAGATGTATTGTACTTTATTTCCAGCTTCAGTCTGAGATGTATTAGTTTTTAGTTCAGCTCTGTTTTTATTGCTCTTTTATTATTATCTCTTATATCTGAGCAGGTTTGGCGCTTCGTGTGCGCGGGAAATACCGTGTGCACGGCGGATCTGTAGATGGGCCTAGGTTCCGGTTTACACCCGGGGCGTGACAGATTAGTTGGTATCAGAGCTTAGGGATAGGTCAGTTGGGACTTAGGAAACCCTAGGCTTTTGGGCGGACCCTAGGATGTTAGTGCGTGAGAGACGCGACATTTTGCGAAAGTCGGTGATTTATTGTTTGACTCTTCCTGTGAGTGAAGAGGGATCGACATATCCTATTTTTGTGGGACAGTTATGTTGGCTGAAGACAACATAAAGTTACAAAAATAGAGGGATGTCTTTGACTTTCGCTAGATTGGGTCGAGTGTTTGGGGTGTGCTGATTTGCGGTTTTGTCGTGGTGAGCGGTGTCTCCCCGACGCTGGGCGCTTACCCGGGTGCACCCTGGTGCGGCAGTTGGGTCAGAGCTGGTTGTTTCGGGCCGGATACCCAGATTGGAGTCTGAGAGCTCCGAACCCGAAGGGTAGGAGGGTTGGAGGCTGATCAGCAGCGCAGTGGCACAGTTGTCAGAGCAGCGTAGTGGCACAGTTGTCGGAGCAGCGCAGTGGCACAGTTGTCGGAGCAGCGCAGTGGCACAGTTGTCGGAGTATTGAGTAGCCCCCTCCGTCCCGATGTTTAGTACTGGGGCACCGAGGCAGGGTTGATAGTTGACAGCGGGAAAGCTGTGGGATTGCATTGATAGAGTGAGCCAGTTTTGGTGGATGAGTCACCCCGATTTGTCGGATTGAGTATGGAGCCTTTGGAGACAGGGTCTTGTTCGGTGGGGGATGGAGAGTCGTTAGTCCTGCCCGGTGCAGCTTGAGTCCTGGATTTTGCCGGTAAACCTGATGGTCTTGACTCAGCTGCGGGGTGTTGTTGTGGTACTCGTTGGGCTGGCTGGTTCAGTTTTTCTTTCGCGGCGGTTGATTATGCCACGAGGACGGTTTCCTTGGGGAGCCAGGCCCGGAGGTGTTGGTGTACTTGGGTTGCTTGAGGGTTATCTTCGCCTCTATAGTTTTGACTTCGTGAGCGAGGCGAATGTTTCGCAGGGGATGAGTAGCCTTTTTGGCTGGTGTGGTGGAGGGACCTACGGCGGCGCTGGGACTCGGGGATACCCCCTTTGGTTGCGAGTTCCCGGTAGTTCTCCTATCGGAGTTGTCTAGCATGTCACTAGTTTGGGAGTCAAGGACACAACTCCAGGATTCGATGTTTTGGAAATTTTGTCAGACCAAGTGTGTCGCCTTTGGGGGCGTCGGTGCTATTCGAGTTGTGGAAGGTTGGTTCACTTCGGCTTTGCGTGGATCCCCGGGAATTAGATGAAGTGACCATCTGGAGCTAGCACCCTTGTCGAGCATGGAGGATTCGATTTACCAGCTGTAAGGGTCCCGGGTCTTCCCGAAGGTGGATTTGTAATCTGGTTTTCTCGACTGCATATGGCTGTGTGTTGATGCCGGAGAGTTGGGGAATTGCTTCTACATCCCGACGGTTTAAAGACTTGAGATCAGAGTCTACGTGATCAGTTGGGGGACTTATATTGGATACCTCGGGAGTACAGAGGTACTTGGATCGAGTTTTTATGCCTTTGGACTTGGTGGTTGGATTTTCGAGGCCCTGGGAGGAGCGGATGCTTTTGCCGATGCAGGCTACTAGGTAGCTCGAGCGGTTAGCCCAACTGTACTTGGATGAGGTGGTGCGGTTTTTCTGGAGTGCCCGCCTCTATTTTGTTCTAGTTAGAGACCCGAGGAGTGCATCGCGTCTCTGGAGGAGGCATTTGACAGCCTTGGGAGCTTGAGTGGTGGATGATGGGATATTTACCCCCTCTATTTGGTTGAGGTTCCGGGTTAAGGAATGACTTTAGTTTCGAGGACGAAACTTTCTTTTAGTTGGAGAGGATGTGATGACCTGGATCTCCGCAGAGCTGTGGTAGAGTCATTGGGGACTTCTGGGGGGCCTGTACTGTGTGTTGGAGGTGTTTGTGCACCAATTGGACACAAGTGGCGGACTTCGGGCTTAAATGGATCCCGAGAGTAGTCGGAAGATCCCGTCGAGTGTTTAAAAGTGTTCTCGCGCAGAACGGATATTAAAATTGGACTCAGCGCGAATTTTGGACAAAGGAACACCTTTCCGGATGCATTCGGCAAATTTTGGAATTAGAATTTGGCAAAACGGACATCAAATTTGCATTCAGCGCGCGAAAACGATGAAATTGGGCTACCTACTTGATTTTTTTGCGCCACTGGTTACTGTTCACGCCAGAACAGTGACTCCGGCGGCCGGCGGGCAGCGGCGGCGGCGGCGGGCAGCGGCGGAGCGCGGCGGACGGGCTCGGGCAGGCGGCGGAGCGGCCGTGGGCAGCGCGCGGGCGCGGGCAGCGCGCGGGCATGCGCGCGGGCAGGTGCGCGGGCAGGCGCGCGGGCAGGCGCGCGGTCCACGGGCCGGCGTGCACCGGAGGGCAGGACACGTGGCAGTTTCGGAGTGGTCGGTTTAGTGGGCGCAGTCCACGGGGAAATAATAAACGCGGGTGTACGGTGGACCGCGGGTGGACACGTGGCGGACTGTGGTTGGTGCGGTGTAGCGCGCTCGGTGCACCGAGCGGGTGCGGGTGGCCTCGGGGCGCGTGCCCGGCAGGGTTGGCAGGCGACGCTGGTAGGCGGCATGTGGGCGCTGACCGCGGTTTCCCGCGCGTTGGGGGCGCCACGCGTCGGCGATGCGGTGGGCCACGTGGCGCAAGGCGATAGGCCCCTTTAGCTGTCCGCTGTTTTGTGGCTACGTGGCATTGTGTCGACGATTCGGGCATTCCGTGATTGGAGCAGAGCAGCGGATTCGGGCGCCCGAATCCCGTGTGGCGCCCGAATCCAGGGACATAACGGGAATTAAGTGAATTGTTTTTCCAACCTATATAAAGGCCGAGAACAACTTCAGAGAACTCTTTCCCTGTTCATCTTCTCACAGTGCAACCTTCACGAGTTTTCCTCCTCTCCCAGAGCTGGTTCCATCTGCAGATTTCTGGATTTTTCTACGGCACGCATCCCGAGGTTTCCATTTTTATGGCGCGGCGCGACGCTCGTTCATTTGTGGTCTCCTTCGTCGCGGTTTGGGTGCGAGGACTCCCCCGGCTTACTCCGACCTCCGATTGAGGCGATTCTTGCGCCGTTGGACTCATGACAGGTAGGGATTCGATCTTTGTGTTTTGAGTTTCCCCTTGTTTCGTGTTTATCTTGGAGTTTCCCGAGCTTTCTTTTGACCCTTTTTCTGGGGCGGAGTTTTGGACAGCGCTGCGGTATTTCGGCGATATCTTTGTGCACAGGCGTCGGATTGAGGCGTGCCAGAAGGCGTTTTTCATCTACACAGCACAAGGAACACCCTCGAATTTTCTGGGATTTTTCTGAATATTTCCTGAAGGTGAACAATCCCTGTTTATAGAACTTTGTGCTACAGATTTTGAGACTGGGTTATTTCGGGGTGGTTCCCTTGTCGGATTTGTTTCTCAGTGTAGGAAACTCGGATTTGAGCATGCAGGTACTCGTTTCGACGGGTTCGTCGCGAGGATCGTGACAGTATTTTTCTTGGAATTTTCTGGGTATTTCTTGCAGGTAAAAACAAGGAATCTTTGGGACTGAATTCTGGACAGCATATGTTTAGATACTTGTGTGCTTATTTGTGTGTATATTGGGGATATTTTGTCCAGTGATCGCGGCGGTTTGGCTTGTTTGGGCGAGAGCACTATTTGGACAGGAAATTAGCGCTCCAGGTGGGTGGTTGCTATACTCCTCATTTTCTGACATACCCCTTGGAATATTGGAGAGATCCTCTCATTGGTTACAGTGAATGATCAACTATGGACATGCATGCTTAAAGTAAAATAACTGTGAGCCTATCAAATGAAAATTACTATTGTGGAACTCTGATAGTGGTTGGGGGTTATACATGTTTGTATGGATATAGTTTTGGCACTTAACCTTGCATGTGGAATTTGCTTTTATGTTGGGATAAAATGAAATGTCTTGTGGGAGGGTACCACTAGAGGATCTTTTGGGACATGCATAGGTGGATGATTTAGGTGAGGGAAAATTGTGGATTTTGAACATGTGTGGTTGGATAATGATTTAGCATGATGGTTATATCTATGCGGAGATATTAATTGATACACATGTGGAGCCATTATTTGTCACACTTTCTTTATCTTTCATGAGGACATATGCATGCTTGTTTGGACATCTAGGTAGGCCATCTTTTATCGCTACACTTTCATGCTGGAACTTGACTTAGGAGGAACCTTGTTTGTTTCTTTTCTCATTTCGTTAGTCAGGTGGTATTTGTTGCTCGGGTTTGAGCAGGGGTTTGGGGATAGTGTAGCCGGGGCCTGGATTATGGATTATGGATTATGGGTTTTGGCGGCGACCGCGGATATTAGGCGGTTGACCGGATGTCGGTTATAGGACATCGGTGATAGGGCATGATTATGGACTAGAGGGTTTTGTGGCAACCGCGGATAGTAGGGGATTGACCAGATGTCGGATGTGGGACATGATTGTGATTGTGGGTTATTCCGGCGACCGCGGATATTGGGCGGTTGACCGGAGGTCGGTTGTTAGACCTGGTCGTGGATTTTGGGGTATTGCGGCAATCGCGGATATAGGGCGATTGACCGGATGGTTACTTTCGGATCTGATTGGGAATCAGTTTTCTTTTAGTGGAGGGTTGTTTTCCACTGGGGCTTTATAGTTGTGATCCAGTCCTGCCTTTGTTACTTATCACACAGGCGCAGTTATTGCCCGGTGATGCTTTCCTCGTGTGGGTCGCTCCCCTCGAGATCCCCTCCGGAGGCTGGGGCCCGACAGTTATTGACAGTTTTGCTATCACATCGGCGCGGCTTATTTGCCCGATGATGAGAGCGGCAGCAGGAGTTTTGCTATCACATCGGCGCGGCTTATTTGCCCGATGATGAGGGCGGTACATATTGGGTTCATCTGAGACGGTTGATTACTGTTGCATACGGTTATTCCAGTCTAGGACTGCATTTTAGAGGCATAGTAGTGGTAGTTTCCTTTCTTCAGCAGTCATTATTACTTACCACATCTTTCCTTTTTGCCTCTGGTAGACCTAGTGGGTGTGTCAGAGTTTGAGGTTTTACCCACTAGGGGAGGCTACTGGTTTACTATTAGTTCTCACCCCCATTCTTCTTTCCTCTTTTTCTTCTCCCTTGTTTTGCAGTGTCTTCTGCGGGTGCTGCTGGGCTTTCAGCGGCGGGTCGAGGAGAGAGGACGGCTGAGTAGATAGATCTCGAGGCAGGATGAGCGAGTTAGCTGGACTGTTGGTGTACCCATGTTTCCTCAGACGGTTGTACCTTTACTTTTGGGACTGGCTTTTGCCAGCAGGTAGTATTTATTTTGGTGAGCTGGGAGAGACCGATGTATTATTTATACAGATGTCTTGTACTTTATTTCCAGCTTCAGTCTGAGATGTATTAGTTTTTAGTTCAGCTCTATTTTTATTGCTCTTTTATTATTATCTCTTATATTTGAGCAGGTTTGGCGCTACGTGTGCGCGGGAAATACCGTGTGCACGGCGGATCTATAGACGGGCCCGGGTTCCGGTTTACACCCGGGGCGTGACACTAGGAATACTGGGATAATTCCCTTGGTTGAATGTAGATTAATATATCGCGGTTTTTATGCATGCTTGTATAGTCGGACTTGTGATATGTTAGTATGTGGTATACTTTTGATATCCTTATTATCTGGGAATAGCATGCTTAAAATACTGTATAATTAATGATATTTACCTTTCTTTCATCAGCATGAGGACACTTACATGCTTGTTTGGACATCTAGTTAGGCCCCCTTTTTCTGCTACACTATTGTTGGAAATAGACTTAGGAGAAACCATGTTGGCACATTTTTTCCTCTTATTGAGGTACTTGTGGTGTTGCTCGGGTTGAGCAGGGTTGTAGGATAGTGTAGCCGGGTATATTGGGTGGATTGCCATACCAGATTGTGGGTTGTGGGGTATTGCGGCGACCGCGGATATTGGGCGGTTGACCGGATGTTTATTTGTGCCTTGGATTTGGGGATTGGTTTTCTCTAGTGGACGGATGTTCCCACTTGTTGTTGTATTATTGCATTAGACCGGGGGATCGGGTTATCTTTAGTGGGGGGATTTTCCACTTCCATTAGTGTCGTGATCCAGTCCTGCTTTAGTGAGATATCGAGACTTGGTTACTGTATTTGTGAGACATGGTTACTTTACTCGTGTGGGTCGCTCCCCTCGAGTGCCACTCCGGAGTAGGCGATTGACACATCAGCCAGTGAGTGCCAGATATTGATTATTGGCCAGTGAGAGCCAGACCTTCTGTATCGGTCAGTGAGTACCAATTTGTGAGCAGATACTTGAGACAGTTTGAGCAGGCAGTACCAGTGTGAGCAGATATTTTTGTTGGATTTTTCAGAGTCCCTCCTATAGGTGAAAACCGAGCTTCTTCTTGACTGATTTTGGACAACGGTTGATTGTAGAATTGTATGTTTAATTGGGCACCGGTTGGTATGTTTGCAGTTGTTGCGGCAGGCGACGTATTTTGTGTTAAGAAATTTGTTTTGGCATATTTCGTGAAAGTGATTAAGTCTTGAAGATTGAAGATGAAGAAGTTTGGATCATATACCTCAATCTCAAGATAGAAGAATTCAAAAGGATCAGGTACGTTTAACTAAACATTTTTGGTGATCCGAATACTTCTTATAGTGTAGAAACACTTGGATGGATTTTTAATTGCATAAAAATCAAAAACTGGACATGGTATATGTTCAGGATCCGGAACAGGGGACTACAGTCCGGACCCCGAACGTTGGGTAGTTCATGCGCAATTCAGTCCGGAACACACCTGGTTCTGTTCCGGACCCCGAACGTGGGTTTTGCTAAAAATGTATGAACAATCCGGACCGTGGCATTTCGTTCCGGACCCCGAACGTATGTTTTTCTGGAAATAGTCTGTTTAGCTATGACAGTCCGGACCGTAGTAATCCAGTCCGGACCGTCGTCCTGAAAAATTCCAAATAAGGTTAGTTTTTGATTCTTATCCTCTTCCAATGGTTTCTAACCTATAAATAAACTCTACGATTCATTTTTTAGGGTAATCCAAAATATGGTCGAAAAAGAGAAATCCACATATAGAGAAGAAAAGAAATAACTAGATTTAATTCTATGTTTCTTCATCTATATTAATTAATTTGATTCTAGATTTTCATACTCAGATTTTGAGTAGAATCAAATTAATGAATACTTAGATGGTATTTCCGATCTATCTTTGATCTAAGTATTCGGCGGATCATCACCACCCAAAAACAATGATTTTCCCAAAATCGGCGCGTGGACTCGCGTGGCCTTGTGGATTCAAGGTGCTACCGCTCTCGTGGATTCGGAGCGAGGTACGTTCGTGGATTCGAGACGTGCTACTGGGTGAAGACCGTGGATTCGGTCAGACGTCGTGGACTCGACGTTGGACGCCGTGGATTCGGCGTTGGACGCTAATCGTGGATTCGAGACGCGTTGCGGAGCGAGCGGAGAAGATCAACTAGGAGCGTATGGAAAAAGGTTGATTCGTCTATGAGTGCGTTATATCACCTTTGTACGTGTTATAATCTTAGTGGATTTCACCGTGTTATCGGTCCCGTGGTTTTTTACTCCTGGTTTTGGAGTTTTCCACGTAAAAATCTTGCGTGTTATTTTCATTTCCGCATTGGATTTTTATTACGCAAAGATTTTTGAGTGTTTATCGTTTACACCTATTCACCCCCCCTCTAGGTGGTTTTTCCCCTATTTAGATCCTTATTATAGAGGTGACCCAACAATTGGTATCAGAGAGGGAATAGGGTTGTAAACAATGGTTGAAGGTGGAAACATCAACAGACCCCCGTTGTTCGATGGAACAAACTATGCCTACTGGAAAGTATGGATGAAAGCCTTTTTAATTTCCATCGACGAACGGGTGTGGCAATCTATCGAGTTAGGATGGTCAAATCCAACTGAAGTTATTGTTGATGTTCACACCATCAAACCTAGGTCGAAATGGACCAAGGAAGAGATTGACTCATCTTCTTACAATGGCAAAGGAATTAACGCCTTATTTAATGCTTTGTCACAAACTGAGTTCTCTCGCGTCTCGGCATGTGAGGCTGCGAAAGAAATCTGGGATGTTCTACAAGTTACACATGAGGGAACAAACCTTGTGAAGATTCAGAAACTGCAAATGCTTACGAGCAAGTTTGACTCTATTTTCATGGCAGAAAATGAATCTTTCACAGATTACTATACACGATTGCAAGACATCGTAAACACATGTGCTAACTTGGGAGAGAAAATTCCAGAATTTAAAATTGTAAGAAAGATTTTAAGGACTCTTCCTGAAAGATTTCGTTCCAAGGTTACGGCCATTGAAACTATTAAACACCCGGACGAAATCCGTGTAGAAGAATTAGTTGGTGCACTTCAAACATATGAAATGACATTTCCTACAAACTATTCTTCTGGAAAAGCATCCTCTTCTAAGTCTTCAGGTTTTGCGTTGAAAACAACAAAAGAAGAAGACGCGGATTCATCCTCCTCAGACGATGACGAGAACCTATCTATGGAGGACTTTGAGAAGCAACTTGCTCTCTTGACAATAAAATTTCGCCGAAACTTTCGAAGGGGTAATTCAAGTAAAACTTCATCCTTCGTAAAGTCGAAGAAAGGCAAAGGTTTTTCAAGCCACAAGTCAAGAAAGCAAGAGAGTTTTTCAAAGGATAAGAAAAGCTCAGAAGGACAAGTCCAATGCTTCAAGTGCCGAGGGTACGGCCATATCTCAACGGAGTGTCCAAATAAGAATCCGTCAAAGAAGAAAGCGATGCAAGCCGTCACTTGGGATGACACCTCAACGTCAAATGAGTCATCTTCCAGTGATGAAGAGAATAACGCAACGGCGTTCCACGCGTCCACAACTTCACCTTTCGTGTGCTTTACGGCAAGTACATCTGATTCCTTGTCCAACTCCTCCCAAGTTGAAAAGAATGCAACGGACAACGAATCGAGTAATTCCGAAGGTGAAGACTTTGCTTTTGCCTACCATAAACTTTTAAAGGATTCAAAGAAACTGGCAAAGCAAAACAAGGGGTTGAGAGGGAGATTGCAGGATCTCGAAGAAGAAGTAAAAAGGGCAACTTTTCTCTCAACCGGTCTTGAAGTGGAAAGGGATAACTTGATAAAAGCAAATGTTTCACTTCAAGAGAAAAATGAGCATTTTGAGAAGGAACATGTAAAAATGGTTGATAAAGCTGGTTACTTCTTGAAGCTCTACTCCGAGGCTCGACAGGAAAAAATGGAGATGCCGAAGACCATTTTCCAACTTAAAGATGACTTAAAGCAATTTTCTTCTGGAAGGAGCATGTTGGATAAGATGCTTGGTCTTGGTCAAACAAACCGTTTCGGCCTTGGATATAATCGAACTGAAGACAATTCTAGTTCGGTTGGGACAGTTTTTGTGCCCCAGTCGGTATCTCCTCCTCCGACGACGGAATTCACTGCAATCAACGACAACAACCTTACCTTACCTACTTCGGGATCGTCAAGTACAAAGGTATGTTTTCGTTGTGGTTATGCAGGGCACATAAGAAGAAATTGCAAGATTTGAGCGAAAAGATCACATCAAGCACCTCTTGCAACGACTACCAAAAAGGTGATTCCTCGGAAATCAAAGGAGAACTTTTCAAAGGAAAAGAGCCTTGGTAGTTCACCCCACAAGACGACATCGTCAAGAAAAAGCGATGAATCAATCAAGACGCTTTCACCTAGGAGAATAACTTCACATTCATTGCCGACGCAGTCCAAAAAGGTTTGGGTGCGCAAAGGTGAAATCTTCCCTTGTCTTATTGTTCATACTTCTTTACATGCCTATGACAACTCGTCTTGGTATCTGGATAGTGGATGTTCCCGTCACATGACCGGTGACAAAAACAGTTTTCAAACTTTAGAGAAAATCTCCGGAGGACATGCTGTTTTCGGAGACAGTCGTTCTTCCAAAATTGTTGGAAAAGGAACAATCGCTATTCCAGAAGGCCCGGTTTTGAATAATGTCCTATTTGTTGAAGGCCTTAAGACTAACCTCATTAGTATAAGTCAACTTTCTGACAATGGTTTTTCAGTTAATTTTTCTTCTGTAGAATGTATTGTAACTGATAAGGACCATGTATTCTTTTTGAAAGGGGTTAGATCTGAAAATAATTGCTATGTTGTTTCAAATAGAATTTCTGAAAAGTGTAACCTAGTTTCTTTAGATAATGAAACTCTTTGGCATGAAAGATTAGGTCACATAAATTTTAAAGAACTAGTAAGAATTTCAAATAAAGACGTGGTTAAGGGGGTTCCTAAACTTTCCTTTAAAGATAACATTGTGTGTGGAGGTTGTCAAAAGGGAAAACAATCAAGGGTTGCACACAAGAACTTGAACCACGTTGGTACCAATCGACCCTTGGAATTACTGCACATGGACTTAATGGGGCCGACTCGTCAACCATCTTTGGGAGGTAAATGGTACATTTTTCTTTTGGTTGATGATTTCTCTAGATATTCATGGGTAACATTTTTAAAAGAGAAAGCGGATACTTTCGATTCTTTACATGAGGTTTGTCATCGTATTATGATTGAAAGAAATGAAAAGATTGTTCGTGTTCGAAGTGATAGAGGTGGGGAATTCATTAATTCTAAATTCATTGATTTTTGCACTTCCAACGGCATAAAACATGAATTCTCAGCACCCTATACACCTCAGCAGAATGGTGTAGTCGAGCGCAAAAACAGGGTTGTTCAAGAGATGGCGCGTGTGATGCTTCATAGCCGGAAACTCCTGTTACATTTTTGGGCTGAAGCTGTGAACACCGCCGTCTATGTAATTAATCGAGTGTATTTACGCCCGGGAACTTTAAATACACCATATGAGCTGTGGTTTTGTAGAAAACCGAATATCAAATATTTTCGTATCTTTGGGAGTCGTTGTTATATTTTGCGTGATCGCGAAAATCTTGGTAAATTCGACTCTCGAAGTGACGAAGGGATTTTCATGGGTTATTCTACAAACAGTAGAGCATATCGGGTATTTAACTTGGAATCTAAAATGATGGTAGAATCTATTAATGTTAAAGTAGATGAAGCTTTTCATTTTGCATCTGATAAATCTACCCCTGATAAGTCTCTAGATGATGATACTCCTGTAAATGCATCTTCTCATAATAACTCTTTTGATAAAGTTGATGCATCTAATGGTTCTTCTAGTTTATCTGAAATGCAGGAATCTTCACATGTACCTCCGAGTACTCCGTTACCTCAAACGCTACGGATCTCCAAGGATCATCCGGAATCAAACATTATTGGAGACCCACAAGAAGGAGTCAGGACTCGGAGACAGTTGGTTTGTGGAGTCGCATGTTACGTCTCCATGATAGAACCAAAGAACATCGATGAAGCTCTTCAGGATGACTACTGGATTGAAGCAATGCAGGAAGAGCTCCATCAGTTCGAACGAAACAAAGTCTGGGAATTAACGAAGCCTACGAAGCAACACAACGTGATTGGTACTAAATAGATTTTCAAGAATAAGAAAAACGAGGATGGTACCATTGTCAGGAACAAAGCACGCTTAGTTGCTCAAGGCTACTCACAAATAGAAGGAATAGACTTTGATGAAACGTTCGCCCCGGTAGCTAGACTCGAGTCAATTCGTATTTTATTCGCAATTGCTTGTCATTTTAAAATAAAACTCTTTCAAATGGACGTTAAGAGCGCGTTTTTAAATGGGTTTTCGAACGAGGAAGTTTATGTGGCTCAACCGAAAGGTTTCATAGACCATAAACAACCTAACTATGTTTTTCGTTTGAAAAAGGCTCTTTACGGTCTAAAACAAGCACCGCGAGCGTGGTACGAAAGGTTGACAAAGCACCTTTTGGAGAAGGGCTATACTCGAGGGGGAGCAGACCGGACTCTCTTTGTGAAGCATTATCAGGATAACTTCATTGTGGCACAAATCTATGTCGATGACATTGTATTTGGTGCAACTAGAGACAATGATGCTTCTTAATTCGCAGAAACCATGGAAAGCAAATTTGAGATGTCTATGATGGGCGAACTGACATACTTTCTTGGATTGCAAGTGAAACAAAATGAAGAAGGGATCCATTTGTGCCAATCCAAGTATGCAAGGGAGTTGGTGAAGAAATTCGATTTAGAAAACTCTAAAGATTTTCTGACTCCAATGGGAACTAGCAATAAGGGATTAGGAAGTGAATCTCTTAGTGAGAATGTAGACGAGAAGCTTTATCGTAGCATGATTGGAAGTCTACTCTACCTCACGGCTAGTCGCCCGGACATATCCTTTAGTGTTGGGATCTGCGCGAGATATCAATCAGCACCAAAGGAGGTTCACCTGAAAGCGGTGAAAAGGATCATCCGGTACGTCAAAGGAACCGTGAATTTCGGAATTTGGTATCCTATGGGAACATCTCTTGACATTATAGGATATTCAGATGCCGATTGGGCAGAATCTGTGGATGATCGGAAAAGTACGAGTGGTGCATGTTTTTATCTTGGCCATTGCCTTGTTGCATGGCATAGTAAAAAGCAAAACTGCATTGCACTCTCGACTGCCAAAGCGGAATATATTTCAGCGAGTAGTTGTTCAACCCAACTCATTTGGATGAAAAGCGTGTTGAGCGACTTCCGAATTTCAGCAACTTCGGTAACAATTCTTTGTGACAACACAAGTGCTATAAATATTTCTAAAAACCCTGTGTTGCACTCAAGAACAAAACACATTGAACTTAGATATCATTTTCTAAGAGAGCTAGTTGAGTCAAATATTCTACAAATTTCCTACATTTCAACTGAAGATCAATTAGCTGACATTTTAACAAAACCTTTGGATCAAAAACGATTTATTCATTTGCGTAAGGCAATAGGAATGCTTTCCTTGAAATAACTTCTTTTTGAAACCATTGCTTAGGTTAGGTTTTGTTTTGTGTTTTTGTTCCTTATCTATGCTTAGACATAGAACATTAATTGAGCATTAGTATTATTGACTTTAATTGCATCCTTTCATATATTTTGAAATCTATCATGCTTTGGATATCATAATAATTCATTTGATGCAATGATCATTTATGTCAATTAAGTCATCTTTGTTTTGATCAAAGTCAATTTCTCTCTCAAATGATCTCTTGGTATAGTTTTTATCTTATTTGACAATTGAGTCGAGTATGAAATCGAGATCAATTTTTGGTTGAATACCTTATATATTAAATAATTGATAGCCAATTGAGGGGGAGTTCATTTAAGTTGATATGCTCAAAAGATGTGGAAAGAGTTACATCCCAATGAGGAGTGTGAAAACTACCACCACATGGAGGAAAGAGCTACCACCTCGGTCGTCCGAGTACTGTGTGCAGCTACCACATGTATACCAACCATGGTTTTTCAAGTTGATTAGATAAAATGCTTTTTGGAATACTTGACCCTGTCAAATTCCAAGGTTGGTATAAGGTGGGGATTTTATTGAAAAATGCTCATAGAGCCACTCCTTACAATAAATTGACTAGATATATTATCTAACTTATCTAGGATTTCAAACATCTATTGATTTTGGTGTTTCATTTTCTTTGCAAGATTAATGATTTGATAAATGCATTACTCATAAGATCATGATAGATGTCATTGAACTTGTTCAACTTTAAGGGATTTAATTTTTATAAATTTACGTTTCATTATTTGGATATTATTGATAGATTTAGCATAATCTATTTCTCTTGACATGAAATGATGATTTTTGTTTAAAGTTGACATGCAAAAGTGCTTACAATCTTTTTCTGGATTTTCTGGAATTTTTCTGAATTTTTTCTGAAGAAAGTTGGAGCCGATCCGGACTGGACAATCCGCTCCAAATCCCGAGCGCAGAAATTTCTGCGGGTAGCCGATCCGGACTGCATTCATAGGGCGTTCCGGACCGCGGCTAGGGTTTTATAAGAAACAAAAGAGTTTTGATTTCTTTTTACAACAATCTTTTGTTTCCAAGTCTCCAGAGCTTCTCTCTCTAGAAATCATCCAATTTGGAGCCTTTCCAACTCGAGTTCTTCGAATCAAAGTGAGTTTTTATGATCAAAACTTCAGTTTTTCACAGTTTTTCTCTATTTGCTCAAAACGTGAAGGAAATCTTGTAACTTCTTCGTTAGAGATTGGTTTTTGGTCAAATTTCTTTTGAAATAAGAACTCTGAGTAGATTAGTTTTGATTACATGCTAGATATTCTCTTGATTAACGGATTTTTAGGCTTCAATTTCTGAAAATTCGGTTTTAGGGCATATAATAGGAATTTTTGAAAATCATGGGATTGATCTATTTTTAAAATTCTTTTTGCAAAACTAATTGGATTCCTAGTCTCTCTACATGATAATGATTGTTTAGGTACAATTTTTCAAATTTTTGAAAATAACAATTTTTTCGTGTTCTTGAGTTGTTGCTTGCAGGATTCTCCCTTTCACAAGAAATAGCAGAGATGATGATCACTTGGGTAATCTTTCTTCTGACTGCTATTGTAGGGCCCCTGAACCCCATGTAGTTTTTCCCGTGAATCCACTGTGTTAAACACCTGTTGATGGTGTGTCTGGCCCATAGTGCATCAAAGGGATGCCACAGATGGACCCTGTGAGTTATTGTTAGCTGGATTGGCCTTCGGCTGCTTTTGCCAAATTTTAGAAAAGGTTTTAGGCCAAATAGATGTTGGATTTGGATTCAGCGCGGAAAAACGCTTGAAACCGACTATTTACTTGTTAAATTCTGAGTCCGGATGCCCAAAAATGGACTCCCGGAAGTTTTCAGCGAATTCTGGTGCATGGGGAGGGCCGTAGACCGGCAGGGTGCCATGTGGCGGCCTATTATTGGCCGGTTCACGATGCGCGGTCCACAGAGCAGCGCCGGCTGGTGCATGGGCCCGGCGCGGGGACACGTGGCGCCCCAGGATTGGCCGACGCGTGATGTGCGGTCTACGGAACCCCGCGCTGGTGCATAGACCAGGCGCGGGGACACGTGGCAGCAGCTCATTGATGGGCATTTTTAGCACGGTCCACGGAGTTGTGCACCGGCGCCTCGGGGCGCGTGCGGGGCAGGTGGCGCGACCGGCGAGGCCGCCGGCCGGTCGACGGGTCGCGCGGGTGGGCAACGTGGCGCCCACCCATTGGCGGGCGCCACCCACTTTGTTGACCAAGTGAGGGACACGTGGCATCACCCGGGAAGGCTTGCACCGTTGTTGCCTGTTCGGGGACACGTGTCGCTCCCTGGTGATTTCGGGCGCTGGTCGGACGAGGAAAAATCCGACCTTGCGGATTCGGGCGCCCGAAAAAGTGCGCCCGAATCCGATTGGAAGCCCATTTGGGCTTGGGCCTATAAATAGGCCCTTTGAGCCTTCATTTGGGACTTTTCCAGGCCTTTTCTGAGGGAGAGCCCAAGAGAGAGTTTGCTCATCTTTTTATTCTACATCTTGTGGAGGAGATCCAAGATTTTTGGTGGCACGCACTTCGAGGTTGGCATTTTTCCGGCGCACTGCGACGCACTTTCCTTATTTGCCCTTTTCGTCGCGTTTCGGTCCGAGGACTCCCCTGGCCTTCTCCGACCACCGTTTTCGACGATTCTTGCGCCGTTGTGTTCCTGAGAGGTAGGGCTTTGTTTTTTGTGTTGATCGTTTCTTCGTATTTCGGACTTTTGGCATGGTTCCCGAGGCACTATTGACCCCCTGTTTGCTGTGTACTGTTTTGGACAGCACCGGAGTATTTTGCCGATATCTTCGCACCCGGACATCGGATTGCGGCGTGCTAGTACTCGATTTCTATCTACGCGTCGCAGGGAACATCATCGTATTTTTATTGGAATTTTCTGAGTTCTCTTCGAAGGTGAAAATCCCACTTTTTCAGAGCAAAGTTTTACAGATTTTTGTACTTGGGATTATTGAGGTAGTGACCTTGTTGATTTTGTAACTTGACCTACGAAGCTCGGTTTGGGACGTGTAGGTACTCGTTTCGAAGGGCTCGACGAGACGATCGCAGTGGTATTTTTGTTGGATTTTTCAGAGTTCCTTTTATAGGTGGAAATTAAGCATCTTCTTGACTAAATTTTGGGGACTGTGAATGTTTGGGGAATTGTTGTTTAAATGGATATCGGTTGGTGTATTTGCAGGGTTATTGCATTTCTTGTTTTGTGGGGTGATTGTTGGAGACTGTGGATTCTGGCAGCGAGGGATCTTGTTTTACCTCAAGAGGGGAGAACAAAGTATGGTACGCAACCACTAGCACATGAAGTGCACAATCGACCCAATCGAGCTGACTGCCACATCTGGTCCAGTCAAACCTGCGCCCCACCTACGACCACCTCCCACTGCCGGGAAGGAATTACGTAGGGTGTCCAAACGGACTAACTCGCTATCGAGTAGTGGCTCATACAGGCTATAGTCAAAATCCACGCTCCCTCTCAGAACGGATAGAATCATGATGCTCAACCTCTCACATAACGGTCAAGGTACTCACAACGACACGGGACCACCGTCAAACCGAACGGCTCCCAACGACACTAGCACTGGTCTAAACACAGCTACTAGACCTCACTCAGCCCCCGGACACGAGTGCAACAATAAAAGTATCTGACCGAAATAAACCCAATCAAACGAACCGGTATAAAACCCGGTACTGCCTGCTCTGTCAACAATCTCACGAACTCAGTATCTCCACTGTCCAAATGACCGGAACCCAACACGGTCTGACCGGAACCTAACACGGCCTAAAGCTTACTCTGTCAACAATCTCACGAACTCAGTATCTCCACTGTCCAAATAACCGGAACCCAACACGGTCTGACCGGAACCTAACACGGTCTAAAGCCTACTCTGTCATCAGTATCACAAGTATCTCTATATAGCAGGACTAGATCATGACTACGATCAAAGTGGGAAAGCCCAACCAGTAAAGAAGACCCTAGTCCTCAATCGGATGCAAAAATACTCAAATAGTGGGAAACTCCGTCCACTAGAGAAATCTGATACATAAATAAATATCCGGTCGACCGCCCAAAGTCCGCGGTCACCGCAAAACCCTGCCAACCGCAATCCAGCACAACCCGTCCCGGACACCAATGTCCTGGCTATACTACCCCAGACCCCTGCTCGCACCCGAGCAACACAGACCGCCTGACTCACAAAGAAGGAGAAAAGGAAAAGCATGATTTCTCCTAAGTCAGGTTCCAATAAGTAGTGTAGCAGTAAAAGATGTCCTAACTACAGGTCCATACAAGCATGCTTTTGTCCTCAGAAACGATAAAAGTGGGTGAACATATATTAGCAATGCATGCTAAAGTATTCCTACTATGGTATACCAATCTTACCCAAGTAGGCCATTCCTTGCTTACCTCTCGCTCATATCGGTTATACATCAAATATGCCTGCTATCAGTCATAGAGGGGTGACATCCCCACAAGTGTACTTACATTCACCCTAATGTAAGAACCTTACACAGTTACCAAATTAAGCCTACCCACCTGAAGTGCTCAATCCAAGGCAAACCTGGGGTCGGTGAAGAGCGTGGCCACTTGCACGCACAATCCGCTGAACCCGTATCCACGGTACATGTCGCGCAAACCTCGGCTCCTAGCAGTGTTCCAAAAATACTCGCGAACCCTCCTGGGTACAACAAAAGGTCCAAAGTTACACTTTATGCTAAAATATCCAAGCATAAACCATCTGCTGAAACCAGTCCCGAAGATGTGAAATTTTCACCTGAAGAACGGACTCTGAAAAATCCAACAAAAATACAGTCGCGACCGTCGCGTCCAGCCCTTCGAAACGAGTACCTGCACGTCAAAATCCGAGTCCCGGTGGCCGAGTTACAAATTCCACAACGCGGTGAGCGCGAAAGTCCACAACAAACACAACTGTAATACTCTGCACAGTAAAGGGGAAAGAAGTATACCTTCGGGCGAATCTCAGAAAATTCCCCAAAAACACGACCGTAATCCTTGCGACGCGTAGATCCAAAGAGTGTAAAGGCACGCCTCAATCCGAGTTCGTATAACAAGTTGCACGCAAAACGGTGCACACTTTACGAGTCCTCGCGCATAACGATGCACGGCCACCAAACCTACACGCAAAACGATGTACGCCATTAAAACCCGCACGCAAAACGATGCACGCCAACATGACCTGCACGCGAAACGGTGCACGTACCTCGAATCTGCATGCAAAACGGAGCACGCTTCCCTTATGGTTGCACGCAAAACGAGGCGCGTCCAAAACGCCAGCAACAATCCACGCAGTAAAACGGCACAGTAAAACACGGTCCCTAACACGCAAGAGGGTGTGGGGTCAAAACCGAAATCCAAAAAGGAAACTCAAGATTGCCAAAAATACCGCAAAAACAACAAACGGGACCTACCTCGACCCGTCGCGCCGTCCAACGCGTCCAACCGGCTCCTTGGAACACCTTGTGCGCTCCACGGGGGCAACGGCGCGCTCGCGCACCCACGAAAACTCCCCCACGAATCGCCCACTCCCTCCCCTTAGCCTCTCAGTGCGAGCAAAAGGAGAAAAAAGGGAGAAATGGGGTGATTCGGGCCATTATAGGCCAAAATTCCATATTCGGGCGCAACTTCCGGGCGCCCGAATCTGGTTTCCGGGCTGCTACAGTAACCAGCCTCGCGGTCCACGCATCCACGCCGCGCCAGCGAGGCGCCACGTCACCCGCGTTCGGCCAACAGGGGAGCGACACGTGTCCCTGGACCCGTGCACCGCGACCACGGGACCGCGGCGGCCAATCGGCGGCCGCCACGTGGACCGCACTAGCGCCCGCTCTGACGCACGGCCACAGTGATGCGTCACATCGCCGCTGACCCGCGAATGGGAGGCCGACACGTGGCCTGCCCCCGCTGACGCCGCGCCAGGGCCCGCGCGCCTTCCCCGCGCAAGCCTGCGCCCCTGCCAGGCACGCGCCCCGAGGCGAGCTACACCAGCTCGGTGCACCGAGTGCACCACACCGCACCAACCACAAGCTGCCACGCGTCCACCCTTCGGTCCACCGTACACCCGCGCTTTCCCGTGGACCGCGCCTGTTGCGCCGGCCAACCGGGAGCCGCCACGTGTCCCGCGCCCGGGTGCACGCTTCCGCGGTGGACCGAGCGGCTGCGCCTCAGCCCGCCGCCGCGCTCCGCCGCCAGCCGCCGCCGCCGGCGCTGCCCCAGCCGCTGGAACAGTGTCCAATACCTCGAAAACCGTGCCAGGTCAACCAGACTCCGAAAATAACAAGTGAATAGTCCGTTTTTATCGTTTTCGCGCGCTGAATTCAAATCCGAAGTCCGATTTGCCAAACTCCAACTCTAAAAATTGCCGAAGGCATCCGGAAAGATGTTTTTTTTCCAAACTTCACGATAAGCCCAATTTTAATATCCATTGCGCGCAAAACCACTTCTAAGCATTCGACGGAGTCATCTGACTACTCTCGTGATCAATTAAACACTCTGAGTCCATCACTAGTGTCAAATTGGTGCACAAACGCCACCGACACGCCACTTAGGCCTCCAGGAGCTACTAGTCAACCAGTAAACTCATCGTGGGGATCCAGGTCCTCACAGCGGGGACACGTGGCGGCAGGTGGTTGGCGGGCTCACGCGGTACGGTCCACGGGGGTGCACGCTGGCGCCTCGGGGCACGTGCGCGCGTGCGGGGCAGGTGGCGCGACCGGCGAGGCGGCCGGCTGGTCGGCGGGTCGCGCGGGTTGGCCACGTGGCGCCCGGCCATTAGCGGGCGCCAACCCCTTTGACCCTTTGCGGGACACGTGGCAGCACCCGAGCGGCCCTGCACTGGCTGTTCCCTGTTCGGGACACGTGTCACCTGCAGGGCGTTTCGGGTGCTGGTCGGACGGGGCGGCAGCGCAGCAAATTTGCGACTATTGGATTCGGGCGCCCGAAAAGGTGCGCCCGAATTCGAAAATAGTGCTTCATGGGCTTTGGCCTATAAATAGGCCCCTTGGGCCTTCTTTTGTGGTTTTTCTGGGCCTTTTCAAACATAGAGCTCTATAGGGTTTTTGCTCACCTATTTGTTCTACACCTTGTGGAGGAGTTCCAAGATTTTTGGTGGCACGCACTTCGAGATTGCATTTTTTTGGTGCACTACGACGCACTTTCCTTATTTGCCCTTTTCGTCGCATTTCGGTCCGAGGACTCCCCTCGGCTACCCCGAAGGAATTTTTGGGTGACTCTTACGCCGGTGTGTTCCTGAGAGGTAGGGCTCATTTTTTGTGTTGGTCGTTTCATCGTATTCCAGACTTTTGGCACGGTTTCTGAGGCACTTTTGACCCCCCTGTTTGCTGTGTGGTTTTTGGACAGCACCGGAGTATCTCGTAGATATCTTTGCGCTCGGACATCGGATTGAGGCGTGCCAATACTCGATTTATATCTACGCATCGCAAGGAACATCATCGTATTTTTCCTGGATTTTCTTGAGTTTTCCTCGAAGGTGAAAATCTCACTTTTTCAGAGCAAAGTTCTACAAATTTTGTACTTGGGATTTTTGAGGTGGTCACTTTGTCGATTTTGTAATTTGACCTACAAAACTCGGTTTGGGACATGCAGGTACTCGTTTCGATCGGCTCGTCGCGAGGATCGCAACGATGATTTTTCCAGAATTTTCTGAGGATTGTACTGAGGTGAATTTCCTTGTTTTCCGTGCTGTTTGGAAAACAGTAAATTGTTGTCTTATGGATGTTGTTAGTTATGCCGTGTGCAATCTTTGTTACCGCAGTTCTCGTATTGTGGAGATTGTTGGAGATTGAGGATCTTGGCAGCGAGGGATCTCGTATTGTTGTAGTGCACGCTTTTCGAGGTGGGTGGTTGTTATGGACCTCAACTTTGATTTACTCACTAGGAATACTGGAATAATTCCCTTGGTTGAATGCAGATTAATATATCGTGGTTATTATGCATGCTTGTATAGTTGGACTTGTGACATGTTAGTATGTGGTATACTTTTGATATCCTTATTATCTGGGAATAGCATGCTTAAAATACTGTATAATCAATGATATTTACCTTTCTTTCATCACCATGAGGACACTTGCATGCTTGTTTGGACATCTAGTTAGGCCCCATTTTTCTGCTACACTATTGTTGGAAATTGACTTAGGAGAAACCATGTTGGCACATTTTCTCCTCTTATTGAGGTACTTGTGGTGTTGCTCGGGTTGAGCAGGGTTGTAGGATAGTGTAGCCGGGTATATTGGGTGGATTGCCATACCAGATTGTGGGTTGTGGGGTATTGCGGCGACCGCGGATATTGGGTGGTTGACCGGATGTTTATTTGTGCCTTGGATTTGGGGATTGGTTTTCTCTAGTGGACAGAGGTTCCCACTTGTTGTTGTATTATTGCATTAGACCGGGGGATCGGGTTATCTTTAGTGGAGGGATTTTCCACTTCCATTAGTGTCGTGATCCAGTCCTGCTTTAGTGAGATATCGAGACTTGGTTACTGTATTTGTGAGACATGGTTACTTTACTCGTGTGGGTCGCTCCCCTCGAGTGCCACTCCGGAGTAGGCGATTGACACATCGGCCAGTGAGTGCCAGATATTGATTATTGGCCAGTGAGAGACAGACCTTCTGTATCGGTCAGAGAGTACCGATTTGTGAGCAGATACTTGAGACAGTTTGAGCAGGCAGTACCAGCGGTTACTGGTCCTTCGATTGGGTATATTCAGACAGATAGTTTTACTGATGCATGCATTCAGTTACCCTTTTCGATATTGCATTTAGAGGCATAGTAGTGGTAGCTTTCCTTTATCGGCAGTTTTATAGCTTACCACCTTTCTCCTTATCTTTTTGCATCTGGTAGACCTAGTGGGTGTGTCAGGGTTTGAGGCTTTACCCACTAGGGGAGGCTACTATTTTTATAGTAGTTCTCACCCCCATCATCTTTTTCTTTGTTTTTTCCCCTTGTTTTGCAGAGTCCTCTGCGGGAGTTGCTGGGTCGTCAGCAACAGATCGAGGTAAGAGGATATCGGACTAGTTAGAGTGTCCACCCGACAGTTGCTAGCTGGATTTTTGGTGTACCCTATTGTCACGCCCCGGAGGTTCTCGTTAAGCGGAAAAGCGTATACTTTTTTTTTTCTTTTAAAGAACTTGCTTCCGGTGCGCGCCAGACCTGCCACATATACAAATTCACCCCACGAACGGACGGAGTCTCCTTTGTATATGCACGGCGTCACAACCACAATACACACTTTAATCACACAGTCACGTTGAGAGTCAAAGGGGAATTACAATTCATAACAACTATTAACACCATCACGATATTGAACTAGGATAAAGCCATAAGTTTTCCAAATCGGTGTCCACACGACACCCGGTTTTAAAGACATTTTCGCAAGTCTCTTTTAGGCGGCAACATAACTTTGAAAGGATAAATCCACGGGTTTAAAGCAGCGCCCACACGACACTCAGTTTTGAAACCATTTTCGCAATCATTTTTCCACGTGAAAACATGCCGCATGCAATACTAATAGAATCCTATTAAAGATGGTTTAACACTAAGACCAGAATTCAATCCAACATCCACATAGTCCCACAATAAAGGCAATCACAAAACTCACTAACCAAATAACCAGGATAATCAAACGTAAGAAAAAGGAAATGTCACTAGCCCCACACGGGCTAAAACCCTCTAGTCGCAGCCTCGCCATCGTCCCGGGTCCTACCTCGACCTAACCTGTCACTATGTGGGAAGTCAGTGACAAGAAGAGTAGATGTAACCAAATACAAAGCGATAAATAAAAGCAAACCGATAAACCCGAGCATCCAACTTTCCCTCATGAATCCCTCGCATTCCCTGTAAATCGAAACCAAGCGCCTGCCATGTCCGAGGACCCCAGGCCAAGAATGTCTGCCATGTCCGGGGACCTCAGGAAAAGAACGCCTGCCATGTCCGGGGACCCCAGGCTACGAATGCCTGCCATGTCCAGGGACCTCAGGAAAAGAACGCCTACCATGTCCGGGGATCCCAGGCTACGAATGTCTGCCATGTTTGGGGACCCCAGGCTACGAATGCCTGCCATGTCCGGGGACCTCAGGTAAAGAACGCCTGCCATGTCCGGGGACCCCAGGCTACGAATGCCTGCCATGTCCGGGGACCTCAGGTACACGGGTCAATCGGACCACTTCTCCGGAAAAGTACACCCATGCGGTGGCCAAACCGCCTGTGTACGTGTAAGCAAACCTTGAGTAGAATGACCACAGCCATTGTGTAACATAGAGCACCGCGACGCTCAGTCGCAACAGATAGTAATAAAGAGGGATATTAATGCGGATAGGGGTTAGACAATAACAATTTGCACCTCTACTCTACTCTCGCATATTACGAGATGAAACCATACTTCAAAACACAACAAAAGTACCCACCTGAAACGAAGATAACGACCGCGCCCGTGACCCTCCTAAGCAATCAGAACTTCACGTGGCCTAATAAAATAACTAAAAGCACAATTTAACACCTTACCCTAAACAGGCAAAATCAGTGGTCCCGACCACTGTAACATGAATCCCTTCCATCCCAAAATAATAAACCAATGAAAAACTAAAATCACTATGCCAAGCGGACCGCGTCGTCAATCAAAAATCATCGAGTCAAAACTATCAAGCAAAACCGTAAAACTCGGATCAAACCAGATCTCCGACGGTAAAACCGATGGTTAACAACAACCGGACCGCGACTATATCATCGCGAACTCCATCGGACCCAAATCCGCTAACAGGAAACCAACAAAACCCAATTTCTCATCTAGTAGCCAACTCGGGACGACGACGGTCAAGCCGAGGAAACCCCGACGGCGAAACTGATGGGAAAAAGGCCCGACGGCGCGACCCCAACGATTTTGTCCAGGTGCGGAGCGACGGCGAAACTAGCACATGACATGGCAAAATGGTGGCTTAGATGACTCCGAGTAGCCATGCTAAGAAAACGGCGGAAACGGTGATCCCAACGGTGAAAACGGCGCTCAAAACAGTGAAAAACGGACCAAAACGGAGCTACCGGGCTTTCGGGCTGACGGAAGGTGCACGGACCAGGCATGGACCGGGTTCACGCTCCCGGGCGGCGGCGTGTGCTGACCGGGCGCATCCTCCGCGTGCGCCGAGCGGAGCTGGGCTGGGCCGCGCACGGTGAGACCCGCGCCGGGTTCACCCGTTCCCGGTCGCGGCGGCAGCGCCGGGTGCACGCCCAGGCGTGGACCGCGCCTGCGGGCTGGGCTGGCGCACCCGCCTGTGCGCCGGGTCTGCGCCCCCAGGCTGCGGAGCCGTGCGCCGGGTGCACGCCCCGAGTGTGGACCGCGCCTGCGGGCTGGGCTGGCGCACGCACCTGTGCGCCGGGTCTGCGCCCCCAAGCTGCGGAGCCGTGCGCCGGGTGCACGCCCGCCCATGGACCGCGTGGCTGGGGAGACCGTATGGGGTGAACAGTAACACCCCGTTTTGCATTTTCTTCTCCGTTTTCGCCCTCGCGCGGCTCCGGCGACGACCCCGCGAACATAACAACGGCGGTGGCGGCCTCCCGTTTAACAACGGCGGCGGCGGCCTCCCGTTAACTCCCCCATGCTCCGACGGAACACCCAATTAACCCCAAACAAATTCGCGGTAACCTAACGATAAAACCATTGATCGAAACATCGATCGGAAACCTGATCAAAAGACCGATTAAAAACCATCGATCGAACCCAGTCAAGAACACAAACAAATCATCGACCAAAACCAATCAAAAACCCGTGATCAATTTACCTATTAAACCTATCTCAAAAGAGCACGGAAAAACCCACGATTAAACCGACGAAGGAGAGATAACGATCACTAACCTTGCTCCGATGGAGGAGGCAACGCAATCCCGATCTCCGTTCTTTGCGGTGGTGAGAATCCGGATCCGCCCTTCGATGGCGGTGACGTCTCGTTGCCGGCTCCCGGCACGTTGATCGAAGAACGGGTTTCTTCGCTTCCTCCGGTTAGGGTTTCCTTTTCTTTTCTCTTTTCTCTCTTTTCTTTCTTTTCTATCTCTGAACTAGGGTTTGTTTTTGGTCTTCGGTACGCACAAGAGGGAAGGGTTTGAGGAGGCGATCTTTTAAAACTAGGGTTTTCCTTTCGGTAAACGGGGTATAATTATCTTTTTATTCTCAATTTATTTTCTTTTATTTTATTTTATTTTCCCTTCTTATACGTACGTAAAAAGGAAAAATCTCCATATTCGGATATTTATTATTTAATAATAAATATCTATTCCCATGAGATAATTTTAAAATTCCTCGAAAAGCGTGCCAGATCTTTTGCACGGATTCCGATGCGCGCTAAGTTACCGTGACCTTAGAAACCCCATTCCGGGAGATCCCTAGGTCGGATTTCAGATCCGATCGCACTGCCGGTCATCATTTTTCGGGCTCTATCCTAGAAAAATATCCGCACAGTTCAACGATCGACTTAAGAAAACTCAATAAAATAAGCCCCTAACAACCAATTCATCCCGAAAGGAATTAAAGAAATGCAGGTTAGGTCGTGACATTACATCACTCACCCCTTAAAAGAAGTTTCGTCCTCGAAACTTAACTTCAACCCACGCCCAACGAGTCTGAAAAACACTCCCTCGCATTCTATTCCAGTTCCCAAGTCGCCTTGCGCCCTTTATGGTTCCTCCACAGCACCTTCACATAGGGAATATTCTGGTTGCATAACTTCTTGTCTTCTCGTGTCAAGATCCATACTGAACTCGTGAACGCTACTCGACTGCCTTCTACCAAGCTTCTTGCCCACGATGACGAAAAGAAAAGCGAGCAGAGGGCGTTCCTACAAGCTAAGTTCACAAGTTCCGGTAAGCCCTGTTCCCGGAGGCGCACTTGGAACTTCAAGCAGTCAACTACCGCTTAAAGATTGCTGTGACCAAGGAACACCTCTCCGGATGCCTTCGGCAATTTTTAGAGTTGGAATTTGGCAAATCGGACAGCGGATTTGGATTCGGCGCGCGAAAATGGTGAAAATGGACTATTCACTTGCATTTTTCGGAGCCCAGATGACGCGCACGATTTTCGAGGCACCTTGACACTGTTCCGGCGGCGGCGGCGGCGGCGGCGGGCAGCGGCGGAGCGCGGCGGCGCGGGCTCGGGCAGGCACAGGTGCGGCGGCGGGCAGGCGCGCGGGCAGGCGCGCGGTCCACGGGCCGGCGTGCATCGGAGGGTGGACACGTGGCGGCTTTTGATAGGTCGGTGCCGTGGACCTGGTTTACGGAGCTGGCGGGGGACCGCCTCGGGAAGCGCGCCTGGCAGAGGCGCAGACCCGCGCGGGCCCTGGCGCGGCGTCAGCAGGGGCAAGCCACGTGTCGGCCTCCCATTCGCGGGTCAGCGCGCGATGTGACGCATCACTGTGGCCGTGCGTCAGAGCGGGCGCAAGTGCGGTCCACGTGGCGGCCGCCGATTGGGCGCCGCGGTCCCGTGGTCACGGTGCACGGGTCCAGGGACACATGTCGCTCCCCGGTTGGCTGAACGCGGGTGACGTGGCGCCTCGCTGGCGCGGCGTGGACGCGTGGACCGCGGGGCTGGTTACTGTAGCAGCCCGAAAACCAGTTTCGGGCGCCCGGAAGTTGCGCTCGAATCTGGGATTTCGGCCTTTAAAGGCCCGAATCGCCCCATTTCATCTCTTTTCTCCTTTTTGCTCGCACAGAGAGGCTAAGGGGAGGGAGAGGGCGATTCGTGGGGGGATTTTCGTGGGTGCGCGAGCGCTCCGTTGACCCCGTGGAGCGCACAAGGTGTTCCAAGGAGCTGGTTTGACGCGTTGGACGGCGCGACGGGTCGAGGTAGGTCCCGTTTGTTGTTTTGCGGTATTTCTGGCACAGTCTTGAGTTTCCTTTTGGATTTCGGATTTGACCCCACGCCCTCTTGCGTGTTAGGGACCGTGTTTTACTGTGCCGTTTTACTGCGTGGACTGTTGCTGGCGTTTTGGACGTGCCTCGTTTTGCATGCAACCTTAAGGGAAGCGTGCTCCGTTTTGCATGCAGATTTGAGGTGCGTGCACCGTTTCGCGTGCAGGTCGTGTTGGCATGCACCGTTTTGCGTGCGGGTTTTAATGGCGTACATCATTTTGCGTGCAGGTTTGGTGGCTGCGCATCATTTTGCGCACGGACTCGTAAAGTGTGCACCGTTTTGCATGCAACTTGTTGTACGAACTCGGATTGAGGCGTGCCTTTACACTCTTTGGATCTACGAGTCGCAAGGATTACGGTCGTGTTTTCGGGGAATTTTCTGAGATTCGCCCGAAGGTATACTTCTTTCCCCTTTACTGTGCAGAGCATTATAGTTGTGTATGTTGTGGACTTTCGCGCTCACCGTGTTGTGGAATTTGTAACTCGGCCTCCGGGACTCGAATTTTGACGTGCAGGTACTCGTTTCGAAGGTCTCGACGCGGCGATCGCGACAGTATTTTTGATGGATTTTTCAGAGTCCGTTCTGTAGGTGAAAATTGCACATCTTCGGGGCTGGTTTCAGCAGATGGTGTATACTTGGATATTTTAGCATAAAGTGTAACTTTGGACCTTTTGTTGTACCCAGGAGGGTTCGCGAGTGTTTTTGGAACACTGCTAGGAGCCGAGGTTTGCGCGACATGTACCATGGATACGGGTTCAGCGGATTGTGCGTGCAAGTGGCCACGCTCTTTACCGACCCCAGGTTTGCCTTGGATTGAGCACTTCAGGTGGGTAGGCTTAATTTGGTAACTGTATAAGGTTTTTACATTATGGTGAATGTAAGTGCACTTGTGGGGATGTCACCCCTCTATGACTGATAGCAGGCATATTTGATGTACAACCGATGTGAGCGAGAGGTAAGCAAGGAATGGCCTATTTGGGTAAGATTGGTATACCATAGTAGGAATACTTTAGCATGCTTTGCTAATATATGTTTCACCCTCTTTTATCGTTTCTGAGGACAAAAGCATGCTTGTATGGACATGTAGTTAGGCCATCTTTTACTGCTGCACTACTTTTGGAACTTGACTTAGGAGAAACCATGTTATCCTTTTCTCCTTCTTTGTCAGTCAGGTGGTCAGTGTTGCTCGGGTTCGAGCAGGGGTCTGGGTAGTGTAGCCGGGACATTGGTGTCAGGGACGGGTTGTGTTGGATTGCGGTTGGCAGGGTATTGCGGCAACCGCGGATATTGGGCGGTTGACCGGATATTTATTTATGCACCAGATTGGGTATCTGATTTCTCTAGTGGACAGAGTTTCCCACTATTTGAGTATTTTTGCATCTGATTGAGGACCGAGGCTTTCTTTAGTGGTTGGGCTTTCCCACTTAGATCAGTGTCATGATCCAGTCCTGCTGATTTATTCTACTATGACACTTGTTATTCAGACCTTTCAGTCCTTGAGACTCCTATCCCCTATCGGTGTTATGCGTTGGCCCGCATACCCGATTTGGCAGGCATAGAGTGTGCGATATACATACTTTGAGTCCTTGAGACTCTTATCCCTTATCGGTGTTATGCATTGGCCAGCATACCCGATTCGTCAGGCACCTTTGAGTCCTTGAGACTCCTATCCCCTATCGGTGTTATGCGTTGGCCCGCACACCCGATTTGGCAGGCACAGCAGGCAGTACCAGTTTACTAGTGGCACTAGGTTGAGGTCATTACAGGCATAGCAGGCATAGTAGGCATGGCAGGCATAGCAGGCATGGCAGGCATGGCAGGCATAGCAGGCATAGCAGGCATGGCAGGCATAGTAGGCATGGCAGGCATGGCAGGCATAGCAGGCATGGCAGGCATAGCAGGCATAGCAGGCAGTGCCAGTGATTACTGGTCTATCGATTGGGTCGATGGTGCACTTCATGTGCTAGTGGTTGCATACCATTCTTTGGTTCTCCCCTCTTGAGCATTTAGATGGAGGCTTGGCAGCTGTTAGGTGACATCAGCATTCTTGTTCAGTTCCCACTTCCTTGGTTATATTATGTCTCTTGAGGACTTAGTGGGCAGACCGTCGGGTCTGGCGGTGGTACCCACTGAGAACTCCCTTTTTGGTGTTGTTCTCACACCCTTTGGGGGTTTTCCCCCTCCTTTTTCCTTCCTCTCCTTTGTTTTGTAGAGTCGTGCGGGTGTTGCTGATTCTGCGGTTGTTGATCGAGGCGAGGGAGTCGCGAGCTAGATCCCTACCCATGTTTGGAGAGTAGCGGTACCCCTTCAGAGGAGACCTGCAAAAGATTGGCTATTTTGTTTTCCTCTTTTGAGAGACTGTTGTAGTGAGGATGATATGTATTGAGAGCCTGTACACTAATATATTTATTGGAGATATCTCCCTGTTGAGTTTTGAGCTTTGTATATGAGGATATTGTATCATTATCATTTTTGGAAGATGGACATTGTTGTATTATTTCCAGTTGTACAGTGGTTGATTTTAGTTATACAGCAGATTTTCATTTATAGCTCTGATATCTGTTAGCTGTAGTACTTTTCTTGCAGGTAGGACGCTTCGCCTATGCGGGGTTTGGCATAGGTGGCGGATCTGTTGGCGAGCCCGGGTCGCAGTTTCGACCCCGGGGCGTGAAAACAAGGCCGTGCTGCGCGCGCCGCCTGCGGGCGGCACCCCGCGCGGCACCTGCCCGCGTGGGCGCCGCTGCCTGCGGGCGGCGCCCCGCGCGACAGCAGGCCGGGCGGGCTGTCACGGGGTTAGCTTTTGCGCCTTAAAATTACCCCATGCGGCGCTCAAGTGTCGCACACCCGAGCCAGCCTTCCCGAGTCCCCTTGCCACGGACACGCCCTCGAACTTAAACAGCGGGATCCAAACTCAAGCATTAACCAAGCATGCTCCTCCACGAGCCTGACTGCTCGGTGCCGCGCCTTACGTCGGACCCTTTGTCGAACTCCGCGAGTTCCGAACAAACAACCCCGCCACCGAGGCTGGCCTTCAAGCCGAGTATATTCCGCCTAGCCGGACAAACTCTCCTCGAGAGTGCTACTAACCGAATGTCCCTTTGCCTCCGAAGCAAACGTCCAGGACAATACAAGTTCTCACAACTTAGTCCATTTGAATGGGCCCGAGCGAGTTGCCCTTGCGCGTTCCGCTCGTCTGCTTAACCGAGCGACCCGTCTCCCGCATCTCGCCCGTCTGCCAGCCCATTGCCTTGCCAAGGCGCCGCGCGCCCCGCAATTCCCACGACAGGATCCATAGTCAGGTCGGGCATGTCCCGTTCCGCCGGCCACCTAGTTCCGTCATCGCTCCCGATTCGGTCCAAGGTCCGCTTCCCGAATACCCCGCACTACTTGTCCCCGCGTGTGTTCCCTTTGCAAGGGTTTGCCAACCTAGCGACATTCTCCCCGCGTCGCCAACCCCCTGGCACCTCCATTGCACGACCATGCTTGGCCGCCAACACACTCGGCCCAGCATCCAAGGTTGCTTGACGGATGTCGCTCACAATCGAATCAGCCTCGCTCCGCTTCGCTAGCCATTCGGCACCTCCATTGCACGGCCATGCCTGGCCGCCAACACCCTCGGTCCTCTCCATGGCTCACTTAACGAAAACCAGCATCGATTGCCTCCTCTTACTTCGTGGGCCACGCCGCACGAATCCCCGCTCGGCACCACTGCCTTTGCAAGCCTTGCCCAGTACGGCGGACCGACCGTTCCCTCGCCTTGCAACCTTCGTAGGCCTTGCACCTCACGAATCCCCGCTAGGCACCCACATGCCTTCGCAAGCCTTGTCCATTGAGGCGGACCAACCTTTCGCAAGACTGTCCCTCATCCGCTCGTTCGCTCCGCTACAGAGATCCGAAACGGCATAAGGTAGTGCAAGCGAACCGAGAGGCAAAACCTCTGGGCCAACCCCGCTCCGTAATGCCGTCGACCTCGTGTCTTTGGCATTACCCTAAGCCCGTGTGCTCAACGACCATCAAATCCCGCTCACACGAACTTAGGCTTGGCGACTCCGCTCGCCAAGGGATGGCCTATGTCCTATAGGCCAACGGGGGAGTCGGGGCCACTTCGCAAGTGTCCAACCCCTCCTCTAATATAACCCACGAGGCATCCACCCCTTTGGCACCCCGGGGGTACAAAGGTGCTCACCGAGGGGTACGTTTTGAAACCCCGCATGCGGCACCATTTCCTTGGTCATGGCATGGGCCATTGCTAGGGAATTGCCTCCGTTGGTTCGCCCGCGGCTCAACCCTGACGGATTGTCCCAACTTCGCAAACCCGAACTCTGTCAACCCAAGTGCCTACCAAATGTCATCCAAAAGTGGCCCCCAAGGATGTCACGGTCGAACCATGTAATAGCCGCTGGTTTAAAATATTTTTAAGGGTCTACTTTTGGTTTCGTTAATTCCGCATTTCGTTTCGGGGGCTGGAGGGTGATCGAATAATTCCCTGTTTCCGGACAGACCGTCGGGGCCTGCGGCTATTTTTAGTTAATAGGGCTCGCGAAACGGAGAACGGCGGCGAAATCGATTCTGAATTCCGACGCCGGAATCTCTCGGAATAAATTCCGGAAGGTAGCTAACGGTTCAGATGGTTAACGCGGTTTTTCAGACAGACCGGACCTTGGTTCGCACCCGACTTGTACCCGTTTTAACTTGAACTGGGTTGATTTCCCATTCCCCAACTTAACCGCTCCCGCCAACTTAACCGTTCCCGCTTGTTTTCCCCGTCGTGCACTCCCCATAACTACCCACTCCCCATAACTACCGCCACTTCCCATAACTACCCACTCCCCATAACTACCGCCACTCCCCTTAACTACCCGCAACTCCCTTAACTACCCACTCCCCATAACTACCGCCACTCCCCTTAACTACCCGCAACTCCCTTAACTACCCACTCCCCATAACTACCGCCACTCCCCTTAACTACCCGCAACTCCCTTAACTTCCCACAATTCCCCACTCCCCACAAGTCACCTGCGTACGAAACCCCAATTCCCCAACCTTTCAGTTTCCCAACCGAACCCTTCTGCTTCCTCACCGATTGCGCGGAGGATCCAAGCGGCGAGACCAAGGAAGGAGAGGGAGACGTCCTCACATTCCTTGTAGCCGAACTCGCAGGATCGGATCACCTTTCCCTCCGACAACCGAGGTGAGCACGCTAGGGTTTTGCTTTCTTGCTCCGTTCTTGGTTGGAGCGGACGAGGGGGGGGGGGGGGGGGGGGGGGGGGGGAAAGGAAGAGGCGAGGGGCACCGCCGGAATCCGGCGCGCACGGAGCCCCGCATGCGAGTGCGGGCGGCACCGCATGCGGGCTGCCGCATGCGGGCGCCGCCACTTGCGGGCGGCACCGCATGCGGGCTGCCGCGTGCGGGCGGCACCGCATGCGGGCTGCCGCATGCGGGCGCCGCCACTTGCGGGCGGCACCGCATGCGGGCGCCGCCGCTTGCGGGCTGCCGCATGCGGGCGCCGCCGCTTGCGGGTGCCTCCGCATGGGGGCGCCGCCGCTTGCGGGCTGCCGCATGCGGGCGCCGCCTGTTGCGGGCGCCTCCGCATGCGGGCGCCGCCGCTTGCGGGCTGCCGCATGCGGGCGCCGCCGCTTGCGGGCTGCCGCATGCGGGCGCCGCCGCTTGCGGGCACCTCCGCATGCGGGTGCGGGCGGCACCGCATGCGGGCGCCGCCGCTTGCGGGCGCCTCCGCATGCGGGTGCGGGCGGCACCGCATGCGGGCGGCCGCATACGAGCGCCGCCGCTTGCGGCTGTCGCCGCATGCGGGTGCGGGCAGCACCGCATGCGGACAACGCCGAACACGGGCGTCACCGCATGCGGACGGCCGCACGCTGTTAGTACGCCGCCCAGCCGTGCGGGGCCAGGCGCGTACGTGTGCGAATTGTGCGCAAGGTGAGGGGGCGCCGGGCGCTCTAGTCGTTAATCTGACAAAGTCTTAAGTTGCTGACTCCTATATGACAGATTCGTGTAGGTTCGGGCGGGCACCCGAGACGCGAGAGAACCTTACATCAGTCAGGAGCGCGACAACAAGGTGGGTTTATGGTCGAGGCTGAGTATTGTGTTGGTAATCCGAAAGGGACTTTTTATTGTTAATCGGTACTAACACTGACGGTTTCTATGATGTACTATCTTACCCCGTGACTTGGTTACTTGGTTACTTGGTTACTTGGTTACTTGGTTACTTATGCTCGAGTTGCGACACGCGCACCCGCGGTTTGGCCACCGCAAAGGGTGCTCTTTTCCGGAAAGGCGGTCTTCGACCCGTGTTACCCCACGAGGTGACGTAGTGGGGGCCCCCGTAGGTGGGGGGTTTGAGGCAGCGAGGTGCAAGCGGTGCGACCTGTCGGGATTGGATCCCGATGAGGTCAGGTGTGCGACCGCCGGGATTGGATCCCGATGTGGTCAGGTGTGCGACCGCCGGGATTGGATCCCGATGCGGTCAGGTGTTACAGGTGATACCGGGGTTGCAGGTGTTACAGGTGGTACAGGTGGTTGCGAGTTACCGTTACGAGTAGAGCGGTTGTTCCGGCCAGTCTTACTTTTGTGACTTGGTAGTACTTTACTGTTTTAGTACTATTCTTATGATAGTGTCGCTGACTACCCACTCTGTGACAGGTACCTCCAGGGGGTAGAGATAGGCGACGGTGAGGCCGAGGTGGTAGCAGTCGGGCTGAGGGAGCCCTAGTATGCTGTATCATTTACTTTCTCTGCATTTCATTCAGAACTGTAGGTTATTGTGTGGTTCTCGATACCCTTGTGGGGTCGTGTGGATGTTGAGTACTTTCTTGCTGGTTATGCACTACTATTTCCTTTATTGTTCCCGTTGGGCCCGTTTTCTAAACCTTGTGGATTTATGCCGTTTTCCAATCTGTTTTCAAAACCTAAGGCCGTGTGGGCCTGTTTTCAAAACGGTGAGTTTATACTTTCAACTTGACTGGCCACGGGTATTGTTTAGTCTTCATGCACCATACTACTTCGAACTGTTGTGACTAAATGGGGAAATGATTGCTTATGTTCGACTATTGTAGGCAGTCGCGACGCCGTGCATATACAGAGGAGACTCTGCCCGATTTTCGAGTAAATCTGTATATGTGGCGGGTCTGGGCACGCGCCGGGGAAGGAGGTTTTTAAACAAAAAAAAAAAAAAAAAAAAAATGTACGCACTTTACGCGTACTTTGAGGTATCGTTTCCGCTAAAGTAAAACCCCCGGGGCGTGACAGATTAAGATGGTATCAGAGACTTTGCTTTAATCACAACAGTGACGGCCCAACATCCACCGAGATATCACACTTAACTACGAATAAATGAAATGCGTGGGACGTAAGGGTGTAGGACGTGAGTGAACGTGGGGGAAGGGGAATTTGTGTGAATTATTTACGCACGGTTTTCTTGGTATGCTGGGACTAATGTGTTTCCTTGGTGTGCACAGATAGAAGCCCGATTTTGGATAGGTAACTACTGCGAGACATGGACCTTGCGGCAGAGGCGAACCGCTTACTACGCAACCAGCTGCGCGACGTGGCTGGGCAATTGCTAACTCTCGCGGAGCACGTGGGTATACTGACTCAGGAGCTCGAGAGTGTCGACCGCGCCCAGCACGGCACCGGTGGTGTTAACCCCCGTGGGATACCACCGACTGGCATTTCCACCTTTCAGGGAGCGGTCAACTTGGTCGTGCGCGCGGAACTAGAGCATACACGACGGGCACACCCCTACCCCGGCCCGACAGGGGGCCCCTACCAGTGCGGCAGAGCAACCAAGCGCCAGAGGAACGGGCCGAAACCCGGGCAGGCGATGAGGGAGGGACCTGCACCACCGACGCCATGCGTCATTTGTGACGGTGCGCATCCAATGATGGATTGCCCTTGGCGGGATGAGCATTGCTTCCGGCGTGGCAGGCCGGGCCACACACGTTACGAGTGCCCCCGGAGGCCGGGCGTCACCAGACCCCCGGCTCCGAGACCCGACGACCCACGCCTGACGGACTCCTCCGATACCGAGACCCCACCCCGCCACGTCAAACGTAGCTGGCCCAAAGGTTGTGGACGGACCTCCCCAGCCGCCCCGGGGAGCAGTGATGCGGAAGCCTAGAGCAGGTATATATATATTTTCTTTTGTCCCCTTTATCGTTTTTCTTTGGTTAGGCATCGATTCCCATCTTCCGTCTCTGTCTTTTTCTTCCTCCGCGTACTGTACGGTTGTGTCAGGGGGGGGAAGGGTTATATAGGATAGGAGTGGGGTTACTCCCCTAGTCCGCCTGAGGAGTTGTGAACGCTAGATAGGAATCCCTTACAAGTGTTTTGAGGAGAGAACCCTACCTAGTTTGTTGGTCTGTTCAAAACCCCGGAGGAGGAACTTCGCGGGAGTAGCCACTACCGCGACTGTAGCAGACAAGGTGTCACCTCCCCCGACGAGGACATCAGAAGCGGTGTTTTGAATTACTGAAGGATTACGACCTAACGATCCAATATCACCCCGGGAAAGCAAACGTGGTAGCAGACGTATTGAGCAGGAAGGGGCGATTGTAGGAAGGATCGGTAGGTACGAGGACTGAACAGAGCAACTTGATCGTGAAATTTTCACGACTAGGGTTGGAAGTAGTGCCAGCAGGCACGGTTGCGCAACTTCTAACTCTGGTGGTCAAGCCAACACTGCTAGAAAAGATTCGAGAGGGACAGCAGGCGGACTCGCACTTACAGCTCATAAGAGACAAGATCCCGCCGAATCAGGAAGGGGACTTTTCCGCGGAAGGCGACGGCACTCTACGGTTCCGCGGGCGGATTTGCGTGCCGGATACCCCAGAATTGAAGAGGGAAATCCTATCGGAGGCACACAACGCCCCTTATGCAGCGCATCCTGGAGGTACAAAGATGTACAGGGACCTTAAGCAGACCTTCTGGTGGCCCAAGATGAAGAGGGATGTAACTCAATTTGTAGCTCATTGCCTGGTGTGTCAACAAATAAAGGCGGAACATCAACGACCAGCGGGAAAATTACAACCCTTACCGGTACCGGAGTGGAAGTGGGACCATATCACCATGGACTTCGTCACCGGGTTTCCACGTTCACAGCAAGGACATGACACAATATGGGTTGTGGTGGACCGGCTAACTAAGTCAGCGCACTTCCTGCCGATTCACACAACTTGGACCAGGGAGCGGTTGGCTCAGGTCTATCTCAGCGAGATTGTGAGACTGCATGGAGTACCGGCATCGATCACATCAGACAGAGACACGCGTTTCGTCTCAAAGTTTTGGCAGAGCCTGCAACAAGCCTTGGGGACTAAATTGCACTTCAGCACAGCCTTCCACCCTCAGACAGACGGGCAGTCGGAGCGAGTGATACAGACGCTAGAAGACCTGCTTCGGGCCTGTGTACTCGATTGGGGAGTCGGTTGGGAGCGTTACCTACCACTTGTAGAATTCGCTTACAACAATAGCCACCAGGCCAGCATATTGATGGCACCCTACGAAGCCTTATACGGGAGACGCTGTCGATCCCCGATCTGTTGGGACGACTTGGGAGAACGGAAGTTCTTGGGACCCGACTTGGTGGAAGAAACAGAAGAGAAGGTGCGCCTCATCAGACAGCGCTTACTAACCGCCCAGAGTCGACAAAAGAGCTACGCGGATCGAAGACGCCGCGATTTAGAGTTCCAGGTGGGAGAGCACGTGTTTTTGCGGGTCTCGCCGTCCAGGGGAATCAAGCGATTCGGGTTAAAAGGCAAGCTAAGCCCGCGGTTCGTGGGGCCATTCGAGATCCTGGAACGGATCGGCCCAGTGGCTTACCGCCTTGCCCTACCACCGAACCTCAACCGGATTCATGACGTGTTCCACGTTTCGATGCTCAAGAAATACCTCCCCGACCCGTCGCATGTGCTGGACGTCTCGACACTCGAACTAAAGGAGGACCTAAGTTTCGAGGAAAACCCTGTGCGAATACTAGCAAGAGAAAGCAAGACGCTCCGAAACCGAGACATCCCCTATGTGAAGGTGCACTGGAACAACCACGAGGAGCGGGAAGCGACGTGGGAACTAGAATCAAAGATGAGAGAGGGCTATCCTTATCTCTTTACCGCAAATCAGGATTGAGTTTCGAGGACGAAACTCGTTTTAAAGGGTGAGTGGTGTAATAGCCGCTGGTTTAAAATATTTTTAAGGGTCTACTTTTGGTTTCGTTAATTCCGCATTTCGTTTCGGGGGCTGGAGGGTGATCGAATAATTCCCTGTTTTCGGACAGACCGTCGGGGCCCGCGGCTATTTTTAGTTAATAGGGCTCGCGAAACGGAGAACGGTGGCGAAATCGGTTCTGAATTCCGACGCCGGAATCTCCCGGAATAAATTCCGGAAGGTAGCTAACGGTTCAGATGGTTAACGCGGTTTTTCAGACAGACCGGACCTTGGTTCGCACCCGACTTGTACCCGTTTTAACTTGAACTGGGTTGATTTCCCATTCCCCAACTTAACCGCTCCCGCCAACTTAACCGTTCCCGCTTGTTTTCCCCGTCGTGCACTCCCCATAACTACCCACTCCCCATAACTACCGCCACTTCCCATAACTACCCACTCCCCATAACTACCGCCACTCCCCTAAACTACCCGCAACTCCCTTAACTACCCACTCCCCATAACTACCGCCACTCCCCTTAACTACCCGCAACTCCCTTAACTACCCACTCCCCATAACTACCGCCACTCCCCTTAACTACCCGCAACTCCCTTAACTTCCCACAATTCCCCACTCCCCACAAGTCCCCTGCGTACGAAACCCCAATTCCCCAACCTTTCAGTTTCCCAACCGAACCCTTCTGCTTCCTCACCGATTGCACGGAGGATCCAAGCGGCGAGACCAAGGAAGGAGAGGGAGACGTCCTCACATTCCTTGTAGCCGAACTCGCAGGATCGGATCACCTTTCCCTCCGACAACCGAGGTGAGCACGCTAGGGTTTTGCTTTCTTGCTCCGTTCTTGGTTGGAGCGGACGAGGGGGGGGGAAGGAAGAGGCGAGGGGCACCGCCGGAATCCGGCGCGCACGGAGCCCCGCATGCGGGTGCGGGCGGCACCGCATGCGGGCTGCCGCATGCGGGCGCCGCCACTTGCGGGCGGCACCGCATGCGGGCTGCCGCGTGCGGGCGGCACCGCATGCGGGCGCCGCCACTTGCGGGCGGCACCGCATGCGGGCGCCGCCGCTTGCGGGCTGCCGCATGCGGGCGCCGCCGCTTGCGGGCGCCTCCGCATGCGGGCGCCGCCGCTTGCGGGCTGCCGCATGCGGGCGCCGCCGCTTGCGGGCGCCTCCGCATGCGGGCGCCGCCGCTTGCGGGCTGCCGCATGCGGGCGCCGCCGCTTGCGGGCGCCTCCGCATGCGGGCGCCGCCGCTTGCGGGCGCCTCCGCATGCGGGCGCCGCCGCTTGCGGGCTGCCGCATGCGGGCGCCGCCGCTTGCGGGCACCTCCGCATGCGGGTGCGGGCGGCACCGCATGCGGGCTGCCGCATGCGGGCGCCGCCGCTTGCGGGCGCCTCCGCATGCGGGTGCGGGCGGCACCGCATGCGGGCGGCCGCATACGAGCGCCGCCGCTTGCGGCTGTCGCCGCATGCGGGTGCGGGCAGCACCGCATGCGGACAACGCCGAACACGGGCGTCACCGCATGCGGACGGCCGCACGCTGTTAGTACGCCGCCCAGCCGTGCGGGGCCAGGCGCGTACGTGTGCG
The DNA here is from genome assembly GCA_029204045.2 of Tillandsia leiboldiana. Classification (NCBI taxonomy): domain Eukaryota; kingdom Viridiplantae; phylum Streptophyta; class Magnoliopsida; order Poales; family Bromeliaceae; genus Tillandsia; species Tillandsia leiboldiana. Next base: position 20,526,274 of record CM055065.1, on the reverse strand, counting down.
AATTGTGCGCAAGGTGAGGGGGCGCCGGGCGCTCTAGTCGTTAATCTGACAAAGTCTTAAGTTGCTGACTCTTATATGACAGATTCGTGTAGGTCCGGGCGGGCACCCGAGACGCGAGAGAACCTTACATCAGTCAGGAGCGCGACAACAAGGTGGGTTTATGGTCGAGGCTGAGTATTGTGTTGGTAATCCGAAAGGGACTTTTTATTGTTAATCGGTACTAACACTGACGGTTTCTATGATGCACTATCTTACCCCGTGACTTGGTTACTTGGTTACTTGGTTACTTGGTTACTTGGTTACTTATGCTCGAGTTGCAACACGCGCACCCGCGGTTTGGCCACCGCAAAGGGTGCTCTTTTCCGGAAAGGCGGTCTTCGACCCGTGTTACCCCACGAGGTGACGTAGTGGGGGCCCCCGTAGGTGGGGGGTTTGAGGCAGCGAGGTGCGAGCGGTGCGACCTGTCGGGATTGGATCCCGATGAGGTCAGGTGTGCGACCGCCGGGATTGGATCCCGATGTGGTCAGGTGTGCGACCGCCGGGATTGGATCCCGATGCGGTCAGGTGTTACAGGTGATACCGGGGTTGCAGGTGTTACAGGTGGTACAGGTGGTTGCGAGTTACCGTTACGAGTAGAGCGGTTGTTCCGGCCAGTCTTACTTTTGTGACTTGGTATTACTTTACTGTTTTAGTACTATTCTTATGATAGTGTCGCTGACTACCCACTCTGTGACAGGTACCTCCAGGGGGTAGAGATAGGCGACGGTGAGGCCGAGGTGGTAGCAGTCGGGCTGAGGGAGCCCTAGTATGCTGTATCATTTACTTTCTCTGCATTTCATTCAGAACTGTAGGTTATTGTGTGGTTCTCGATACCCTTGTGGGGTCGTGTGGATGTTGAGTACTTTTTTGCTGGTTATGCACTACTATTTCCTTTATTATTCCCGTTGGGCCCGTTTTCTAAACCTTGTGGATTTATGCCGTTTTCCAATCTGTTTTCAAAACCTAAGGCAGTGTGGGCCTGTTTTCAAAACGGTGAGTTTATACTTTCAACTTGACTGGCCACGGGTATTGTTTAGTCTTCATGCACCATACTACTTCGAACTGTTGTGACTAAATGGGGAAATGATTGCTTATGTTCGACTATTGTAGGCAGCCGCGACGCCGTGCATATACAGAGGAGACTCTGCCCGATTTTCGAGTAAATCTGTATATGTGGCGGGTCTGGGCACGCGCCGGGGAAGGAGGTTTTTAAACAAAAAAAAAAAAAAAAAAAAGATGTACGCACTTTACGCGTACTTTGAGGTATCGTTTCCGCTAAAGTAAAACCCCCGGGGCGTGACAAACCAACTCGATCGACACGTGACAGACTCCCCCACCCAAGTTATCGACGTCCTCGTCGATGTCCATCCGTACTCCAGCTTTGTTGATAGCTGCCAAACCCTACTCCAGATCAGAGCCGACCTCGGCCTTGGCATCGCATGCCACGCTGACCCGCCTTGAGTATGTCCGCTACCCAACGCGTTGCTGAAACTCCTTGGTCATCTCGACCAAACCACAGATCAGAGCCGCCCTCGGCCTTGGCATCGCATGCCACACTGACCCAAACACTTTGTAAAAACCATTCTATCCCCTTGAGTTGAAGCTCCCAGCTCCGGATGCCTCCCTCGCACCACAAAACTCCTCCACGGAACTAGAATGTTAACCTTGTCGTCTACTCACGACAATCCAGATGGCACTGGCACGTCCCTGCAACTCGGTTCTTCGAGGCGCTACTCGGCCCTTCTGTCCCTTTCGCCCCTACTTAACCCAAGTTTCCTGCAACTAGTAGCCAACCTTGTGCCTCCCTCTCAAGGAAATCCCTTTCCAGCTAGCGATCTCTTCCCAGAACGCTACCGGACCAACCCCTGCACTCGGTATACTCCGCGAATACACCTATTCCAAGCGTGCACGGGTTCCTTAGAAATCAGTAGAGTGGCCCTCCCTCGCTCCCTCCGAGGTCAAACTCCAAACGTCCCAACGTCTTGGAGTGTCCAACGCGAATCAGCTCGCAGCTCGGCTTCGCTTCTCCACCTCAAAATATCACAAACTGTGGTCGGGCCAGATCGCATCCAACCCCTTCCAATATCCATGAGTACTTCTGCCCATCTCGTGCCATTCCCGCACACAACTTTGGCCTCACAAATGCCCCCGCAATCACATAACGTCAAGTCGTCACCATGGTCTCCACGAGTTTTCGAGTCTCTTGCCGAGACACGCCTGCCCTCGACTACTTCGCACATCTACTTACTCCACCATGAACTCTTGTTATGCCTCCTGACTGCTCCGCACTTTCGCTACTCGTTGCTGCTTAGCACCTTAGGCTTCTGTACTCCCGACTTCGGTTCTCCACCAAAGTCCTCGGCCAAGTTCGAGACTAACGACACCTCGTTTCCATTGCTCAAACTTGCCGACCTCCGTACCTCCAGCAATCACCTTCGCAATAGCCACTGAACGGAACCCAAGCTTAACCCATCTGCTAGTCTTTCTCACAACTGCTGATAACGGTGATGTCGCCATCCAACGTCCACCCCCTCACAAACTGTGATACCTCGACCCTTTGAGTTGACAACTGAGTCTTTCCCCTCCCAGCAACCTGTCACTAGGCGATCCTGGACCACGGTCCACCCGAGTGTCATGACTTGTCTCCTCGTCTACACTCGAGTCCCAGTCTCTCCGCTCCAAAAGCTCAGGTCCTCGCACAACCTTTGCAATCTGCCAGCAGAGCCCACACGATCCGTCGCACGGATACGTGCCCGCTATCTCGAGACCTTAGCACTGTCACTGCTTTTCCCGAACATAGCTCCTTACCCTGTTCCTCTGAACAAAGTCCAATCTCATCGTTTGATTCGCTCGAATAGGGAGTCCCATTCGTCCAGCCTGTGGCCACACCATCGAGAGCAACCGATCTCCCATCGGCCTTCTCGCCCCAAGTGAGAAACACCAAACCATCCAGCAACCCTTGGCCCACTTCACAACCTAGCCCAAAGCTTAGCTGTTACTGCCACGGACCCGATCAGTCTTGGTTCCCAACTTGTGCTCCACGAAGTTAACTCCTCTGACATGTGTGTTTTTCTCCGCCACGTCCCTTAAACAAGATCCCTTATCAAGTTACCAAACATCGGGGCCACATTCTGCTCAAATGTGCTCCCCCACCCTGAGTCGCGAGCTCCGCCGAGCGCACTCAGACCAAATCCAGGCATTCGCAATGCCCACTTCCGCTGCGCGAGTTTCGGTTCTACCACAACCTTGACTACACCCATCAGCGGGATCCACGTCATTCGTCCATTGTACACGTGGATGCTGTTCTGAACAATCAACGCTGTCACCGCCCTGTCCAGATACAGACTTTTCTCCTTACCCTAGGAGTACAGGTTCAATTGCGGTCTCTTTCTCGCATCGAGATAACTCTTTTCAATTCATGGGTACACACTCGAAGAGTAATCGATCTCCCATCGATCTGCTTGTACTGAAACACTTAAACTCAGTCACTACGAAGAAACCCTTCTGCCGCGTGTGCTGCATCCCAATCCTTCCCTTCTAGAGATTCATCCGCTGCGAGACCACAATCCCGGAAGCACATCGTCGCACAATGTGTTCCTCTCTTTCCCAAGCCGCGAACACCACTTCACGAGCTCGGATTCCTTAGGCACCCGCCTAATTCCACTCCGTGGTAACCGCGACCACGGACCACATAATGATTCTCCCAATCATTGCCTCGTCGCCTGCCACGCGACTCCGGACTTAGCCATTTTTACAAGTATTGTACTAGAATCCGCTGCACTCTGACTCCGCATCTCCCACAAGCGTAGTACCGCCACAGTGCCTCGCCGACGCCTAGTACCTTCGTTGGAGTGACTCCACTCACACCAACTTCGCCGCCAAGGTCGCACCTTCCGGCCAAATCTTCATCCCATGAGCTCAACTTAGCTCTGATACCTCTTGTCACGGGGTTAGCTTTTGCGCCTTAAAATTACCCCATGCGGCGCTCAAGTGTCGCACACCCGAGCCAGCCTTCCCGAGTCCCCTTGCCACGGACACGCCCTCGAACTTAAACAGCGGGATCCAAACTCAAGCATTAACCAAGCATGCTCCTCCACGAGCCTGACTGCTCGGTGCCGCGCCTTACGTCGGACCCTTTGTCGAACTCCGCGAGTTCCGAACAAACAACCCCGCCACCGAGGCTGGCCTTCAAGCCGAGTATATTCCGCCTAGCCGGACAAACTCTCCTCGAGAGTGCTACTAACCGAATGTCCCTTTGCCTCCGAAGCAAACGTCCAGGACAATACAAGTTCTCACAACTTAGTCCATTTGAATGGGCCCGAGCGAGTTGCCCTTGCGCGTTCCGCTCGTCTGCTTAACCGAGCGACCCGTCTCCCGCATCTCGCCCGTCTGCCAGCCCATTGCCTTGCCAAGGCGCCGCGCGCCCCGCAATTCCCACGACAGGATCCATAGTCAGGTCGGGCATGTCCCGTTCCGCCGGCCACCTAGTTCCGTCATCGCTCCCGATTCGGTCCAAGGTCCGCTTCCCGAATACCCCGCACTACTTGTCCCCGCGTGTGTTCCCTTCGCAAGGGTTTGCCAACCTAGCGACATTCTCCCCGCGTCGCCAACCCCCTGGCACCTCCATTGCACGACCATGCTTGGCCGCCAACACACTCGGCCCAGCATCCAAGGTTGCTTGACGGATGTCGCTCACAATCGAATCAGCCTCGCTCCGCTTCGCTAGCCATTCGGCACCTCCATTGCACGGCCATGCCTGGCCGCCAACACCCTCGGTCCTCTCCATGGCTCACTTAACGAAAACCAGCATCGATTGCCTCCTCTTACTTCGTGGGCCGCGCCACACGAATCCCCGCTCGGCACCACTGCCTTTGCGAGCCTTGCCCAGTACGGCGGACCGACCGTTCCCTCGCCTTGCAACCTTCGTAGGCCTTGCGCCTCACGAATCCCCGCTAGGCACCCACATGCCTTCGCAAGCCTTGTCCATTGAGGCGGACCAACCTTTCGCAAGACTGTCCCTCATCCGCTCGTTCGCTCCGCTACAGAGATCCGAAACGGCATAAGGTAGTGCAAGCGAACCGAGAGGCAAAACCTCTGGGCCAACCCCGCTCCGTAATGCCGTCGACCTCGTGTCTTTGGCATTACCCTAAGCCCGTGTGCTCAACGACCATCAAATCCCGCTCACACGAACTTAGGCTTGGCGACTCCGCTCGCCAAGGGATGGACTATGTCCTATAGGCCAACGGGGGAGTCGGGGCCACTTCGCAAGTGTCCAACCCCTCCTCTAATATAACCCACGAGGCATCCACCCCTTTGGCACCCCGGGGGTACAAAGGTGCTCACCGAGGGGTACGTTTTGAAACCCCGCATGCGGCACCATTTCCTTGGTCATGGCATGGGCCATTGCTAGGGAATTGCCTCCGTTGGTTCGCCCGCGGCTCAACCCTGACGGATTGTCCCAACTTCGCAAACCCGAACTCTGTCAACCCAAGTGCCTACCAAATGTCATCCAAAAGTGGCCCCCAAGGATGTCACGGTCGAACCAACTCGATCGACACGTGACAGGGCGCTCGGCGCCTGCGGGTGGCGCCCCGCGCGGCACAAGGCCGCGCAGCGTGCGCCGCCTTCGGGCGGCACCCCGCGCGGCAGCAGGTCGGGCGGCGCGCGTCACCTGCAGTCGCCCGCGCGACAGCAAGTCGCGCGGGTGCGCGTCACCCTCGGGAGGCGCCCAGCGCGGCAGCAAGTGGCGCGGGCGCGCGTCCCCTGCGGGGGGCGCCCCGCGCGGCAGCAGGCCGCGGGGGCTCGCGCCACCTGCGGGCGGCGCCCCGCGCGGCAGCAGGCCGCGCGGGCGCTCGCTGCCTGCAGGCGGCGCCCCGCGCGATAGCATGTCGCGCGGGCGTGCGTCACCTGCGGGTGGCGCCCCGCGCGGCAGCAGGCCGCGTGGGCTCGCATCACCTGCGGGCGGCGCCCCGCGCGGCACAAGGCCGCGCGGCTCACCCCGCCTGCGGGCGACGCCCTGCGTGACAACAGGCCGTGCTGGCGCGCGCCGCCTGTGGGCGGCGCCCCGCGCGGCAAAAGGCCGCGCGGCGAACGCCGCCTGTGGGCGGCGCCCCGCGCGGCAAAAGGCCGCGCGGCGCGCGCCGCCTGCGGGTGGCACCCCGCGCGGCGCGGTGTCTGCGGCAATGCCCGCGTAGTTCCGTCCCGCGTGGTGGCGGCGGCGGTTCGCCCGGGCGCTGCGGTGGCGACGCGACGGTGACGAAACCACGACGCCTACGACAACGACGGAAACACAAAAATTAAAGCCGCATACCTTGATCTACCAGAGAAGACGACCCTATCTCGTTCTTTGCGGTGATGGGAAATTCGGATCCACCCTCCGATGACGGTGACGTCTCGTTCCCGGCTTCCGGCACGTTGATCGAAGATGGTGGAAGATCTGCTCTCTTTTCTCTCTTTTCTATCTTCGAACTAGGGTTTCATTTTGGTCTTCGACACGCACAAGTGGGAAGGATTTGAGGAGGCTATCTTTTAAAACTAGGGTTTTTCCTTTCGGTAAACGGGGTATAAATATATCTTATTATTATTTTATTTCTTTTATTTTTCCTTTTCATATGTACGTAAAAAGAAAAAATCTCCATATCCGGTACTCTAAGGATATTCCTAATTTTAGTTACGAGAGATAAAAATTACCATCTCCTCGAAAAGCGTGCCAAACTCTTAGCACGGATTCCGGTGCACATTATGAATACCGCGACCTTCAAAACCCCATTCCGGGAGATCCGTAAGTCAGATTTCAGATCCGATCGCAGTGCCGTTCACCGTTTTTCGGGCTCTATCATAGAAAAATACCCGCATGCGCCAACGTTCTACCCAAGGAAACTCGATAAACTAAGCCCCTAACAACCAATTTATCCCGAAAGGGATTAAAGAAAAGTAGGATAGGCCGTGACATTACATACTAATGCACAGTTAATGTTCTATATACAAAAAGAAAGAACAAAAACACAAAAACAAAACCTAATCTAAGCAATGGTTAAAAAAAAAAAGGTTATTTCAAAGAAAGCAATCCAATTGCTTTACGCAAATGAGTAAAACATTTTTGATCCAAAGGTTTTGTCAAAAAGTTGGCTAATTGATCTTCTGTTGAAACATAAGAAATTTGTAAAGTACTTGATTCAACTAGCTCTCTAAGAAAATGATATCTAAGTTCAATGTGTTTTGTTCTCGAGTGCAACACAGGGTTTTTAGGAATGTTAATAGCACTGGTGTTGTCAAGAGCCGGCACAAGGAGCCGGCGGGAAAATAGATTCGGCTAAAACGCTTGATTATACACTGGCCTACCAGAACCAAATTTAGTACTCATATAACAAACGAATCGGAAGGCGATGCAGCCGATCAATAATTGAAACACTATCATACATCAGTTTGGGAGAATGCGGATCAAAAAACAAAGTAAAAAGCTTCACATTTAATGAGCCGATACATCTGAAAGCTAAAGAAAAAGTTAGTACAAAAGTGTTTCGGGAAAAAAAAAGTCGTGGCCGACAAAGAAGGTTGGAGGTCGAAATGCAGGACCACCACCGAGCCAAGGTAGGAGGGAAGCCAAAGGCGGAGGATCAAGCATCGCCTTTCGGAAATTGAGACACCTGATCACCACGAAGTCGACAGGTCCTAAACCTCTCGAACCCCCACGACCGACTTGTGCTAGGCATGATATTCTCCTCAAGAAGATGGAGACCGACCTCAAAGGAAGGTCGACCGAAGCATGACAGCGTGCCTCCCCAGTAGGGAAACCCAGATGCCAAGCGGCTCGAAATCCTCCAACTCCTAGGGATGGAGACACCAGCTGGCTGGACCAGCGTGCGTAAGATCCCAAATTAGATGGCCATACCTAAGGGCCTTCCCAAAAGAAATCCATTAAAACTCCAAGGAGGGAAGACACTTTAACCTGCCGGCATTAAATTGCCGCTGAGTTAAAATTGAGAGGCTGCCTCGAAGGTACTCCCAGGGACGAAAAAGCCACAATCAGAGCACTGGTATAGTGAGGACATAGGAATCGTCATAAGGGAAGAAGACGAGGCAAAGAGAGCTGCAAGTAAGACCCTTTTTATAGGCCGACAAGAATGAGCTAATGATAACAGTTGCCCCTCATAACATAGCGATATTTAATAAAGAAACGACGAAGGACAGATCCGCCGAAAACCAAGAAAGATTGACATCTGTTCGCGAATCCCCCGAACAGCGCAACTTGTCGCAAATCCCTCAAGCAGTGAACAAAGATCTTGCCAGGGTACGAGGATGATCGAAGACACCGCTATACACGTCAGGTGTTGGACTCAACTTCGACAATAGCCCGAACAACACATCAGGCGATTGCCGAGGGGGTATTGTTGAGACCAAAATTTTCACCACTCGAGGAAGCGACACGTGGCGTATAAAGACATCAGCCGACGGAAGAATGAACCAACGAAGAGGGACTCACATCCTGACTAGGACCAATCCCAGTTGCACGAGAGGGTGGCACGCAACATGTACTATCGGCTGAAGACATCAGCCGATAAGAGAAGCGGCCGACAAAAGGATTTTCGCTTCATCCAGGACCAACCGCGGCCGAAGACAAACATTAGACCACCTCAGCTGAGCGACGGAAGAGGCGAAGTCAGGGTCAACTCTCGGCCGCTCAAAGCCGCAGAAGGAAAGACTTTGAAAGGAATGAGTGCGAGATTCGGGCGCGAATCTCGTAATTGACTCCGGAAACGGCAAGCGGCGACCAGCATTAGAAAGCGTCGAAGATCACGCTTTGGTGCGTTGATAAGGGGATTGAACTTGGACGGGAAAATGACTACCATCCTATTTGAGGAAGTTCGACTCAAAAGGAATTAGTTGAGGAATTTACGATAATTCTTCCTAAATCACGCCGATTATTCAAATCGACGATTATACGCACGGTTCGGGAGTGTATAAATACTCGAATCATCGAAAAAAAAAATGGTCATGCAACCTCGTAAGCCAGAACCACCCCCTATTTTTTCATATCTTTCATATATGCATTTACCATATTTCCTAGGAGTAGATTAACTTGTAATCAGCTACCCGTTACTCTTGTAACCCCATTCCAATCAATATAAATTCCTAATCGGCTTCTTAGCCGTGTCAAATTTTTGTCTCCACATCCCGGTTCGACTATTCTAAACCGAGCTCTCTCTACCTCCACCCTCCGATTCGGCTAATCTAAGTCGGACGGTCGCGAGAGTTGATTGAAAAGAATCCGGCCGAGCGGATCGTTCATCGGCCCAATCACTTGATCCATTGGCACGCGGCGCATCACATCTCGACGACCGAGCCCGGTCAACGGTCAGCGTGATATTTTCGACCCCAACAACTGCTCATCGATTATTTCATATTGTGGTAAAGTTTGTTATTTAAATTTTGATTGTTGTGAAAATTTTGTATAAATTTTGATTTTTTTTCACTTATAAAATAATGCTCGGTGTATGTCAGGTTAAAGGCGGTGGATCATCCACCATCCACCGTCTTCTACTTTTCAGGTTAAAAGCGGTGAATGATTCACCGCTTTCTGCTTTTCTCTTAAAGGCGATGAGGAACGTAGTGAACGATGAACGATGAACGATTCACTGCCCAATGCTCGTTTTACCTTGCAATGAGTTGGCGAAAATAAAATTATTTCGCAAAATAAAAATTTTTAAGAGTCATTTCTCAAATTATACATTTTTTGGAAAATTATTTTGAAAAAAAGTTTCCACCATCATGTCGGCACATGTGTGCGACGCGATCACCGTCCGTCCATCACAAGCAGTCAGACGAATCAGAAATGGCCACGCGTTCCTCACATTAATTATTATGCACTGTGGAGGGCCGAGCATTCCGACGTATCAGAAATAGCCACGCGTCACGCCTTTTAAGAAAGTCAATCGTGCCTCTTCCCGGTCGTAGCTACCAAATCCGTCGAATCAGAGGACAGATCACCAAATCCCCATCGTCACCAGCGGAAGAAAGAGGAGAAAGGGAGAGGAAGAAAAAGGAGGAGCGCCTGGCGTGGGATTAGAGAGGATGAGGGGGAAGAAGAGGGCGCTTCTGGTGGGATGCAACTACCCGGGGACGAAAGCAGAGCTGAAGGGATGCATCAACGACGTAAAGCGGATGCAGCGATGCCTGATCGAGCGGTACGGGTTCGCGGAGGAGGACATCGTGGTGCTGATCGACACGGACCCCTCCTACCCGCAGCCCACGGGGGCCAACATACGCGGGGCCATCTCTGACCTCGTCGCCTCCGCCCGCCCTGGGGACTACCTTTTCGTCCACTACAGCGGCCATGGCACCCGCCTCCCCGCCGAGACCGGTGACAACGACGACACCGGATACGACGAGTGCATCGTCCCCTGCGACATGAACCTCATAACCGGTACGATCTCTTTCCTACTTCTTGATTTCTCTAATTGCTTCACATCAATTACTTTATTTTGTCCCGATCCGGCTGATATGTTGATCTGGAGAAATGTAGGAAGATTTCATCTCTCGTAAACGGTGAAGTTTGCAAATTGCTTGATATTTGGTTTTAATTTGAGGGAATTTGATCTCGCAGCTCACAGAGAGGAATCAATTAACAATTGCTCGCAACTCAGTAAATTCACTACTTCGAAAGAACATTTAAGCCAATTTTCCACAAGAAATTAATACACTTATAAAACAACAAAATTTTACTAAGAAAAAGTAAGATTGACACCAAATGCAAACTTAGTGAGGAAAATACTTTCAGGAGAAAAAGAAAAGGGGGAGACGACACTTCCCCAGAAAAATCTGAGTCCCTACGTGTCCACTAAGGGTACGTTTGGCTCAAAATAGGAGTCAATATTCGAATAGGAATGTGAATGGATCAGGAATCGAAAACAGAATGATGAAAACTCTCAACTTGTTTGGTTCGTTAAAGGAATCAGAATCATAATCACATTCAAATTAATATTTTAAAATTTTAAATTCTAATTAAAATTTATACTTACTATCCAATTTCATAATCAAAATTTGAATTTATAATAATTTAAATTATAGTTCAAACTTCAAAGTCAAAATTTAAATTTATAACTAAATTCATATATTAAACTTATATTGGAATTTAAAATTGAACTTAAGAAATAAAAATTAAATTATGCATCCATAATTTAAATTCAAATTTAAAAATATAATTTTTAAAAATTTAAATATAGATTAATATTTGAATTCTTGTTTATGAAAAAGAAAAAATGAGTTCTCATCTCAATCCCTTCTAGAATTAAAAATGATTCCCACCACCCATGGCGGGATCATTTGGGAGTATTCTATTCCTCCTGAAATAGGAATTGAAATGCCAATCCCTCAAAACAAATACCAACAATAGAAATGGATCATTCCGATTTCCATTCCAAGTCTCAAATCCTTCAAACCAAACATGCCCTAAATGGGCTGGAGATTGGGAATGGAAAATTCTCCCCACTTTAAGTGGAGGATTTTCTCCCTACTAGAAGATGGCATGAAATGCTACTCCCCACCTTTGGGAGTTCATGATTCATGACTCATAGGGTTTGCTTATATATGATGATGTATCAATCCACACGTACAATACATTTATCTTTATTTATATATATGATAAGATTTTGATCTCCTTGATAATTATCAAATTTTATGAACTTTAATTGAACTTTTTAGTACATTTATATAGTTTATTACATGTTTTTGATTTGGATAAACTTTAATTACCATTCTTGGGGTTTAGCTCAGTTATACTTAGTCATCCTAGAGAAAAAGGTTGCACATTGCTACATTGTGGTTTTATTTTTGTTTCATTGTAAATATCTGCCGTTAAATAGAGTAGCAGAGTTTGTTACCTTACAAAGAAGTGTTACACTTTACATGCCACATGGTGGTACAATTTGGCAATTTGCATTCTTAATTTTCACTTTACTACTGTATTATTTGTAAAATATGGCGTTTTGTTGCCTATTTAATGACAAGTCTTTATGGTGAAACAAAACCAAAATCGCAAGGTAGTTAGTTCAACTTCTTAAACCACATTGTGACAATACAAATGGGCTAAATTATATGGGACCTAATTGAAGTTTACCTTTTTGATTTCTGTGCCTTGACAACTTCATATATTAATTAATTAATAGTTTAGCAATTGATAAAAAAGTTACTTATTATGGAAAATTGAAAAGATTCTAATTGAAATTGAATTTTGGACTGTAGACAATGATTTATTTTTCTTTTTATTTTATGCTTTATGTTGTGGGGATCCCCGTGGGGTAGCCTGCTGAGGATGGTTATTGGGAAGATTTCATCACTGTAGTCAAAAGCTAGGTAGGGATAGGGATTAGGCTCCCGAATTGCTGTAAAGACAAAAATAAGGGAACACTTCCTATCCTTACCCAGCTCTATTCCTACCATTACTAGCAGTTGTAAACTTACCTGCCATATAATTCCAAATCCTCTTCTTGGCATTGGTAGAGTTTTTCTCATGTTGAGCAAATCATAATATACTCATGGCTTACTTTTTCTCCAAGAATAATCATTCTATACAATACTATGATATCATGCTATCCCTATAAATAGCCAACCGTTCATGTAATTGCTAATATTGCTAACCAAATAGAATGTGTAGAACAGTTTGAACTGGAGCTCTCAGCCTCTCACCAATAATTTGTATTGCAATCCATCTGATAAATACCCTCCAGCAAAACACTTCTTGTTGGTGTAATTGGGCCTTTGAATTTGTTGAACAGCTAAATACTTAGGGCCTTTGGTTTGATGCAGTTTTAAAAAAATGTAACTATGGAGGTATGCAATGGAGATATTGCAGTTGCATTTGCATCTTGCCTGTTTGGTGGTGTATTGTGGCAGTTGGCGCAACTAAAGATCTTTTTTGGTTGCTTGTAGTTGGAAGCTTCATTTGTGGAGTTCGTTATTTAATATGTGAGGCGTTGAGATCACCCCTTAAGGATAGAAGTTTCTTTTCTTTTTTTTGGAGGAGAAAAAAAAGTGGTAACTAGTTAAGGTAAGGTTAACACTTTGTGAACAATTACTCTTTCCAACTGCTGCATTTCCAATTATATCTGATTTGGGCATATTTAGAAATGTAGGAGCCAGGCCATCTATAGGTCCAACTATCAATATATAGATGCAATTACTCTAAACCAAATAGGGGATTACCAATAGTTGTACTTGCAATGGTGGTTAGTTTGTAAGCAACCAAACAGCCCCATAGCATTGTACTAAATCCTATCTTGGAAACCACTGACATCCCCAACAGTAAGGCATAAGGTGGGGATGGTTGAAGGTGATGGTTTGTGATGCAACCCAGAATTATAGCAGTATTGTATTCGCAGTTATTGTAGAGTTGTAGTGCGGCACAGAGAACAAGAAGAGAGAGGGACGAAAAGAATGAAGGTAGAAAAGGGGGAAAAGATGAAGTTCACTGCGCTAGCTATAGATACATGGGCTAAAAATGGGGACATCAAGAACGTTTAATTCATTAATTTTTAAGCACCTACTTCAAAAGAGCCTAGTTGGATTTATTTATAGTAAGGACCCAATCCCTAACAAAGATTACTAAAATTTAGGAATTTGTTCTAATCTGTTACTCTAAATTTAGCCCTAAGAATTATCCCTTATTTCTAGGAATTTATTCTCATTCTAAAACTCCTTGTAAAGATTAGAGTTAAACCCTAAATTTTCTCAACTTGAATCACTGAAAAATGTTGATAAAACCCTAACTTTTCTCAACCTAAACCACTGAAAAATGTTGATAAAATACAAAAGTGAATATTAACAAAATTGATATAGAAATATAGTTGAACTTTGGATTATGCTCACATTGTTCTACATGACTTCACTTTCGTTGTGAAGATCTCATCTTGAGATGAATGTTTGTTTTGACTCGTCTAGCTCTAACTAGAAATTGGTGGTTTGATTTTGACACCTTGTACGGATTGATTTATTATTGCCTTTATATCTCAAATATGGTCAGTGATATCAGGTATGTAGTTGATCAGGTGCATTATTTTCAATTCACCCATAGGAAATATGTCAACAAAAACATGTGTAGGCCTTTTGTGCAACTTTTCAATAATGTAAGTAAATATTGAATCCCATCCGGCCAATTTGCAGTGAAAACATCTTGATTCGCTTTGACAGTTGCAGGGCTTTCTCAACAGTTGGAGACTCATTTAAGGAACTATTTTCTTGAGATGGTGGAAGACAATTATTTTCTTGACTCGTCTGAAAATGTATATGTATTTATCGGCAGATTATTTTTCATGCTTCATTTCTCAATCTATGGTATCCCTAGCAATAAATTTTCTCTTTAGTCGTTCCATATTAATAACATCGCTGTGTACGGTCAAAGAAAGCTATATAGTCGAAGAAAGATAATGTAATTTCAATGAGACAAGCTGTTGATAATATACCATAACTTCTTAGCATCTCTTAGGAATATAGTTGCCATGCCCTGGGGCACTTTTGTAAGTTATTTTATCAGAAAAACAACAAAAAACGTATAATTATTTTTTTTCTACTGAATCCAAAACCAAAGATGCCCCGAAACGTGCTAAGACCCGCCACATGAACAGAATCTCCTCTGTACAAATAGACAACCTTTCCTATACATGCACAACGTAGAAACCAAAGTACAATCTCAACCAAGACAATCAACCACAACAAGAATAACAACCACAATAACAACAAGAACGGATACAATAAAAACTATACATAAAACCCGAAACGTGCTAAGACCCGCCACATGAACAGAATCTCCTCTGTACAAATAGACAACCTTTCCTATACATGCACAACGTAGAAACCAAAGTACAATCTCAACCAAGACAATCAACCACAACAAGAATAACAACCACAATAACAACAAGAACGGATACAATAAAAACTATACATAAAACTGTACTATATGGAGGAGAACACCAGAAATGCTAAATTACATCTACATGCAAATGCTAACTAAACAATAGAAAGAAACTAAAGTATAGGGTAACAGGAACACAATGCTAGTGCAACAGGGACACATCTATCTAACTGCACTCTCACGCACAGTCCTGAATCTCTACTCCAATGACACCTATAAAAATAATGGGGTGAGAAACATATAAGTATATTTTCCAGTGGAGGCCATGTGTCGCCGAGGGCAAGTCGCACTCATTGGTCAACAGAAAAGAGAAGCAAGATATCGATACAATAATCAATCATAGTAGTATAAGAATAAATGGAATAGAAGGATGTTAGTCATCAACTATGAAATGTCGCTACAGTAAACAATATGAGATACAAGTATCCTATGTGTCAATCGGACAAACAGTCCAATACATATAACCCAATCCACAACAAGAGAGATAGTGTAATTTGACAGGTATGAAATAGTAAATCAGGTACAGTAACAACTAGCAACAATATTCTGGAAGGGAAATAAACAGCTATCAATATATATATATATATATATATATATATATATATATATATATATATATATATATATATCCTCTACTGTTACATGAATAAAGAAGCAAGTATGTATCAACCGAATGTATATCAACCGGATGTACAGTCCAAATAATCAACCCAATCTATATACCGCCATGTTGGTCTAAAGACCTCAGGCAATGCCACACTTTGCTCAATCACCGGGCATATCGCCCACTGCAAAACATATCACACAGGGCTCACGGGTTGATACACATCAACTTTTCTAAAAAAGAACACTGTTGTAGTGGCCAAACTGCTAGTGTACGTGAAATTCTCTATGAACTGTGGCGATCGATGCTATATACTCAAATAACCGAACCGCGGCAGGAAGCCGCAAAGCTCACGAGTAATCAAGTAATCGAACTGCGGCAAGTAGTCGCGAAGCTCACAAGGACTCGTCTACCGACCACGATTCAAACTCATATAGAATAAAGCCGACGGCCGACCACAAGGTCACACGTATGTCCTTTCCATAATCGAGTGCAACCGACCGATAAGATCAACATTAACGAAGTAGTCATGTGTCATTCAAATCCTACTTTATATGTCATATGTCCAACACGATAGGCTACATAGAAGATAATCATGAAGCATATGAAGAGGAGTACAACAGCCGACATGTAGAGTAATCAAGCATGTATGATGTCGTAACAATCTATATAAGCGCTCTACCAACCAATGATCATCCACAACATGATATAATGATGCATAAAGCCAAGAGGTAGAGCAAGAAGGATAGTAATGAAGTAGGTAAAAACCGATCTACTCAAAAGGATACATGATAGAAGCATGATAGAATAACCGAGTAAAAATACCACTTTACTAATTTCGGATTGAAGCACACCCATTTATATACTGAATACCAGAGTCCGCGACTCTGCCAATGCCTTTGGCTCCAAAAGAACCTAGATATATACATTATGTGTCCACTAAACCGATAGACACATTTATATCACACCGAAGTGCACAACAACATACTCGGAACGTCAGTTCCGTAAATCGATTTCCATAACTAGACCAATCCATGAGCCAACTCTACAAGAGTCCAATCGGCTCCTAACATTAACCTGACAATAACCCGCGACATTAAGTCATCAATAACATGAACCGATGCAATTGAAACATCGGTTTCGTTAACTGATTTCTGAACCTCGCCCAAACTGCCACTTAACCCACCGAGACCTCAAACTAACTCCTTGGAGCATCTTGAGACATGCCGTAGGTCTCCTTAGACCACCTGCCATTCTAAAACACACCAATTTAGGTGTTTAGATAGCCGCACATAAAGTGCGCACCAACGAAGGCCCTAAACCTAAGGCTTTAACGGGTTCCAGCGTATGCCAATTTTGGCGTAGGAACCAGCGGAAGGTAGAAACATCCACGCATTTGATTTCAACTAGCGAGAACCCTCCAAAACACACCCCATAACTTTCGGTGTCCAAGTGCACAATCTGTATGCTGAAACTACGGAGTTTTCGCCCAACAAGCCCCCAAAGTTGCCAATTTCAACAATGGGACCGCACGTGACTTACCACTCTTGAGGGTCATTTTCACTTGAAAAGCGGCTACAACAGAGCTCCATGTCAGGGACTTAACTTTTTCTGCCGATTTCTCCTTTGCAATCTACCAAACTCTAAAGGGAAATCACTCCATGAGGTTTTGCTACATTCATCTAGAAGCTTCTTATCGAATCTCAAGACGTCGGACGTGGATGCCGAAGAGTCATGGGTTTCTTCAAGTTTCTAGGTAGGGTAATTAATGTAGGACTCTTGGGAGCTTGTAGCCTTCCTTTTTGGCTTGTACTTTTGTGCCACCTGGCATCTTTTCATTAGGCTTATGGGCGGCGAGTGGTCTATATAAGATTATGGCCTCCACCCCTCTAAGATAAGAAATCAGTTGTACTTTCTGCTATTCCAGAAATATAATCCTTCTTCAAACTCTCTCTCTTGCACTTTTACTTAGGACGAGTAGGTCCAAGTTCTCAAGTGGAGGTGTAGGCTTGCTCACTTCGTGAAGGAAGGCGAGCGCCGCGCGGGCTTTTTAAGCAATTTCGCTTAAGTTCGTGATAGTTTGTATCAGAGCAACGTTCGGGAGGTGGGAAACCATGTCGTCGTCGGAAGCTGGCGCCATCGACGTCATGGCCGAACCACCCAAGCAATCCAAACGCGGCAAGAGCAAGGAACCGCGGACTCATGTGCGGGAGTCCGTTTCGCTCGATGACCGTGTTGGCTTGATGGAGGAAGCTATGGCGAAAGTTGAAGACAACTATTTAGTCCTAACCCAACATGTAGGGATCATGGAGGACGGCCTACATACCATGGAGGAAAGCGTTGCTGCTGCCATGGGAACTTTTCGCCAACAGCTCGAGCAGTTTCGCGCTGATGTTACTCGTCGCGAGGACGAGCGGAAGACGCTGGTGGAAGATTTTGTCACAAGGGTCGATGAGGTCGAGGACCTTAAGATGCGGATGACGATCCTCGAGAGGGCGGTGGCTCATGGTGGCGAGACACTGAGGGAGCATGCCCCAAGGATCCGCATCCCCGAACCCCAGTGCTTCAAGGGAACGCGCGATAAGAAGGAAATTGACAACTTCCTTTGGCGCATGGAACGCTATCTCAGAGCGTTGCAACTGGAGGACGAAGAAGACAAAGTCCAAACTGCTTCCATGTACCTGACTGACGATGCCATGCTGTGGTGGTGTCGGATGTCGGTGGAGACCGAGAAGGGCCAATGCGAGTTGAAGACTTGGGAGGACTTTATGCGCGAACTCAAGGCACAGTTCTACCCCGAGCATGTCGAGTATCTTGCACGGAGGCAACTTCGAAGGCTCAAGCATACGAGAACTCTCAAGGAGTATGTCAAGGAGTACTCCAAACCAAGGATTTAAGTGTCGTGGCACGGGGTCGTGCCGAAAACTTGCCGGCACGGTACGACACGGGGCGTGCCGAGCTGTGCCGATGAGTACCGGTCACAAAAAATACATACGTGCCGACACATAATGGCATGAAATATTTATTTTCTTTGGCAACAAAATTTTTTAATTGCTTATTATATATCTTTATTAAATATTTTGAACTTTATTGAGAAAATTACTTAGTAAATTTAAGAAAAAAGGGTTTTGAACTGTGCCATCGGCACGAGGGTTGTATCGTGCCGGTATCTTGTTGGCACGGTACGGTACGGTGGATACGGTTCGTACCGATGGATACTTAAATCCTTGCTCCAAACTGATGCTCTCCATCTTCAATATGGCCGAGGAGGACCGGTTGCTCTTCTTCCTCGACGGTCTCTAACTGTGGGCGAACAAGGAGCTCGTGGGACGAGACGTCAAGGATGTAAGCTCTGCCATAACCATGGCGGAGAAGCTACCGGAGTACGAGAGGATGGAGTCTAGTTGCGGCAAACCGCCTAAGGCGAGCAAGGCCAAAGGTGGGGGAGACCGTCGCGAGAACAAAGACTACCACAAGGGCAAAGAGCAAAAGAGTCCTCCGCAGAAGAAGGTGTCTTGCTATGTCTGCAGAGATGACCATTGGGCCCGCGATTGTCCAAAGAAGAAGACCGTCAATGGTGTCCAAGCCGAGGAGGGTGAGGAAGCAGCACAGACAAAGATGGGAGCACTGCGGTTCGTTAGCGCGATGTAGGGGCAAGCGAGCGGCGGCAAAACTCTCAAGAAGGAACTTATGTTCGTCGATGTGACCCTCAATGGGTGGGCCACTCGAGCGCTCGTGGACACGGGAGCAACCCACAACTTCATCGCAGCGACGGAGGCCAAGCGGTTGGGCCTCAAGCTCGAGAAGGACATGAGCAAAGATCAAGGCGGTTAACTTTGAGGCACAACCTGTCTCAGGGGTAGCCAAGGGCATGTCGATTGCTGTAGGACCCTGGGTGGGAACAGCGAACTTCACCGCCGCAACCATTGACGACTTCAAAGTCATTCTCGGCATCGACTTTCTAGCCTCGTCAAAGGCGGTACCAATGCCACATCTTGGGGCCTTGAGCATCATGGAGGAGGCCGCCCCTTGTATGGTTTTGGCTAGCCGCAGTGAATCAACAGAAATCCCTATCCTCTCAGCTCTGCAACTGCGGAAGGGAGTGAGGCGTGGGGAGATGACTTATCTTGCGGCCATCCGCGAGGTGAGTGAGGAGAGATTCGAGGAGGAAGACCTTCCGACAGAAATCAGTGCTGTCTTGGGGGAGTTCAAGGATGTCATGCCCCAGGAGCTACCTAAGCGGCTTCCACCTAGGAGGGAGGTGGACCACGCAATCGAGCTTGAACCTGGTGCCAAGCCACTAGGGAAGGCGCCATACAGGATGGCTCTGCCAGAACTCGAGGAGTTGCAATGTCAGTTGAAGGACCTTCTTGAAGCAGGCTTCATCAAACCGTCAAAGGCACCCTATGGAGCGTCGGTGCTGTTCCAACGGAAGAGTGATGGAAGTTTGCGGCTGTATCGACTATAGGGCACTCAACAAGATAACGGTGAAGAATAAGTACCCTATCCCGCTAGTTGCAGACCTCTTCAGCCAGCTAGGAGGAGCTAAGTATTTCACAAAGCTCGATCTTCTCTCGGGGTATTATCAAGTAAGAATTGCGGAAGAGGACGAGGAGAAGACCACGTGCGTGACGAGGTATGGGGCCTACGAATTCCTTGTCATGCCATTCGGCCTGGCGAATGCGCCGGCAACCTTCTGCACCTTGATGAACAAGTTATTCCATCCCTACCTCGACCGCTTCGTGGTAGTGTACCTAGACGATATCGTCGTGTACAACAACACTCTGGAGGAACATGAGGAGCATCTGCGGATCATCTTCCAAGTGTTGCGGGACAACCAACTTTTCGTCAAAAGAGAAAAGTGCTCCTTTGCGAAGGAGGAGGTGCATTTCCTCGGCCACTGGATAGGCCAGGGTCGACTGCATATGGACCACCAGAAGATTCGGGCGATCTGCGATCCTTCCTCAGACTCGTCAACTATTATTGTCGCTTCATCGCGGGCTACTCCGCGCGAGCAGCCCCTTTGACGGACTTGCTGAAGAAGTACCAGTCATGGGACTGGACCCCTCAGTGCGCGAAGGCATTTGAGGACATGAAGTGGGCGGTGACTAAAGAACCAGTGTTGCGACTTCCTGACTATCGTCAGCCATTTTAGGTACACACTGACGCTTCATACTTTGCCATTGCCGGTGTTCTCATGCAAGAGGGACATCCCATCGCCTATGAAAGCCGCAAACTCAACGACACTGAGCGGCGATACACTGTTCAAGAGAAGGAGATGACAGCAATAGTGCATTGTCTGAGGACTTGGCGGCACTATCTCCTCGGAAGCAAGTTCGTGGTGCGGACGAACAATGTCGCCACAAGCTACTTCCAAATACAAAAGAAGCTGTCACCAAAGCAAGCAAGATGGCAGGACTTCTTAGCGGAGTTTGACATGGAGCTTCAATACAAACCCGGAAGGGAGAACCATGTGCCTGATGCACTTAGCCGCAAAGCTGAGTTAGCGGCAGTGTGCCAGGTCCATGGAGCGAATCCGCGAAGGGACTTGCGAGGACCCTATGGTTCAGGGACTCGTGCAACTCGTCAAGGAGGGCAAGGCGCAGCGGTTTTGGGTTAGCGATGGACTGCTCCTAACCAAGAGGCGTCGCGTCTATGTGCCCAAGTGGGGCAATCTTCATCAGGAGCTCATAAGCGAGTGCCATGACTCCAAGTGGGCCAGACATCCGTGGCAAAAACGAACTCTGGCACTGCTGCCGCATACTATTGGCCTCACATGCGGGATGATGTGGAGGCGTATGTGCGGACTTGTCTTGTGTGCCAGCAGGATAAGGTGGAGCGCCAGAAGCCAGGAGGCCTCCTCGAGCCACTACCAACACCAACGCGTCCATGGGAGAGCATCTCGGTGGACTTCATCTCCGCTTTGCCCAAGGTGGGGGCATTGGGATCAATTCTTGTGGTGGACCGATTCTCCAAATACGGAATCTTCATAGCGGCACCAACAGATTGCACGGCGGAGGAAGCAGCGCGACTCTTCGTCGGCAATGTGGTGAAGTTTTGGGGGATCCCTGAAAACATTGTGAGCGATCGCGACCCAAGGTTCACTGGCAAATTTTGGACAGAGGTGTTCCGGATCTTGAGGTCGGAATTGCTCTTCTCTACAAGTTTTCATCCGCAGACGGACGGCCAGACGGAGCGAGTGAATGCCTTGGTGGAGGTGTACTTGAGGCACTATGTGAGTGCTAGTCAGAAGGACTGGGTACATCATCTGGATGTGGCCCAATTCTATTACAATTTGCGGAGAAGCGAATCTATGAACCACAGCCCGTTCGAGCTTGCAATGGAAAGACAGCCCCTCACTCCACACTTTGTTGCTGCGAGCGAGCAGGGCCGCAGCCCTATAGGTCTTCAATGCACCTCGCATCTCCAAGAAAAGGGAGACATCACGAGGGCTTGTTTGAAAAAAACAGCGCATCGGATGAAGAAGTGGGCCGATGTAAAGCGGCGACCCTTGGAGTTCGCTGAGGGAGACCAAGTCTTGGTCAAGCTGCAGCCACAACAATTCAAAGCCTTTCGCAAGATCACCGTGGCCTGATACGGAAGTATGAGGGTCCGTTCACTATGGTGAAGTGAGCGGGCAAAGCTGCCTACAAATTGCAACTACCAGCCAACCTGCGAATCCACCATGTCTTTCATGCGAGCTGCCTTCGGCCATTCCATGACGACCTCGAGGATCCCAACAGGAACGTATCGCAGCGCGCTCCCGCTACTATGACAACATCCATTGACAAAGAGGTCGAAACTTTGCTGGACACTCGCACCATCCGTCGTCGCGGAGTCCCGCCGAGTGTTGAGTACCTAGTCAACTGGAAGAACCTCCCGCATGGTGAAGCAAGCTGGGAGAAGGCTGACACTCTTTGGAAATATTCCACCATGATCGAAGAATTCCAACACTAGCGCGCAGCGAGGGCGTCTGCGCATTAGGTGGGGGAGGTTGTCAGGGACTTAACTTTTTTCTGCCGATTTCTCCTTTGCAATCTACCAAACTCCAAAGGGAAATCACTCCATGAGATTTTGCTACATCCATCTAGAAGCTTCTTCTCGAATCTCAAGACGTCGGACGCGGATGCCGAAGAGTCATGGGCTTCTTCAAGTTTCTAGGTAGGGTAATTAATGTAGGACTCTTGGGAACTTGTAGTCTCCCTTTTTGGCTTGTACTTTTGTACCACTTGGCATCTTTTCATTAGGCTTATGGGCGGCGAGTGGTCTATATAAGATTGTGGCCCCCACCCCTTTAAGATAAGAAATCAGTTGTACTTTCTACTATTCCAGAAATACAATCCTTCTTCAAACTCTCCCTTACACTTTTACTTAGGACGAGTAGGTCCAAGTTCGCAAGTGGAGGTGTAGGCTTGCTCACTTCGTGAAAGAAGGCGAGCGCCGCGCGGGCTTTTCAAGCAATTTCGCTTAAGTCCGTGACATCCAGCTAGCAACAATTATCGCCATGAACTCCCAACCCAACAATTTGGCCAAAAAGGCCCAATGCAGCATTCCAAACGTCGTTTCGGTGTCGGAACATGTGCACAATCTTCGTTCAGCCTAAGGATTGCTCCACATCCACAGCACTAACACCAAAGTGACCGAAGGTCACTTTGCACACTAAACAACATGATCTGGCGATTGGTTTTTTTTATCGATTCCTGAAACTCGCCGAAACTCACAAAAACTCATAAAAAGTACTTCCGGATAGTGCTTGGTGGTTGGTACCGAGGTCCTGAGTTCGAAACCTAGTTGCTTCACATTTCTAGCTAAGTTTATTTCAAAAAGAAAAAGAAAAAAATGAACGAAGCGGGTAGCATGCTACCTTTCTCTCTAAAAAAAAACAACTTCTGCAAACCACGAAGTGCCCCGTGTTACGGAATTTGAGTTGGCGTAGTTTCGTGAAAGTCTCAAGTCTTGAAGATTGAAGGTGAAGAAAGTTGGATCATTTAACTCAATCTCAAGAAAGAAGAATTCAAAAGGATCAGGTATGTTTTACTAAAGATTTTGTGTGATCCGAATACTTCTTGTAGTGTAGAAACACTTGGAAGAATCTTTCATTGCATAAAAATCAAAAACTGGACTTGGGACATGTTCAGGATCCGGATCAGGTTGTTCGATCCGGATCCCGAAGGTGGTTCGTTCATACACCAGTTCAATCCGGATCGTAGCCTCTCTTGATCCGGATCCCGAACACTGAGTTTACCATCTTCCTTGAACGATCCGGATCAGGCTTCGCAATCCGGATCCCGAACGTTGATGTTTGGTGAACTGTATGAACGATCCGGATCAAGCACTTCGATCCGGATCCCGAACCTTCGTTTTTCTGGAATTGCCTGACTCGTTACGACGATCCGGATCACAGCTAATCCGATCCGGATCGCCGTCCGTAAAATCTCCAGAAATGTTAGGTTTTTGATTCTTATCTCCTTCCTAGGGTTTCTAACCTATAAATAGACCCTATGACTCTTTTTCTAGGGAAAATCCAAAAAGAGGCCGAAAATAAAAATAGCCGTCATTTTCATATATACGCCTCTAGATCCACATATAGAGAAGAAAGGAAATCATTAGAGAATACTCTATGTTTCTTCATCTATATTGATTAGTTTGATTCTAGGTTTTCATACTCACATCTTGAGTTGAATCAAACTAATGAATACTTAGATGGTATTTCCGATCTATCTTTGATCTAAGTATTCGGCGGATCATCACCACCCAAAAACAACGATTTACCCCAAAAATCGGCGCGTGGATTCGCGTGTCCTTGTGGATTCAAGGTTCAACCGCTCTCGTGGATTCGGAGCGAGGCACGTTCGTGGATTCGAAGGGTGCTATTGGGTGAAGACCGTGGATTCGGTCGGACGTCGTGGATTCGACGTTGGACGCCGTGGATTCGGCGTTGGGCGCAGATCGTGGATTCGAGAAGCGTCGCGGAGCGAGCGGAGAAGATCCTCTAGGAGCGTATGGAAAAGGTTGAGTCGTAATTGTGTACGATAAATCACCTTGTACGTGTTTTAATTCTAGTGGATTTCTGCCGTGTTATCGGTCCCGTGGTTTTTTACTCCGGTGATGGAGTTTTCCACGTAAAAATCTTGCGTATTATTTTTTATTTCCGCATTGGGTTTTTATCGCAACGATTTTTTGAGTGTTTATACGTTTACACCTATTCACCCCCCTCTAGGTGTTTTTTCCCCTATTTAGATCCTTATTACATATAACCCAACAAGTGGTATCAGAGAGGGAATAGGGTTGTAAACAATGGTTGAAGGTGGAAACATCAACCGACCCCCGTTCTTCGATGGAACAAATTATGCGTACTGGAAAGTACGGATGAAAGCCTTTTTAATTTCCATCGACGAACGGGTGTGGCAATCAATTGAATTAGGATGGTCTAATCCAACTGAATTTATTGGTGATGTTCGCACCTTAAAACCTAGGTCGAAATGGACCAAGGAAGAGTTAGATTCATCTTCTTACAATGGCAAGGGAATTAATGCTATCTTTAATGCCTTATCTCAAACTGAATTCTCTCGCGTCTCGGTATGTGAGACTGCGAAAGAAATCTGGGATGTTCTTCAGGTTACACATGAGGGAACTAACCTCGTGAAGATTCAGAAACTGCAAATGCTTACGAGCAAGTTTGACTCTATCTTAATGGCAGAAAATGAATCTTTCACGGACTACTATACACGATTGCAAGACATCGTAAACTCATGTGCTAATCTGGGAGAGAAGATTCCAGAATTTAAGATTGTAAGAAAGATCTTAAGAACTCTTCCTGAACGATTTCGCCCAAAGGTTACTGCCATTGAAACTATTAAACACCCGGACGAAATACGTGTAGAAGAATTAGTTGGTTCATTACAAACTTATGAAATGACATTTACTACTAACAATTCTTCTGGAAAGGCATCCACTTCTAAGTCTTCAGGTTATGCGTTGAAAACAACTAAGGAAGAAGACGCGGATACATCCTCCTCAGACGATGACGAGAACCTTTCTATGGAGGAATTTGAGAAGCAGCTCGCTCTCTTGACAA
Organism: Tillandsia leiboldiana; assembly: GCA_029204045.2. Classification (NCBI taxonomy): domain Eukaryota; kingdom Viridiplantae; phylum Streptophyta; class Magnoliopsida; order Poales; family Bromeliaceae; genus Tillandsia; species Tillandsia leiboldiana. The sequence continues at coordinate 20,500,648 of CM055065.1, read as the reverse complement.
GGAAGTTTCGCCGCAACTTTCGAAGGGGTAATTCAAGCAAATCTCCATCCTTCGGAAAGTCGAACAAAGGCAAGGGTACTTCAAGTTACAAGTCAAGAAAGCAAGAGAACTTCTCAAAGGATAAGAAAAGTTCAGAAGGACAACTACAATGCTTCAAATGTCGAGGCTACGGCCACATTGCAACGGAGTGTCCTAACAAGTATCCGGCAAAGAAGAAGGCGATGCAAGTCGTCACTTGGGATGACAACTCAACGTCAAATGAGTCGTCTTCGAGTGATGAAGAAAAGAGCTCCACCGCATTCCACGCGTCCGTATCTTCACCCTTCATGTGCTTTATGGCAAGTACATCCGAGTCGTTGTCCAACTCCACTGTTGAAAAGAATGCAACGGACAACGAATCGGATGATTCGGAAGGTGAAGAATTTGCTCTAGCCTACCACAGACTTTTGAGGGACTCAAAGAAAGTGGCTAAGCAAAACAAGAGTTTGAGAGGGAGAGTGCATGATCTCGAAGAAGAAGCAAAAAGAGCGACTTCTCTCTCAAACGCTCTTGAAGTGGAAAGGGAAAACCTGATAAAGGCAAATGTTTTCCTTCAAGAGTCCAATGAGCAACTTGAGAAGGAACATACAAATCTGGTGGATAACGCGAATCACTTCTCAAAGCTCTACAACGAGGCTCGACAGGATAACCTGGAAATGACAAAGACCATTTTCCAACTCAAGAATGACTTACAGCGATTCTCTTCAGGAATGAGTAAGTTGGATAGACTTCTTGGTCTTGGTCAATCAAATCGGTTCGGCCTCGGATACACTCAAACTGGAAACAGTCCAAGTTCGAGTGAGACAGTTTTTGTGCCTCAGTCGGTATCTCCTCCTCCGACACCGGAATTCAAGACAAACAACGACAACAAACCTACTTCATCCTCTTTGGGATCGTCAAGATCTAAGGTATGTTTTCGTTGTGGTGTTTCAGGGCACATAAGAAGATATTGCAAGACGAGAGTCGAACGCTCATCTCAAAGACCTCTTGCAACAACTACCAAAAAGGCTCCTCCCCGAAAATCAACGCAAAACTTTTCAAATGAAAAGAGACTTGGTAGTTCATCGCGCAAGACGATTTCATCAAGGAACAACAATCGCTATAACAAGACGCCTTCACCTAGGCATATAACTTCACGACCACTACCGACGCACTCCAAAAGGGTTTGGGTGCGCAAAGGTGAAATTTTCCCTTGTCTTGTTTCCAATGTTTCCTTGCATGCATATGATAGTTCGTCTTGGTATCTGGATAGCGGGTGTTCCCGTCACATGACCGGTGACAAAAATAGTTTTCAAAATTTTGAGAAAATCTCCGGAGGACATGTCGTTTTCGGAGACGGTCGATCTTCCAAAATTGTTGGAAAAGGGACGGTAGCTATTCCAGATGGCCCGATTTTGAAAAACGTCTTATTTGTTGATGGCCTTAAGACTAACCTCATAAGCATAAGTCAACTTTGCGACAATGGTTTTTCAGTTAACTTTTCATCTGTTGAATGCGTTGTAACTGATAAGGACCATGTCTTCTTTTTAAAAGGGGTTAGATCTGAAAACAATTGTTATGTTGTTCCTAATAAATTTTCTGAAAATTGTAACTTAGCCGCTTTGAATAATGAAACTCTTTGGCATGAAAGGCTAGGTCACTTAAATTTTAAGGAACTTACTAGAATTTCAAACAAGGACGTGGTCAAGGGGGTTCCAAAGCTTTTATTTAAACAAAACGTTGTGTGTGGTGGTTGCCAAAAGGGAAAACAGTCTAGGACTGCACACAAGAACTTGAACCACGTTGGTACAAAACGGCCCTTGGAACTTTTGCACATGGACTTAATGGGGCCGACCCGTCAACCATCCTTGGGAGGTAAATGGTACATTTTTTTATTGGTTGATGATTTCTCTCGGTTTTCTTGGGTAGCATTTTTAAAAGAGAAAGCTGATACGTTTGACTCTTTTCATGAGATTTGCCATCGTATTATGATTGAAAAGAATGAAAAGATCATTCGTGTTAGAAGTGATAGATGTGGAGAATTCATAAATTCAAAATTCATTGATTTTTGCACTTCAAATGGCATTAAACATGAATTCTCGGCACCCTATACACCTCAGCAGAATGGTGTTGTTGAGCGCAAGAACAGGGTTGTTCAAGAGATGGCGCGTGTGATGCTTCATAGCCGGAATTTACCGCTACATTTTTGGGCTGAAGCCGTGAACACCGCTGTCTATGTCATTAATAGAGTTTTCTTGCGCCCAGGAACTTTAAATACACCATATGAGCTGTGGTTTAGTAGAAAACCCAACATCAAATATTTTCGTGTCTTCGGGAGTCGATGTTACATTTTACGTGACCGTGAAAATCTTGGAAAGTTCGACTCTCGAAGTGATGAAGGGATCTTTTTGGGTTATTCTACGAATAGCAGAGCATATCGAGTATTTAACATTGAATCTAAGACGATCGTAGAATCTATAAATGTTAAAGTAGATGAAGCTTTTCACTTTGGATCTGGAAAATCTACCCTCGATATCTCTCTAGATGATGATTCCCCTGCTAATGCATCTTCTCATAATAATACTTCCAATATTAATGATGCATCTAATGGTTCTTCAAGTTTATCTGATGTGCAGGAATCATCTCATGTATCTCCGAGTACTCCGTTTCAACAAACGTTACGAATCTCCAAGGATCATCCGGAATCGAATATTATTGGAGATCCACAAGAAGGAGTCAGAACTCGGAGGCAGTTGGTTTGTGGATTTGCTTGCTACGTATCTTTAATCGAACCAAAGAACATAGATGAAGCTCTTCAGGATGACTACTGGATTAAAGCAATGCAGGAAGAGCTCCATCAATTTGAGCGAAACAAAGTCTGGGAATTAACGAAGCCTCCAAAGCAACACAATGTGATAGGTACCAAATGGATCTTCAAGAACAAGAAAAATGAGGATGGTACTATCATCAGGAACAAGGCACGATTAGTTGCTCAAGGCTACTCTCAAGTAGAAGGTATAGACTTTGATGAAACATTCGCCCCTGTAGCTAGACTCGAGTCCATTCGTATACTATTTGCTATTGCTTGTCATTTTAAAATCAAATTATTTCAAATGGACGTTAAGAGCGCATTTCTAAATGGGTTTTTAAATGAGGAAGTTTATGTGGCTCAACCGAAAGGTTTTATAGATCATAAACAACCTAACCATGTTTTTCGTTTGAAAAAGGCTCTTTACGGTCTGAAACAAGCACCGCGAGCATGGTACGAAAGGTTAACAAAGCACCTTTTGGAGAAGGGCTATATTCGAGGGGGAGCTGATAGGACTCTCTTTGTGAAGCATTATCAAAGCAATTTCATTGTAGCACAAATCTATGTCGATGACATTGTATTTGGCGCAACAAGAGATAATGATGCTTCTAAATTCGCGGAAACCATGGAAAGCGAATTTGAGATGTCCATGATGGGCGAATTGACTTATTTCCTTGGATTGCAAATTAAACAAAATGATGAAGGTATTCACTTGAGTCAATCCAAGTATGCAATGGAGTTGGTCAAAAAGTTTGATCTCGAAAATTGTAAAGATTTTCCGACTCCAATGGGAACTAGCCACAAGGGACTTGGAAGTGAATCACATAGTGAGAATGTAGACGAGAAACTGTATCGAAGTATGATTGGAAGTCTACTTTACCTCACGGCTAGTCGCCCGGATATATCTTTTGGTGTTGGGATTTGCGCGAGATATCAATCAGCACCAAAGGAGGTTCACCTGAAAGCGATGAAAAGGATCATCCGGTATATCAAAGGATCAATTAATTTCGGAATTTGGTATCCTATGGGAACAAGTTTGGATATTGTTGGATACTCAGATGCCGATTGGGCAGGATCAGTGGATGATCGGAAAAGCACGAGTGGTGCATGCTTCTATCTTGGCCATTGCCTTGTTGCATGGCACAGTAAAAAACAGAACTGCATAGCACTCTCGACTGCCGAAGCGGAATACATTTCAGCTGGAAGTTGCTCAACTCAACTCATTTGGATGAAAAGCGTATTGAGCGACTTCCGCATTTCAGCATCTTCGGTAACAATTCTTTGTGACAACACAAGTGCAATTAACATTTCTAAAAACCCTGTGTTGCACTCTAGAACAAAACATATTGAGCTTAGATATCATTTTCTTAGAGAGCTAGTTGAATCAAATACTCTTCAACTTTCATATATTTCAACTGAGGATCAATTAGCTGACATTCTAACAAAACCTTTGGATCAAAAACGTTTTATTCATTTACGAAAAGCAATTGGAATGCTTTCCTTGAAATAAACTTCTTTTTGAAACCTTTGCTTAGGATAGGTTTTGTATTTGTTTTTGTTTTGTTCATTATCTATGTTTGTACATAGGACATTAATTGAGCATAGATCATAATTGACTTTAATTGCATCTTTTCGCACATTTAGAAATTTATTATGCTTTTGCCATCATAATATTTCACTGTTGCAATGATCATTTATGTTAATTAAATCATCTTCTAAGTGATCAAAGTCAATTTCTCTCTCTCTATGATCTCTTGGTATAGTCATTATCTTATTTGACTGCTTAGTCGAGTATGAAATCGAGATCAATATTTGGTTGAATACTTTATATCTTAAATAATTGATAGCCAATTGAGGGGGAGTCTTAGAAAAAGTAAAATGCTCAAAAGATGTGGAAAGAGTTACATCCCAATGAGGAGTGTGAAAACTACCACCACATGGAGGAAAGAGCTACCACCTCGGTCGTCCGAGTATTGTGTGCAGCTACCACATGTATACCAAGCATGGTTGTTCAAATTTTTTGATTAAGTAAAATGCATGTTGGAATACTTGACTCCGTCAAATTTCAAGGTTGGTATAAGGTGGGTTTTTAAAGAAAGATGCTCAAAGAGCCACTCTCTTCAACAGATTGTCTAGATACATTATCTATTATATTTGGGATTTCAAACATCTATTGATCTTTGTATTTCATTTTCTTTACTGAATTGATGATTTGATAAAGGCATTACTCATAAGATCAAGTTAGATGTAATTGAAGGTGTTCAACTTTAAGGGATTTAATTTTTGTAAATTTTCGTTTCATTTTTGGATATTATTGATAGATTTGGCATAATCTAATTCTTGTTGTATGAAACGATGATTTTTGTTTAAAGTTGATACACATTTGTGCTTACAATCTTTTTCTGGTTTTTCTTGAATTTCTCTGAAAGTTTCTAAAGAAAAAGTTGGAGCCGATCCGGATCGGGCTAGATGATCCGGATCCCGAACGCAGGAATTCTTCTGCGGGCTGACGATCCGGATTGTATCTGCCGATCCGGATCCCGAACGCAGTTTCTCACTGCGGGTAGCCGATCCGGATCGCAGTTATGAACTGATCCGGATCGCGGCTAGGTTTTATAAAGAACAAAAGGGTTTTTGATTTCTTTTACTCCAATCTTTTGTTCCAAAGTTTCCAGAGCCTCTCTCTCTAGATTTCATCCTTCCTGGAAGCTTTCAAACTCAAGTTCTTCAACTCCAAGTAAGTTTTATTGATCAAAATCTCGGTTTTTCACCGTTTTTCTCTCTTCTTCCTCAAACGTGATGAATTTCTTGGATCAACTTTGTTTGTGGATGGTTTTTGATCAAATTTCTTTTGAAATAAGAACTCTGGGTAGATTAGTTTTGATTATATGCTAGGTATTCTCCTGATTAACGAATTTTTAGGCTTCGATTTCTAAAATTTCGGTTTTAGGGCATATAATAAGGATTTTCGAAAAACATGCAATTGATCTATTTTTAAAAGTCCTTTGGCAAAACTAATTTGATTCTTAGTCTCTCTACATGATTATGATTGTTTGGGTACAATTTTTCAATCTTTGAAAATTAACAATTTTTCTCATGTGTTCTTGAGTCGTTCCACACAGGATTCCTTTTCTCAAGAAACCATTAGCAATGGTGATCACTTGGATTGTTTTCCTACTTGCGGCTATGGTACATACGAGAGACACCGTCAAGCCCAAGAGGGCTAAGAAGGCTAAGAAAGCGAAGAAAGCTAAAGATGATTCCGATACAGAATCTGAAACGGAATCAATTAATTGGGATGAACTGCAAGTTGAAGCAACGACTGTTCCGACTGCTTCAAAGGGAAAAGCACCTGCAGAAACATCAAAGGCTCCGCCCACTGCTGCTGAGAAAGGCAAAGCTCCAATGGAAGAAACTTCTGGGAAGACAAGAAGAAAAAGTATTGCTCGCAAAAGAGGGAGTGCACAAGGAATCTCCATTGAGCAACCAGCTGATAGGCAAGCACCTCCTCAAGACTTTGTCAGCTCGGCTAGAATAAAAGATTTTGAAAACAGAGAATGCATTGGAGAAAGGCATGTTGATGTAAAAGCCTTAAAGCAGCGTTCTCAGACGTTTGGGACTTTGTTTGACCAGATAGGTTTTGCTTCCATTTGCGATTTCCCGGAGACCACTGGGTATTGTCTTCACTCAGTGAGGATGTTTTATCAGAATGCCTGCTATCTAGTTGATCAGGAAAGCGGGCGTCGGGATTTTCAAACATTAGTCAAGAATGTCAGAATCAAAGTAACGCCTCAGCTAATTGGTGAAGTACTAGGGATGGACGCCCGAGCCGATGGCACTCATTACCTGAAGAATCAAGCCTTCAACACCTACTCCTGGAGAGTGGTAGTTGATGGAATCTGTGTTCCAAATACTCGGTCGACAGGAAACTCCGTTTTCTCGAAAGAACTACGACCAGAGTACCGCATCTTAAACCTTATTGTTTGTTACAATGTTATTCCAAACATGAACACAAAGGTTCTTCGGTGGGAAAGAATGATATTCTTTTATCTACTTGGAAACCCCACAGCAGCAATGGGAGCTAACTTAAACATTCCCTACGTCATCTGGTCAAGGATGGCACGATATGTGGAGCAAGCTCATCCGTCAGAGAGACTACCTTATCCAATGATCATCATGCGCATTCTTCGCAAATTTAAAGCTGACACAAATGCGAGTTCCTATCTGCACAGTCTAGGAACGATCAATGACACAACAATTGTAAAGTCTCTTTCGACGAAGCCAGATGAACCTTTTATACCTCTTCACCGGCAACGAGAACAACGACAACAAGCAACAACCTCTGCACCGGCAGTAGCTCCTCCAGTCCAACCAGCACCACCATCACAACCAGCACCTCCGGCACAACAAGCACCGCAATCAACTTCTGATGATGATGCATCTGTTACCTCAATCTATAAAGAACAGCAAAGGCTCTCCAACGAGCAAGAACGTATATCAAATGAACTAATTGAGGTAAAGGAAGAAATAAAGAAGGTAAATAAGAATCAATCATCAATGAACAAGCGATTAAAGAAGATATTCCAAATCCTCGGCTGTATCAGTTCAGACGAGTCTGAATAATCCGTATCCTTCCAATTTCTGTTTATTATGCATATGTTTAAATCCCTCTTTTGTGCAGGTTTTTAAGTTTTAATTTGAGTCCTTAGTTATCCAACTTGAACTGTTAACCATTCTCTCCACTTCTGTAATCTTTGGCTTTGTTTGTGACAAAAAGGGGGAGAGAGTTTAGAACAATGATATTGTGAAAATTGTGATCTTGAAAATTGTGATCTTGTATACATCAATGATGACTGCATCATGGTACAATGATGATGTGAATGAACATCAAGGTAAGTGAACATCAAGGGAACTTGAACAATGATTGTGAAAATCTTGATTGTGGAAATCTTGCTGATGAAGATTTTGTATACATCAAGGTAAGTATCACTTCAACTTCAACTTTGGTTTTTATCTTGTGATTGTTTGCATGTCTCGACTAACTATTCGACTAACTATTTGGGCATGTAATATGACTAACAAGTTGATGTTGGACTAACATTTTGTGACATTTGGTTTTTAATTGCATAGAAGATATGTTGGTTTTTGACTATGATTCTCTTACATATCTGAATTCTCAAATGTCATGATGATCAGATAAACTCTATCTCTGTACTAGGTTTTGTATGCTAAATATTCTTGAGTTATCTAACGATCTCTTTTTGTCAAGAATGATTTCTTTGTGCAGAGAGTACAGATGTCTAAGTCTAGAGTCTGTTTTAGGAGTTTATCTCATGTTTTTAAATTTTTGGATCTCCATTGTAAATTTTTGTTGTATGGTGATAGCAACAAAAATATCTTTTTGAATTTTCTTTAGTGGATCTGTGTTTTGTCACGAAACCGCCAAAGGGGGAGATTGTTACGGAATTTGAGTTGGCGTAGTTTCGTGAAAGTCTCAAGTCTTGAAGATTGAAGGTGAAGAAAGTTGGATCATTTAACTCAATCTCAAGAAAGAAGAATTCAAAAGGATCAGGTATGTTTTACTAAAGATTTTGTGTGATCCGAATACTTCTTGTAGTGTAGAAACACTTGGAAGAATCTTTCATTGCATAAAAATCAAAAACTGGACTTGGGACATGTTCAGGATCCGGATCAGGTTGTTCGATCCGGATCCCGAAGGTGGTTCGTTCATACACCAGTTCAATCCGGATCGTAGCCTCTCTTGATCCGGATCCCGAACATTGAGTTTACCATCTTCCTTGAACGATCCGGATCAGGCTTCGCAATCCGGATCCCGAACGTTGATGTTTGGTGAACTGTATGAACGATCCGGATCAAGCACTTCGATCCGGATCCCGAACCTTCGTTTTTCTGGAATTGCCTGACTCGTTACGACGATCCGGATCACAGCTAATCCGATCCGGATCGCCGTCCGTAAAATCTCCAGAAATGTTAGGTTTTTGATTCTTATCTCCTTCCTAGGGTTTCTAACCTATAAATAGACCCTATGACTCTTTTTCTAGGGAAAATCCAAAAAGAGGCCGAAAATAAAAATAGCCGTCATTTTCATATATACGCCTCTAGATCCACATATAGAGAAGAAAGGAAATCATTAGAGAATACTCTATGTTTCTTCATCTATATTGATTAGTTTGATTCTAGGTTTTCATACTCACATCTTGAGTTGAATCAAACTAATGAATACTTAGATGGTATTTCCGATCTATCTTTGATCTAAGTATTCGGCGGATCATCACCACCCAAAAACAACGATTTACCCCAAAAATCGGCGCGTGGATTCGCGTGTCCTTGTGGATTCAAGGTTCAACCGCTCTCGTGGATTCGGAGCGAGGCACGTTCGTGGATTCGAAGGGTGCTATTGGGTGAAGACCGTGGATTCGGTCGGACGTCGTGGATTCGACGTTGGACGCCGTGGATTCGGCGTTGGGCGCAGATCGTGGATTCGAGAAGCGTCGCGGAGCGAGCGGAGAAGATCCTCTAGGAGCGTATGGAAAAGGTTGAGTCGTAATTGTGTACGATAAATCACCTTGTACGTGTTTTAATTCTAGTGGATTTTTGCCGTGTTATCGGTCCCGTGGTTTTTTACTCCGGTGATGGAGTTTTCCACGTAAAAATCTTGCGTATTATTTTTTATTTCCGCATTGGGTTTTTATCGCAACGATTTTTTGAGTGTTTATACGTTTACACCTATTCACCCCCCTCTAGGTGTTTTTTCCCCTATTTAGATCCTTATTACATATAACCCAACACCCCGAAGGATTCTATCCATCTCCATAGCTCAAGCACACCAATTTAGATACCGGAGCAACCACACGCAAAGTGCAAACCGAAAGGGACTACGATGCTGAATTTATACCAATTAAGGCTTTGAAAATTCTGTATTCGGCCTCAGAACCCACCACGCCCCCCTTGCTATCGCTTGAGACACTAGTCAGCGAGGATCGACTAGCCAAGAAGGCTCGGCAGTGACAAAAGCAAGAATTAAAGTGCTGTGACACGGGGGTGTTGCCTGGCACGGTACGGCATAGGCATGCTTGCGTGCCGACGGTCATGCACAACCTTCTAGTGGCACACTTTGGCACGATCTTATTTTAAGTTTTTTTGGTCCAATAAAATTTTATAATGTTATTTTAAAAGTTTTAGAGTAATAATTATAAATATTGACTATGTATTGATTTGTCTTGATCTAATGTCAATAATAGCTTACTTACTAGTTAATAGCTTAATATAGTAGTAATCTTCTTTATATGTGAAGTAAAATGCAACTCTAGCTCATAGAGAAAATTATTTTTTCTTTAAATTTTTATGAAAATTTGCAAGATTCATTTGTATTGATTCGATGAAAGACCGTATGATTACTAGACTATCTAGAATAGAATCGTAAGTGCGTTGATAGTTCCTTTGCATTTTCAAATTTTTTAAAAATATTTATGAGAAAATTAAAGAAAATTATTTTTTCTAAATATTTGTAAGATCTGTTCATGAAAATTTAATAATAAACAATACGATGAATAAATTAATCCAGTTTATGATAAAAATTGATTAATTTTTAAATTTTTTTATTTATCTTTTATTTTTTAAAAATTATAACATATTCGAAGGAAATTATTTTTTAAAATTTTTATGTAAAATTTGCAAGATTCATCTAAGAAAATTACTTTTCTTAAATTTAAATTAGAAAACTCGTGAGATCTATTTATAAAAATTTAACAATAAGCCATATGACGTATACATTAAGTAAATTAAATATCAATTGCTTCTATTTAGTTTTCAATTTTATTAGAATTTTTATGTTTCTAAATCTAATAATAAAATTTTCAATAATAAGAATATCTTAAATCTGGCAAAAAATGTTAAATCCACCTAAAAAAATTAAGAATGGACCATATAATGACTAAATCAAGTGGACATATTTCAGATTTTCGCAAATTGTTAATAAAAATTTGTATAATTTTATATTTCTTCAAAAAATGAACTTTACAAGTTAAATTAAAGAAAAAATTATGAGAAAAAAGAGGAGGAAAAAATAGAAAGGAAAGGAAATAGAGGAAGAGATGTGAGAGAAAAGAAACGAGAGTGGAGAAGAGAAGAAAAAGTAAAGTGAGAGAAGAGAAAAGATGAGAGGGATAAAGTGTAATGAATTCGCCTGAATTCACCTGAGTCGCAACCGCTCGGAGTGGCTGACCGAGCTCGGATGGCGACGATGAAGGATGAAACTGGGTGAGATCCCGTATCGGAGGCGCACACGCGATGATGACGAAGTTGCTGAGGCGTGAAGGCGCCGATGATGATGCGGGAGATGGATCGAGATGGAAATTGCAAGATCAAGAGCTCAATTAAGAGATGATCCAAACACAGATTTGGATCTGTGGCCTGAATCGAGAGGAACCGGAAGAGGGAAAAGTGAGGAGTCAAGAGAGAGAAAGAGAGAACAAGAGAGGGGAAATTTGGAGAAGATGAAGTAACTGTATTTCAAAAGTTGTTATTGATTCTGTTACAACTTGTATTTATAGAACTAAGTTAGGGACTAATTTGTAATTAAGGGAACATTGCAGTGGTTGTAAAGGAATAGAGATAACTGTATTTGGGGGGTCGTGGTGGGCCCATTCTCCTTTGCTCATGCTTCACCTCATGCGGCCCGGCTCCACGGTAAACCGCCTGGGCTTGGGCTTCTCCCTTGTCGCGTAACGGTTTGGATTGTATGCTTGTACCCGACCCGCTTGGCTGAGCTTCTACACCCTTCCGAGGCTTGTCCCATCTGTGACTCCACTACCCACTCCTACCATCTTCCAGAATCCTCTACCCTACTCTGGTGCCTTCCCCTCTCATGGCGCTGTGTTCCTAGACAGAGCCTCCCAGGAGCCTTCCCTTCCGTCAACGATGTGGCTACTCTTCACCTAAGCGGCTGCCGACACCTCTGCGACGCTGGGGTTGCAACACCATCGATGAGAGCCTGTCTACTTCGCCTGACCGACATGGAATACCAAGATAAGTAGCCTCTTCTAAGTATCCTTCTTCTTACTATCACTTCCTTTATTCCCCTCTATTACTTCTAATATACGGTCTACCCTATTCTATGCCTTGCAGTTATTACAATACCCCCTCCTTGAATGCCTCCCTGTCCTCAGGGAGGAAATCTGGATACCTTGCTAACAAGGCGGAGTATTGTTCCCACGTAGCCGATTCGGGAGGGAGATTATACCACCGGACCAAAACTTCCTGCACCTCTTTCCGCCCACTCTTGACGGTCCGGCGATCCAGAATCTCGGCCGGTCCTGCTAGAGGCTCCCCTTCACTACCGACCAGTGGCGCCCCCGGGGTGATATACTTGTCGGAATGTGGGCTTTGCTTCAACTGTGACACGTGAAACACCGGATGTATCTGTGACTCCGGCGGTAGCCTCAGCCGGTATGCTACCTTCCCAATCCTTGCCAATACTTCAAAAGGGCCATAATACCGAGCTGCCAGTTTGGGGCTTTGCCTCGCAGCAAGGGATCGCTGACGGTAAGGTTGCAATTTCAGGTATACCCCACTCCCTACCTCAAACTCTTTTTCTCTGCGATGCTTGTCTGCCTGTTGCTTCATACGATTTTGCGCCACCAGCAACCTATCTCTTAGTTCTGTGGTGAGTCGATTCCTTTCTTGCATCCAATCCCTTACCTCTGAAGTGGTAGCTGTGTCGTCAGCGGCCACCGGGGTAGAAGTAGGAGCCACCCCATACAGTGCCATATAAGGAGTAGTACCCAATGATGTATGATAGTTGGTATTATACCATCTTTCAGCTAAAGATAGGTACTTACCCCATTCTTTTGGGTGTTGGAAACACATACACCTTAAGTAAGTTTCCAAACAACGGTTGACCCTTTCAGTTTGCCCATCTGTTTCTGGGTGGTATGATGTTCTCATCTTCAACTGGGTACCCAGAAGTTGGAATAATCCTTTCCAGAACTGACTAGTAAAAATCTTATCACGATCAGTCACTATGCTTTTAGGACACCCATGTAATTTATACACAGTATCCATGAATACTCTGGCTACATCCATAGCTGAGAATGGATGCTTCATGGGTACAAAATGTGCATATTTGGTCAAGCGATCAACTATTACCAGAATAGTATCCTTACCTTCTGATTTTGGCAGTGACTCAATGAAATCCATACTAATATCCTCCCAGATTTGGTAGGGTATGGGTAGGGGTTGTAATAGTCCAGGGTAAGCTTGAGAGTCCACCTTGTTCTGTGCACAAACTGCACAGTTCTTGATAAGCTCTTCTATTTGTTTCTTCATTCCAGGCCAATAAAAATGGCCCTTGATTCTCTGATAGGTATGTAGTAACCCCGAATGCCCACCCAATGCAGAATTATGGAACTGTTCCATCACCTTTCTTCTTATGTTTCCCAAACTGCCTATGCACACCTTCCCTTTATATCTCAGTATTCCTTGATTGTAAGTATAGGGTTTATACTCCTCAGGGTGCAGGGTCAAACCAGTTAAGATAGAATCATAAACGGGGTCTCCCTTGTAACTTTCTTCCAACTCAGTGACCCAAGCTGGAGCCACTGCAGTAAGAGCTGAACTATGGCCTGAGTCCCACCCTTGGCGCGATAATGCATCCGCAGCCACATTCTCTTTTCCCTTTCTATACAGGATACTGTAGGTGAATCCCAATAACTTCAGCATTCCTTTTTGTTGCATTGGGGTAACAATTTTTTGTTCCAGTAGATACTTAAGACTCTCGTGGTCAGTCTTGATAATAAAACACCCCATCAACAAGTAATGCCTCCATTTTTGAGTAGCCATTAAGATTGCGAGTAATTCCTTCTCGTAGGTAGAAAGAGCCATGTTCCTTCCCTTTATCGCTTTGCTGAGGTAAGCTATTGGTCGTCCCTCCTGAGAGAGGACAGCACCAATGCCATCTCCACTGGCATCTACTTCCAGTACAAAAGGCTCACCAAAATTTGGCATTCTCAGCACTGGGGCTTCAGTCATAGCTCTCTTAAGGGCTTCAAAAGCTGCCTGAGCCTCCCCTGACCATCCAAATTGATCTTTTTTTAGCAAGTCTGTGAGGGGTTTGCTAATGGAACCATAACTCTTCACAAACTTCCTATAGTACCCTGTTAGCCCCAAAAACCCCCTCAGTTCTTTAAGAGTACGCGGTACTGGCCATTTAGTCATTGCCTCTACCTTCGCGGGATCTGTGGCCACCCCTCTTGCAGAGATAATATGTCCCAAGTATTCCACCTGTTCTTGGCAAAAGGTGCACTTACTTCTCTTGGCATATAACTGATTTTGCCTCATTACACCCAGAACTACCTCCAAATGCTCTAAGTGTTCCTCGAAACTTTTACTGTAAACTAAAATGTCATCAAAGAAAACTAGCACATACTTCCTCAAGTATGGAGCAAAGATGGTGTTCATCAAAGATTGAAAAGTAGCGGGGGCGTTTGTTAATCCGAATGTCATTACCTTAAACTCGTAATGCCCTTGATGTGTCCTGAAGGCCGTTTTAGGTATATCATCGGGATAGACCCTAATCTGATGATAACCAGACCGTAAATCCAATTTGGAAAAGAGTGTGGACCTACCTAATTCATCGAGGAGGTCATCGATGATTGGGATCGGGAACTTATCTTTAATAGTAATCTTGTTTAGCTGTCGGTAATCAATGCACATGCGCCAGCTACCATCTTTTTTCTTTACTAACAGTACAGGAGAGGCGAATGGGCTATTGCTCGTTTGGATTATGGAAGATTCCAACATTTCTTTTACCTGTTTCTCTATCTCTCCCTTCTGTTCATATGAGTGGCGATAAGGCCTGAGCTTAACTGGAATGGCCCCGGGCTGTAGTGGTATCTTGTGATCCACAGATCTGGGAGGGGGCAATCCAGTGGGAGTCTCGAAAATATCTGCAAATTGGGTTAACACCCTTTGCAGAGCAGGATCATTTTCTGGGGCATCTTCTGAAATGCTAGTTGATTGGCAGTGACTTATAATACAGCATTCTCCACACTGTAGTTCCTGGTACCATTGATTGGCAGATATCAGTCTTACTTGAGCTTCTTCCTTAATTCCTTTTAAGTATCAGTGGTTGACCATTTTTTTGTATAGTAATAGCATCCTGAGAAAAATCAAAAACCACTCTCCCGTACGACCTCAACCAATCAATTCCCAATACTATACTCGACCCATCCAACCTAATAACTCTCAGGTCTTTTTGGAAATTATGCCCTTGCATGCCCCACTGAAACCCTGGGCATTGTAATTTGCTTAGCACCTTCTGCCCGTTTGCTACTGTAACCATTAGAGGTGTAGCAGCCACCATGTTGGCCTTAATATCTCTAGCTGTTTGAAAATCCATGAAGCTATGGGTACTCCCTGTGTCTATCAATATGGTCAGAGTTCTCCCCTTCGACTCCCCCTGTATCTTAATAGTATCCTGGGGTCTCTCGCCACTTAATGCATGAACCGAAACACCCACCTCAGTGTCACACATAACTTCTGGATTTTCCAACTCTTCTTCAGGGTTTTCCTCCTGCAAGCACTCTTCATCATATACCTCCAAGATTCCCTCCAATCCTTGTAACACATTGATGGATTTGTTAGAGCATACATGGCCTGAATAATATCGTTCACCGCATTTGAAACACTGCCCCGCCGCTCTTCTTTGTTCTATTAAGGACCTGTTACTAGTCTGCTGGTTAGATGTGTAGTTCTTGGAACCATTAAATGATTGCACTGGCTTGGGTTGGGTAGATGTCATATACTGGTTATTGTTTCCTCTGAAATTTCCTTTTAACTTTCTGTTAATCACCATGAGGGCTCTTTCATGTAATTTCGCTTGTTCGTAAGCTTCAGATAAGCTATTTGGGTGTGCAATGTCCAAGAAGGGTATCAATTCTTCCTTCAACCCATTGATGTAACATGAGATAAAATGTTCCTCCGTCAATTGGGGGTTGTAGCACAAGAGTTGGGTTCTAAGTTCCTCGAATTGTTCTTGGTACCTCTCCACTGTACCTACCTGCTTGAGATTATTGAACTCTCTTACTAGGTATCTCTCTCCAACTTGTGCAAACCGTCGATAAAGGGCCTCAATGAACTCCTCCCAGTTCACTTCCTGTTTGTTAATAAAATAGCCTTGCCTCCAAGTTCTAGCTTTCCCACTCATGTGCATAGAGGCAATATTTATCCATTGATCTTGTGGAATCTGGTAGATCTCAAAATAATTTTCACAATGTTCAATCCATGCTCTTGGATCTTCACCCCCAAAAATTGGAAATTCTAACTTGGGGTATGGAATATGTTGATGATTGTTGGCTTTACCATTCCACCTGCTTCTCTGGGTCTCATTCCCGGGTTCCCACTCCTTGGTAGGTATGGGTAATATTCCTTTTCCCTTACTGTCTCTATTTCTTCCATGAATGTTATTAACTTCCTCTTTGCAGTAAGCCTCTCTTGGTGCTGGGTAAGGATATGGTTCATTGGTAGCAGTTGAAGACATCAATTTCAACAGTTCTTCATGTCGCATAGCATTGTCTTTCAACATCATCTCATGCCTTCGAGTAGCCTCGATCTGTAATGACTCAAAGTGAAGCTGTTCTACTTCACTCACCTCCTTAATCTGAACTGCTAGTTCTGCCACTTTATCCTGATAATCCATGGTGAGCTTCTGCACCGTTGATTCTAAAACTGTGATATGCTCATTGAGATCCTTCAATCTAGTCCCTTCGGCCATAATTTGTGCAGGTGATGGAAATTTGAAACGGTTTTGATTCTTTTTACCAATCTTGCTCAACACTCTCAGTAACTCACCCTTACTTCAGAATTATAGCACTACCACTATGCTTTTATCAAAATTGCTCCTACTGAATCACTGTATTTGTAGTTTAGCTGAGAATTACCTGTTTCTGATGGTTGCAATTGTGTGATAATCCAGATAATACCAACTGATGGTTCTTGATGTTTCCACCTCTGTTGAGCAGGGCGATCAACAACTCCCTGGGATCGGGGCTGCTCTGATACCAATTGTAATAAATTCGCCTGAATTCACCTGAGTCGCAACCGCTCGGAGTGGCTAACCGAGCTCGGATGGCGACGATGAAGGATGAAACTGGGTGAGATCCCGTATCGAAGGCGCACACGCGATGATGACGAAGTTGCTGAGGCGTGAAGGCACCGATGATGATACGGGAGATGGATTGAGATGGAAATTGCAAGATCAAGAGCTCAATTAAGAGATGATCCAAACACAGATTTGGATCTGTGGCCTGAATCGAGAGGAACCGGAAGAGGGAAAAGTGAGGAGTTAAGAGAGAGAAAGAGAGAACAAGAGAGGGGAAATTTGGAGAAGATGAAGTAACTGTATTTCAAAAGTTGTTATTGATTCTGTTACAACTTGTATTTATAGAACTAAGTTGGGGACTAATTTGTAATTAAGGGAACATTGCAGTGGTTGTAAAGGAATAGAGATAACTGTATTTGGGGGGTCGTGGTGGGCCCATTCTCCTTTGCTCATGCTTCACCTCATGCGGCCCGGCTCCACGGTAAACCGCCTGGGCTTGGGCTTCTCCCTTGTTGCGTAACGGTTTGGATTGTATGCTTGTACCCGACCCGCTTGGCTGAGCTTCTACACCCTTCCGTGGCTTGTCCCATCTGTGACTCCACTACCAACTCCTACCATCTCCCAGAATCCTCTACCCTACTCTGGTGCCTTCCCTTCTCATGGCGCTGTGTTCCTAGACAGAGCCTCCCAGGAGCCTTCCCTTCCGTCAACGATGTGGCTACTCTTCACCTAAGCGGCTGCCGGCACCTCTGCGACGCTGGGGTTGCAACACCATCGTTGAGAGCCTGTCTACTTCGCCTGACCGACATGGAATACCAAGATAAGTAGCCTCTTCTAAGTATCCTTCTTCTTACTATCACTTTCCTTATTCCCCTCTATTACTTCTAATATACGGTCTACCCTATTCTATGCCTTGCAGTTATTACATAAAGGTCTATGTGAGAAACCAAAAAAAAAAGGTCGAAGTAAAAAGAAAAAAAATACTGTGTGCCTGTGTGGGCACGCAGTGGCACGTGCCGTTATACCCTATGGTATCACTTTGTCTCGTTTGATACTCAGAGGGTATCATGGCACAGGAGGGCCAAAAGAGACCCCCCCTATCCCGTGCGCCCTAATTGGCGGCATGATATGTATCGCCCCGTGTCGTAAGGTATGAGGCGATATTTAATTCCTTGGACAAATGGTTGGGAAGGCGATAGCCAGTAGCGGGGAGTAGCGGTGGATCTAGGCTTGTAGCCGAGATCCCCTCTAACTTGGGTTCTAGTTTTAACCCGTGTTCGGGGAAGGATGGGGTCTGCGGGGCTAGCCGAAGGGAGGGTTAAGGAGGCGGCGGCCAGTGGTGGGGCTCAACTTCGGCCAAGATCCAACGGATTTGGCTGCAGGGGCTCCAACTCGAGCTCCGGCTAGATTTGGGCTCGAGGAATACCTGGGGCAATGTGGTGGGGCCATTGGAGGGTCGTCGGAGATCGGGAAGACTGGCGGCGGGGGCGGTAGCAGTCGCGACTCACTCGCGCGAGAGAGAGAGAGAGCGAGAGAGAAAGAGAAGCCTTGGGAGAGAGAGATCTAGAGAGAGAGAGCCTGGTTGGGCTTTTCTCCGGCCGAGGAGGTCGTTGGCAACTGGGAAAGGGCGGCGCAACGGATGCCACAAGAGAGGAGAGGGAAAGAGATAGAGAGAAGGGGATTAGGGTTAGGTTTTTCTTTTATTTTCTTTTTAATTTTCTTTTCTTTTCATTAGTTGCACAATTGCAACTTAGTCTGTGCAACTTTCTCGAAAGCTAGTTTGATCTTCTCTCAGTCTTCTATGCACAGGAGTTTTCCGCAGCGAAATTTTTTACTTTTCACATATGAAATGATAATCTTTTTGTATATTGCTCCATTTTTCAATTTTGTAAAAAATTGCGTTTTAGTTCTCTAAACTTTGAGTTTCTTACCAAGAATTTCCCAGCGTGTGTATTTTGCACAACTGCAACTTAGTCTGTGCAACTTTCTTCAAAGCTAGTTTGATCTTCTCTCAGTCTTCTATGCATAGGAGTTTTCCACGGCGAAATTTTTTTACTTTTCACATATGAAATGATAATCTTTTTGTATATTGCTCCGTTTTTCAATTTTGTAAAAATTGCGTTTTAGTTCTCTAAACTTTGAGTTTCTTACCAAGAATTTCCCAGCGTGTGTATTTTGCATAGTAGCACCTTCCTACGGATTTTCACACAAGTTGACACATAAAATATCGCAGTTTTTGCAGAAAAATCTGAAACGTCACGGTTACCCTCTCGCCATTTTTCTCTTTAAATCGTGCTTTTACCGCGCAAAACCTCAAAATAGTCCCTTCCATGACTTTCGGCACTGCCAGACCTTGGGAGTGGCGATTTTGTTTCATAGAAAATTGTCCAATTTAGGAGAAATGGCTAACCCTTTCTGAAAATTTATTTTAAAACCTCGGTTTAAAAACTCGGTTTCTACAATAGTAACACTAGGATTAGGATGTGATGTTAATTCCTGTTGCAACTTATCCGCTATATAGCCGGGTACGTTATTTGGAAGTTATTGGGATAGATTTTCATCCAACAACATTTTTCATCGGAGTTGACCACTAAGAAAGATTGGACGATGAAAGATTGACATCTTAAAATACAAACTTTTCACCGGGGGATCGACTGCTTCTGATACTACTTGGTGCAAACTATAATTCTAGCAGTACTGACGCTGCGGGTATTGTACCGGTGGTACTGTAGCATGGTGTAAATAAAAGAATTGAGATAAAATTTATTAAAAATCAATGAAAGTCTTATCTTGGGCTAAAAATCCTAACCTAACATATAATTCATAAAATCAATGAAAGTTTCCATGCTTCAAAATCATTGCAAAACAATATGATAATAACAAATATTGCATATTCTTAACTTTAGTAACCAACTAAAACAATTCAAATAAAAATCTGAACAATAGTTTAACTATAAATGGAGACGACAAGAGAGGCAAATTTTTAGGGTTTCTTAGGTTGCGTTTGGTTCGGGTATAAGCGAGAACTGTTTATTCCAGACATAGGTATAAGTTAAGGAATAAGCAGGAACTAATGTAATTTTATGTTTGGATGAGTATTAGAGTTGTACTAGGTATAAGAAAAATTGTGTTTGGTTTGATAAAGCGGAATAAAAAGAATAAAGAGAAGTAAATATTTTTAATTGAGAAAATTACTCTTTAAAAAATCTATTTAAAAGAAATTTATTTATAGTTTGTATTATTTAAATTTAGCTTTTGTATATAAAAAATTTAATTTATTAAAAAATTTAAAAATTTTGAAAATTTATAAATTTTTAAAAATTAAAAATTTGTATATAAAATTTGTATAAATTTTAAAATTTTAAAATTAATAAATTTTAAACATTTTAAAAATTTAAAAATGTAAAAATTTAAAAAATTTAAATTTTAATTGTCTCGGAAAATGTGCAAAAGAGGGTGCAAGAATTTTAATTTTTAAATTTCTATAAATTTAAAAATTTCTATAAAAAATTTAAAAATTTTAAAATTTGTATATAAAAAATTTGTATAAATTTTAAAATTTTAAAATTTAAAAATTTATTAAAAATTAAAGTTAAAAATTTAAAAATTTATAAAATTCAAAATAAAAATTAAATTTAAAATTTTATAAATTTTAAAATTTTAAAATTTAAAAAATTTTAATTTTAAAAGGAGTAATAAAATTGGGTGGGAAAAAGTTGTTCCTAGGGGAGGAAAACTTTAGTTCCCCTCTTCTTTTTTTTTTTTGTTTGGGTATAATGGGGTGATTACTCCTTATCCCCCTATACCCATCCCAAACGGTGCCTTAGTCATTAAATCTTTGCTTCTTCTGTTTGCTGGATTGAGAGAGCAAATATTAGCAAGAGATATGGCATTGTTGCATTTGGGAAGGTGGGGGAGGGGGGGTGGGGAGAGAAGTCAGCCTTGTGCACTGTGCAAATACACTTGCCTTAAAGGCCGATGTAGTTTTTGCCTTTTGATCCATTAATTGAACCCCAGGTAGAAATCAACAGCTGTACCATTTCCATGGAAGTCAGCCCTTTGCACTATGCATAGACACTCACCTTAAAGGCGGATGTAGTTTTCGCCTTTTGATCCATTAAATGAAGCCCTAGGTAGAATTCAGCAGCTGTACGATTTGCATGGAACAGCTGCCATTCACCTGCTAGGATGGGTACTGATCCTTTTGATGTTGTTTGCCTGCTCTGGATTATAGAGTAATTGGAGAGGGGAGTTGCAGAGAGATCAATGAGGAGAAACTGTGGATAGATGAGATTGCAGTAGCTACTTGTCTTTTGCTCAAGTACTAAAGTTGGCTAGAGTTTCGTATTTAGTCTTAAACATTGTTTTATTGTAGCCACTAATGGCCTATCCAGCCATATCCAGCCATATCCAGCCATCCAGTACTAGCCAACTAATGGCTGAGAAGCTAGTCCATCTGGTTGCACTTGATCTATTGGTTAAAGTACCGGAAGTATACAAGACTTCACCGTTTAAGTATGTGACATATTCATGCCAATACAGCCTGCAGCATGACTAACTAATCGTGTTTTAATTGTAATTATTTCATGTTAGCATATCAACCCGAGTCACAAAGCGATTTAATCATGTCATAATTATGTCAACACTATTGCGACACAAACCTAAAGGCACTTATCTTATGTTAGGTTAGAGTCATCATTGTGTCATGTCAAATATTGCCATGCCTGAATATCTTTTATGTTCTACACTAATAATTAGTCTTATTTATTTACTGATCAAGGAAGGCCAGTCATTTTCTCTATGTGAGGAAAGAATATTGAGCTTATTTCCTTTTGCAAAAAAATGAGAATGTCTTTCTATATTTGTTGCTTTCTGCATTCATGATATTAACTAGCCATGTCCTTGCTGTCTCAATTTCCTCAATTTTTCATAGTAAGTCTTCATGTCCCAGTTGTTTTATTTCTCCTGTGTCTTTGACTGTGTAACCTAGATGAAAGTGGAAGCTGATATCCACCTGTGTGATATGAAGCCGTATTGTGAGCAGGTTACTCACATTGCTTTTACACGATTGATATTCTAGGGTTCGTAAGATATAATTTGACTTGTTTAACCAAACAAGTAACCGTGATTAGTATTTCAACTGTAGATTTTTTTTTTCAAATCCTCAAGGTGGAAGCCTTTGATTAGTCATAGAGCCATATGCCATTTGCTAAGTTCCTTAAGAACAAAGAACTGATTCATCAATTTCTAAAGATTTCGGTTTAATTATTATTATTATCTAATTAATAGAATATGTATTAAAAAAGTAGCATTGTTTTTTTTTTTTTACTAAAATGAAGAAAGATATTTCGAAGAGAAGATGGTCTAGGTGCTTCCTTATAAGTGATTCAATACCTTTCTTGAGATAAAACCCTTTTTTCTTGCCAGCTCCTCTAGTTGAAAGAGAATGCTCTTCCCCTTTATTTACTTCCTTAATGGAAATTGGTTTCGCTGCACCATTAATAAGAAAAAGGCCGCATGAGATCCGAGATTCTCTCTGAAAAGCTAGGTCAAATTAATATGTAACTAAACTTTTTCCCTCTGGGCTTTCTTTATAGAAAGTATGTCCTATCTTCTAATTTGCAACATGTTACTAAATGTATTGCAATTAATAAGTCGGTCTAATACACTTTGTAGAGGCCTCTCATACTTTTACGAACAACCAGACTGAAAATACGGGCAAGTTGTGTTGTCTATATAGATACCTGTATATCTATATTAGGTTCAACTTCAACCATAGGATACCCCTTGAAATAAGGGAATTGATATTGATAGTGGATAACAAATAATTGTTAATTTTGACCAATATTCGATTCGACCAATATTCGATTCAAATTTAATATGAGCATGATTTTTTGCTATGCAGTTAAATGTTTAAATTTTCCTGCAATGGAGGTTTGTGACATGCAAATGTGGAAAATTTGTGATACTCGCAAACAAGCATGTAAGCTCAAACATACAAACACCCCTGTATAGGATCTGTTCATTTTAGCGATTGTTGAAATGGTAAATTTGAAACTCGTGGTTTTGGATCATCCTATGCTTGCAGGGATGTTAATGGACATAGATACCCGAAATTTTATCCTAATCCGAACTCGAACGCGGAGACTCCCCTGAAGGCCCGCCCAAGCGCGTTAGAAAGACCTGCTGAACAGATAGTTTTTTTTGCCCGCACGAAGTGGTAGCAAGCAACAATCTGTACATCACATACCAGATCATATACAATATAGCATTTTGCCCGCACGAAGTGGTAGCAAGCAGCAACCTGTACATCACATACCAGATCATATACAATATAGCATCAGAGTGAAACTAGTTTACTACTTTAAAATTTTAATAGTTCCATCACTATC
Organism: Tillandsia leiboldiana; assembly: GCA_029204045.2. Lineage (NCBI taxonomy): Eukaryota > Viridiplantae > Streptophyta > Magnoliopsida > Poales > Bromeliaceae > Tillandsia > Tillandsia leiboldiana. The sequence continues at coordinate 20,477,310 of CM055065.1, read as the reverse complement.
TATTGTATAATTACATCACCAAAATGAAATTAAGTTGTTCTCTTCATTTCTAAATGTCGCTAGGTACATGATTTCATCTCACAGAAAGGGTTCAGTGGTTCACCTACAAAATCTGAGGGTAGTTCTCAACTAGTTCACAACTCTCTTGCTGTGATTGCATGCCTCACCGTTGATAGATGACTCTGTAAGAAAAACATCAATAAAAAAGTGTGAGAACTAAAATAAATTTCTAGTGGGTATGGTCGTCGAACCTAGCCAACCTTCCACACTAGGTCTAAACAGGGCATAATATGAATGAGTGAATGAATATGAAACAAGAAGTAAATCAGGTAAATGAATACAAGTAAAGATGCCACTACTATGCCTCTAAAAGGATACAAGGGAACGATCCAATGTGATCAACTTTACCTTTATGTGTAGCTGGTTCTCACTGTGACACAAGTCCTCTTACCCAATCTTACCAACTACCGACTTCATGGCTCGATAGTAGTCAGCTTGCCATGGCTTTGTGGGGAGTATTCTCTGTCCACTTCGGCCATCCAATGGTAAGTATGCTCTGCCCATTTGTGTAATCACATCTGGCACCACCTTTACAAACCAATAAATGACTAGTGTAAGCTTGGTCATATTATCATAAAAAAATCCAATCCGAAAATCACTTTGATGTAAACAATCATCTCAATAGATCTATCACAAAAATATGACGCCGATATCATAATTTAAGGCCATGACTTATAATCAAGAAGACACTATACTATAGTAGTGTTGATTTAAGAATCTACCATCGTATCTCATGGGAAAGGTTATCATAATGTTATTTATGACATGCTACAACTAGTTGCTCAATTGTTTGATTGCCATAGTCTATTATCAAACCATTCAAGATCTACAAGTTCATAACAAAGTAGCTCCAACTACTATTATGCAGTTCTAGGGTTACAAATCTCAAAAAAGTACCATTTTTCCTATACATGCTAAATAACGTATTTTAAGAACAAGTTATAGCTATCATCACTAAGAAGCAAGCATGTTAACAATATGGAGGAAACACCTGCCCATCAATAATGAGAAAAAGGAAACGGAAACTTAGACATAGAGATAGTTCAAACCATTTCAGAAGGCATAACCCACCTCTACTTGCTAGAACATCATCGTAAAGTGATTTTTTGTTGTCCAAGGTATCACGTCATGTGCCCGCAACGGAAGCACAATTGTGCACGTGCAAAGACTCGCCGAACGAACAAAGTTTTTCCTATCCGTCCAAGGCGACACAATCTGTATATACATCGTATTCCAAACAGGAACATACATATGGATTGTATAAGGAGAGTACCAATATGATATAAAATTTAAACTTATATTATTGCATCATTCATCCATTCATTGGTTACATCACAGTTTTGTATACAATCCAAAATGTGTTGCATTTTCTTTTCTTTCATACATTGTCCAAAAAGGGGTACATCTCTAAGAATGCCAAAATATGGAAAGTATCTCTATCTATGGAGCTACACCCTTTCCTCTCTCCGCGGTAACTGTCTTAGAAAGACCTATAAAACATGAGAATGAGAACTATAAATATAGTTCTCAGTGGGTATGGCCGCCCAAGGGAAGAGTCCGACCCACTAGGTCCAAAGGAGGCAACAAGCATATGTTAGTACTTAACAAATAACCTTATAAGCATATAAACCTCTACTATATAAATAAAGGAGTACTCATGCTTATTCCTCTACTTATGATAATGAAATCTACACATGTAAGTGATGTCATTTTTACTTACTATTTTATTATCCTAATTACATGTCATCTAACTCTATGTAGAGTCAATTCATAGCAGAATCGCCACTCTCATCATAGCATTAGGTGGCGAAATTGTCGTCCAGCCCCGGCCATAAATCCATAGCTAGTGGAGTCATCCCTTTTTCCTTGGCATTAAGTGACTTACCCGTACACCCTTGGCCACAAGATTATAAGTAGAAACTTCATCTCTCGCACCTTCATCTTGGCATTAGGTGGCATTCTGCGCACCCCAGGCCGTAGGTTCATAGGTAGCATGTCACACTCTTGGCATTAGGTGGCATTCCGCTCACCCCCTACCTCGGGTTTGGGAATTTTCGAAATTCTCTTTCATGGTCTCAAGGGTTCATTGTTTTCACCCTACATTTTCAACCTTTCTAGGTTCATGTCACCTTGTCCAAGAGGTATCCTACCCACTATGTTTTTCAACCTATATTCAATGACACTAAGTTCTTGTGTGTTCACATGTTGAGTTCTCTAGGTCTCTAGAGAAATGTTAACTTATTTTCTTATAGTCCATAACATAGGTGTGCATATATTTGTGCACATACATTTACTCTTGTACAATGGTAGCTATCCTATCTAAATAACATATATTTCATACATGTACATTTACTAAATAAACTACCATTTACATGCATCAATTTTTCATATGAAATTCTCTCTGGACATGAGAGGTGACCAATTTACTTCGGTAGAGCACAATCTACCTCGATTTACTACTAATTGCTCGCACAAGCAATTAGGTTTTTGTCTTCGGTTCGGTGCGCTTTCGAGACTAATGAACAAAAAAGCCTAAAATTTGTTTGTTTCCTTCAATCGGACGCTGTAGCCTTGCCGTAGTCCTAATCAAAGTTGCCCTCCGTTATTTTCTAACCTTCAATTAGAGTTTTAAAGGATTAATTTGATTTAAAACCCTCTTTTGTCCTAAATTTCACCTCTTTAAGAACACCCCAAAATTTATGGTGAATTCATGATTAATCTAGCATAGGATCACCTAAGGTTTTTGGAAACCTTATTTTCAAAGATTTTAACCCAAACCCTAACTCGAAATCACAAATTCTCACCTTGGCCTCCAAGCTCTTCAAGCTCCACTTGACCTAAAGCTTGTTTCTCCTCGCCTCCAAGCTCCTTCCAAGCTTGATCTCCTCCAAACAAGCTTTTCCCAAAGCTCCAAGGGTTGGAGAAGGATTTCTAGAGAGAGAGAGAGAGAGAGAGAGAGAGAGAGAGAGGGAGAAGAGTGAGAGAGGAAGTGTGTATGTGTGGGAGTGAAGTGAGGAATAGGTGTGGAAATGGGGTAATTTGGTGTTGTACCGTAGTTATAATTTCATCTCTCTCGAACTGGATCTTCAGGTAGCGGAGGATTCGGATCCTCCTTTATGGTCTTGATCCCGAACCTTGTTTCGGCAATTTCGCAGCGAAGGTCTAGATCCTCCCTCTAGGGTTCGAATTTTGAACCTTGCCTTTAGAAATTTCTCAGCGAAGGTCCGAATCCTTCCTCCACGGTCCGAACTTTGATGTTTGGGCCCCCCAATAGTAACATTAGGGTCCGGATCTTGAGAGTGATGACCTCGAATCATTTCGTCTCGAAATTTTCGTTTTCGCTTCACGGAGCCCCAATTCTCTTCTAATTATTCCGAGATCCTCGAAACCCAACATGGACTTTCACCGTATCCACTTCTTAACTGTACTTTGCTCAATTTGGCTAAAGTTCAATATAGTATACCGGAGTTCATCATATTATACTAGGCTTCTAATCAACCCTAAGGAAGTAGTTTTAACCAAATTTACAACTTTTGAAAAGCTCCATTTAAGAAAACCCCAAAAATTCCTTTGAAAATCTAAGAAACTCACCGGAACTCTCACAAGGTTGTTGGAGATCTTCATCTCACCTTTAGAGAGCTCCTTTTTGCAATGCTCTGGCCCAACTCCAAGTTTGAGGGATCTTCTTGTGAGGAAGCAAAAGATAGGGAGATACGGTTGGGGTTAGTGGAGGGGAGAAATTGGGGAGAGAGAAATTTTAGGGTATAAGAGTGTGAAAGGGTGTTTGGGACTCCGAAGGGGTATATATAGAGGTGTTACAATTGCATTTAAACCCTTTCGCAATGACTATTTGCATTTAATACAATTTCAGACCGAACTCTGGGCATTTTTCGAAAATCACATTTCATTTTCTTGTAAGTGACCCTGATTCCACTGGTTTCTAGAAAATCTTTTTATTTTCCTTATTAATTGAGAGTTTCCTAGGTTAGTCCCCTACCCATTTTCCGGGTAATCCCATTTGGGTTTTCAGAAAATTACTATTTTTCAAAAACTGCGAATATTTTCCTCAGAACCCAAAACTTCTCCAATTTTGCATCCAGCCATTTTTCTGAAAATAAAACTAGAATTCCGAAAAATAAATCTTCAGCCTGATTTCTGAAGTTGGCAAAAATCTTTGTTTTTGCTTCGTTTCACCCGAAGTCAATTCTAACACATTCCAATCTCTTCCAAATTCGTTCTAATCTTATTTTACATGACTATTATCTTCACTTTGCCAATTTGGCCAACATTTAGTCTACTTACTGAGTTTCAGTATACTATAGGGTTTATTCGATGCTAAAAGGATATGCCTTAGGATACGGGTATAAAAAATGAAAACCCGATGGATTACGATTCGGGTATGCATTTTTGTCTGAACGCAACCCAAACCTAATTGATTTTACATTATATAATATATATTAATGTTTGGTGTTATATTTGAATTTGTATTTTGAAATTAGATCTTTATATAATGTCTTGAAATGTGGTAAATAGAAATTATTGTTTCAGATTCAGGTTTTCGGGTTTGGGTTCAAGTTTTGGATTTTTGGTTGGGTTCAGTTTTGGATATGGATTTTCAAAATCTTTGGGTTCGGGTTCGGATTTTGGGTTTAGTTGTCGGGTTTGGGCTTTTGAAAACCTACCTCGAATCCGACCTGTTGACATCCTTACATGCTTGAGTTCATAACTGATATTACATGAAGGTGAAGGACTACGAGTATATTCATTCAACAGTAAGGCAAACTACTGTTGTGATCATATGCTATTTGGCTAATGAGACATGAGACATATTGCATGAAGCCATCCTGAGCATGCATAATAGTGTTCAGTGCTTTAATTAGCTCATTCTCAATGAGGATGACATTGCACCTTGGAGATAATAATTATAATTAACCAGCTGTTTGATATTTGGTTTACTGGAAGAAACACATCATATTAGTATCTACTGGCATAAGGTTGAAGCTATCTCAGTTGATTAATTTTGACTTGCTCTTTGTTTTTCTGTCATAGATGATGATTTCAGGGATTTTGTAGACAAAGTCCGAGATGGCTGTCGGATCACAATTGTCTCGGATTCCTGCCACAGTGGTGGTCTGCTTGATAAATCTAAGGAGCAAATCGGTGAGAGCACTAAACGTCACGAGGAAGGAGGTTCTGACTCTGGCGGAAGCTTTGGCTTCAGAGCCTTGTTGAATGAGACAGTCCATGACACAATCGAGTCCCGTGGAATTCACCTCCCTCACAAAGGCCATCACCATATCCGCGGTCACCACTATGCTGTGGAGGAGGAAGACAATGACGATTCTGCACACTTCTCAGGCCACGGTCACCATATAAATAACCGTTCTCTTCCTCTTTCAACACTGATTGAGATCCTGAAGCAGAAGACCGGAAAGGAAGACATCGACGTGGGGAAGATCAGGCCAACCCTATTTGACATGTTCGGTGAAGATGCCAGCCCAAAGATAAAGAAGTTCATGAAGGTGCTGTTGAACAAGCTTCAGGAGGGGCACATTGGTGAGGGCGGAGGCGGTGGCGGTGGCGGACTCATGGGGATGGTGGGGAGCCTTGCACAGGAATTCCTCAAGCATAAGCTGGACGAGAACGATGATGAATATGTCAAGCCCGCTTTAGAAACGAAGGTGAATAGTGTGCAAGAGGTATATGCTGGCTCCAGCAACAAGCGGATGCTTCCTGATAATGGCATTTTGATCAGCGGTTGCCAGACAGACCAGACGTCCGCTGATGCAAATAGTCCTCAGGGGGCGTATGGAGCTCTAAGCAATGCCATTCAGACCATCATTGCTGAGACCGGCAGAGAGATCACTAACAAGGAGCTTGTATTGAAGGCTCGGCAGATGTTGTCCAAGCAAGGATTTATGCAGAAGCCTGGTCTTTACTGCACTGATGAGCATGCTGATGTGCCCTTTATCTGCTGATGGTAGAGGATTCACATCCCTTGCTACTTCCTTTTTTAAAATTTATTTTTAATCCTTCTGTTTTCAGTTTGTTTGGTTTGGAGTTTTTGGAGTTCTTTTTTTTTTTTTGCTCTCACTGGGAATGCTTTGTTGGCAAATAATTACTTGCAGAGCTGCCTCTGAACTTGGCGTGATCCCTGTTGACAATCATTCTTATTTTATGTATTGAGCTTACACTCAGCGATCTTTCTATATAGGTTTATAATGAGTTTTAAGTTTGAGTGACTTCATAACCAGATATAGAGAGAATTTCAAATACATACCCTGCGACTAAAGTATTTTATTTCAAAATTTTCAAAATCTTCATCGGAACATTTTTTTAACTTGCCACCTGTGCACCTCAGTAATTGAGGCATTCAGGTTATTATTTGGCATTCTTTTCGGTGACTAGTTTACTTATTTTTGCATCCTCGCCTCTAGGTTTCCTTCCAAATCACACATCATCTGGACAGATCATTTTAAAGCTTCATTCTTGTAGGCTGACAAGTTTTCTGCCTTCATTTCTAGAATATGGAGAATTTCCTTTCGGCAGGCAGTACTGCCTCAAATAAGGCCCAAGCACTAATACAAGAATAATGGGAAATAAAAGTTTTGGCTGATTAATCGATATTTGTCCGTCTCGGCTACAGTATAAAACAGGGTAAAAAAGGTAAGTTGAGATAGTAAGATGAAAAAAATGATCCATTTTTACACTCCGGACCACAGTGGAAGCCAACTTGGGTATATGCACAAACCCGCCGTTTGTTTGTACGAGATCACCGTGATACCTAATAGTCCCACATCGAATGAAAATGAGATTGTGATTGAGTATATAAGAGGCTATGAATACTAGTAATAATGATCAGGTTTGAGCATTATGGGCGGATGGTTTGGGCCCACTGAGTTATTATTGTTAGTGGAAAGTTTGGGCATTACATTTGGTATCAGAGCCAATCACCAGTCGGAAGTGTGTGACAAATCTTGGCTGAGTCAGGATCTGAATGACAAAATGGCAAACTATGTTAGGATTTGAATGACAAGACTAGTGAGACAAGTCTCACATCACCAGAATCTGATGATCTTGGGATGTGTGTTGGGCTAATGAGGACGTCAGGCTTAAACAAGAAGAGTCTGTGATGTTGGGTTATGTTAAAATATGGATCTAAATAGGAAAAAAACCGTGAATATGTGCAAACAATAAACACTCAAAAATCGTTGCGCAATAAAACCCAATGCGGAAATGAAAATATGACACGCAAGATTTTTACGTGGAAAACTTCAAAACCGGAGTAAAAAATCACGGGACCGATAACACGGCGAAATCCACTAGAATTACAACACGTACAAAAGTGATATACCGTACTCACAGACGACTCGACCTTTTTCCATACGCTCCTAGTAGATCTTCTCCGCTCGCTCCGCAACGCTCCTCGAATCCACGATTAGCGTCCAACGCCGAATCCACGGCGTCCAACGTCGAATCCACGACGTCCAACCGAATCCACGGTCTTCACCCAGTAGCACGTCTCGAATCCACGAACGTACCTCGCTCCGAATCCACGAGAGCGGTAGCACCTTGAATCCACAAGGCCACGCGAGTCCACGCGCCGATTTTGGGAAAATCGTTGTTTTTGGGTGGTGATGATCCGCCGAATACTTAGATCAAAGATAGATCGGAAATACCATCTAAGTATTCATTAATTTGATTCTACTCAAAATCTGAGTATGAAAACCTAGAATCAAATTAATCAATATAGATGAAGAAACATAGAATTAAATCTAGTTATTTTCTTTCTTCTCTATATGTGGATTTCTCTTTTTGACCGTATTTTGGATTACCCTAAAAAAGTGAATCGTAGGGTTTATTTATAGGTTAGAAACCGTTGGAAGAGGATAAGAATCAAAAACTGACCTAATCTGGAATTTTTCAGGACGACGGTCCGGACTGGAATCGGCGGTCCGGACTGTCGTGGCTAAACAGACAATTTCCAGAAAAACATACGTTCGGGGTCCGGACTGAAGTACCACGGTCCGGACTGTTCATGCAGTTTCTGCAAAATCCACGTTCGGGGTCCGGACTGAAGATCCACGGTCCGGACTGGATTTGCGTATGAACAAACAACGTTCGGGGTCCGGACTGTGATCACTGATCCGGATCCTGAACATGTCCCATGTCCAATTTTTGATTTTTTATGCAATTAAAAATCCATCAAAGTGTTTCTACACTATAAGAAGTATTCGGATCATCAAAATTAATTAGTTAAACGTACCTGATCCTTTTGAATTCTTCTTTCTTGAGATTGAGGTATATGATCCAAACTTCTTTATCTTCAATCTTCAAGACTTAACACTTTCACGAAATACGCCAAAACAAATTCCTTAACAATCTCCCCATTTGGCGGTTTCGTGACAAAATAGAAAATCCACTTAAAAAAATTCAAAAAGATATTTTTGTTGCTATCACCATACAACAAAAATTTACATTTGAGAACCAAGAATTAAGTACATGAGATAAACTCCTAAAACAGACTTTAGACTTAGACATCTGTACTCTCTGCAAAAGAAATCATTCTTGACAAAAGAGATCGTTAGATACCTCAAGAATATTTAGCATTCAAAACCAAACAGAGATAGAGTTTATACTTACCATGACATTTGTGAACTCAGATATGTATTAAGATCAAAATCAGAAATAGACATATCTTCTAAGCATTAAAATCCAAATGTCATAAGTTTGTTAGTAATCAAACAACTTGTTAGTAATAATACATGCCCAAATAGTTAGTCGAATAGTTAGTCGAGGCATGCATTCAAAACACAATACAGAACCAAAAGTTGGTTTGATACTTACCTTCAAAGTTTCAAAGTTCACAGTTCTCACACCCATTGTTCCAATTGTTCAGTTCACAGTTCTCATACCCATTGTTCCAATTGTTCATATATCTCTCCCCCTTTTTGTCACTAAAGTAGCCAAAATTACAAAAATAAAAGGAGAGTGATAAAAGTGCAAAAATAAAAGGTAAGAAATAAAACTTAAAAACAAACGAGAAACCTGCAAAAGAAAGTTATGTTAGAGAGTAACAAAATAAAGATTACTCTGAGTCGTCGGAACTAACACATCCGAGTTTTTGGAAAACTTTCTTGATGCGTTTGTTCATGGACACCTGTCCCTTTTTAACTTCTTTTATTTCTTCCTTCATTTCAATAAATTCATTTGACATCCGTTCCTGCTCGGAGGAAAGACGCTGTTGCTCTTTATAAATGTAAGTAACTGAAGCATCATCATCTGAAGTTGAAGCTGCTGGAGGTGGAGCTGAAGCTGTTGCTTGTGGTTGTGCTGAAGCTGTGGCTGCTGGTTGTGCTCTTCGTCGGCGAGGAGGTGATGGAGGCTCATCTTGTTTAGTGGAGAGAGACTTCACAATAGTCGTGTCATTTATCGTTCCTAGACTGTGCATGTAGGAGCTCGCACTTGTGTCGACCTTAAATTTGCGAAAAATACGCATAATGATCATAGGATAGGGAAGTCTCTCTGTAGGGTGAGCATGTTCCACATACCGTGCCATCCTCGACCAGATGATATAAGGAATGTTTAAATTCGATCCCATAGCCGCTGCGGGGTTTCCAAGAAGATAAAGAAATAACATCCTATCCCATCGAAGAACTTTTGTTTGCATGTTAGGAAGAATATTGTAGCAAGCAATAAAGTTCAAGTAGCGATACTCCGGTCGAAGTTCTTTTGAAAACACTGAATTTCCCGTCGACTGAGTATTGGGAACACAAATTCCATCCACGACCACTCTCCAGGAGGTGGTGGAGAAGATTTGACTTTTCAGATAATGTCTTCCTTCCATCCTGGCCTTCATCCCTAACACCTCTCCAATCAGTTGAGGTGTGACTTTAATCTTAATATTTCTAACCATTGTTAGAAATTCTCGATGTCCGTCATCCTGATCAAGTAAGCTTGAAGCATTCTGATAAAACATTCTCACCGAATGAAGACAATACCCAGTGGACTCAGGGAAATGGCAAATGGGGGCAAGACCCGCATGGTCAAACAGAGTCCCAAAGAGTGCAGACCGCTCCTTCAGAGCCTTGACATTTACATGTCTTTCGCCAATGCACTCTCTTTTCTCAAAATCTTTGATTCTCGCAGAACTGATAAAGTCTTGTGGAGGAGGATGGCTAGCTAGTGGCTCCTCAATTGATATACCTCGAGCACTCCCTCTCTTTCTGGCAACACTTTTCCTTTTTGTCTTAATCGGGCTTGTTTCCATAGGGGCTTTCCCTTTTTCAGCGGCGGTAGGCGGAGTCTTCGCCTTTGAAGTTTCTGCAGGGGCTTTCCCCTTCGATGCAGTGGGAGCAGTTGCTTCAACCAGAAGCTCATCCCAGTCTATAGATTCAGTTTCCGATTCTGTCTCGGAGTCATCTCTAGTTTTCTTGCTTTTCCTAGCTCTCTTAGGCTTGTCAGTTGATTTTGCATGGACCATAGCAACCAGCAGAACTATTATCAGTGAGAATACCATTGTTGCTATTCAGCTTTAAGAACCTGCGAGCAAGACTCACGAACACGCAAAAAATTGTTTATTTTCAAAAATTGAAAAAATTGTACCCAAACAATCATTATCATGTAGAGAGACTAGGAATCAAATTAGTTTTGCAAAAAAAATTTAAAAAATAGATCAATCCCATGATTTTCAAAAATTCCTATTATATGCCCTAAAACCGAATTTTTAAAAATCGAAGCCTAAAAATCCGTTAATCAAGAGAATACCTAGCATATAATCAAAACTAATCTACCCAGAGTTCTTATTTCAAAAGAAATTTAACCAAAAACCAAGCTCAAACGAAAAAGTTACAAGATTTCCTCACGTTTTTGAGCAAAAAGATGCAAAAACTGTGAAAAACCGAGTTTTTGATCAAGAAAACTTACTTGGAATCGAAGAACCTGAGTTGAAAAGGCTCCAAATCAGTTGATTTCTAGAGAGAGAAGCTCTGGAGACTTAGGAACAAAAGATTGAAGTAAAAGGAAATCAAAACCCTTTTGTTCTATATAAAACCCTAGCCGCGGTCCGGATCGGATCGTGAATGTAGTCCGGATCGGCTACCCGCAGGAAATTCCTGCGTTTGGGATCCGGATCGGATTGTCCAGTCCGGATCGGCTCCAAACTTTTTCTACAGAAAAATTCAGAAAAATTCTAGAAAATGCAGAAAAAGATTGTAAGCACTTTTGCATGTCAACTTTAAATGAAAATCATCATTTCATAATAAAAGAAATAGATTATGCAAAATCTATCAAAAATATCCAACTAATGAAACGAAAATTTATAAAAATTAAATCCCTTAAAGTTGAGCAAGTTCAATTACATCCATCATGATCTTATGAGTAACGCCTTTATCAAATCATCAATTTGGTAAAGAAAATGAAATACCAAGATCAATAGATGTTTGAAATCCCAGATAAATTAGATAATATTTCTAGTCAAATTATTGTAAGGAGTGACTCTTTGAGTATCTTTCAATAAAATTCCCACCTTATACCAACCTTAAAATTTGACAGAGTCAAGTATTCCAAAAAGCATTTTATCTAATCAACTTGAAAAACCATGCTTGGTATACATGTGGTAGCTGCACACAGTACTCGGACGACCGAGGTGGTAGCTCTTTCCTCCATGTGGTGGTAGTTTTCACACTCCTCATTGGGATGTAACTCTTTCCACATCTTTTGAGCATAACAATTTGCATTAACTCCCCCTCAATTGGCTATCAATTATTTAAAATATAAAGTATTCAACCAAAAATTGATCTCGATTTCATACTCGACTCAATTGTCAAATTAGATAAAAACTAAACCAAGAGATCATTTGAGAGAGAAATTGACTTTGATCAAAACAAAGATGACTTAATTGATATAAATGATCATAGCATCAAATGAATTATTATGATATCCAAAGCATAATAAACTTCAAGTTATATAAAAGGATGCAGTTAAAGTCAATAGTACTAGTGCTCAATTGATGTTCTATGTACAAGCATAGATAATGAACAAAAACACAAAACAAAACCTAACCTAGGCAATGATTTCAAAAAGGAATTATTTCAAGGAAAGCATTCCAATTGCCTTACGCAAATGAATAAATCGTTTTTGATCCAAAGGTTTTGTTAAAATGTCAACTAATTGATCCTCAGTTGAAATGTAAGAAATTTGAAGAATATTCGATTCAACTAGCTCTCTTAGAAAATGATATCTAAGTTTAATGTGTTTTGTTCTCGAGTGCAACACAGGATTTTTAGAAATATTTATAGCACTTGTGTTGTCACAAAGTATCGTTATCGAAGTTGCTGAAATCCGGAAGTCGCTCAACACGCTTTTCATCCAAATGAGTTGAGTTGAACAACTACCCGCTGAAATAAATTCCGCTTCGGCAGTCGAGAGTGCAATGCAGTTTTGCTTTTTACTATGCAATGCAACAAGGCAATGGCCAAGATAAAAACATGCACCACTCGTACTCTTCCGATCATCCACTGATCCTGCCCAATCGGCATCTGAATATCCTATAATATCAAGCGTTGTTCCCATAGGATACCAAATTCCGAAGTTCAGTGTTCCTTTGACGTATCGGATGATCCTTTTCACCGCTTTCAGGTGAACCTCCTTTGGTGCTGACTGATATCTCGCGCAAATCCCAACACTAAAGGATATATCCGGGCGACTAGCCGTGAGATAGAGTAGACTTCCAATCATACTGCGGTAAAGTTTCTCGTCTACACTCTCACTAAGAGATTCACTTCCTAATCCCTTATTGCTAGTTCCCATAGGAGTCGGAAAATCTTTAGAGTTTTCTAAATCGAATTTCTTCACCAACTCCCTTGCATACTTGGATTGACACAAATGGATGCCATCATCATTTTGTTTCACTTGCAATCCAAGAAAGTATGTCAGTTCGCCCATCATTGACATCTCAAATTCGCTTTCCATGGTTTCCGCGAATTTAGAAGCATCATTATCTCTTGTTACCCCAAATACAATGTCATCGACATAGATTTGTGCCACAATGGAGTTGTCCTGATAATGCTTCACAAAGAGAGTCCGGTCTGCTCCCCCTCGAGTATAGTCCTTTTCTAATAGGTGCTTTGTACCTTTCGTACCACGCTCGCGGTGCTTGTTTTAGACCGTAAAGAGCCTTTTTCAAGCGAAAAACATGGTTAGGTTGTTTACAGTCTACAAAACCTTTCGGTTGAGCCACATAAACTTCCTCGTTTAAAAACCCATTTAAAAATGCGCTCTTAACGTCCATTTGAAAGAGTTTGATTTTAAAATGACAAACAATTGCGAACAAAATTTTAATCGACTCGAGTCGAGCTACCGGGGCGAATGTTTCATCAAAGTCTATACCTTCAATTTGTGAGTAGCCCTGAGCAACTAGGCGTGCTTTGTTCCTGATGATGGTACCATCCTAGTTTTTCTTATTCTTGAAAATCCATTTAGTACCAATCACGTTGTGTTGCTTCGGAGGCTTCGTTAATTCCCAGACTTTGTTTCGTTCGAACTGATGGAGCTCTTCCTGCATTGCTTCAATCCAGTAGTCATCCTGAAGAGCTTCATCAATGTTCTTTGGTTCTATCATGGAGACGTAACATGCGACTCCACAAACCAACTGTCTCCGAGTCCTGACTCCTTCTTGTGGGTCTCCAATAATATTAGATTCCGGATGATCCTTGGAGATCCGTAACGTTTGAGGCAACGGAGTACTCGGAGGTACATGTGATAATTCCTGCACATCAGATAAACTTGAAGAACCATTAGATGCATCAACTTTATCGAAAGAGTTATTACGAGAAGATGCATTTACAGGAGTATCATCATCTAGAGACATATCAGGGGTAGATTTATCAGATGCAAAGTGAAAAGCTTCATCTACTTTAACATTTATAGATTCTACCATCGTTTTAGATTCCAAGTTAAATACCTGATATGCTCTACTGTTTGTAGAATAACCCATGAAAATCCCTTCGTCACTTCGAGAGTCGAATTTACCAAGAATTTCGCGATCACGCAAAATAAAACAACGACTCCCAAAGATACGAAAATATTTGATATTTGGTTTTCTACAAAACCACAGCTCATATGGTGTATTTAAAGTTTCCGGGCGCAAATACACTCGATTAATTACATAGACGGCGGTGTTCACAGCTTCAGCCCAAAAATATAACGGTAAATTCCGGCTATGAAGCATCACACGCGCTATCTCTTGAACAACCCTGTTTTTGCGCTCGACTACACCATTCTGCTAATGTGTATAGGGTGCTGAGAATTCATGTTTTATGCCATTGGAAGTGCAAAAATAAATGAATTTAGAATTAATGAATTCTCCACCTCTATCACTTCGAACACGAACGATCTTTTCATTTCTTTCAATCATAATACGATGACAAATCTCATGAAAAGAGTTGAAAGTATCCGCTTTCTCTTTTAAAAATGTTACCCATGAATACCTAGAGAAATCATCAACCAAAAAAAAAATATACCATTTACCTCCCAAAGATGGTTGACGAGTCGGCCCCATTAAGTCCATGTGAAGTAATTCCAAGGGCCGATTGGTACCAACGTGGTTCAAGTTCTTGTGTGCAGCCCTTGATTGTTTTCCCTTTTGACAACCACCACACACAATGTTTTCTTTAAATAAAAGTTTAGGAACCCCCTTAACCATGTCTTTATTTGAAATCCTTGCTAGTTCTTTAAAATTTATGTGACCTAGTCTTTCATGCCAAAGAGTTTCATTTTCTAAAGAAACTAGGTTACATTTTTCAGAAATTTTGTTTGAAACAACATAGCAATTATTTTCTGATCTAACCCCTTTCAAAAAGAATACATGGTCCTTATCAGTTACAATACATTCTACAGAAGAAAAATTAACTGAGAAACCATTGTCACAAAGTTGACTTATACTAATGAGGTTAGTCTTTAGGCCTTCAACAAATAAGACATTGTTCAAAACCGGGCCTTCTGGAATAGCGATTGTTCCCTTTCCAATAATTTTGGAAGAACGACCGTCTTCGAAAACAACATGTCCTCCCGAGATTTTCTCTAAATTTTGAAAGCAGTTTTTATCACCGGTCATGTGACGGGAACATCCACTATCCAGATACCAAGACGAGTTGTCATAAGCATGTAAAGAAGTATGAACAACAAGACAAGGGAAGATTTCACCTTTGCGCACCCAAACCTTTTTGGAATGCGTCGGCAATGTTCGTGAAGTTATTCTCCTTGGTGAAAGCGTCTTGTTTGATTCATCGCTTTTCCTTGACGTCGTCGTCTTGTTTGATGTACTACCAATGTTCTTTCCTTTTGAAAGATACTTCTTTGATTTCCGGAGAGACAACTCATTGGTAGTAGTTGCAAGAGTGCTTGATTTGATCGTTTTGGTCCCATCTTGCAATTTCTTCGAATGTGCCCTGCAAAACTACAATGAAAACATACCTTTGAACTTGACGATCCCGAAGAGGGTGAGGTAAGGTGGTTGTCGTTGTATACAGTGATTTCCGTCGTCGGAGGAGGAGTTACCGACTGGGGCACAAAAACTGTTCCACTCGAACTAGGACTGTCTCCAGTTTGAGTGTATCCGAGGCCGAATCGGTTTGTTTGACCAAGACCAAGCATCTTATCCAACTTACTCCTTCCAGAAGAAAAACGCTTTAAATCATCCTTGAGTTGGAAAATGGTCTTCGTCATCTCCATTTTTTCTTGTCGAGCCTCGGTGTAGAGCTTCAAGAAGTAACCAGCTTTATCAACCATTTTTACGTGTTCCTTCTCGAAATGCTCATTTTTCTCTTGAAGTGAAACATTTGCTTTTATCAGATTATCCCTTTCCACTTCAAGACCGTTTGCGAGAGAAGTTGCCCTTTTTACTTCTTCTTTGAGATCCTGCAATCTCCCTCTCAACCCCTTGTTTTGCTTAGCCAGTTTCTTTGAATCCCTCAAAAGTTTATGGTAGGCTAAAACAAAATCTTCACCTTCAGAATTATCCGATTCATCGTCCGTTGCAGTTTTTTCAATTTGGGAGGAGTTGGACAATGACTCAGATGTGCTTGCCATAAAGCATATGAACGGTGAAGATGTGGACGCGTGGAACGCCGTTGCGTTATTCTCTTCATCACTTGAAGATGACTCATTTGTCGTTGAGGTGTCATCCCAAGTGATGGCTTGCATCGCTTTCTTCTTTGCCGGATTCTTATTGGGACACTCCGTTGAGATATGGCCGTATCCTCGGCACTTGAAGTATTGGACTTATCCCTCTGAGCTTTTCTTATCCTTAGAAAAACTCTCTCGCTTTCTTGACTTGTGGCTTGAAAAACCTTTGCCTTTCCTTGACTTTTCGAAGGATGGAGTTTTACTTGAATTACCCCTTCGAAAGTTCCGGCGAAATTTTCTGGTCAAGAGAGCAAGCTGCTTCTCGAAATCCTCCATAGATAGATTGTCACGCCCCGGGGGTTTGTTTTAGCGGAAACGGTTCGCAAAAGTCAAACATTTGACGTGTAATAATTTTTTTTTTTGATAGAAACCCTTCTTCCCCGGCGCATGCCCAGACCCGCCGCATATACAGAATCACTCTGCAAACGGACAGAGTCTCCTCTGTATATGCTCGGCGTAGCGTTATACACAAGTTCCAAACACAATCAACCACTCAATCACAACAGTTACTAACATACAACTAGTACCATAATTTATTAAAACGCATGGCCGATCAATTTGAAAGGATAAATCCACAGTCGTTGAAAATGCGCCTACCCAGCACTCAAATTTTGAAAACGCGTTTCGAAACCAGCATAAATCCACAGGGTTTTGAAAACAGTGCCCACACGACACTCGAGTTTTGAAATTCATTTTCGCAATCCATAAATCCACAGGGTTTTGAAATCAGTGCCCACACGACACTTAAATTTTAAAAACGGTTTTCGCAATCTTTTCTTTGGTTTTGCTTTTTCTTTTCCAAACGGCCAACAGAAATAAAAGGAAGAATAAAAGTATAAGAGGACAACTAAATGTAACCCGTACCGACATCCATGCCGACCCCACGAGGGTATCGAGAACCTCACAAATAACTACAATGTAAATGAAATGTAAAGGTGAAAGAGGAAATACAGTCCAGGGTCCCCAGCGCCCCGGAAGCTCCTGCCCCGTCCTCACCGTCGCCTACCTCTCCCCTCGTCTGGACCCTGTCACCACGTGGGAAGTCAGTAACGAATGATAGTAGAGCAGGAAAAGTAGTAAAACAAACCGTAAAGTCAACCGGAGCAACCACCCCCCTCAAAAGGGAAAAGACAACCTGTACCCCTGTATCCTGCAATACCCGGCCACGTCGGACAACTACACCGACGGCCGTACCGTACCTGCAATACCCGACCACGTCGGACAACTAAACCGACGGCCGTACCGTACCTGCAATACCCGACCACGTCGGACAACTAAACCGACGGGTCGCACCGCTCGCACCTCGGCGCCTCAAACCCCACAACTACATAAGGGGCCCCACTACGTCACCTCGTGGGTATACACGGGTCAATAGACCGCTTTTCCGGAAAAGCGCACCCTTGCGGTGGCCAAACCGCGGGTGCGCGTGCTGCAGCCTCGAGCCAAGTAACCAACAGTAACCGCTATCAAGTTAGCATCATAATATAATAACAAGAGAAGGATGTATAACTACTATCGCGTTATAAAAGTCATGCAGGTTCACGAGTAGAATTGTAACCGCTACCAATTAGTCACATAAAGTAAAGATTTAAGGGTAAGACGACCGCCGGAATTCGGCACTAAGAACAAAGTAAAACCCACCTGTCACTTGTAGCGTTCCACACTCGACTCCCCGCGTCCCGGCGCGCTCCCCGATGCTGCAAAACGGATTCCTCGGGCGGGGAGGTCAAGACCCATTAAACGCAAATCGAAGAAGAGCCCCAACCCCAACTGGCTCTTGACGACATCGACCAAACCACCGCGCCGCCGTGCTACCCGCGCGTCGCCTCGCACGGTGCCCAGCCCGCGCGGTGCACCGCCTGCATGCGCGGGCTGCCCCGCGCGGCTCCCCGCACGCGGGTGGCCCCGCGCGGCGCCGCCGAATGCGCGGGCTGCCCCGCGCGGCACCCTGCATGCGGGTGGCCCCGCACGGCACCCTGCATGCGGGTGGCCCCGCGCGGCGCCCCCGCATGCGCGGGCTGCCCGCGCGGCGCCCCGCATGCGCGGGCTGCCCCGCGCGGCACCCTGCATGCGGGTGGCCCCGCGCGACGCCCCCCCGCATGCGCGGGTTGCCCGCGCGGCACCCCGCATGCGCGGGCTGCCCCGCGCGGCGCCCCGCATGCGCGGGCTGCCCTGCGCGGCGGCCCCTGCATGCGGGCGCCCCGCGCGGTGCCCCCGCATGCGGGCGGCCCCGCGCTGCGCCCCCGCACGCGGGCGCCTCGCTCGGGGAAACTGCCCGCAGGCACGGGCAGCCCCGCGCGGCGTCAAGCTCGCGCGGGTGCCCTGCCGGCGGGTGGCTCGCCCCATCCCGCTACTCCACCTCCGACGAATCCAAGAAAAACCCTCCCCCCCCCAATTCGCAACAAGAAACGACAAGGAAACGAAAGCACGGCTCACCTTGTTTTCGTCGGCACCGGGCGAAGGAGAGGGATCGTCCTCTTCGCGTTCGTCGGATCTTGCGGGGAGGCGATCAATCTCCTCCTTCTCCTCATCAAGATCCCGGCTCTCGCGTCGCCTCGATGGAGGTGGGAAGAAGTTCGGGGTTCTCACGCGTACGAATGGGGGAAAAGAAAGGAACGGGGAACCCTAGTTTCCCCCCCCCTTGGAGTTTAAATCGGTTGTTTGGGTGCAGTCGACGGGGATTTGGTTCCTCAAACCCTAAATTACGAATCAGAAGACCGGGTGAAACTAGAAGCGGGGGAAAGGAACTAGCAATTTCCGACTTAAAGAAAACCAAGTTCGAGTACTGACCAGGTCCGGTTTGCCTCGAGGAACGCGTAAGTCGCCTGGGCTACGGTACCAACTTTCGGAATTTATTCTGGGAGATCCGGGGGTCGGAATCCAAAACCGATTGCACCGCCGGTCTCCGTTTCGCGAGCTTTATTAACCAAAAATACCCGCGAGCCCCGACGGTCTGCCCAGAAACAAGGAAAAAGTTACCCTCGGACCCCTTTTGTCAACAGAACGGTTCAATAAATTCAACGGAAAAACCCAGAAAGGTAAAATAAATCCGCGGTTATCACACCACTCACCTCTAAAAACGAGTTTCGTCCTCGAAACTCAAACCCGGGTGGTGGTGAACAGGTTCGGGTAGTGCTCCCTCATTTTAGATTCCAGCTCCCATGTTGCTTCTCGCTCCTCGTGGTTGCTCCAGAGTACCTTCACGTAGGGGATGGCTCGATTTCGCAGTGATTTGATTTCCCTTGCCAGGATTCTCACAGGGGTTTCCTCGAAGCTTAGGTCTTCTTTAAGGTCGAGTATAGCGACATCCAGAATATGTGATGGATCGGAGAGGTTAGTTCCCTCATGTGTAACTTGAAGAACATCCCAGATTTCTTTCGCAGTCTCACATGCCGAGACGCGAGAGAACTCAGTTTGTGACAATGCATTAAATAAAGCGTTAATTCCTTTGCCATTGTAAGAAGATAAGTCAATCTCTTCCTTGGTCCATTTCGACCTAGGTTTGATGGTGTGAACATCAACAATAACTTCAGTTGGATTTGACCATCCTAACTCGATAGATTGCCACACCCGTTCGTCGATGAAAATGAAAAAGACTTTCATCCGTACTTTCCAGTAGGCATAATTTGTTCCAACGAAGAACGGGGGTCTGTTGATGTTTCCACCTTCAACCATTGTTTACAACCCTATTCCCGCTCTGATACCAATTGTTGGGTTATGTTAAAATATGGATCTAAATAGGGAAAAAACCACCTAGAGGGGGGGTGAATAGGTGTAAACAATAAACACTCAAAAATCGTTGCGCAATAAAACCCAATGCGGAAATGAAAATATGACACGCAAGATTTTTACGTGGAAAACTCCAAAACCGGAGTAAAAAACCACGGGACCGATAACACGGCGAAATTCACTAGAATTATAACACGTACAAAGGTGATATACCGTACTCACAGACGACTCGACCTTTTTCCATACGCTCCTAGTAGATCTTCTCCGCTCGCTCCGCAACGCTCCTCGAATCCACGATTAGCGTCCAACGCCGAATCCACGGCGTCCAACGTCGAATCCACGATGTCCAACCGAATCCACGGTCTTTACCCAGTAGCACGTCTCGAATCCACGAACGTACCTCGCTCCGAATCCACGAGAGCGGTAGCACCTTGAATCCACAAGGCCACGCGAGTCCACGCGCCGATTTTGGGAAAATCGTTGTTTTTGGGTGGTGATGATCCGCCGAATACTTAGATCAAAGATAGATCGAAAATACCATCTAAGTATTCATTAATTTGATTCTACTCAAAATCTGAGTATGAAAACCTAGAATCAAATTAATCAATATAGATGAAGAAACATAGAATTAAATCTAGTCATTTCCTTTCTTCTCTATATGTGGATTTCTCTTTTTGACCATATTTTGGATTACCCTAAAAAAAGGAATCGTAGGGTTTATTTATAGGTTAGAAACCGTTGGAAGAGGATAAGAATCAAAAACTGACCTAATCTGGAATTTTTCAGGACGACGGTCCGGACTGGAATCGGCGGTCCGGACTGTCGTAGCTAAACAGACAATTTTCAGAAAAACATACGTTCGGGGTCCGGACTGAAGTACCACGGTCCGGACTGTTCATGCAGTTTCTGCAAAATCCACGTTCGGGGTCCGGACTGAAGATCCACGGTCCGGACTGGATTTGCGCATGAACAAACAACGTTCGGGGTCCGGACTGTGATCACTGATCCGGATCCTGAACATGTCCCATGTCCAGTTTTTAATTTTTTATGCAATTAAAAATTCATCCAAGTATTTCTACACTATAAGAAGTATTCGGATCATCAAAATTAATTAGTTAAACGTACCTAATCCTTTTGAATTCTTCTTTCTTGAGATTGAGGTATATGATCCAAACTTCTTTATCTTCAATCTTCAAGACTTAACACTTTCACGAAATACGTCAAAACAAATTCCTTAACATGTGACACCCCAATAGTCCCATATCGGATGGGAATGAAATTGTGATTAGGTATATAAGAGACCATGGACACTATTAATAATAATTGAGCTTAAGCATTCTAGACCGATAGTTTGGACCAAATAAATTATTATTGTCAGTGGCCCGGATCATTACAATCACCTCCATATACACAAGGCGTCTACAATCAAGCAATCTTTATGAAGATATAATACACAATCTATAGGTTGGATGTCAAGAGCATATACAATATAAAACTAAACTAAAAACATTTAGCATTTAGCTATAGAATATTGACTCCACAATGGTACATACATTCCAACATAACATTACTCCAAAATACAGCCCATCTCTCAAAATGGAATACACATTAAATACATACCTTTTGTTAGAAAAGATATACTAAAATTCGATTGTGATTGATATCTAACTGATTTCTTGATTAAATAAAATAAAAACTTACCGATAACGCAAATAATCCAAAATCTTTTAAATGATCCGAAAGCGTGCGTAGCACTGCCCTAAGCTGTATTCCCGTCCTTACGTGCGGGATTAACTGAGAACACCACCCCAAGGTACGACCGGAATTCCTCCTCGATCGTGGCGGAGGTTGACGGAAATTCTTTAAACACCCAATTGAGAAAGAGATGAAAAGATGAAAATAATATGGTTAAATAGTTTCTCTATTTCTTCCTCTATTTCTTATCCTGTAAGAATAGAGGAAAAACAAACATATAAATATACGAAGAAAACCGAACGTTGGAAATCGAACGTTGAGCAACGTTCGACACACGTAACTATCAGTTAGGCGCAAGAAACGGAAACCACGTTCCGTTAGGCGCAAAAAACGAAAACCACGTTCCGTTAGGCGCAAAGAAACGGAAGCCACGTTCCGTTGGGTTTCTTTTGCGCCAAGAAAGAATAAATAAATAAATAAATAAATAATAAATAATAATAATAATAATAATAATAATAAATAAATAATAAAATAAAATAAATAAATAAAATTTAATAAATAATGGGGATTTTGAATTTTACCCCAACACCTTTCACATATATGAGTAACTAGTCTAAAATATATGCATCATCTACTCTCAATTGCACTCCCAAGGAGTGGAAATAAGGGGCAACCACTAGCGGTCCAAGTGGGCGGGATGACTCTAGCTATTAGCGACGCCCCTGGTACAATTCCGGGTCTCTCCCGTGCTAGAAGGCTCTAAAAAAGAAATTAGCAACCCATGAGAGTAAGAACAATGAAAAATAGTTTATGCCATATACAGGGACGAAGCCAGAATTTAATTATGATGGGCCAAAATATATTCAAATAAAAATTTTTAGTACATCGTCAATTTTTTTTTTAAAAGATTATTAATTAAATAATTAATATAAAAATATTTAATTTTTAATTATTTTATTTATATTATTTTATTTAAATAATTAAAAATTTTGCTAAATATAACCGTAATTTAATTAGATCAATGACTTTAGCTAAAAGATCTATTAAATTTAGTATAATATTTTATTTAGTTAAATAAAATAGCTTACCAAAAATAGTTAGAAATTTAAAAAATATGAAATAAAAAATTTGGAGTTAAGATATGTATTTCAAATAATTTGTAAGTACGAGACTCCTAATATATTTTCATCTATTTAAAATGTATACAAATAAAAAATAAAGAAAATTATGTTAGCAAAAAAAAAAAATATTAAAAAGTTGAGGGGTCCATTATTATCTAAAAGAGAGAAAGAGATCAAAGGACTATTGAGTAATATTAAAATGTTGAGGGGGGCCATGGCCATCTTGGGCCCCACTATAGCTTCGTCCCTGGCTATATAAGCTCTTGATATGCAACATGTGTTAGAAAAATAAATCACACTAAATCTGATTGTGATTAAATTATCTAACTATTTTTATTTTTAAATTGAATAACAAAATTTACCGTTAAGTGCTATGGAAATTCCAGAAATTGTAGTAGAAAGAAGTTGGATAAAATTGATCCGGAAGCGTGCGAGGCACTACTCTAAGGTGTATTTTCGTCATTCGTGGCGATTAATCGTAGACACCACCCCAAGGTACGACCGAAACTCCCATTCCTACTAGCAATACCGCGGAAGAGGTTTGACGAAATCTCTTTCGACACCCGATAGTAAAAAAATATAAGAAAATAAAATCGCAATATAAATCAAATATCTCTAAAGCTTTTCTTTTTATTTCTCTTGCTTGTGTATGTGTATGAGTGTGTGTATATTTGTATACATGTACACAACAACATATATATAGGTGTAAGGTGAACGTTGCCCAACGTTCACATCACCATAAAGAGAGCAGCAATTAATAGCCCACGTTGAGTGCAAAAAACATCGAAAAATTAATTAGGAAATTAATAAGGATTAAATGATAATAAATAAAAATAAACTTAAAAAATAAATTAAAAAATTAAAAATAAATTAATAATAAAACAATTTATTGGAAATTTTGGAATTTTGAGTTTTATTCTAACAATCCCCCACAAAATTTAAAATCTCAAAATAAAATTAAACTCAACAAATTTAAAATAAAATAAATTTATCGGGTGTTTGTACTATGTGATGACCCGGATCTCCGCAGAGCTTTTGCTGTGTGATCAGCGACTTCTGGAGGTTTATTCGGTGTGATGGAGGTGTTTGTGTGCAATCGAACCTCAGGATTGGACCCAGCGTGAAATTTGGATTAAGAATACCTTTCCGGATGCCTTCGACAAATTTTAGAAGCAGAATTTGGCAAAATGGATATCGGATTTGGATTCAGCGCGAGAAAACGATGGAAATGGACTATTTGTATTTTTCGGAGCCCGGATGCCTAAATACGGATTTCGAGGCAAGGGTTACTGTTCCGGCAGCCGGGGCAGCGCCGGCGAGGACGGGCAGGCGGCGGAGCACGGCGGCGGGCAGCGGCGCGGGCAGAGGTGCGGGCCGGCCGGTCCACGGGGCTGCCGTGCACCGGGGGCTGGACGCGTGGCGGCTCCCGGTTGGGCGGCTCGCGAGGCGCTGTCCACGGGAGCGCGCGGGGAGTCGTGGACCAGGGCGGGGCCACGTGGCGGCCCCGGGTTGGGTGGTCCACGTGCGCGCGATCCACGCGCGGAGCAGGGCAGGTGCGGGGGCAGGTGGCCGTACAGCGCGGGGCAGGCGGGCAGCAGGTGGGCGCGGCGATCGAGGCGTTGACGCGGGGGAGGCCGCGCGTGGGCGTGCCACGCGTCGACGCGTGGTTGGCTGGCGCCAACCACCCGCGCGGTGGGCGCGGGCCACGCGGCGTGGCGCGGGAGGCCGGTTTGCTGTTTGCTGTTCGGGGGCCACGTGGCGCAACTTGGATGATCCGGGCGCTCCACGCGAAGGACACCTCAGGAGATTCGGGCACCCGAATTCAGTTTGAGTGCCCGAATCTCGGGACATGTTGGGTATTTTTGATTTTGTTGAGCTGGGCCTATAAATAGGACTAGTATGGCTTCGTTTCTGGTATTTCTGGACAGTTTCTCACAGAGGGTTCTACAACAAACTTGTTGCTCTCTTTGTCCACCATCTTGTGGAGGATTCTTGGGATTTTTGGAGGCCGCGGCATCGGCGTTTTCTGCGATGCGGCGCACTTCGACGCTCCTTCGAATTTTGGCTTTTATCGTCGCATTTCAGTGCGCGAGGTCCCCTGGATCACCCTGATGGAGTTTTGAGCCGATTTTTCTAGCAGCGCGTTCACGAGAGGTACGCCTTCGATTTCCGTGTTGATCACTTTGCTCCATTTTGAGTTTTTGATGGTGTTTCCGAGGTACCTTTTGACCCCTTGTTCTGTTGCGAGGTTTGGGACAGCGGTGGAGTATTGTTGGGATTTCTCGGCCTACGGGCATCGGATCGGGGCGTGTGAGGACTCGATCAGCATCTACGCTTCGAGTGGAACGCGATCGTATTTTTATCAGATTTTTCTGAGGACTTTTCGAAGGTGAGATTTTAGCTTTTCCTGGACTGCTGGCCGTAGGATTTTGATCGTGAGGGGTTGCGGCTTACCGCGGTGTTTTATTTATATCTGGACCTACAGGTATCGGTTTCGGACGAGCGAGTACTCGTTTCGATTGGCTCGACACGACGATTGCAGCGGTTATTTTTCTGGAATTTTCTGAGGCCATCTCGCAGGTAAAAATTACCCTTTTCTGGACTGTGTGTGTGCGAACAGCGGCTTGTTGACGGTTAGCGGAGTGATTGTGCACTGTTTTGTATGTTGTTGCAGTTTCACGGTGAACCGGGGGTTTTTCCTTGAGGGAGGTCGAGTTGGATCCGTGCTTCGCGTGCTTCGCGCTCGAGGTGGGTGGTTGCTGCTTACCTCTATTTCGACATGCTCACTAGGATTATTAGAGAGATCCCCCTGTATTAGGATTATTGATCAATACTCGTGGTTGGAATTGTGCATGCTTGTGTGGTTATATGGTTTGCTATGTTAGCGGTTAACCTTGCATGTGGAATTGAATATTAAATTGGGACTAGGTGACTTATCTTGTTAGTGGGTACGACGTGAGGATTTTTGGACATGCATAGGTGGATGGTTCATGTGAGGGTGAGTAGCGGTTTTTGTGAGAATCTCGGTGGTTGCTACTCTTTACTTTCCTTTTCAAATGAGAACACTTGCGTGCTTGTATGGACATCTAGATAGGCCATCTTTTATTGCTATACTATCATGTTGGAATCTGACTTAGGAGAAACCATATTTGTTCTTTTTCCTTTGTTTCTAGACTCTAGATTCATATTGCTCGGGTTCGAGCAGGGGTTTGAGATAGTGTAGCCGGGGCCTGGATTATGGGATATTGCGGCGACCGCGGATATTGGGCGGTTGACCGGATGTCGGTTGAGGACATGGTTATGGATTATGGGGTACTGGGGCAACCGCGGATATTGGGCGGTTGACCGGATGTCGATGGTAGGACTTGATTGTGGATGGCCGGGTATTGCGGCAACCGCGGATATTGGGCGGTTGGCCGGAGGTCGGTTGTGGGACTTGATTGTGGGCTGTAGGGTATTACGGCGACCGCGGATATTGGACGGTTGGCCGGGTGTTGGTTGTTGTACCAGATTGTGGATTGTGGGGTACTGCTGTGAGGACCCGAAATTTCCACTATTAGACTACTGTTGCATTTGCAGCTCCTGGAGGCCTATGTGGCGTGTCGGTGGTATTTGTGCACCAATTGGACATTGTGATGGACCCGGTGTGTTAAATGGATCACGAGAGTAGTCTGATGATCCTGTCGGATGTTTAGAAGTGGTTTCACGCGCAAGGGATATTAATATTGGACTCAGCGTGAAGTTTGGACCCAAGATCACCTCTCCGGATGCCTTCGGGATTTTTTTTTAGAGTTGGAATTTGGCAAAGCGGACTTTAGGATTGGACTCGGCGCGAAAATCGGATCATGTGGGCTTTCCGGGGGCTTTCGGCAAATTTTCGGATGAGAATTTGGAGAATCAAACTTCGTAGTTGGTTTCAGCACGGGAAAACGTTGGAAATCGGCTGCTTGGTTGTTTTTTTCGGAGTCCGGACGAGTGAAAACGGGCAACCGGAAGTTTCGGGGATACTTTCGGGTGCATGGCGGGCTGTGGACCGGGGTGTCACGTGTCGGCACCCAATTGGGCCGGCGCGGGACACCCGGCCCATGGGGCGCGCTAGCGGGACGCGTGGCGGGCCGCAATTGGCCCGCCACCGCGCGCAAGTGGGCGCCGCAGAGCGGTCCCCGCGTCGGGACACGCGGCGCGTGCCCACTGGGCGGCGCCGTGGCCACCCGGATCAGGCCGCGTGGCTTGATCCGGGCGGCCCAACCGGGCGACGTGGCGGCCCGGATGGCCGCCACGTGTCCGGGTTCCCCCTCCTGTTGACTGTCCGAGAGAGAGAGAGAGGGAGTGAGAAGGGATTTTAATCTCTTCTCCTCCTTCTTCTTCTCTTCTTCTTCTTCTTCTTCCTCCTTCCTCCTTCTTTGAGCTTGGTTTTCTTTGGTGGACTTCACAGGCAGAGCATCTTCATCACCTCCTTCATCTTCATCAGCAAAGAGATGGACAAAAGGGGCTTCATCACCATCATCTTCTCCATGAGGCAAGCATCACCATTGTTGTTGTTGGTGGACCTTCCCGTCGCGTTTCAGTGCGAAAATTCCCCAGGACTCATTTCTTGGAATTTTGAGCTCATTTTTGGTTCTACATTCTCGCAAGAAGTAAGGCTACAATTTTTGTATTCAACTCTCCCCTCAGATCTCATGTTTTGACAGAGTTTTAAGGCCATCTTTGGGACCCTTTGTTTCAGTCTGGATTTTTGGGCAGCTTTTAGTATTTTGGCTTTTCTGAATTGTACGAGTGGAATATTTGGATGATTTTTACGGGGAAATTTCTAGGACTCGAAGATCTACAACATTGGTTTGTATCATTTTTCCCAGATATGAGTTTTTATTAGGGTTTATGCATGATCGTTGGAGCACCTTGCTGCATTCGTGTACAGATGGAACTTGTTGGATAGTTCAAAGTGTTTATGGGTTTTCTCCTTCATCCGAGCATGAAAATTGGAGTTCTTTAGCTCAATTTGTATCTACTCTCGACAAGGAATCCAATGGTACCTCTCTTGCAGGATTTGGAACACGTTTGATTAGGTAACTTTAATGATCTTTTTAAGTGCGATTATATGGTTTACTGCAGTCCCTGTTTTAGTCTTAATTTGAGCAATGCACCTTGGAATGCAGATAACTTTGTGGATATAAGGTCTTTTTCAGAAATTCAAGTTGGTACTTCTTCTTAACTTCAAGGTGAGAAAATTATCTTTTATGATCTGTGGATGAATCCCTTTGGAACAGCCCCTAATTAAGCTTGGAAATGCTAGCAAGTTTATGTAGCAGTTTTTGGACAGCATATTGTTTTTGCTTCATTTGAATGTTAAGGGAAATTGATGGTGGATTTTTGAGGACTTGAAGATGGTTGTATGAAAGAGGACATTTTTGTTTTACAGTACTTTACTTCTCAGCTCTGATATCTGTATAGTGTAGTTGATTCTTTTTGCAGGTTAGACGCTTCGCCTATGCAGGTTGGCATAGGTGGCGGATCTGTTGGCGAGCCCGGGTCGCAGTTTCGACCCCGGGGCGTGACAGATTATAGTGGTATCAGAGCCTAGGTTGTAGGTCATGGTGGACTTAGAAACCCTAGGCCTATGGTTTGACCCTTGGTTGACTTCGTGAGAGTCGTGATTTATAGCGAGAGTCCTGATTGAGTTTTATACCTCTCCCAAGGGACGGGAAGAGTGATTGGCATGTTTATTCTCCTAAGTGATTATGTTGGCTGCAGACAACATAATACTATGGAATGGGTGACATGCTCTAGACTTTCGCTGGATTGGGTCGAGTGGCTTTTGTGTGCTGTTTTGCTGTTTCGTCGTGGCGAGGGGTGTCTCCCCGACGCTGGGTTTTGACCCGTGTGCATCCTGTCATTGCAGTTGAGCTTGAGCGGTTGGCTTTGGGCCGGATACCCGGATTGAGGAGGATTGTCAGAGGCTTATCAGCGGCTGAGTGAGCAGCTGGTCTTAGTGACACAGTTGTCGGAACACTGAGTAGCCCCCTCCGTGCCAATGTTTAGTGTCGAGGCACCGAGGCAGGGTGGATAGTTGACAGTAGAGGAGCTGTGGGACATGATCGAGCTATTGAGCCAGATTTGGCAGATGAACCACCCCGACTCGTAAAATTGAGTTTGGAGCCTTTGGAGGCAGAGTCGTGGTTGGTGGTGATGGAGTGAACAAATGAGAGCCTCCCTTTGCTAGAGAGTTATGCAGTTGTTGAACTGCGCGCTCCAGGTTTCGGGGGACGAGGCGCATAGGATATGTGTGTCTGGGAGTGGATTGCGCCAGGATACCTTTCAGTTTAATTGGTCCCTCTGTTATGGATTATTGACGCCTCGATAGTGTAGGGTTGTGTATGGAGCATGGCGCTGTAGTTCCTTTGGATAGGGATCTGCCGCCAGAGGTGAGTTCTGGACTTAGGCGCTTGGCGCCGGGTGATGGAGGACAAACCGACCGGCAGAGGCATTCTAGTTTTCTTCCCAAGGGGTGTAGATCCCCGAGATGCTAGAGATCGGGTGGACCCCGATGGCAGCATCAGTATCTATATCAGAGTGGCGCAGCGGTAGCGTGGATCTGTTATCTGCGGAGGACCTTATTCGTCACCTCAGTGGGAGCAGAGACAGAGGTCGTGCTCCCTATGTGGATAGTCCTGATTTTCCTTGCAGATTAAGCGACAACCACTTGCTTTGAGCGGATGAACCTGTGCCGCCCGGTTGGAGGGCGCCACAGCAGCGGATCGGGTTGTCGCAGGTGTGAATTCATCACAACAGTCGGAGTTAGAGTAGGTTGCATTCCTGCATGGACTAGAGGCAGATTTGTTACCATGTGCACTAGAGGTACAGGTTTCTGTTGGTGTTGTGCATGTGGAGGAGGCTTGTGGATTATGTCCAATGCAGTTGAGGCCGTGAGTTGTATCGGCAGACTTATTGGAAATTGTGGCAATTCGGTGTTTGACCAAGTGCTTGGGTTTTGGTTGGCTTAGTGCCACAAGATGTTTGACTGCTGGGAGATCGGATTTTGACCTCTGCGAGGCAGACGGGAGGAGGCTTGGTGGTTGACATAGTTAGAGCACACAGGTTATAGCGACTGTGCGGGAGGTGCTTACGGCGGCACCGGGACCCAAGGATATCTCTGTTGCCCACGAGATCCCGGGTGTGATTTCACCTAAGCCGTTGATAATGCCGCCGGTTAGGGAGATAGAGATTACGTTTGACGTGGTTCGGGGAACCACGCCACCCACGACAGCACCTCATTGGATATCGCCTGTGGAGCTGAGAGAGCTGATGGCGCAGTTGCAGGATCTGATGGATCGAGGGGTCTGTTTGACCTAGTGCCACGCCGTTGGTACACGGTGGTGATGCCACGTCGTTGATACACGACGGTGAGGGTCCTTTTATGGTTCGAGTGTAGACAGGTCCGGGTGGTATCTAGGACCTTTTGATGGGGTTATACTCCGGCAGTTAGTGTATGATGCGAGTACCTACTTGGAATCAGACAGTCGAGGACCTTGCCTAGAGGGCATTCAGGATCCGGCAGGGGCATTATGAGCTCATAGTGAGGCCAAATGGAATGACAAATGCCCTGCCGCTCTTATGATTTGAGGAATTGTGTGTCCCAGTTGTACATGGACGATTTGGGAGTGGTGTTCTCCAAGGATATTATGATTTACTCCCAGAGCGACTTGGAGTACGTGGAGCACTTGTGGATGTGCTACCATGCCTGTGTGGATGAAGCTGTATGCCAAGTTATTGAGATACAAGTTTTAGCTTCAGAAGCATACCTTCTTGGGTCACATTGTGTTAGCCGTAGGGGGAAGCAGTGGAAACCCGACCAAATGGATGTTATTCGAGATTGGCTGAGACCAACAGTTATTCTTGAAGTGAGGAGCTTCTTGGACTTGGCAGTATCGGGAGAGCATGGCCAATGGATAATGAGACTGATACCAGCGCCAATGCTAGTGTTTCCAGTGTTGGGAGATGGATTGTGTGTTTTAGTGATGCCTCCCATTGTGGCTGTGGAGTTACCGTGGGTTGAGCTTCGGTCCGCACTTCTTTAGTCCAACCCTATGAGTATTGTGGTTGGACGAACCGCTGCTTTGTAGGCAGCTTGGATCCCACAGTTGAGCCTTTCAGTACGCCAATTATTTCCGGCTTTGATTGATATACCTGGGCGTAGGCCATGCCTGCTTGGCTATCAGTCTTGATTACTCAGCATTTCTGTTCTATACTTTATGACAGATTAGAGTGGTACCATGCGGCACCAGTGGAGACTACAGCTTTCTGCATCTTCAGTGGGATTTACGCGGATTGTCGTTGATGGTTCAGACTTTTGACCGCGAGTTTGGGCATCAGCATTATGATCGCCTTTCGAGCCAGTTTTCTGTCCCGTTCACTGACGGTTTGGTCCCCGTCAGGATGTTCTTTATTAGTTGAGAGATTGACTTCGACCCGTGGGTCCGTTGGAGTTATGTTGGCATGTTGAGCGACCAACTGTGGCATGAGATTATATCTCTTAAGGATCCCTTTTGAGGGCAGCCCGCGGTTGAGTAGTCCACTCGGGTGGTTTTGGATCGGGAAGTAACCGAGTGAAGACCCCAGCTTATTGGATTCTTTTCCTTATTGGATGAATGTGTGGGTATGCTTCGGGTCGCCTTGTTGAGATTGGCACCAGGATGTGGTTATTTTCGTTTTCCCCAGCTTTTATTGGAGCCCCTCTGGTATTTCACGTCTCAGCTCAGGAGTTATGTGTTTTTGGATTCCTCGCCCGTGATTGACTTGCCCCTTTGAGATCTGTGATTGTTGGAGTACGAGGGACGCCCGTTGCGATTTCTGGCTCGAGAGATGAGAGAATTGCACATCGAGCCATGCCGTACTTGTGGTTGTTGTTGTTGTTGGGAAGTAATCACGGGGAGTGAGTGGTGTTTGGGGAGCTGGAGGCGTTATTGATGGATATATGCCCGTGGTATTTGTGACTCCTGGTGGACTTGAGCTTGTTTCGAGGACGAAACTTTCTTTTAGTGGGAGAGGATGTGAGGACCCGAAATTCCCACTATTAGACTGCTGTTGCATCTGCAGCTCCTGGAGGCCTATGTGGCGTGTCGGTGGTATTTGTGCACCAATTGGACATTGTGATGGACCCGGTGTGTTAAATGGATAACGAGAGTAGTCTGATGATCCTGTCGGATGTTTATAAGTGGTTTCGCGCGCAAGGGATATTAATATTGGACTCAGAGTGAAGTTTGGACCCAAGATCACCTCTCCGGATGCCTTCGGGATTTTTTTTTAGAGTTGGAATTTGGCAAAGCGGACTTTAGGATTGGACTCGGCGCGAAAATCGGATCATGTGGGCGTTCCGGGGGCTTTCGGCAAATTTTTGGATGAGAATTTGGAGAATCGGACTTCGTAGTTGGTTTCAGCACGGGAAAACGTTGGAAATCGGCTGCTTGGTTGTTTTTTTCGGAGTCCGGACGAGTGAAAACGGGCAACCGGAAGTTTCGGGGATACTTTCGGGTGCATGGCGGGCTGTGGACCGGGGTGCCACGTGTCGGCACCCAATTGGGCCGGCGCGGGACACCCGGCCCATGGGGCGCGCTAGCGGGACGCGTGGCGGGCCGCAATTGGCCCGCCACCGCGCGCACGTGGGCGCCGCAGCGCGGTCCCCGCGTGGGGACACGCGGCGCGCGCCCACTGGGCGGCGCCATGGCCACCCGGATCAGGCCGCGTGGCTTGATCCGGGCGGCCCAACCGGGCGACGTGGCGGCCCGGATGGCCGCCACGTGTCCGGGTCCCCCCTCCTGTTGACTGTCCGAGAGAGAGAGAGGGAGTGAGAAGGGATTTTAATCTCTTCTCCTCCTTCTTCTTCTCTTCTTATTCTTCTTCTTCCTCCTTCCTCCTTCTTTGAGCTTGGTTTTCTTTGGTGGACTTCACAGGCAGAGCATCTTCATCACCTCCTTCATCTTCATCAGCAAAGAGATGGACAAAAGGGGCTTCATCACCATCATCTTCTCCATGAGGCAAGAATCACCATTGTTGTTGTTGGTGGACCTTCCCGTCGCGTTTCAGTGCGAAAATTCCCCAGGACTCATTTCTTGGAATTTTGAGCTCATTTTTGGTTCTACATTCTCGCAAGAAGTAAGGCTACAATTTTTGTATTCAACTCTCCCCTCAGATCTCATGTTTTGACAGAGTTTTAAGGCCATCTTTGGGACCCTTTGTTTCAGTCTGGATTTTTGGGCAGCTTTTAGTATTTTGGCTTTTCTAAATTGTAGGAGTGGAATATTTGGATGATTTTTACGGGGAAATTTCCAGGACTCGAAGATCTACAACATTGGTTTGTATCATTTTTCCCAGATATGAGTTTTTATTAGGGTTTATGCATGATCGTTGGAGCACCTTGCTGCATTCGTGTACAGATGGAACTTGTTGGATAGTTCAAAGTGTTTATGGGTTTTCTCCTTCATCCGAGCATGAAAATTGGAGTTCTTTAGCTCAATTTGTATCTACTCTCGACAAGGAATCCAATGGTACCTCTCTTGCAGGATTTGGAATACGTTTGATTAGGTAACTTTAATGATCTTTTTAAGTGCGATTATATGGTTTACTGCAGTCCCTGTTTTAGTCTTGATTTGAGCAACGAACCTTGGAATGCAGATAACTTTGTGGATATAAGGTCTTTTTCAGAAATTCAAGTTGTTACTTCTTCTTAACTTCAAGGTGAGAAAATTATCTTTTATGATCTGTGGATGAATCCCTTTGGAACAGCCCCTAATTAAGCTTGGAAATGCTAGCAAGTTTATGTAGCAGTTTTTGGACACCATTGTGTTTTTGCTTCATTTGAATGTTAAGGGAAATTGATGGTGGATTTTTGAGGACTTGAAGATGGTTGTATGAAAGAGGACATCTTTGTTTTACTGCTAGGAACTTCATCTTGAGGTATTTGGGGCTCCACCTACATTTTCTTAAACTTATTTTCAATTGCTGAAATTCTGGAATTTGAGTGCGCAGTGTGCATTGTTTCAGTGATTGCGCCCAATCCGTAAGGCGGAATTGGATGATTTTCGCGGCATCGGGCTCCTGGGAGGATAAGGATTACTCACGCCAAAATTCAGCTAGGCCGGGCATCGGATCGTCAAGTTTCAGGTGGGTGTTTCGTCTCCAGAACCGGTGGACGGTTCTCTAATTCTATGTATTAGAATGCATACATGTTAGTGTACCAACATCTGATTGAGATGCAAGTTTGGTGATGACATTGGTTCGAGGAATTATATTATATGATATTGAGATATGCCTGATGGAAACTTGCAAGATAGTATATTTATATTTGATAATTTGAGAGCATGCCTATTTCGTTGTACAAACTATAGCCTTGAGAGGTGAGCATAAGAATTATATAGTTCATATGGATCGAGGCTTTCATGATTCTGGGTACACTTTAGATATCTTCGAGATATTATATGTTTGATGAATGTTTTTACCTACGCTAGTTGAGAGCATGTTTAGGGAGATGAGACTTATGTTGCTTGGTTTTGGTGTTTATATCCCTGGATGTTCCCTGCTCATGATTTAGTTTATTTAATGTTATTGGAACTTGACCTAGCACCCCGTCATATGCTGCATGTTTAACCAGACTAGTAGAGAACCTTCACTTGGGCTAGGTTCTTTTATGTTTTAGATTTCCCACACTTTGCATCTTTCCTGGACATAGTGTTGCCTCGCCCGGGTAGTGGGCCGAGGGTCGGGTTTCTGTGGGACATTGTTGCACTCGTGCCTGGGGGCAGAGTGTAGTCTGGTAGATGAGTTTAGTTTGTGCTAGTGTTGTGGGGAGCCGTTGAGTAGACGGTGGTCCCGGGCCGTCGAGTATCTTCCGGTCAGTGTTGTTGGGAACCGTTGGGGTTGACGGTGGTCCCAGGTCGTTGAGTGTTGTCCGACCTGTGTTGTTGGCCCTGAGTTGTGGGTCGTTCCTGGCTGTGGAGTATCTCCAGCCAGTGTGTTCTGTGCTGTGAGCTGCTGGTGAGGCTAGTGTCTCGTGTTTCGTGAGAGCTGATCAGCTGAGTCGTCGAGAGTGCTCCGACTGTTGTGCGAGATGTTCGCTGGTTTGAGTCCTTCCGTTCAGAGCGTGAGCGTGGATTTTGACTATAGCCTGCAGTGCCACCTGAGCGACAGAGTGCGCAGATACCTTTTCCTCGGTGGGGTCGCACCCCTCGAGAGCCACGCCCGGGGTGGATTTGTTACTTTTGTATCGCGACTTGTCGACGCCGTCCCTCTGACTGGGCCAGTTAGTGGCAGTTACGGACGCAGTCCCTCTGGCTGGGCCAGTTAGTGGCAGTCACGGACGCCCTACGTAAGTCCGGTCCTCCATGGATGTAACGGCAGTAGGTAGGCCCAGGTTTGACTGGACCCTATGCGGCAGTCAGTGTAGATTGGGTGACTGTACTGTGTGAGTTGTAGATGCATCATATTATCATCTGTTCCACTACTTGAGCATCTAGATAGAGGCATAGTAGCTGTAGAGTTATTCTTCCAGCTTTTCCTGCCCCTTCCATTTTAGTTTTATTTTGTTACTTTATGCCTCTAGTAGACTTAGTGGGCAGACCGTCGGGCTTGTTGGCGGCACCCACTGAGAACTACTGTGGGATGTAGTTCTCACACCCGTCGTGGTGTCTTTTCCCTAGGAACTCCTACTGCTGTTCCTGTTGCTCCTGTTGCTGATCCTTCTGATCGAGGCGAGAGAGTCGCGAGCTAGTTCCCTACCCGTCGTTGGAGTGTAGCGGTACCCCTTCAGAGGAGAGCTTCAGTAGATTAGTTATTTCTTTTTCCTCTTTTGAGAGACTGATGTAGTGAGGATATTTTTGTATTGAGAGCTTGTACACTGATGTATTTATTGGAGATATCTCCCTTTTGAGTTTTGTATCAGAGGATTTTGTTTATGATCATTTTGGGAGATAGATATTGTTTTATTTCCAGTGGTACAGTGGTTGATTTTTGTTTTACAGTACTTTACTTCTCAGCTCTGATATCTGTATAGTGTAGTTGATTCTTTTTGCAGGTTAGACGCTTCGCCTATGCAGGTTGGCATAGGTGGCGGATCTGTTGGCGAGCCCGGGTCGCAGTTTCGACCCCGGGGCGTGACAACTGCGGCAACCGCGGATATTGGGCGGTTGACCAGATGTTTACTTATGCATCAGATTGGGGATCGGGGTATCTTTAGTGGAGGGATTTGTTCCACTTGAGTACGGTAGTGATCCAGTCCTGCTTTTACGATACTTTTGACATGGTTACTTTCCTCGTGTGGGTAGCTCCCCTCGAGTTCCCCTCCGGAGCGTGGGGGTCAGACGGCTATTGAGTTTTTGCTATCACATCAGCGCGGCTTACTTGCCCGATGATGAGGGCGGCAGCAGGAGTTTTTGCTATCACATCGGCGTGGCTTATTTGCCCGATGATGAGGGCGGCAGCAGGAGTTTTTGCTATCACATCGGCGCGGCTTATTTGTGTTACGGAATTTGAGTTGGCGTAGTTTCGTGAAAGTCTCAAGTCTTGAAGATTGAAGGTGAAGAAAGTTGGATCATTTAACTCAATCTCAAGAAAGAAGAATTCAAAAGGATCAGGTATGTTTAACTAAATATTTTGTGTGATCCGAATACTTCTTGTAGTGTAGAAACACTTGGAAGAATCTTTCATTGCATAAAAATCAAAAACTGGACTTGGGACATGTTCAGGATCCGGATCAGGTTGTTCGATCCGGATCCCGAAGGTGGTTCGTTCATACACCAGTTCAATCCGGATCGTAGTCTCTTGATCCGGATCCCGAACAGTGAGTTTACCATTTTCCTTGAACGATCCGGATCATGCTTCGCAATCCGGATCCCGAACGTTGATGTTTGGTAAACTGTATGAACGATCCGGATCATGCACTTCGATCTGGATCCCGAACCTTCGTTTTTCTGGAACTGGCTGTCTCGTTACGACGATCCGGATCCTAGCTAGTCCGATCCGGATCGCCGTCCGTAAAATTTCCAGTAATGTTAGGTTTTTGATTCTTATCTCCTTCCTAGGGTTTCTAACCTATAAATACACCCTATGACTCTTTTTCTAGGGTGAATCCACAGAGTCTATAGCCGTCATTTTCATATACCATTTTATACGGCTATAGATCCACATATAGAGAAGAAAGGAAATCATTAGAGAATACTCTATGTTTCTTCATCTATATTGATTAGTTTGATTCTAGGTTTTCATACTCACATCTCGAGTTGAATCAAACTAATGAATACTTAGATGGTATTTCCGATCTATCTTTGATCTAAGTATTCGGCGGATCATCACCACCCAAAACAACGATTTACCCCAAAAATCGGCGCGTGGATTCGCGTGTCCTTGTGGATTCAAGGTTCAACCGCTCTCGTGGATTCGGAGCGAGGCACGTTCGTGGATTCGAAGGGTGCTATTGGGTGAAGACCGTGGATTCGGTCGGACGTCGTGGATTCGACGTTGGACGCCGTGGATTCGGCGTTGGGCGCAGATCGTGGATTCGAGAAGCGTTGCGGAGCGAGCGGAGAAGATCCTCTAGGAGCGTATGGAAAAGGTTGAGTCGTAAGTGTGTACGGTAAATCACCTTGTACGTGTTTTAATTCTAGTGGATTTCTGCCGTGTTATCGGTCCCGTGGTTTTTTACTCCGGTGATGGAGTTTTCCACGTAAAAATCTTGCGAGTTATTTTTTATTTCCGCATTGGGTTTTTATCGCAACGATTTTTGAGTGTTTATACGTTTACACCTATTCACCCCCCTCTAGGTGTTTTTTCCCCTATTTAGATCCGTTTTACATATAACCCAACAAGTGGTATCAGAGAGGGAATAGGGTTGTAAACAATGGTTGAGGGTGGAAACATCAACCGACCCCCATTCTTCGATGGAACTAATTATGCGTACTGGAAAGTACGGATGAAAGCCTTTTTAATTTCCATCGACGAACGGGTGTGGCAATCAATTGAATTAGGATGGTCTAATCCAACTGAATTTAATGGTGATGTTCGCACCTTAAAACCTAGGTCGAAATGGACCAAGGAAGAGTTAGATTCATCTTCTTACAATGGCAAGGGAATTAATGCTATTTTTAATGCCTTATCTCAAACTGAATTCTCTCGCGTCTCGGCATGTGAGACTGCGAAAGAAATCTGGGATGTTCTTCAGGTTACACATGAGGGAACTAACCTCGTGAAGATTCAGAAACTGCAAATGCTTACGAGCAAGTTTGACTCTATCTTAATGGCAGAAAATGAATCTTTCACGGACTACTATACACGATTGCAAGACATCGTAAACTCATGTGCTAATCTGGGAGAGAAGATTCCAGAATTTAAGATTGTAAGAAAAATCTTAAGAACTCTTCCTGAACGATTTCGCCCAAAGGTTACTGCCATTGAAACTATTAAACACCCGGACGAAATACGTGTAGAAGAATTAGTTGGTTCATTACAAACTTATGAAATGACATTTACTACTAACAATTCTTCTGGAAAGGCATCCACTTCTAAGTCTTCAGGTTATGCGTTGAAAACAACTAAGGAAGAAGACGCGGATACATCCTCCTCAGACGATGACGAGAACCTTTCTATGGAGGAATTTGAGAAGCAGCTCGCTCTCTTGACAAGGAAGTTTCGCCGCAACTTTCGAAGGGGTAATTCAAGCAAATCTCCATCCTTCGGAAAGTCGAACAAAGGCAAGGGTACTTCAGGTTACAAGTCAAGAAAGCAAGAGAACTTCTCAAAGGATAAGAAAAGCTCAGAAGGACAACTACAATGCTTCAAATGTCGAGGCTACGGCCACATTGCAACGGAATGTCCTAACAAGTATCCGGCAAAGAAGAAGGCGATGCAAGTCGTCACTTGGGATGACAACTCAACGTCAAATGAGTCGTCTTCGAGTGATGAAGAAAAGAGCTCCACCGCATTCCACGCGTCCGTATCTTCACCCTTCATGTGCTTTATGGCAAGTACATCTGAGTCGTTGTCCAACTCCACTGTTGAAAAGAACGCAACGGACAACGAATCGGATGATTCGGAAGGTGAAGATTTTGCTCTAGCCTACCACAGACTTTTGAGGGACTCAAAGAAAGTGGCTAAGCAAAACAAGAGTTTGAGAGGGAGAGTGCATGATCTCGAAGAAGAAGCAAAAAGAGCGACTTCTCTCTCAAACGCTCTTGAAGTGGAAAGGGAAAACCTGATAAAAGAAAATGCTTCCCTTCAAGAGTCCAATGAGCAACTTGAGAAGGAACATACAAATCTGGTGGATAACGCGAATCACTTCTCAAAGCTCTACAACGAGGCTCGACAGGATAACCTGGAAATGACAAAGACCATTTTCCAACTCAAGAATGACTTACAGCGATTCTCTTCAGGAAGGAGTAAGTTGGATAGACTTCTTGGTCTTGGTCAATCAAATAGGTTCGGCCTCGGATACACTCAAACTGGAAACAGTCCAAGTTCGATTGAGACAGTTTTTGTGCCTCAGTCGGTATCTCCTCCTCCGACACCGGAATTCAAGACAAACAACGACAACAAACCTACTACATCCTCTTTGGGATCGTCAAGATCTAAGGTATGTTTTCGTTGTGGTGTTTCAGGGCACATAAGAAGATATTGCAAGACGGGAGTCGAACGCTCATCTCAAGGACCTCTTGCAACGACTACCAAAATGGCTCCTCCCCGAAAATCAAAGCAAAACTTTTCAAATGAAAAGAGATTTGGTAGTTCATCGCGCAAGACGATTACATCAAGGAACAACAATCGTTATAACAAGACGCCTTCACCTAGGCATATAACTTCTCGACCATTACCGACGCACTCCAAAAGGGTTTGGGTGCGCAAAGGTGAAATTTTCCCTTGTCTTGTTTCCAATGTTTCCTTGCATGCATATGATAGTTCGTCTTGGTATCTGGATAGCGGGTGTTCCCGTCACATGACCGGTGACAAAAATAGTTTTCAAAGTCTTGAGAAAATCTCCGGAGGACTTGTTGTTTTCGGAGACGGTCGATCTTCCAAAATTGTTGGAAAAGGGACGGTAGCTATTCCAGATGGCCCGATTTTGAAAAACGTCTTATTTGTTGATGGCCTTAAGACTAACCTCATAAGCATAAGTCAACTTTGCGACAATGGTTTTTCAGTTAACTTTTCATCGGTTGAATGCGTTGTAACTGATAAGGACCATGTCTTCTTTCTAAAAGGGGTTAGATCTGAAAACAATTGTTATGTTGTTCCTAATAAATTTTCTGAAAATTGTAACTTAGCCGCTTTGAATAATGAAACTCTTTGGCATGAAAGGCTAGGTCACTTAAATTTTAAGGAACTTACTAGAATTTCAAACAAGGACGTGGTCAAGGGGATTCCAAAGTTTTTATTTAAACAAAACGTTGTGTGTGGTGGTTGCCAAAAGGGAAAACAGTCTAGGACTGCACACAAGAACTTGAACCACGTTGGTACAAAACGGCCCTTGGAACTTTTGCACATGGACTTAATGGGGCCGACCCGTCAACCATCTTTGGGAGGTAAATGGCACATCTTTTTATTGGTTGATGATTTCTCTCGATTTTCATGGGTAGCATTTTTGAAAGAGAAAGCTGATACGTTTGACTCTTTTCATGAGATTTGCCATCGTATTATGATTGAAAAGAATGAAAAGATCATTCGTGTTAGAAGTGATAGAGGTGGAGAATTCATAAATTCAAAATTCATTGATTTTTGCACTTCAAATGGAATCAAACATGAATTCTCGGCACCCTATACACCTCAGCAGAATGGTGTTGTTGAGCGCAAGAACAGGGTTGTTCAAGAGATGGCGCGTGTGATGCTTCATAGCCGGAATTTGCCGCTACATTTTTGGGCTGAAGCTGTGAACACCGCTGTCTATGTCATTAATAGAGTTTACTTGCGCCGTGGAACTTTAAATACACCATATGAGCTGTGGTTTAGTAGAAAACCCAATATCAAATATTTTCGTGTCTTCGGGAGTCGATGTTACATTTTTCGTGACCGTGAAAATCTTGGAAAGTTCGACTCTCGAAGTGATGAAGGGATCTTTTTGGGTTATTCTACGAATAGCAGAGCATATCGAGTATTTAACATTGAATCTAAGACGATCGTAGAATCAATAAATGTTAAAGTATATGAAGCTTTTCACTTTGAAACTGGAAAATCTACCCTCGATATCTCTCTAGATGATGATTCTCCTGCTAGTGCATCTTCTCATAATAATACTTCTAATATTAATGATGCATCTAATGGTTCTTCTAGTTTATCTGATGTGCAGGAATCATCTCATATATCTCCGAGTACTCCGCTTCAACAAACGTTACGAATCTCCAAGGATCATCCGGAATCGAATATTATTGGAGATCCACAAGAAGGAGTCAGAACTCGGAGGCAGTTGGTTTGTGGATTCGCTTGCTACGTATCTTTAATCGAACCAAAGAACATAGATGAAGCTCTTCAGGATGACTACTGGATTAAAGCAATGTAGGAAGAGCTCCATCAATTTGAGCGAAACAAAGTCTGGGAATTAACGAAGCCTCCAAAGCAACACAATGTGATAGGTACCAAATGGATCTTCAAGAACAAGAAAAATGAGGATGGTACTATCATCAGGAACAAGGCACGATTAGTTGCTCAAGGCTACTCTCAAGTAGAAGGTATAGACTTTGACGAAACATTCGCCCCTGTAGCTAGACTCGAGTCCATTCGTATGCTGTTTGCTATTGCTTGTCATTTTAAAATCAAATTATTTCAAATGGACGTTAAGAGCGCATTTCTAAATGGGTTTTTAAATGAGGAAGTTTATGTGGCTCAACCGAAAGGTTTTGTAGATCATAAACAACCTAACCATGTTTTTCGTTTGAAAAAGGCTCTTTAAGGTCTGAAACAAGCACCGCGAGCATGGTACGAAAGGTTAACAAAGCACCTTTTGGAGAAGGGCTATACTCGAGGGGGAGCTGATAGGACTCTCTTTGTGAAGCATTATCAAAACAATTTCTTTGTAGCACAAATATATGTCGATGACATAGTATTTGGCGCAACAAGAGATAACGATGCTTCTAAATTCGCGGAGACCATGGAAAGCGAATTTGAGATGTCCATGATGGGCGAATTGACTTATTTCCTTGGATTGCAAATTAAACAAAATGATGAAGGTATTCACTTGAGTCAATCCAAGTATGCAATGGAGTTGGTCAAAAAGTTTGATCTAGAAAATTGTAAAGATTTTCCGACTCCAATGGGAACTAGCCACAAGGGACTTGGAAGTGAATCACATAGTGAGAATGTAGACGAGAAATTGTATCGAAGTATGATTGGAAGTCTACTTTACCTCACGGCTAGTCGCCCGGATATATCTTTTGGTGTTGGGATTTGCGCGAGATATCAATCAGCACCAAAGGAGGTTCACCTGAAAGCGGTGAAAAGGATCATCCGGTATATCAAAGGATCAATTAATTTCGGAATTTGGTATCCTATGGGAACAAGTTTGGATATTGTTGGATACTCAGATGCCGATTGGGCAGGATCAGTGGATGATCGGAAAAGCACGAGTGGTGCATGCTTCTATCTTGGCCATTGCCTTGTTGCATGGCACAGTAAAAAGCAGAATTGCATAGCACTCTCGACTGCCGAAGCGGAATACATTTCAGCTGGAAGTTGCTCAACTCAACTCATTTGGATGAAAAGCGTACTGAGCGACTTCCGCATCTCAGCATCTTCGGTAACAATACTTTGTGACAACACTAGTGCTATTAACATTTCTAAAAACCCTGTGTTGCGCTCTAGAACAAAACATATTGAACTTAGATATCATTTTCTTAGAGAGCTAGTTGAATCAAATACTCTTCAACTTTCATATATTTCAACTGAGGATCAATTAGCTGACATTCTAACAAAACCTTTGGATCAAAAACGTTTTATTCATTTACGAAAAGCAATTGGGATGCTTTCTTTGAAATAATCCTCTTTTTGAAATCTTTGCTTAGGATAGGTTTTGTATTTGTTTTTGTTTTGTTCATTATCTATGTTTGTACATAGGACATTAATTGAGCATAGATCATAATTGACTTTAATTGCATCTTTTCGCACATTTAGAAATTTATTATGCTTTTGCCATCATAATATTTCACTGTTGCAATGATCATTTATGTTAATTAAATCATCTTCTAAAGTGATCAAAGTCAATTTCTCTCTCTCTATGATCTCTTGGTATAGTCATTATCTTATTTGACTGCTTAGTCGAGTATGAAATCGAGATCAATATTTGGTTGAATACTTTATATCTTAAATAATTGATAGCCAATTGAGGGGGAGTCTTAGAAAAGGTAAAATGCTCAAAAGATGTGGAAAGAGTTACATCCCAATGAGGAGTGTGAAAACTACCACCACATGGAGGAAAGAGCTACCACCTCGGTCGTCCGAGTATTGTGTGCAGCTACCACATGTATACCAAGCATGGTTGTTCAAATTTTTGATTAAGTAAAATGCATGTTGAAATACTTGACTCTGTCAAATTTCAAGGTTGGTATAAGGTGGGTCTTTAATGAAAGATGCTCAAAGAGCCACTCTCTTCAACAGATTGTCTAGATATATTATCTACTATATTTGGGATTTCAAACATCTATTGATCTTTGTATTCATTTTCTTTACTGAATTGATGATTTGATAAAGGCATTACTCATAAGATCAAGTTAGATGTGATTGAAGATGTTCAACTTTAAGGGATTTAATTTTTGTAAATTTTCGTTTCATTTTTGGATATTATTGATAGATTTGGCATAATCTAATTCTTGTTGTATGAAACGATGATTTTTGTTTAAAGTTGATACACATTTGTGCTTATAATCTTTTTCTGGTTTTTCTTGAATTTCTCTGAAATTTTCTAAAGAAAAAGTTGGGGCCGATCCGGATCGGGCTAGATGATCCGGATCCCGAACGCAGGAATTCTTCTGCGGGCTGACGATCCGGATTGTATCTGCCGATCCGGATCCCGAACGCAGTTTCTCACTGCGGGTAGCCGATCCGGATCGCAGTTATGAACTGATCCGGATCGCGGCTAGGTTTTTATAAGGAACGAAAGGGGTTTTGATTCTTTACTCCAATCTTTTGTTCCGAAGTTTCCAGAGCCTCTCTCTCTAGATTTCATCCCTTCTGGAAGCTTTCAAACTCAGGTTCTTCAACTCCAAGTAAGTTTTATTGATCAAAATCTCGGTTTTTCACCGTTTTTTCTCTTTTCCCTCTCAAACGTGATGAATTTCTTGGATCAACTTTGTTGTGGATGGTTTTTGATCAAATTTCTTTTGAAATAAGAACTCTGGGTAGATTAGTTTTGATTATATGCTAGGTATCTCCTGATTAACGGATTTTTAGGCTTCGATTTCTAAAATTTCGGTTTTAGGGCATATAATAAGGATTTTCGAAAATCATGCAATTGATCTATTTTTAAAAGTCCTTTTGCAAAACTAATTTGATTCTTAGTCTCTCTACATGATAATGATTCTTTGGATACAATTTTTTCAATTTTTGAAAA
>CM055065.1:20122741-20432849 GCA_029204045.2 Tillandsia leiboldiana | reverse complement strand
ATTTCCGATCATCCACTGATCCGCCCAAGAGTGCGGCATCTGAGTATACCAACAATGTCCAACTGTTCCCATAGGATACCGATCAAATCCGAATTATTGAGTCCTTTTATTACCAGGATGACCGTTCAAGTTAATCACACAATCAACCGCTTTCAGGTGACCTCCTTTGGTGCTGATTGATATCTCGCGCAAATCCCAACACTAAGGATATAGCCGGCGACTAGCCGTGAGGTAAAGTAGACTTCCAATCATACTTCTATACAGTTTCTCGTCTACATCCTCATATGGTGATTCACTTTCCAAGTCCCTTGTGGCT
Organism: Tillandsia leiboldiana; assembly: GCA_029204045.2. Classification (NCBI taxonomy): domain Eukaryota; kingdom Viridiplantae; phylum Streptophyta; class Magnoliopsida; order Poales; family Bromeliaceae; genus Tillandsia; species Tillandsia leiboldiana. Next base: position 20,432,533 of record CM055065.1, on the reverse strand, counting down.
AGTTCCCATTGGAGTTGGAAAACTTTACAATTTCTAAATCAAACTTTTTGACCAACTCCAGTGCATACTTGGATTGACTCAAGTGAATACCTTCATCATTTTGTTTAATTTGCAATCCAAGGAAATAAGACAATTCCGCCCATCATGGACATCTCAAATTCGCTTTCCATGGTCTCCGCGAATTTAGAAGCATCATTAATCTTTTGTTGCACCAAATACAATGTCATCGACATAGATTTGTGCTACAATGAAATTATTTTGATAATGCTTCACAAAGAGAGTCCTGTCAGCTCCCCCTCGAGTATAGCCCTTCTCCAAAAGGTGCTTTGTTAACCTTTCGTACCATGCTCGCGGTGCTTGTTTCAGACCGTAAAGAGCCTTTTTCAAACGAAAAACATGGTTAGGTTGTTTATGATCTACAAAACCTTTCGGTTGAGCTACATAAACTTCCTCATTTAAAAACCCATTTAGAAATGCGCTCTTGACGTCCATTTGAAATAATTTGATTTTAAAATGACAAGCAATAGCAAACAATATACGAATGGACTCGAGTCTAGCTACAGGGGCGAAAGTTTCGTCAAAGTCTATACCTTCTACTTGAGAGTAGCCTTGAGCAACTAGTCGTGCCTTGTTCCTGATGATAGTACCATCTTCATCTTTCTTGTTCTTGAAGATCCATTTGGTACCTATCACATTATGTTGCTTTGGAGGCTTCGTTAATTCCCAGACTTTGTTTCGCTCAAATTGATGGAGCTCTTCCTGCATTGCTTTAATCCAGTAGTCATCCTGAAGAGCTTCATCTATTGTCTTTGGTTCGATTAAAGATACGTAGCAAGCAAGTCCGCAAACCAACTGCCTTCGAGTTCTAACTCCTTCTTGTGGATCTCCAATGATGTTCGATTCCGGATGATCCTTGGAGATTCGTAGCGTTTGTTGAAACGGAGTACTCGGAGGTACACGAGATGATTCCTGCACATCAGATAAACTAGAAGAACCATTAGATGCATCATTAATATTGGAAGTATTATTATGAGAAGATGCACTAGCAGGAGAATCATCATCTAGAGAGATATCGAGGGTAGATTTTTCAGATTCAAAATGAGAAGCTTCATCTACTTTAACATTTATAGATTCTACAATCGTCTTAGATTCAATGTTAAATACTCGATATGCTCTGCTATTCGTAGAATAACCCAAAAAGATCCCTTCATCACTTCGAGAGTCGAACTTTCCAAGATTTTCACGGTCACGTAAGATGTAACATCGACTCCCAAAGATACGAAAGTACTTGATATCCGGTTTTCTACTAAACCACAGCTCATATGGTGTATTCAAGGTTCCTGGGCGCAAATACACTCTGTTAATGACATAGACAGCGGTGTTCACAGCTTCAGCCCAAAAATGTAGCGGTAATTTCCGGCTATGAAGCATCACACGCGCCATCTCTTGAACAACCCTGTTTTTTGCGCTCAACAACACCATTCTGCTGAGGTGTATAGGGTGCCGAGAATTCATGTTTAATGCCATTTGAAGTACAAAAGTCAATGAATTTTGAATTTATGAATTCTCCACCCCTATCACTTCTAACACGAATGATCTTTTCATTCTTTTCAATCATAATACGATGGCAAATCTCATGAAAAGAGTCAAACGTATCAGCTTTCTCTCTCAAAAATGCTACCCAAGAAAACCGAGAGAAATCATCAACCAATAAAAAGATGTACCACTTACCTCCCAAAGATGGTTGACGGGTCGGCCAAAAGAAAAAGAAGAAAAGAAAAATAGTCTACACAAACTATACAAGATTTAATCGTAGAACGATTAAGGACAAGGAGGGGTTTCACCTTTGCATACCCAAACCTTTTGAGTTTTGGAGTATGTTGGTAAAGGTTGAGAGATTCTCCTTGAAGACGACGTCTTGTATGATTGATCTTTTTCTTTTGTCATCGTCTTGTTTGAGGTGCTACCAATGTTCTTTCCTTTTGAAAAATCCTTCCTTGAATTTCGGGAAGTGAGCTTATTGGTAGCAATTGCAAGATGTGGTTGATTTGTTCTTTGAGCTCCAATCTCGCAATTTCTTTCGATGTGCCCTGCAAAATTACAACGAAAACATACCTTTGAGCTTGACGATTCCGAAGAGGATGAGGTAGGTTTGTTGTCGTTGTTTGTCTTGAATTCCGATGTCGGAGGAGGAGATACCGACTGAGGAACAAAGACTGTCCCACTCGAACTTGGACTGTTTCCAGTTTGAGTGTACCCGAGGCCGAACCGATTTGTTTGACCAAGACCAAGGAGTTTATCCAACTTACTCCTTCCTAAGGAGAATTGCTGTAAGTCATCCTTGAGTTGGAGAATGGTCTCTGTCATTTCCCGTCTTTCCTGTCGGCCCTCGCCATAGAGCTTCAAGAAGTAGTTTGCTTTGTTCACCATATCTATATAGTTCTTCTTGAGCTGCTCATTGGACTCTTGAAGGGAAACATTTGCTTTTATCAAACTATCCCTTTCCACTTCAAGATCGGTCGAGAGAGAAGTTACCCTTTTTACTTCTTCTTCGAGATCCTGCAATCTCCCTCTCAACCCCTTGTTTTGCTTAGCCGGTGTCTTTAAATCCTGTAAAGATCTGTGATAGGCTAGAGCAAACTCTTCACCTTCCGAATCATCCGATTCGTTGTCCGTTGCGTTCTTTTCAACAGTGGAGTTGGACAACGACTCAGATGTATTTGCCATAAAGCACATGAAGGGTGAAGATACGGACGCGTGGAATGCCGTGGAGCTCTTTTCTTCATCACTTGAAGACGACTCATTTGACGTTGAGTTGTCATCCCAAGTGACGACTTGCATCGCCTTCTTCTTTGTCGGATACTTGTTAGGACACTCCGTTGCAATGTGGCCGTAGCCTCGACATTTGAAGCATTGCAGTTGTCCTTCTGAACTTTTCTTATCCTTTGAGAAGTTTTCCTGCTTTCTTGACTTGTGACTTGGAGTACCCTTGCCTTTGTTCCACTTTCCGAAGGATGGAGATTTGCTTGAATTACCCCTTCGGAAGTTGCGGCGAAACTTCCTTGTCAAGAGAGCGAGCTGCTTCTCAAATTCCTCCATAGAAAGGTTCTCGTCATCGTCCGAGGAGGATGTATCCGCGTCTTCTTCCTTAGTTGTTTTCAACGCATAACCTGAAGACTTAGAAGTGGATGCTTTTCCAGAAGAATTGTTAGTATTAAAAGTCATTTCATATGTTTGTAATGAACCAACTAATTCTTCTACACGTATTTCGTCCGGGTGTTTAATAGTTTCAATGGCAGTAACCTTTGGGCGAAATCGTTCAGGAAGAGTTCTTAAGATTTTTCTTACAATCTTAAATTCTGGAATCTTCTCTCCCAGATTAGCACATGAGTTTACGATGTCTTGCAATCGTGTATAGTAGTCCATGAAAGATTCATTTTCTGCCATCAAGATGGAGTCAAACTTGCTCGTAAGCATCTGCAGTTTCTGAATCTTCACGAGGTTAGTTCCCTCATGTGTAACCTGGAGAACATCCCAGATTTCTTTTGCAGTCTCACATGCCGAGACGCGAGAGAATTCAGTTTGAGATAAGGCATTAAAAATAGCATTAATCCCCTTGCCATTGTAAGAAGATAACTCAAACTCTTCCTTGGTCCATTTCGACCTAGGTTTTAAGGTGTGAACATCAGAGATAAGTTCAGTTGGATTAGACCATCCTGATTCAATTGAATGCCACACCCTTTCGTCGATGGAAGATAAAAAGGCTTTCATCCGTACTTTCCAGTACGCATAATTTGTTCCATCAAAGAAAGGGGGTCGATTGATGTTTCCACCTTCAACCATTGTTCACAACCCTATTCCCGCTCTGATACCACTTGTTGGGTCGTATATAATACGGATCTAAATAGGGGAAGAAACACCTAGAGGGGGGTGAATAGGTGTAAACGTATAAACACTCCAAAAATCGTTGCGATAAAACCCAATGCGGAAAATAAAATAACACGCAAGATTTTTACGTGGAAAACTCCATCACCGGAGTAAAAAACCACGGGACCGATAACACGGCAGAAATCCACTAGAATTAAAACACGTACAAGGTGATTTACCGTACACACTTACGACTCAACCTTTTCATACGCTCCTAGAGGATCTTCTCCGCTCGCTCCGACGCTTCTCGAATCCACGATCTGCGCCCAACGCCGAATCCACGGCGTCCAACGTCGAATCCACGACGTCCGACCGAATCCACGGTCTTCACCCAATAGCACCGTTCGAATCCACGAACGTGCCTCGCTCCGAATCCACGAGAGCGATTGAACCTTGAATCCACAAGGACACGCGAATCCACGCGCCGATTTTTGGGGAAAATCGTTGTTTTTGGGTGGTGATGATCCGCCGAATACTTAGATCAAAGATAGATCGGAAATACCATCTAAGTATTCATTAGTTTGATTCAACTCAAGATGTGAGTATGAAAACCTAGAATCAAACTAATCAATATAGATGAAGAAACATAGAGTATTCTCTAATGATTTCCTTTCTTCTCTATATGTGGATCTATAGCCGTATAAGATGATACAAGAAAATGACGGCTATGTGGATTCACCCTAGAAAGAAAGACATAGGGTGTATTTATAGGTTAGAAACCCTAGGAAGGAGATAAGAATCAAAAACCAACCATTTCTGGATATTTACGGACGGCGATCCGGATCGTGATAACTAGGATACGGATCGTCATAACGAAACAGCCAATTCCAGAAAAACGAAGGTTCGGGATCCGGATCATGTGACTACGATCCGGATCGTTCATACAGTTTACCAAACATCAACGTTCGGGATCCGGATTGCGAAGCAAGATCCGGATCGTTCAAGGTAGATGGTAAACTCAACGTTCGGGATCCGGATCAAGAGACTACGATCCGGATTGCGACGATGTATGAACGAACCACCTTCGGGATCCGGATCGAACAACCTGATCCGGATCCTGAACATGTCCCAAGTCCAGTTTTTGATTTTTATGCAATGAAAGATTCTTCCAAGTGTTTCTACACTACAAGAAGTATTCGGATCACACAAATTCTTTAGTTAAACATACCTGATCCTTTTGAATTCTTCTTTCTTGAGATTGAGTTAAATGATCCAACTTTCTTCACCTTCAATCTTCAAGACTTGAGACTTTCACGAAACTACGCCAACTCAAATTCCGTAACAAACTCAACGTCAAATGAGTCATCCTCAAGTGATGAAGAAGAAAGCGCAACGGCATTCCACGCGTCCGTATCTTCACCCTTCATGTGCTTTATGGCAAGTACATCCGAGTCGTTGTCCAACTCCACTGTTGAAAAGAATGCAACGGACAACGAATCGGATGATTCGGAAGGTGAAGAATTTGCTCTAGCCTACCACAGACTTTTGAGGGACTCAAAGAAAGTGGCTAAGCAAAACAAGAGTTTGAGAGGGAGAGTGCATGATCTCGAAGAAGAAGCAAAAAGAGCGACTTCTCTCTCAAACGCTCTTGAAGTGGAAAGGGAAAACCTGATAAAGGCAAATGTTTCCCTTCAAGAGTCCAATGAGCAACTTGAGAAGGAACATACAAATCTGGTGGATAACGCGAATCACTTCTCAAAGCTCTACAGCGAGGCTCGACAGGATAACCTGGAAATGACAAAGACCATTTTCCAACTCAAGGATGACTTGCAGCGATTCTCTTCAGGAAGGAGTAAGTTGGATAGGCTTCTTGGTCTTGGTCAAACAAATCGGTTCGGCCTCGGGTACACTCAAACTGGAAACAGTCCAAGTTCGAGTGGGACAGTTTTTGTGCCTCAGTCGGTATCTCCTCCTCCGACACCGGAATTCAAGACGAACAACGACAACAAACCTACTTCATCCACTTTGGGATCGTCAAGATCTAAGGTATGTTTTCGTTGTGGTGTTTCAGGGCACATAAGAAGATATTGCAAGACGGGAGTCAAACGCTCACCTCAAACACCTCTTGCAATGACTACCACAAAGGTGATTCCTCGGAAATCAATTGTAAATCAATTGACGGAAAAGAACCTTGGTAGTTCACCGCACAAGACGACTTCATCAAGGAGCAGCAATCGCTTTAACAAGACGCTTTCACCTAGGCATATAACTTCACGACCATTACCGACGCATTCCAAAAAGGTTTGGGTGCGCAAAGGTGAAATTTTCCCTTGTCTTGTTACCAATGTTTCCTTGCATGCATATGATAGTTCGTCTTGGTATCTGGATAGCGGGTGTTCCCGTCACATGACCGGTGACAAAAATAGTTTTCAAAACTTTGAGAAAATCTCCGGAGGACTTGTTGTTTTCGGAGACGGTCGGTCTTCCAAAATTGTTGGAAAAGGAACGGTAGCTATTCCAGATGGCCCGATTTTGAAAAACATCTTATTTGTTGATGGCCTTAAGACTAACCTCATAAGCATAAGTCAACTTTGCGACAATAATTTTTCAGTTAACTTTTCATCTGTTGAATGCGTTGTAACTGATAAGGACCATGTCTTCTTTTTAAAAGGGGTTAGATCTGAAAACAATTGTTATGTTGTTCCAAATAAAATTTCTAAAAATTGTAACTTAGCTTCTTTGAATAATGAAACACTTTGGCATGAAAGGCTAGGTCACATAAATTTTAAGGAACTTGCTAGAATTTCAAACAAGGACGTGGTCAAGGGGGTTCCAAAACTTTTACTTAAACAAAACATTGTGTGTGGTGGTTGCCAAAAGGGAAAACAGTCCAGGACTGCACACAAGAACTTGAACCACGTTGGTACAAAACGGCCTTTGGAACTTTTGCACATGGATTTAATGGGGCCAACTCGTCAACCATCTTTGGGAGGTAAATGGTATATTTTCTTATTGGTTGATGATTTCTCTCGATATTCTTGGGTAGCATTTTTAAAAGAGAAAGCTGATACTTTTGATTCTTTTCACGAGATTTGCCATCGTATTATGATTGAAAAGAATGAAAAGATCATTCGTGTTAGAAGTGATAGAGGTGGAGAATTCATAAATTCAAAATTCATTGATTTTTGCACTTCCAACGGTATTAAGCATGAATTCTCAGCACCCTATACACCTCAACAGAATGGTGTTGTCGAGCGCAAAAACAGGGTTGTTCAAGAGATGGCACGTGTTATGCTTCACAGCCGGAATTTACCGCTACATTTTTGGGCTGAAGCTGTGAACACTGCAATCTATGTAATTAATTGAGTTTATTTGCGCCCGGGAACGTTAAATACACCATATGAACTATGGTGTGGTAGAAAACCCAACATCAAATATTTTCGCATCTTCGGGAGTCGGTGTTACATTTTACGTGACCGTGAAAATCTTGGAAAGTTTGACTCTCGAAGTGACGAAGGGATTTTCTTGGGGTATTCTACAAATAGTAGAGCATATCGGGTATTTAACTTGGAATCTAAGACGATCGTAGAATCTATAAATGTTAAAGTAGATGAAGCTTTTCACTTTGCATCTGAAAAATCTACCCTCGATATCTCTCTAGATGATGATACACCTGCCATTGCATCTTCTCATAATAATACTTCCAATATTAATGATGCATCTAATGGTTCTTCAAGTTTATCTGATGTGCAGGAATCGTCTCATGTACCTCCGAGTACTCCGTTACCTCAAACTTTACGCATCTCCAAGGATCATCCTGAATCAAACATCATTGGAGACCCACAAGGAGTTAGAACTCGGAGGCAGTTGGTTTGTGTATTCGCTTGCTACGTATCTTTAATCGAACCAAAGAACATAGATGAAGCTCTTCAGGATGACTACTGGATTAAAGCAATGCAGGAAGAGCTCCATCAATTTGAGCGAAACAAAGTCTGGAAATTAACGAAGCCTCCAAAGCAACATAATGTGATAGGTACCAAATGGATTTTCAAGAACAAGAAAAATGAGGATGGTACTATCATCAGGAACAAGGCACGATTAGTTGCTCAAGGCTACTCTCAAGTAGAAGGTATAGACTTTGATGAAACTTTCGCCCATGTAGCTAGACTCGAGTCCATTCGTATACTATTTGCTATTGCTTGTCATTTTAAAATCAAATTATTTCAAATGGACGTTAAGAGCGCGTTTCTAAATGGGTTTTTAAATGAGGAAGTTTATGTGGCTCAACCGAAAGGTTTTGTAGACCATAAACAAGCTAACCATGTTTTTCGTTTGAAAAAGGCTCTTTACGGTCTGAAACAAGCACCGCGAGCATGATACGAAAGGTTGACAAAGCACCTTTTGGAGAAGGGCTATACTCGAGGGGGAGCTGACAGGACTCTCTTTGTGAAGCATTATCAAAACAATTTCATTGTAGCACAAATCTATGTCGATGACATTGTATTTGGCGCAACAAGAGATAATGATGCTTCTAAATTCGCGGAGACCATGGAAAGCGAATTTGAGATGTCCATGATGGGCGAATTGACTTATTTTCTTGGATTGCAAATTAAACAAAATGATGAAGGTATTCACTTGTGTCAATCCAAGTATGCAATGGAGTTGGTTAAAAAGTTTGACTTAGAAAATTCGAAGGATTTTCCGACTCCAATGGGAACTAGCCACAAGGGACTTGGAAGTGAATCACATAGTGAGAATGTAGACGAGAAACTGTATCGAAGTATGATTGGAAGTCTACTTTACCTCACGGCTAGTCGCCCGGATATATCCTTTAGTGTTGGGATTTGCGCGAGATATCAATCAGCACCAAAGGAGGTTCACCTGAAAGCGGTGAAAAGGATCATCCGGTACATCAAAGGATCAATTAATTTCGGAATTTGGTATCCTATGGGAACTAGTTTGGACATTGTTGGATACTCAGATGCCGATTGGGCAGGATCAGTGGATGATCGGAAAAGCACGAGTGGTGCATGCTTCTATCTTGGCCATTGCCTTGTTGCATGGCACAGTAAAAAGCAGAATTGCATAGCACTCTCGACTGCCGAAGCGGAATATATTTCAGCGGGTAGTTGTTCAACCCAACTCATTTGGATGAAAAGTGTGTTGAGCGACTTCCGGATTTCAGCAACTTCGGTAACAATTCTTTGTGACAACACTAGTGCTATAAACATTTCCAAAAACCCTGTGTTGCAGTCTAGAACAAAACACATTGAACTTAGATATCATTTTCTTAGAGAGCTAGTTGAATCAAATACTCTTCAACTTTCATATATTTCAAGTGAAGATCAATTAGCGGACATCTTAACAAAACCTTTGGATCAAAAACGTTTTATTCATTTGCGTAAAGCAATTGGAATGCTTTCCTTGAAATAAACTTCCTTTTGAAACTTTTGCTTAGGTTAGGTTTTGTTTTTGTGTTTTTGTTCTTTATCTATGTTTATACATAGTACATTAATTGAGCATGTGTATTATTGACTTTACTTGCATCCTTTCATATAATTAGAAATCTATTATGCTTTGGATATCATAATAATTCAGTTGATGCATTGATCATTTATTTAAATTAAACCATTTTTAATTGATCAAAGTCAATTTCTCTCTCAATGATCTCTTGGTATTGTTGTTATCTTATTTGACTATTTAGTTGAGTATGAATTCGAGATCAATCCTTGGTTGAATACTTTATATATTAAATAATTGATAGCCAATTGAGGGGGAGTCAAAGAAAAGTGAAATGCTCAAAAGATGTGGAAAGAGTTACATCCCAATGAGGAGTGTGAAAACTACCACCACATGGAGGAAAGAGCTACCACCTCGGTCGTCCGAGTACTGTGTGCAGCTACCACATGTATACCAAGCATGGTTGTTCAATTTTTGATTAAGTAAAATGCATATTGAGATACTTGACTCTGTCAAATTTCAAGGTTGGTATAAGGTGGGTTTTTAAAGAAAGATGCTCAAAGAGCCACTCTCTTCAACAGATTGTCTAGATACATTATATAATTTATTTGGGATTTCAAACATCTATTGATCTTGGTAATTCATTTTCTTTACCATTTTAATGATTTGATAAACGCCGTACTCATAAGATCATGATGGATGTGTTTGAACTTGATCAACTTTAAAAGTTTTAATTTCTATAAATTGTCATGTCATTATTTGAATGTTATTGATAGATTTAACATAATTTATTTCTCTTGACATGAAACGATGATTTTTGTTTAAAGTTGATGTGCTAAAATGCTTACAAACTTTTTCTGGATTTTATGGATTTTTTCTAAATTTTTCTGAAGAAAAAGTTGCAGCTGATCCGGATCGGGTTAAATGATCCGGATCCCGAACGCAGGCTTCTTCCTGCGGCTAGCCGATCCGGATCGAAATCTCGATCCGATCCGGATCGCGGCTAGGGTTTTAATAAGAACGAAAGGGTTTTGATTTCTTTTACCTTAATCTTTTGTTCTCAAGTCTCTAGAGCCTCTCTCTCTAGAATACTTGCACCTTGGAGCTTTCCTAACCCAAGTTCTTCGAATCCAAGTAAGTTTCATTGATCAAAATCTCGTTTTTCACAGTTTTTCTCCTTTCGTGATGAGATTTTTCTATCTTTTTCATTTCTGAATGGTTTTTGGTCAAATCTCTTTTGAAATAAGAACTCTGGGTAGATTAGTTTTGATTATATGCTATGTATTCTCCTGATTAACGAATTTTTGGGCTTCGATTTCAAAAATTTCGGTTTTAGGGCATATAATGGGAATTTTCTAAAATCATGCAATTGATCTAGTTTTAAAATTCTTTTTGCAAAACTAATTTGATTCTTAGTCTCTCTACATGATTATGATTGTTTGGGTACAATTTTTCAAATTTTTGAAAATTAACAATTTTTTCATGTGTTCTTGAGTTGGTCTTCACAGGACTTTAATTCTATTAAGCACTTGCACCAATGGCGTTCGCCTGGATAATCTTCCTTTTGGTAGCAATGGTAGGACCTAGTGCATCTTCTATAAAAAGAGAACAAGATGACTCAAATCAAGGAGAGACAAGGAAAGTTTGTCAAAATAATTCAGAATCAGATGAAGAAGACTGGGAAGAGATTTGTAAACAAGCACAACAAGCTGTTGACAAAGAAGATAGGTTGTATTTGAAGAACAAGAAGCTGATGAAATCTTCCTCAACAACCAAGCAGTACACTAGGAGAAAGAATTCGAGGGGAACTGGAATTCAGATTGATAGACCCCTCGCCAGAGCTCGCTCTCTCCCTAGAGAATCTCCATGGACTGAAGGTCAAGATGCACCGTCTGGATCTATACTACATCCTTCAACATCCTGGAAACACACGGCAAAAGCGAATGTATGGTCCTCAATTCGACAAGAACAGCGGAGATTGTCTGCTGAACAAGACAGTGTGTCTACAAATCTCCAGTAGATTATCTCTGAACAACATAAGATGAAAAGAAAGTGCTCCACAATGTCAAAAATGCTTCAAGCAATTTTGAAGAAGTTGGATTGTACCAATCACACTAGTTCAGATTCAGATGCTTGAATCGTTTGTCAACTAATTCTCTTGTGTAGGTTTTCAGTTTTTAGGTTTTAAATGCTCTGTTTTTACTTTGCCTTAATTTTAGTTCTCAGGTTTTTCTCGATTTTGAAATCTTTAACTCTCCTTAAATTTTTGTAATTTTGGCTTAGTTTGTGACAAAAAGGGAGAGAGAATTTAGAGAGAACTTGAACAATGATGATGTGAAAACTGTGTGAATATGTGAACATCAAGGTAAGTATCACTTCAACTTCAACTTTGGTTTTTATCTTGTGTTCTGTGTGCATGTCCCTACTAACTATTCGACTAACTATTTGGGCATGTAATATGACTAACAAGTTGATGTTGGACTAACACTTTGTGACATTTGGTGTTTGAATGCATAGAAGATATGTTGGTTTTTGACTATGATTCTCTTACATATCTGAATTCTCAAATGTCATGATGATCAGATAAACTCTATCTCTGTACTTGGTTTTGTATGTTTCAATTCTAGAGGTATCTAACGATTCTTTTTGTCAAGAATGATTTCTGTGTGCAGAGAGTACAGATGTCTAAGTCTAGAGTCTGTTTTAGGAGTTTATCTCATGTTTTAAAATTTTTGGATCTCCATTATAAATTTTTGTTGTATGGTGATAGCAACAAAAATATCTTTTTGAATTTTTTTTAGTGGATCTGTGTTTTGTCACGAAACCGCCAAAGGGGGAGATTGTTACGGAATTTGAGTTGGCGTAATTTCGTGAAAGGTTCAAGTCTTGAAGATTGAAGGTGAAGAAGGTTGGATCATTTAACTCAATCTCAAGAAAGAAGAATTCAAAAGGATCAGGTATGTTTAACTAAAGATTTTTGGTGATCCGAATACTTCTTGTAGTGTAGAAACACCTGGAAGAATTTTTCATTGCATAAAAATCAAAAACTGGACATGGGACATGTTCAGGATCCGGATCAGGCATTCCAATCCGGATCCCGAAGGTGGTTCGTTCATACACTGGTTCAATCCGGATCGCAGCATTTCATGATCCGGATCCCGAACACTAGTTTTACCTTTTTACTTGCACGATCCAGATCAGGAATTGCAATCCGGATCCCGAACGTTGATGTTTGGTGAAACTGTATGAACGATCCGGATCAGCCATTTCGATCCGGATCCCGAACCATCGTTTTTCTGGAAACCGTCTTTCTTGCTACTGCAATCCGGATCGCAGAAATCCGATCCGGATCGCCGTCCGTAAAAATTCCAGAAATGGTAGGTTTTTTATTCTTATCTCCTTCCTAGGGTTTCTAACCTATAAATAGACCCTATGATTCATTTTTCTAGGGAAGGCCGATAAAAAGAAAAATAACCGTCATATTCAAAGATCATCTTATACGGCCTAAGATCCACATATAGAGAAGAAAGGGAATCATTAGATATTACTCTATGTTTCTTCATCTATATTGATTAGTTTGATTCTAGGTTTTCATACTCACATCTTGAGTTGAATCAAACTAATGAATACTTAGATGGTATTTCCTATCTATCTTTGATCTAAGTATTCGGCGGATCATCACCACCCAAAAACAACGATTTCCCCAAAATCGGCGCGTGGACTCGCGTGGCCTTGTGGATTCAAGGTGCAACCGCTCTCGTGGATTCGGAGCGAGGTACGTTCGTGGATTCGAAGCGTGCTACTGGGTGAAGATCGTGGATTCGGTCGGACGTCGTGGACTCGACGTTGGACGCCGTGGATTCGGCGTTGGACGCAGATCGTGGATTGGAGACGCGTTGCGGAACGAGCGGAGAAGATCAACTAGGAGCGTATGGTAAAAGGTTGAGTCGTCCGTGAGTACGTTAAATCACCTTGTACGTGTTTCAATTCTAGTGGATTTCACCGTGTTATTGGTCCCGTAGTTTTTTACTCCGGTTTGGAGTTTTTCCACGTAAAAATCTTGCGTGTTCTTTTATTTTTCCGCATTGGGTTTTATTGCGCAATGATTTTTTGAGTGTTTATTGTTTACACCTATTCACCCCCCTCTAGGTGTTTTTTCCCCTATTTAGATCTTTATTACATATAACCCAACAGTACAAGGTGATTTACCATAAACCTACGACTCAACCTTTTCTATACGCTCCTAGTTGATCTTCTCCGCTCGCTCCACGACGCGCCTCGAATCCACGATTTGCGTCCAACTTCAAATCCATGAAGTCCAACGTCGAATCCACGACGTCCAACCGAATCCACGGTCTTCACCAATGCGGCACGCCTCGATCACACGAACGCACCTCGCTCCGAATCCACGAGAGCGGTCACACCTTGAATCCACAAGGCCACGCGAATCCTCGCGCTGATACTTGATAGATCGTTGTTTTGTTTGGTGATGATCCTCCGAATACTTAGATCAAAGATAGATAAGGAAATACCATCTAAGTATTCTTCAATTTGATTATATGAAAAATAGGAGTTTGGAAACCCTAGAATCAAATTGAACAATATAGATGAAGAAACATGAATTTGATCGTGTTTTCCTTTCTTCTCTATATTTGTGGATTTATCGATTATCTCGATTAATTCTCCGTGTCTCGATTACCCTAAAAGATGCAATTAGGGTTTATTTATATGTTAGAAACCTTTGGAATGAGATAAGAATCAAAAACTGACTTAACAGAATTTTTCCCGCACGACGGTCCGGACTGGATTAAATCTGATCCGGACTGTCGTCTTTTTCAGAAATTTTCTGAAAAAACACAGTTCGGGGTCCGGACTGAAACAGGGGAGGTCCGGACCGCTCATGCAATTTTGCAGAATTAAGGTTCGGGGTCCGGACTGGAACAGTGGTGGTCCGGACTGAAAAACCGCATGAACTAAACTATGTTCGGGGTCCGGACTGGATTGGTCTGATCCGGATTCTGAACATCCAACTTGTCCAGTTTTTTATTTTTATGCAATGAAAACTTATCCAAGTGTTTCTAAACTATACAAATGTATTCGGATAACCAAAATTATTTAGTTAAACGTACCTGATCATTCCGAATCCATTCTTCTTGAGATTGATGTAGTTGATCCACAACTCTTCATCTTCAATCTTCAAGACTTATACCACTTCACGAAATACGCCAATACAAAATCCTTAACAATGTTGAGCTGGTGATAGTAGGATCTTGAACCAAGAGTGTTTTTGGACACATATAATTTCAGTAAACTAATATTTTCCTTCCGAATTTCGAAGGGTCGCCGGAGCCTGTTCTTGTTTGATTTGGGTGAAGGCATTAGCCCTTCGGGGTTTGAAAATTAATACTTATTTTGACTGATTTTCTTAAAACTCTAAAATTTATTAAATTTGGCTTCTCAAATCAAAATAGTTTTCTGTAATAACTGTCATCTTTTCTTACAAACTTCCGCACCCGAGAGGGTTTGAGTGATCTGGGTTCTAGGGGTCGTCTCCTTATTTTGGGACGAAAGCTACGGGGGCTATGCCTAGAACCTATTCTTGTTTGATAGGGTTATAGGTGCTAGTCTCCTGAAACTTTCGGACCCTGATTGGTTCCCTCCGGATATTTTACCTGAGGGGACTGATTTCCCCGGGGGTCGAGAACTTCGAAAGGTTGAGACTGGAACCTGCTCTTGTTTGATTAGCGTTCTAGGCAACGACCTTTCGGGATTCTCGGACTCTTATTGTGTCAGTTGGTTCCTTCTCGTCCGTGAGTTGGGTGTTCTGTTTTGGGAGCCAGTTGGGGACGGTGGTCCCGAGCCGTTGAGTGATTCCGACTGATGTGGTTAGTGTTGAGTTATTGGTTCCGATCAGATTGATCGTGGATGTGGATTATTGCCTGCATAAGCCGTTGAGCTCGACAGAGATGCACGGATACTTCCTCGGTGGGGTCGCGCCCCTCGAGTGCCGCTCCAGTGCTAGGCCTGTTACTTCTCTTTCGCAGCTTGTGGACGCAGTCCGAGTAGGACCGCTTACGTAATTCTCGTCCCTGTAGGGGATGTGTGGTAGTAGGTAGGCGCAGGTTTGACTGGACCCTATGTGGCAGTCAGAGTGATTGGGTTGATCGAGTATTTTGAGTTAGAGTCGATGCATCATTTTCATCTGTATCACCCATTGAGCATTATAGATAGAGGCATGGTAGCAGTAGAGTTTATTTCCTGCTTACTTACCTTTCCATATAGCATTGTTATCTTATGTCTCTAGTAGACTTAGTGGGCAGACCATTTGTCTTGGAGACGGTACCCACTGAGAACTACGTGATGGTGTAGTTCTCACACCCTCTGTCGGTGACAGATTTTCCTGAAGCATCTACCCCTTTTCCTACTCCTGTTGCTGCCCTGCTGTTCGAGGTAAGGGAGTCGCGAGCTAGTTCCCTACCCGTCCTTGGAGTGTAGCTGTACCCCTTTTTGGAGTTTGTAGTACAGCCTGCTGAATTATTGTATGTAGTTAATTTTGAGAGTTCTATTTTGAGAGACTTTTGTATTGTGAGGATCATACTTGTACCATTTTGGAGTTATATTTTTATATTTCAGTAGTTTATTTTCCAGCTCTAATATCTGTATAGCTGTAGTGTTATCTTTTGTAGGTTAGACGCTTTGTCTATGCAGGATTTTCCGTATGGGCGACGGATCTCTTGGCGAGCCCGGATCGCAATTTCGACCCCAGGGCATGACATACAGTATATATGGGTGTGTTTGTGTGTGAAAATTAGAAATACCAAATGTTTAGTACTATTAGAAGCACTCTGATCTGGTTATACGCGTGTGTGTGTGTGCGCGCGCGCGTCATCCAATCCTCCTTTCCTATCATGAGAATAACGAATTAGTAGTTTGGCAGCCTTTTCATATAATGGAGCGAGTACATATCTAAACCCCATCCAATTACACCCCCGTACAAATGGATGACGTATCCGTCAAATAAGGCCACAAAATTGGGTCATAACTCATAAGACCCAAATTCAACAAATTCCACTCATTAAATCTACGACACCAAAGGCCAATGAATGGTAAAATAGGCATAGAGGTTCTCAAATGATGATAAGAATGTGTAAAAAAAAACGAAGAGAATACTAGTATCCAAAATTGCTTCATCCGGTATTGCCTTGTTACAATAATAACAGGTAGCTACAAAGTGTATAAAGCCAAAAAGAGGGAATTAAAATAACATCCTAACATCCCATAAAGCCAAGTGTAATCCAAAAGAGCTAAAAGAAAAAGAAAGAAGAAACAAATTAAAAACTAGGATGATCTATGCACATCTAGCTGCTTAAGTCTTTTTAGAAGATCGAACTCCGTAAACCTACTCAGCTACCATAAGCAGACAAATTAGCAGATGGGTAAGCAAAGAACCTTCAAAACAAAACAATAGTCTAAGAGCTTGCCAGTGGAGTGATCATTCAGTAATTCTGGTATCATCAGCAACAATTGTATGTGCTACATTTAGATCCATTTCAGTACTTTCCCTACAAATATCACTTTCTCCTTGCAGTACAGATTGCCAACTGCTACCTACTTTGGGTGCATCAGCTCCTGGGCCTCCAACAGACAGAATAGCAGACATAGTGGGATGCTGAGCACCGGATTCTAGCAAGAGCCTCTCCATATTGCCACCAGATACATCATTCTTGCATGTTTGCAATTCTTTTGAGTTAATTTCCAAATTGTTGGTTGGTATGTTAGCAGATGAAGATTTTTCAGTCTGAAAATGTTCTTCTTTTGTAAGTTCATCCTCTTTAACCAAAGTGCCACTTTCAATGATTTCTGCAGAGATCTGCACACTCATGTGCTCTGTATGGATGCTTTGGTGCTCCTCTTCATTGAAAGACGGCCGCACAAGTCGTCTTCTCTTTCTCTCAGACCCCTCATTTTTATTGCTCTCCGCTGTCTCATGCATCCCACTGCCACTCTCCATCTTTAGAACTTTACTGCTCCGCCGCTTGAAATCCCTGAAAGGAAGCTGAATACATTCTTCAGCAACTGCTTCACAGCTTGAATCCAACTCGCTACCAAAATCAGCTTTGTTTAATTCTTTTTCTGATGTAGTCTCAGGTACGTCTCCCTCATCCCAACTTATTATGTCTGACACATCAACTGTTGTACCCAAAGTCTTAGCCCACAGTTCTCTCCTCTGAGATATGATACTCAAAATTTGATCCACTGAAGGACCTGCTTCATATTCATGCCTGATGTTGCTTTGACGAGTGGGTCGTGCCACATCTGACAAGCGAGTGAACACACTTTTTCTTTGATCAAAATCTGATCGTAGTCTGGAATTGGGTATAGGCTGAGAATGTCGGTAATTCTCATCATGCATTATTAGGAGGTCTGGCGCCGGATCTTCTTCATAGTCTACGCCAATCTTGAATTCACATAAGTCATCATATTCCACAGAGAGCGGTATATAGTCAGGGGCAGACCCTACATTATGATGTTGCTGTCCTCTCACAGTATATTCAATTTCAGCTGCAAGATGGTTACTGTTTCCTGAACTCTCAACCAAGGGCAAAAAAGATTCTGTGCCCTTCAGTGTAATAACCTCGTTTAATGGAGCAGATTTAACAACAGGAGGGAAATAATAGTCAGGAGAGTAAGCCTGGTTATCTTGGAGAGTGGCATGACTAGTGTAACCTAGGTCAGGTGTACTGATTCTAGCAGACTCATAAACTGGGAATGATGTGTCTCTCGTCCCTTCTTCCCTGTTAAGCAGAAATGTACTCTGGTAGCTAGAGGCAGGCAATATATTTAATGTATTTAGATCTGATTGTATTGGAGATTGACTCCTAATAGGAGGCATGTGTGTGCCGGTCGAAGACCTTGGATAAGCAGTTAGATCCTTGTAAAACGAACCAACCATGCCTTGAGTAATAGAGGAGGAGAGGTCAACTCCATGGCTTGGGATATTGTGAAATTGATCATGGAACGCACTAGACAAAAAATTACTTTTAAGAGAGCTGTCATTTTGAGATTCTGAAAACATCAAACCAAACAGCGATTCGGTGCCACTGTATGGGACCTTTTGAAACTGCCCATGTTGAGAATAATCTGCCGAATTTTCAGATGTTAAAACAGACTTATGTTGTTCATGTGAATTAAACCTTACTGATCTTGTTCCCCTAACTGTGCCCTCGAACTGCTGTCCCATTTTGTTAGATATCGTTGCTTTCCAGTAAGGTTGAACACTAGTCTTCTTCAAAGAAAACAAGTAAATAAGCTTGGAAACCTGAATGATCAACTACTGCACATCAGTTGCAATCTAGATAACTAGGAAATCAAGTGAATAGTACGTAATCTCGTATTTACAAGAGGAGCGTACCTGTTTGTATGTCAAACCAAAGTGGAACTTGAAGGGCTCATAGTAGTTTTCTTCAATAGCATCACAGAATTCATCTTCAGAAAGTGGCTTGCAAGACCAAGTTCTTCTAAAACGAATCTGAATAAACCGCAGAATCAAAATCATTTTATTATTGCTAATTGACTATAAGATGGATAACGCTTAAGGAATTTAAGTGAAATGTACAGTGATAGAAAGGACGGCAAGAAAGATTTAGATTAAATATGCTGCTGGAAGTAGGTAAAAGTAGGTAAAAAGAGATCCAAACTAAATACTAGAAGTCAACAACCACGAAAATATGGGTGCCATATTTCTCATAATTTATAAGCATAAAAGAAGCACAATTTGGCGTGTGTTAATGCTGAATTATACAACAACATCCTGCATTGTTGCTGTCTCAAATCTCCATTACCCTTCAGCATCGATTTGAACCCCACACCTCACACTACTTCAAACAGGCCTAGAAACTTGAGATGTTTGTTAAAATTCTGCACAAATTTGTGCTAAAATGGTCTAGCATATCATGTTGGTTCTATATTTGAACATTTATCTAAGTTGCAAGAGGTCATGCATCATGAAGACATTAACAGCCATATGAGGGAAATTCCCGCAAAGTGATCATGGTTCTGCCTGACCCTACAAAAGCATGCTCTTATATAATAAATGTACAGATAAATAAAAGATATCTCCTATACTAGTTTGCAATTTATTGGACAACTAAATGGAAGGTATCTCCTATACTACTAGTTTGCAATTTTACTGGACATTTTATTCAATTTGTGAATCTATTTTATTGAACATGACGATCATTATCATCTGCCAACTCACTTTCACGAAACTTGGAAACCCACCATTTATCAATTATCCCAAATTTTGGGGTCTATTTAAGATAGTGGTGAAGTGCAGAGTTGAATTGATACAATATTTTATATCGGAGGTAATTGAGATACAGGCTAAACTGCAAGGATCTATTTTTGTAATTTATCCCAGATTTATAGCATTTAGACACTGCAGCATGTTGACAAAAGGTGAACTTCAACTAGAAACTTACAACTCAACTATAAAGAAAGGTGAAGCACAGAAAGATAAACAACTTACAATTCAGCCAAAACGGAAACACAGATTTTCAAAAAAAGAAAAAAATAAGATAAGATGAAAGTAAATTTCCATACCTGAGAAGGGTAAAGCCTCCCTGATGAGGTAAATGCAGCAGGCACAATATTCTGCGCACCATCTGAAGTTGCCTCAAACACCCCATGAAGTTTCCTCTCCTCATACTCAAATAAAAATAGCACCATGCCAGCTTTTACTTTCTTTACAAAATCTGCCTGATTATATGGAAAACCGAAAAGCTTTCTTTCAATACATTCCTTCTTTGTCCTTTGGTTGCACATGAAAATTGCACCCACAAGGACTGAACTGTGTCTATCCAAACTATCTGTCTCCTTTTGCCCCATCAAATTCCTTGAAAAATAAAAAAAATAACGTAAGCCATACAGTGTGCAGCATATTAGAAAGCAAACAGAAAATATCAAAAGACTCACAAGAAAGCCAACTTAGAACAAAAGTCCTTGCCATGTCCACGATAATCCATCGGTGATGGCCCAAAATCATAATACATCACACCAATTATAGGGAAAGTAATACATAATAAGAAACTAGTAAAGTGCAAGTGCAAATGCATGTCACGTATTTAAAAAAATAAAATAAAATAAAATAATTCAGATCGGATATAATACTCATATAGTAATTGTTGAGGTCAAAAAATTCGCCACCTGAGGAAGTGACACGTGGCGTGTACCATCGGCTAAGGATATCAGCCGATAGAAGAGTTAGTCAACGAAGAGGGATTAGCGTCTTGACCAAGACCGACCTCAGCCGAAGGCAAATATCAGACCGCCTCAATCGAATGATGGAAGAGGCGAGGTCAGGGTCAACTCTCGGCTGCTCGAGCCGCAAAAGGAAAGACCCTAATTGGAAAGAGTGCAAGATTTGGGCGCGAATCTCGTAACTGACCCTAGAATGGCAAGCGGCACCCAGCATTGGAAAGCGCCGAAGATCACGCATCGGCGCGCCAGTTAGGGGATGAACATGGACAGAAAGCAGCTACTATCCCATTGTGGAGAATGGACTCAAAAGGAAGTAGTTGAGGGATATGCGATGATTCCCCTTAGATCACGCCGATTATCCAAATCAGCGAATATACACGTCGTTCGAATGGGTATAAATAACCAAACCATCGAAGGAAAAGGAGTCCTGCAACCTCGTAAGCCAGTGACCACCCCTGCTTTTCAATACCTTTCATACCTACATTTACCGCTTTCCTAGCTAGCCTTTCATACCCGCATTTACTGATTTCTACTGCTTTCCTAGTAGTCTTAATTATAATCGTTCCCTGTAACCCCTTTCGAGCAATACAATTCCAAAATCGGCTATTCGGCCGTGTCAAATCCATGTCTCCAAATCCCAGGCCGAACTCTCTAAGAGTTCGATTGAGAAGAACCCGGCCGAGCAGATCCCTCCTCGGCCCGATCGCTTGATTCCTTTTGGCACGCGGCTCATTACACACAAAGGGTCAACCCCCGGGGCCGATCGCGGACCGCACCCGGTCAACGGTCAGCATCACATTTCGGCTCCAACATCTTTTTGGCACGCCCGGTAGGACGCTCAGGTAAACTCTTACCACATTCTACCATTAAAATGTCAGACGATAACGGCTTGAATCTCAGAAGCAGAATCGTTCCCAGACATTCAGGAAACGACCAAGCCAGTAGCGCCGGGCACGCGGATAACCCGCCACCGACGCTACCAGAGATTCCCGAGACTAGCAGGAAGTCGGCACCATAGGAGCCGACCCTATCTAAGTTATTCGGGCAAATCGCCCGAATGCTGGAGACCGTCGAGAGGACACAAACGTCCCTCGAGAGAAGCAGCCAGGAGCAAGGAGCTCGCCTGGACTCAGTATTGGCCACAGTAACTGTGGTGGCCCAAATCCCAATGGATGTTGGCCACGTGGTCAGCGGCATGTAGACACCTATTTTCGAGTTTGGAGTGCGTTTGCGCGCCAAACGGACGCGAGAAACGAACTTAGCGCAAAAAATTGATCAAAACACATGTTTTTGTGTTTTGGGGAGGATTCGAACGCCCAAATCCATGTTTCGGGCGCCCGGATGTTGGCGCATGAGGCCGTGGACCACAGGTCAACCGGGACACGTGTCGTGCTGGGATTCGCACGGCGTGGGACACGTGGCGGCCTGGAGTTGGACCGGCCTTACGGGCGCGGCGCAATCAGCGCGCGACCAATCCGCAGGCCACGTGGCGCGCACGGATTGGCTGGCGCCTACCCGCTCCGCGTGGGACGCGTGGCGCGCTAGGAGTGGGCGATCAGGTTTCGGGCGCACCCTGGATGTGTGCCACGTGTCTAGCAGTTTTCGGGCGCGGACATAGGGTGAATCCGGGCGCCCGAATCCTGAGATTTTTGTTGAGGGCTAGTTGCTTAATTGTGGTTATAAAAGGGGAGTTCTCTTCTATCTCTGGAACTTTTTGGATTTTGTTGCGACCAGAGCTGAGCTCCCCTCTTCCCCCCATGTTACAATATATTTAGTATTATCTTTATTGTTTCTATACTATATATTACTTACCATCTATAGCGTAGGATTATATAGCATGTAATCCTAGTTATATTATTACTATGGTTGTTATACTATATATTACTTACCATCTATAGCGTAGGATTATATAGCATGTAATCCTAGTTATATTATTACTATGGTTGTCATTGTTACCATAGAAATACCTTCTCATGTACTATATAATTGATGTTAATACAAACCATAGAATATGCCCTTTTGCCCATCTTTCATGGTATCAGAGCGGGAACCCTAATATTGGGAATATCGATCCTTAGCCACCATCTACCACGAGCCTCATCTTCTTCCATAATTTTTTTTTCTCTTTGGATTTCTCTCTCCATCACAACTGCTGCTACAGTGCCGCTGCTACAGTACCGCTGCTACAGTACCGCTGCTACAGTAATTTCGGCCTCTCTTCATTATTCTGGTGTCGTTCAGATGCGTACTTGCTCCCTTGTGTAGTTTGGTTCTTCTCTCGTGCAATCAAGGTCAACTTTGATTCATTCAGCTTTTCCCATCGGGTTCTAATCTAACTTACTTATCTTTATTCTGGATTTGTGACTACTTGGTATTTTTTTTTACTCGTCGGATTTGCCTCGGTTACTCTCTCGTGGTGATATTTTCTTTTTGTGGTAACATGTCTTCTTTCTCAAATTTACCAGTGGTTAATATCAAAACTCTCATACCACTTGAACTAACAGATTCCACATATCTTGTGTGGAAACAAATATTTCTTAATGTTTTGGAGAGTTTTGGTGTTACTCCACATGTGGACGGAACTGGTATTATACCGCCTCAGACTATTGACACTTCTGAAAAGAAAACAATTATGAACCCGAAATATCTAAATTGGAAAAAAGAAGACACCACTATACTCTCGTGGATTAATGCCACCCTTTCGCTTAGCATATTACAGATGATTGTTTCTAGCTCTCCTAAAACTGCGTATGATGCTTGGAAAATTATCGAAACATATTTTCTTGATAAAACTACTTCCACCGCTTTCTATCTAAAGTCTGAATTACGAAGCATCAAGAAAGGTTCAATGAATATGACCGATTATATGCAAAAGATTAAATCTATTGGCGATGCCCTGCAAGCGATTGGTGAAACTGAGTCAGACCATAACTTGGTCATGACTGTTCTTCTCGGGCTACCAGAAGAATATAGAGGTTTCGTCAGTGCCCTTAATACACACCGAAACAAGCCTACTTTTGATCAACTTCGTCCACTTCTGATGCAAGAAGAAACAGAAGTACAACGTCGTACTAGTTCAACAACATCACCTGCCATTCCCACTATCGACAGCGAAGCTCTCTATGCAAATCGTGGACGAGGAAATCGTGGAGGTCGTGGAGGCAGATATCGCGGTGGTCGAGGACATCGCGGTAGACACAACTCATATCATGGTCGTGGATCTCCTGGAATCTATCCACATTCTTCACCCAATAATCTTCCTCAACCTTATACTCCAAATCAACAATCTTATTTTTCGAAGTCTGGCACACAGTGTCAGATCTGTGGAAAGTACAACCATTCTGCTCTTCAATGCAGACAACGCTTCAATCACTCATTCGTGGCCGATGATGTCCCTCAAACTTTTGCTGCTATGAATCTCTATGAACCTGCTGAGGAAGTATGGTATCCAGACACTGGAGCTTCCAATCACATGACCGCGAATTCTGGTATTCTTTCCTCTTCCAAACCTTATAATGGGTATGAGAAAATTCTAGTTGGTAATGGAAATTTACTTGATATTACTCAGACAGGTGAAACTCAATTGAATACATCTTCTAAATCCTTTGCTCTTAAAAATGTTCTTGTTGTTCCTTCCATCAAGAGAAATTTACTTTCGGTGCGTCAATTCTGTCGTGACAATAATTCTGTTCTTGAATTTGACTCTTCTGGTTTTTCTGTGAAGGACAAGGTAACAAGGACGGAACTTCTGCACTGCCCTAGCTCGGGAACATCACTCTATCCAATTCCTTCTAAAGTTGCAAGTGTAGGGAATAAGCAACATATTGGTCTTGTTGCATCTAGATTTAGTAGCGATGTTTGGCATAGACGATTAGGTCATCCCAGTCTTCCTGTTCTTTCGGCATTTATTAAAAATAATAACATTGTTTCTGATGGTAATTCTGCTTTGACATTATCTATTTGTAATGCTTGTAACATGGGAAAACATGTTAAACTCTCATTTTCTGATTCGGAATCTAAATCTGCTTTTCCCTTTCATATTGTGCATTCTGATGTGTGGCAATCACCTGTTCCATCTGTTTCTGGTTATAAATATTATGTTATATTTATTGATGATTATTCTCGGTTTTCTTGGCTTTACCTTTTGAAATTTAAACACGAAGTTTTTGACAAATTTCTCGAATTTAAAGCAATGGTAGAAAACAGATTTCATAGCTCAATCAAGATTTTCCAATCTGATAATGGTACGGAGTTTGTAAATGATAAGTTTTCCAACCTTTGTTCACAAAATGAAATTTTTCACCGTTTTTCTTGTCCTTATACTCCTCAACAAAACGGCCTCGCCGAAAGGAAGCATAGACATTTAACTAACATTGTTAGAAGTTTACTATTTCAAGCTTGTATGCCTCCTCGTTTTTGGGCTGATGCCATTCAAACTGCTGTATTTCTTGTGAATAGAATTCCCTCTCTTACTGTTTTAAAAGGACAATCGCCATATGAAATTCTGCATGGTTGCTCTTCCCCTGACTTGCAACTTGTCAAAGTTTTTGGATGTTTGTGTTATCCTGATGTGCAGGATATTGCAGCTCACAAGCTCTCTCCTCGGTCACTTCCTTGCGTCTTCTTAGGACTCTCTGATAAACATAAAGGTTTTCGATGTCTCCATCCCAGCACTGGCAAGGTTTTTATTTCTCGACATGTTACCTTTGTGGAAACTGTTTTTCCGTTTTCTTGTCTTTCTAAATTCTCTTCTTCTCCTTCCTCTACTTTTTTCAACCTTGATATGTTTCAAAAATTTATTTCAAATCCTCCTTTGCTGGGTGAGAATCCTTCTACCATTGATGCAATCTCTGGCTTCTCCTTCACACGCCCCTCTGCTGAGAGTGGTTCCGGTACACGTCCACCTGTTTCACCGTCTGAGAATTTATCAACGTTTCCTTCTACCTTGAATTCTGATGACTCACAGGTTAGGAATGGGAACGATGCCACTGCCGTTGGTCCATCAGAACTCCGTGTCTATACCAGACGACACATTACACGATCTGCTGCTACTACACCTACTATTGTTGAACCACCACCGTCCACCTCTGATCGTCCGCCCTCCCCTCAGCCTACTATAGTGCCGTCTGAGCCTTCTTCACCTCCCCGCATACATCCTATGCGCACTCGATCTATGACTAAGGGTTTAACTGAGTCTACCTCCTTACTGGCCTCTACGGATTCTGCTCTGCCTACTGAGCCTAACTCATTTCATGAGGCCTTTCAGGATGCAGGTTGGCGCGCTGCCATGGCTGAGGAGTTTGATGCCCTCCTGACAAATGCTACTTGGGATCTTGTACCTCCTTCGCCTGTTAATCTTATTGGTTGTAAATGGGTATACAAAGTAAAGCAGAAGGCGGATGGGTCTCTTGAGCGTCTCAAAGCTCGGCTTGTGGCTCAAGATTATAAACAGCAACAAGGCATTGATTTTGATGAGACCTTTTCTCCCGTTGTCAAGTCGACCACTATTCGCACTGTTCTTTCGGTGGCCCTCTCCTCAGGGTGGTCTCTTCGACAACTTGATGTGAAGAATGCTTTTCTTCATGGCACACTCTCTGAAGAAGTTTATATGAGACAACCGCCTGGTTTTGTGCATCCCTCTTTTCCGCATCATATTTGTCGTCTACGCAAAGCCATCTATGGTCTTAAGCAAGCACCTCGGGCTTGGTTTCAACGGTTTACGTCCTTTCTATCTGAAATTGGTTTTGTTGGGAGCACTGCTGATCCTTCAATGTTCATCTGTCACTCCTCTTCTGGCACTCTTATTCTTCTATTATATGTTGATGATATTATTGTCACTAGCAGTTCCTCATCTCTTCTAAGGGCTCTCATTACCACCTTACAGCAGGAATTTGCAATGAAGGATCTCGGGCCGCTACATTATTTCTTGGGCATTGAGGTAAATAGGTCATCTTCTGGTTTTCATCTGACTCAGCACAAATATGCGCATCAGCTGCTTCAGCGCCATGGTTTTCTTGATAGTAAGCCCGTCTCTAGCGATATATTCGGGGCACGCTGACTTATGGACTGCCTATATCTCGCTGTGTCAATCCCTCTCTTGTCGCATTTGCAGATGCTGATTGGGCCGATTGTCCAGATACACGTCGATCTACTTCTGGATATTGTATATTTTTAGGGCCCAATCTTATCTCCTGGTCTGCCAAAAAGCAGCCCACCATTTCTCGCTCTAGTTCTGAAGCAGAATACCGTGCTGTCGCCTACGCGCTTGCAGAGACGATATGGATCCGTCGTCTACTTCGTGATCTTCGTGTTTTCCTCTGGCGACCTATTAGCATCTACTGTGATAATCTAAGCACTACTTATCTAGCGGCAAATCCTGTTCTTCATGCTCGCACAAAGCATATTGAACTTGATCATCAATTCTTGCGCGAAAAAGTTCAGACTGGTGATTTAGAGTTGGTTCATATCTCTTCTGATAAACAACTTGCTGATATTTTCACCAAGCCCTTGCCACCCTCTCGGTTTTCGATATTACGGCTCAATCTTCGCATCCGTCCACCTGATGCTTAGCTTGCGGGGGAATGTTACGATATATTTAGTATTATCTTTATTGTTTCTATACTATATATTACTTACCATCTATAGCGTAGGATTATATAGCATGTAATCCTAGTTATATTATTACTATGGTTGTTATACTATATATTACTTACCATCTATAGCGTAGGATTATATAGCATGTAATCCTAGTTATATTATTACTATGGTTGTCATTGTTACCATAGAAATACCTTCTCATGTACTATATAATTGATGTTAATACAAACCATAGAATATGCCCTTTTGCCCATCTTTCACCCCACCATTGATGACTGGTTTTGAGAGGGTTTGAGAGCATCTCATCATCCTTTTCCTCCATTAGCAAGCTCAAAGCTCCCTGCAGCTACTGGCAGATTCATCGACATTTCTTCTTTAGCTTCCCCTGAATTGTGGAAGTGGAATTTTGAGCTGAAATTTGGAAGGGTTCTTCTTCACTAGCAGATCTCGAACTTTCATATTGGTGGCAACCCCTCATTTTAGCTTCTACTGAGGTAATTTACATCATCTTTGGACCCCTTGTGCACAATATGGTTTCGTGGACAGCAATGGATACTTATGGGATTTCTTCATCTTTTTCTTATGGAACTGAGGATTTAAAGGCTTGGGATTGTTCTAGACTTCAAGATGAACAAGTGGACACCTTGTTTTGGAATTTTGAAGGTAATTTGTACAAGTTATCTCCTCTCTTTGTGGCTCTATGTACAGATTACAGCATACAGCATACAATTTTCCTTATGAACCCTTTGTATTGTTTAGCTTTGGAGAGCTATTTCGTGGTGACTTTGGGGTTTGTGTGAAGATGTAAGAGCTTGATCACATCTTTATAATTATGGTGAGTATTTTCCTTTTTGGTTTCAGCTTGTGATCATGTTTGTTTTAGCCTTTATATTAAGTGAAATTAAGCTTGAATTCTGGACAGCACCCTATTGAGCAAGTCATTTCTTGGATGTTTGGACTTGAGGATTGTGTTTTAAAGATTCTTGGATGTTCTAAGTTGAAGGAGAACTTAGGAACCAAGTTTGGCATCATTTCGTTGAGGTATGAGTTCAGATTGGGGACCTCTTTGCTTAGGGAGCTTCTTGCTGGAATTTTCTGCCTGACTCGGTGTTTTTGCAATTGTGCTCAATCTAGCAGGAGTTTTTGGAAAATTTTTGGTTCATTGGGACCGTAGGAGCCTGGGGAACGTGCACGCCAAGTTTCAGCCCGATCGGATTCCGGATCGACACGTTCCAGGTGGGTTGGATTTCCTCCGAAATAAGCGGACTTCTTATTACGTCTATTGTCGTAGTTATCAACATATTAGTGGTAGTGCTTGCAATTGATGTTTATGATAGATTTAGAGTTGTGGAACTCTGACTAGCACCCCTGTCATATGTTGTATGATATCTGACCAGACTCTAGAAAACTCTTAACTTGGATATTTCAGCAGTATTCGGACCTTCTACACTACTTGCATTTTCCCCCCTGACTTTGAGTTTGTCCTCGCCCTGGTTGTGGGCTGAGTGGTCGGGATAGCGTAGGATGCATTTTGCGCTCGTGCCTGGGGGGCGAGTGGAGTCTAGTAGTTGAGGCTAGATCTTGTTCTACTGTTCTAGTGTCGGGAGCCGTTTGGGTAGACGGTAATCCCGGACAGTTGAGTGTTTTGCTAGCCGATATTGTTTGGAGCCGTTTAGGTAGACGGTGGTCCCTGACCGTTGAGTGTTTTCCGGCCGGTGTTGTTGGAGCCGTTTGGGTAGACGGTGGTCCCAGGCCATTGAGTGTTTTCCGGCCGGTGTTGTTAGCTATTGAGTTTGTGAGTTTTTCGATCTAGTTGATCGCGGATTTTGATTTTAGCCTACTACGTACTCGACTTGGTTACGTTCCTCGAGCAGGGTCGCGCCCCTCGAGTGCCACTCCGGAGTAGGCGGCTGGATTGATATTGGAGTATGATTCCACATCGGCAGTACACAAGTGTTAGTGTGACCGGCTGTGATGGTTGTGCGGGCGGGACCGGGTATTGTGCCGGTCGATTGATTGGGTTGATTGAGCATCTCGAGATTGAATAGTTGCATACTATCATCCTTTGAGCATCATTGATAGAGGCATGATAACTGTAGATTTTATTCTAGCTTATCCCTTTTTTTCACTTACAGTAGTTCTGTTATCTTATGCCTCTAATAGACTTAGTGGGCAGACCGTTGGTCTTGGAGACGGTACCCACTGAGAACTACTGTTTGATGTAATTCTCACACCCTCCGTTGGTGACTATTTTTATAGAGGTCCCCTTTCCTGTAACTGCAGCAGCAGTTCCTTCTGATCGAGGATAGGGAGTCGCGAGCTAGATCCCTACCCATGCTTGAGGAGAGTAGACGAAGGTTCCTGTTTCAGTGTTTGGAGCTGATAGTACTGTACAGACTGTATATTTTTTTACTTTACTCTGTTGAGAGATGACTATGTATTTGGGAGATGACTTTGTATATGAGATGACAGTTGTACAGTGATGTGAATTTTTAGTTACTTTTCAGCTCTGATATTTGTATAGATATGATATATATCTTTTACAGGTTAGACGCTTCGCCATTGCGGGGTTCCCGTATGGGTGGCGAATCTGTTGGCGAGCCCGGATCGCAGTTTCGACCCCAGGGCGTGACAGTAACGACCTCGAATGAAAATGTGGCTCGAATCGGGCAAACGTTGACCCGAAATGAGCCATACAATGGAGGGTTTGCCTCCACACTACCCCAGCAATTGCCGACGCAATCGATTCCGATGGCGCCGGCAATGCTGACAGTGCAACCACAAGGAGTTGCACCGCCGCGGCTACTTATCAACCGGCACAACCGCTGGGGGAAGTACAGCCGCAAGTAGCCCCGTGCCAGACGGCGGCGAGGCCGATGGGGCAGAACATCAGCCAAAAACCAGAGAACTACTGGGAGACTCCTCTGCCTCCCCCACCGCCATTTATCCAGCCTCAGGCAGGGGGCAGGAACGGCGGGCAAGTCCCTGCACAGGGACCGCCTCGGCTTCAGGCTGGCCACTGCGGCCCGCCACCTCCACCGGCAACCCCGGTACCTTAAGTAGGGCTCGCCGAGATACAAGCCCAGGTGGAGGAGACCATCCGAAACTCCTTCGGCACAGAGGCCAGACCGGCAATGCGGCCAGTGTTCAGGTCACCGTATCCCGCCTACATAGATACGGATCACCTGTACCCGACCAACTGGAAAATGCCGAAGTTAGACAAGTTTTCGGGCGAAGAGAACGAGAACACCGTCGAGCACATTGCTCGATTCATGGCCCAATGCCGAAAGGCGGCCGCAAGTCCATTTTTAAAGACGAGGCTTTTCAGCACGTCGTTAACTAAAACGGCGTTCTCGTGGTACACGAGCCTGCCTCATAACTCGATCCACGACTGGGACGAGCTCGAGGCCAAGTTCCACGAGCAGTTTTATTGGGTCGTGCCCGAACTATCGATTGCCGATATAGCATCGTATCGGCAAAATGCTGAAGAAACAGTCGAGGAATACCTCAACCGTTTCAAGACGACAAGGAATCGATGCTTCGTCATGATGCCGGAGACCAAGTTCACAAAAATCGCGTTTAACGACCTTCACTTCAAGACCTGCGACCATTTCGAGGATCGATATTTCCCCAATCTTTTCGATTTGGGAGTTTGGGTCGCTCAATATGAGCAATTCCAGAAAAATAATAAAGAGGAGCGGCCGAATAGGGCCGCGGTCAAGATTGGAGGAAGCCGAAGGAGCATAACGTCTCCTTCGTCGAACGAAGCTCAGATTATGGGGAGCCGAGCGGATCGAGCGAAGGCGAGTCTTCGGCCGAGGAAGCCGAAATATGCGCGGCTGAAATAATATCAGGCCACGAGCCTTACACATGCCAAATGCTCAAGCCGGGCAAGACCCGAGAGTTCAAAACTCGGGCATCGGCTGACGCCTTTACTTTCGACATGTCTAAGACCGATCAAATTTTCGATCGGTTATACAAAGACGGTCGAATTAGGCTCCAAAAGGGCAAGTCGATCCCTCCGTATGAGGAGCTGAGGTGGCGAAAGTACTACTAGTGGCACCATTCATGGAGGCCACCGAACAGGCGAATGCTTCGCCTTTAAAAAACAAATTCAAAAAGAAATTAATGAGGGTCGGCTCATTTTTGCCGACCAAGAAAAGAAAGATATGGAGATCGATACTAACCTTTTTCCTCCCCAGGTAAAAATGGTCGATACAAAGGGAAAGAAGCCGATCTAGGGTCCCGAGCCCCCGACAAAGGATAAATCGACACGAAACATGCTTCGGCTTTACATCCGCTGCAAGGCCGAAATGACAGAGGAAGATTAGTATGCCCTCCTCCTCGACGTACCCGAGGAGGTGAAAAAGTGGTTCGCCTAGGCACGGACCACCACAACCACCTGTCGGACCCAACTTCGGCCGAAGGGTCCAACAAGCAGTCCTCCGAAGAGGAGGACAAGAAAGAAGAACAAGACCTTCCCATCCAGAGGGTCTTGCGAGATTTCTACAGCAGAGAGAGGCCGAGACCGGCACCGGCCGACCACGAGGGGCCACGAGCTCCACCGCAACAGCAGGGTCCCCACCACGGCTACGAGAAAAGCCGAGTCCAGGGGGCACCCCGAAGACCCTTCGACCAACAGGCCGAAGAAAGACCAGCATACAGGCCCTCGCAACGCCCGGAACGGATCGAGCCCCACCAAAGGCTCGGGCCGATGAAGGCACAAAGGGACCTAGTCGGCCACTCTTGGTGGAGGTCGACGCCACGACCTCCCTACCGCGGGACGCCAGGGGCACAGGAGACCCCTTCGATCCCCGATGCAGAATTCCCTTGGCTCACCAAGGAAGAAGTTGAGGCCCTGGGCATTCAGCTAGCTCAAGAGCTCAGGATCCAGCCATGGCCCAAGCCGTGGCAGAGAAGGGAGATCCTCAGGGAGCACCTGAGAAAGATGGACCCACCGGCAGACATGCCGGTCGAGTAGTGGTTCACATCTAGGGGACCGGCCCGGTGGCAGGGGCCCATAAGCGTCGGATGCAAAGGATGGAAGCCGACGCAAGGAACAATGGCGTGATGGCCCAGTGGCCGCGGTCGAACCCAAGGCGGGAACGGCTCATGCATCGGCACGTAGTTGTGCCGATGCGGCAAGACCATGAGGCGGGAGGCTCTACCGTGCCGCCTCAGGAGAAAACACCGATACTTCGATCGGTGGTGGCCAAGCCGACAGACGAAGCCGTCCGACTAGAGCTGGACGCTCGCTTGAAGGCTCTAGAGGCTGCTGTAAGGCGCAGCCAAGAAGCGCCGGAAGAACGACAAGAAGCCGAGGTGCCTGCCAAGCGGGACCTAGGTAGGGTGGCCCGACGCGAGAGGTGGCCACCGAGGGATGACGAAGAGGTCCCTACACCATCTTCGGCCGAGGTAGAGGCCGAAGAAAAATAAGCTGCGGACCGACACCACGTCGATCGACGAAGACCCGACGGGGATCAATATGGTTTACGCCCTGCCGTTGTCTTTTATGGCGACAGCGTCCCAAGAGGACGCTAACGAGCAGACTTTCGACGACGAGGGACTGCCCGTAGCAGAGCTCCAGCTGACGGAGTGAAAAGTTGAGGCCGAAGTGGTGGTGTTTGAAAAGCCATCTGGCCTTCCAGACTCGATTTATAAGGCCGTTATATATACAAGCCTTGATAGAAGGGCGGCCGGTGGGTTGCGTCATGGTGGATGGCGGGGCAATAGTAAACGTCATGCCCACCGCCTTCTTGAAGAAGATCGGCAAGAGCGAAGAGGAGATCAAGCCGACCGACACAACAATGACCGACTTCATCGGAGGCGGTCAGGCGGCAAGAGAGGTCCTGACGACCGAAATAACGGTTGGTTCCAAAACCCTGAGGACCGCCTTCTTCGTAGTGGACGCTGCGAGCCACTACAACCTGTTGTTAGGGCGTGACTGGATTCACGCCAATAAGTGTATTCCCTCCACACTCCACGAAAAACTTTTCCAGTGGGTAGGTGACAAGGTGGAGGAGATAGCGGCCGAAGGAAGGCCGCAGCTAGCGGACGTGAGCATGGAGTCGATCGGCCATATGAACTGGGCCGATGAAGACCCAGACCAAATCTCCTTCGTCCGGGTGACTGAAGAGGAAGTACAAGTGAAACTCCTCAGCGAGACCAGCCGAATAACGGCAGGTGATGGACCCCCAGCAAGGATCAAATGGCACGTGGGAGGGCAGTAGGCGAGGCCACATCAGGGCCTCAGGAAAACGAGCCGGCACAAGAAGCCGGCGAAGAAATAAATTTGGCTATTGCACCATGGGCCGAGGACTCGACCAAGAGGGCCGAGGACTCGGCCGAGAGGGCCGAGGAAGAAATCATGCGAGATTACTTCGGGGATTTGCCGATTAAGAACGGCGAAAAGACTTGTGCCAAGCAAGATGTTCCCCTCGGGAAGAAGGCGTCCGACCTCGCAGAAAGGCCGGTCGAAGCGTGATGAGGAGCCTCCCCGGTGGAGAAAGCAGAAGGTTAAACGGCGGAACCCCTCCAACTCCAAAAGGGGTATCAAAGGGCCGGCTTTCAAGCAAAAGATCTTCATAAAAACAACCATCCATAAGCAGCCGAAAATCGGCTAGACCACTGCTCGTAAAATCCCAGATCGGTAGCTCACACGTAGGGGTTCCCCCAAAAGAAACTCCATCAGAACTCCAAGGTAGAAAGAAACTTTTATCGGCCGGCATCAAAATGCCGCCAGATTCAGATTGAGAGGTTGCCTCGAAAGTACTCTCAGTGACGAAAAAGCTACGACCGGGACACGGATGTAGCAATAGCTTAGGAATCATCATGAAGGAAGGAGATGATGTGAAGAAAACTACAAGTAACGCCCTTTATACAGGCCGACAAGAAGGAGCGAAATGATGACAGTCGCCCCTCGAAAAATAGCAGCGATGGACGAAAGTCAGATTCGACATCCTGCGATCGATGGACCAAGAAAGATTAACATCTGTTTGCGAATCCCTTGATCGGCGGGCGGATTCATTTATTGCAGATCTCTCGAGCAGTGAGCGGATATATTGCCAGGGTACGAGAGTGATCATGGATCTTTTGGATATTTCGACAATCACCCGAACGGCACATCAGGCGAGTGCCGAGCGGGCATTGTTGAGGTCAAAAATTTCGCCACCTAAGTGACACGTGGCATGTACCATCGGCTAAGGGTATCAGTCGATAGAAGAGTTAGTCAACGAAGAGGAATCCGCGTCTTGACCAAGACCGACCTCAGCCGAAGGCAAATACCATACCGCCTCAGTCGAATGACGGAAGAGACGAAGTCAGAGTCAACTCTCGGCTGGTCGAGCCGTAAAAAGAAAGACCCTGATAGGAAAGAGTACGAGATTTGGGCGTGAATCTTGTAACTGACCCCGGAATGGCAAGCAGCGCCCAGCATTGGAAAGCGCCGAAGATCACGCTTCGACGCGCCGGTTAGGGGATGAACATGGACGGAAAACAACTACTATCCCATTGTGGAGAATCGACTCAAAAGAAAATAGTTGAGAGATATGCGATGATTTCCCTTAGATCCTGCCGATTACCCAAATCGACGAATATATACGTGGTTCGAATGGGTATAAATAACCGAACCATCGAAGGAAAAGGGGTCCTGCAACCTCGTAAGCCAGTGGCCACCCCTGCTTTTCAATACCTTTCATACCTGCATTTACCGCTTTCCTAGCTAGCCTTTTATACCCGCATTTACTGCTTTCCTTTCTGCTTTCCTAGTAGTCATAATTGTAATCGTTCCCTATAACCCCTTTTGAGCAATACAATTCCAAAATCGGCTATTCGGCCGTGTCAAATCCATGTCTCCAAATCCCAGTTCGGCTCCTCTAGGCCGAACTCTATGAGAGTTCGATTGAGAAGAACCCGGCCGAGCAGATCCCTCCTCGGCCCAATCGCTTGATCCTTTTTGGCACGCGGCGCATCACACAGAGGGTCAACCCTCGGGGCCGATCGCAGACCGCACCCGGTCAACGGTCAGCATCACATTTCGGCCCCAACAGTAATAAATACACACAATCAAGATCGATGTAATATATATTTTTTCTTACCAAAATAAATAGTATTCTCTAAACTCTAAAAAATTAATTAATTAACTATTCTATAACAATACTATTTATTTTGGTCAATCTACTAATAATCCATACCAAGGTTTTAAGTGCCGCCCCATGCCGCTCGGCACGGGGCGGCACGTACCGTGTACAAGGGGGGTGCCACAGCACCCCCCGTGCCGCAATACCCTCGCGAGTATCGTGCGAGACAGCGCGATACCCGCGTGGGTATCGGGCGGCACGGGCGGCCGCCCGTGCCGCTCTTTTTTTCTTTTTCTTTTTCTTTTTTTTTGCGCCATTTTTTTTTCCTTTTTTTCTTGCCGCTCTCTCTCTCACACAGTTTTAATTTTTTTAAAAAAAAAAAATTATTTATTTATTTATTTATTTGTTTATTTGGTGGGTTTTTATATTTTTTATCTATTTTTTTTCTTTTGGTAGATTTTTTTTTTATAAGTCCTTATGTCCTTCATTCGATTTTTTTTTATTTTTCCCTTTTTTGGGAGTGGCCTTTGTATCCGTAGTTTTTTTTTATTTAAATATTTTTAGTTTGTAAACCTTTTTTTAAAAAAAATATAAAATTAAATAATTTTTTATCTGTAGTTTATAAAAAATTAAAAATAGATATACTTGATTTAATTATTATATAATTAAATTTTAAATTATTTTGGATAGATCTAGTATTTTATATAAGATTTGCGATAAAAATAATTTTATTTTTAAATTTAAAAAATTAAAAATACTAATAAAATTAAAAGTTAAATTAAATCAATTAATACTTAAATTTGTTTAATTTATTTGTCATATAATTTATTACTTATATTATTTTTTTTCATGAATTTATTTTTTTTCTAACTTTCTTAAATAAATTTTACTTGTAAATTTTATTATTATATTTTAATTCCTATTTTTTATGAGGTATAATTTTTTTTTATATTTAAAAAAACTTATCACTATATTAATTGATTTGTATAGTAAGTTATATATAGTGAATATTTATAATTATTTGATTAAATCTTTCAAAATAACATTATAAAAGCTGATTGAGAACAAAAAAATTATAAAAAAAACGTGCCAGAGAGTGCCACTGGGAGGTCATGCGTATCCATCGGCACGCAAGCGTGCCACGTGTCGGCACGCAAGCGTGCCCATACCGTACCGTGCCAGGCGGACAACGGCACGCCCCCGTGCCACGGCACTTTATTCCTTGATCCATACCTAATCTGCAAAATTCAAAAGAGTGATCTATTTTTGCAAGAGTACAAAACCAGTAGATTTTTTATGCAAATTGGCCCTAAATCTATTAACTGATAAAGAATAAAAGTTAAAATATCAATTTAAAAAATAAATGAATAAAGTTAAGGGGTCTAGTTTAAAATGGCCTATAGTTGAGGGGGTCCGTCTCATCCCTCCCTCTCACTCTCTTCAAAACTACATCGTTCTTGATGCCTTTTTGGGAAACGTGCAATATGATTATGGTAACCTGAATCCCCGTGGATGTTGGTTGCGTGGTCAGCGGCATGTTGACACCTATTTTTGTGTGTCGAGTGCGTTTGCGCGCCAAACGGACGCGAGAAACAGACTCAGCGCGAAAAACCGAGCAAAACACATAATTTGAGTGTTTTAGGCGGATTCGGGCGCCCAGATCAGAGTTTCGGGCGCCCAGGAGCAGGTGCGCAAGGCCGCGGACCACGGGTCAACCGAGACACGTGCCGCGCAGCAGTTGGAGCGGGCAGGGACACGTGGCGGCACGGAATTGGGCGAACGTGTGGGCGCGGCGATTGCGGCGCACGCCGCCTGCACGCCTGTACCGCTAGCCACGTGGTGCGCTGTGGTTGGCTGGCGCCTACCAACCCCGCTAGGCGAAGCGTGGCGTGCTGTGGACGTGCGATCTGAGTTTCGAGCGCAGCTCGGATGGGCGCCACATGTTCGGGCGCGCCCCTACTGTTTTCGGGAGCCCGAAACCTGGGGTTCAAGCTGTGTTCTGGGCAGAATTCTTGTTGGCTATAAATAGGATTCTCCTCCTCCATTGTAGACCTTTTGATGAAGCTTTTTGGAGATCAAAGAAGAAGCCTAGCACCCTCCCACCACTCTTGAGCATTTTTGGAGGGATTTGAGGGCATTTTCTTCTTCTTCCCCACATTTGTGAGCTAGGTCATCCCTGCATCTGCTGCCAACACCGTCGACATTTCTTCCCGAGCTTCCCCTGGACAGATCCTTTGGAGTTTTGAGCCGAAATTTGAAGGGGATCTTCTCCATTGGTAGATCTTCAACTTTTCTATTGGTGACCTCCCTCCATTCCAGCTCCTACTGAGGTATTTCGCATCATCTCTGGAACCCTTGTGCATAGGGTAGTTTTCTGGACAACAATGTGTATTCATGAAATTTCTTTGTCTTTTGTTGATGGATTTTAAGATTTAAGGGCTTGGAACTCTTCTAGACTTCAAGAGGAACACGAGAACACCTTGCTTTGGGATTTTTGAAGGTAATTGGTATAAGTTTTTCCCTGTTTTTGGTGACCCATGTGACAAATTGGTATGTTGTTTTCTGTTTTTGAACTCGTTGTAATGTTCGGCCTTTGGGATGCAGATTTCGTGGAGACCCTGGATTTTTGTGGAGATGTAAGAGTTTGAGCACATTTCTATGATCATATTGAGCAACTTTCCTTTTGATTCCAGCTCGAAATTGTGTATGGTTGAGCTTCTACGCATCGTTGGACTCACTCGCTATTTTTGGGACAGATTCGGACAGCATCGAGTTCTTGCCTTAGCAGAATTTTCGGCACTTGTGGAGAGCTTTTCTTTGCTTCCAGGGTGTTCCTAAGTTGGAGGAGAACTTAGGAACCGAGTTCGGCATCTTTTCGTTGAGGTATGAGCTCAGATTGAGCACCCGATTGCTATTAGAGTCACTTGCTGGAATTCTGCGCCTAACCGAGTGTTTTTGCAATTGTGCTCAATCCAGCAGGAGTTTTTGGGGGCTTTTTGGTTCGTTGGAACCACGAGAGCCTGAGGAACGTGCACGCCAAGTTTCAACCCAATCGGACTCCAGATCGACGCGTTTCCAGGTGGGTTTCCATAGCACATCTAAACTGTGACATACGCACTTAGCCTACTTGAGTTTCAGCATGATGTTTGTTGATCCATGACTTATGTTTGTTGATCCATGACTTTTCTATTCTTGTCAATCATGCTAGAACTATTTGCCTTAATGATCTCTTAACTTATCTTGAGTAAGGACAAATGCATGCTTGTATAGACATCTAGATAGGTTACCTTCCTTGTTGCTACACTATCATATTGGAACCAGACTTAGGAGAAAACATGTTTTTCTTTTCTCCTCCTCATTTATGACTTATGTTGCTCGGAGTTATGAGCATGGGATTAGGGATAGTGTAGTCATGGTTATCGAGTCGGGGTGGGATGGCACCGGATTATCTGACTCGGGAGTTGTTCGGTAACCGCGAATTTTGGGCGGTTGGACCGATTAAAGATCATGTATCGAGTCGGGGTGGATTAGCACCAAATTGTTGACTCGTGGGTTGTTCGGTAACCGCAGATCTTGGACGGTTGGACCGATTAGAGATCATGTATCGAGTCGGGATGGATTTGCACCGGGTTGTTGACTCGTGGGATGTTTAGCGGCCGCGAATTTTGGGCGGCTTGGCCGGTTATTGATTATCCATCAGTTTGGGGCCGGGATTGCATTAGTGAGTAGAGTCTTCCACTTTGAGCATAATTATGACCTTTTTGCCTGCTATATACTCGACATGGATATTTTTCTCAAGCGGGTCCCGCCCCTCGAGTGCCACTCCGGAGTAGGCGGGACCGAGCTTTATGCAGGTCGGTGATATTGATACTTGAGTATGATTCAACAAGAGTAGGCGGGACCGAGCTTTATGCAGGTCGGTGATATTGATACTTGAGTATGATTCAACATCGGCGATACATGACTGTTAGTGTGACCGATTGTGATGGTTGCACAGGCGGGACCGAGCTTTATGCAGGTCGGCTGGATTGGGTTTTATCTCGGCAGTCTTCTTTCAGTGATGCATACATATACCAGTTATTGTATATCATAGCATTAGAGGCATAGTAGTGGTAGTTTTCATATCAGCAGTTTTACCTTCCTGCTTTACCGCTTTCTCTTATTCTTGCCTCTAATAGACTTGATGGGTAGGTCGGAGTTTGATGATATACCCACTGAGGACTACTGGCTTTTAGTAGTTATTGTATATCATAGCATTAGAGGCATAGTAGTGGTAGTTTTCATATCAGCAGTTTTACCTTCCTGCTTTACTGCTTTCTCTTATTCTTGCCTCTAGTAGACTTGGTGGGTAGGTCGGAGTTTGATGATATATCCACTGAGGACTACTGGCTTTTAGTAGTTCTCACACCCGTTGTCGCTCCCTGCCCCTCCCCCTCCCCTTCCCCCTTTTTTTCTTTCTTTTCCTTCTTTGTGCAGAGTCTTCTGTGGCAGCTGCTGGATCGTCACCAGCGGAGCGAGGTAAGGGGATCGCCGGTTAGTTAGATCTCCTACCACTTGAGAGAGATAGAGATGGACCCGATATTCTCCCTTTTTCTCAAACTTTTGTATATTTTATTTTGGGTCTAGCTTCCGCCAGCCGGTTGTATTTTGGACACGGGGAGATGATGATGTATTTATGTTTCTACTTATACAGTTCCAGTCTGAGATGGTTTTAATTTTCCGCTCTGTACTTTTGCTCTTTTATATACTTCTCTTATACTTGAGCAGGTGTTAGCGCTTCGTGTACGTGGAAAATTCCGTGTGCACGGTGAATCTGTTGATGAGCCCGGATTTTGGTTTACCCCCGGGGCGTGACAATGATAGCCTTCAAAAAAAAAATTTATTTGGGAATTAATGAAAGAAAGAATATTTAAAAAGGCAAAAGGGTAATTTGGTCAAAAAATTGACAGATACTTTTAATGTCATTCGTTGGATTAGATCCAATGGCTTATAAATATTTTGTAAAATAAAAAAATTTAAAATAAAAAGAATATTAAACTGTTGTGAGATACCAACAAGAAAACATATTAGATCCGATGGCACTCATAATGTCAAGATATGATCGGTATTGCATTACGAGAAAGGGACAATTTTGGAAAAGTAGAAAAGAGGAAACCCCCTCTTTTATTAGTAGCATAGATAACCATGAAACATAGTAAACTCAATACAACATGCTGTTATAACCACATAAAAAGGACAGTACATATTTGCCTTGACACCTTGACATTCAGAAATCTATGGATAAACTACTCAACATTACTCGGTTTGTCACTCAGCCCACATTCCTTGAGTTCCTTTAGGCTCCGTCTGGTTTAGGAATAAACCGGGGACAACGAAAGTTATCCCCGCTATTCTGCCAAATAGTGCAAAAAAATGGCAAGAATAGTTATTCCGGTCAAACTGGATTATTCTAAGTAATCCCAGGATAACCCGGGAACAATTATTCCACCTTTTTAGTAGAATAGGGCTATTCTCATGCTATAGTTAGTTTATTAAATGTAATTAAAGTAATATAAAAATATAGTTATATTATATATATTATTTTATTATATATTAAATATCTTGTAATAATAATAATAATTATTATTATTATTATTATTATTATTATTAGAATAATATAATAATTATTATATTATATGATATTATATTATCTTTATTACTTTTATAAATTTATATTATATGTTATCCTAAAATATACCATATAATATAAAACAAAATATTACATAAGGTAATAAATATATTAAATATATAATGTTTTAAAATTAATTGTCTTTACTTGTTTATATTTATTATTTTTGAAGTATTTTTATATATTATTATTGAAGTATATTATATAATAATATTGAAGTATTTTATATAATAATATGATTATAATAATATTATATATAATATTTAATTATTTTATATTTTATAAAATATATTATTTTTATATACATTATTGTATACATATAATTATATATGTATATATATATATATATATATATATATATATATATATATATATATATATATATATATATATATATATATATATATATATATATATATATGGGGCAATTTCCTACATACCCCTAAAAATTTTCCTGTTTTCAGATTTACCCCTCTTAGAAGGCTAATATTAAAACTACCCTTCTTACGTTCCAACTTCTTTCCAAAATACCCCTGAAGTTAAACTCTGTTAGTGTACCGTTTGGAACTGCCGTTATCTGTGTGTAATTACTATTTTACCCTTTCAAATATATCCTAACCCCTAAACCCTAAACCCTAAACCCTAAACCCTAAAACCCTAAAAAATCCTAAACCCTAAACCCTAAAACCCTAAACCCTAAACCCTAGAACCCTAAAAAACCCTAAATCCTAAACCCTAAACCCTAAAACCCTAAACCCTAAACCCTAAAACCCTAAAAAATCCTAAACCACCCTAAACCCTAAACCCGGGCAAAATAGGTATATCTGATAGTTTTCAACTCCGATTATTATTTAACTCTAGTTTAACCCTAGTTAACTTAACAAAGGGAAACGGTAGGGGTATTTTTAATAACGGTGGAACGTATGAAGGGTATATTGAAAAGAAAAAAATAAGAGGGGCAAATCAGATATTTCTTCATATTTCAGAGGTACACAGGCAATTATCCCTATATATATATATATATATTAAATATTCTATATACGAGAGATATAGATATGGTTAATCTTGATATTTTAAAAAAATTTAATTTACCTTTTGTACTATTCTTCATTATTCTTAAATAAAATTACCAAACAAGATTTTGGTTATCCTAAAGAATAAGAAAATATCAAACCAAACACACAATTTCTTTTATTCCTTTTGTATTCTAGAATAGTAGGTTATTCCAAGAATAAAAAATTTTATTCCTTCAAATATTGTTCTGTTACTGTTGGGAGCCGAAAGTCGCACTGACCGTTGACCTGCTTCGGTCTTTGATTGATTCCGGAGTTGACCCTCTGAAATGCGCAGCGTGCCAAACGATTAGGTCAAGAAGGGATCCGCTCGACCGGGTTCTTCTCACTTCAAATACCAACGGAGTTCGGCCTAGGGAAGTCGAACTATCTGAACGCTCTCGTTCAAAGGGCGACTCGGCCCGGCGAGCCGAACCGTGTCTTTAAGCTTGTAGATAGATCAGGAATAGAATTACTTAGAGCTACTAAGAGGAAGGGCTATAAAACTACGTTAGGAAAGCGGTAAAGAAAGCGGTAAATCTATCTAGGAAAGCTGTAGATGCGGGAATTGAAAAAACTATCTAGGAAAATAATAAATGCGGGAATTAAAGGTATTGAATAAGCAGGGTGGTCTCTGGTTTACGTGATTGCAGGACATTTTTTTTAGAGGAGAGTTCACCTATTTATACATGTACGAACCCTGCCATTTTAGGTAATGGTGAATTTCTCGGCCGATTTCTCGGCCACCTTCCATCTGAGAATTTCTTTCCCCAAACGAGATAGTGGCGTCTTTTCCAGCCACGTTCTTTCCAAACATCTCAGTGTGATCCCCGAAAATTAGCGATACAGAACGTTTCTTTCTAAAAATGCGTCGGTTACAAGATTCGTGCCCTGGCACTGTTCATATTCAAAATTGACCTTTCTAGGTTTCGGTCCATACCCTTACTCAGCTCATGGAGTCGAAGACCGATTTCCTACCCAACACATCATCCTACTCGACGACCCAACTTTATTCGGAGAGTCGATCAAAACTTATTTTCTGTCAAAACATCGGCTCATGATTTCATCGGTTGACTTGTCTGACTAATTTTGTGCCACGTGTCATTCCCTAATTTGATTCTATCAGCTCAGTCATCTTTAATTTTGTGCCATGTGTCATTCCCTAATTTGATTCTATCAGCCCAATCATCTTGACCGTGCTTTCTACCACGTGGCAATATTTTTGGTCTCAATAGTTACTAAACGCAGTCCTAGTGTCACGTCCAGAATCATGTGACACGTATTCTTTTAATACCCATTATACCCTTAAAACTATGGATCTGTGGCAGAACAAACTATATGCCTATAGTCCCTTCGTATTCACTCTTTCTCTTGTCACCCCACCCATTCCTGTTATAGCCCCTGCACTGCTTACACCTCTAGCCCCTGCTGGCACTTATCTAAGTTGTATTTTAAGATGCTATCTAAACTGGAATTCATATGAAAATGCTTAGTTTCACGCAAAGTTACTATGAAATGGGCTTATGTATCACAAGAAAAGCCAACGGGCAAATTGAATTTACAGTCCCCAAAGTTTTGTCAAGTTCACTTTAAACCTCCAACTTTTAAGTTTGAAATTGTATAACCTGAATTTTTGAAAGTGTTTCATGTTAGTCCCTATCCTCATCTACTGGTGTAGGAACAGTTGTTGCCTAAATGAAGTGCATCTATACACCCTTAAACCACGTATTCATCAGCCTTTGATATCCATCACGTATTTCAATCCCAACAACCAATAGACATGAATGGAGGGCCGATGGATCCACAGTGCACAAATGTGCACATGCACTATGTGCAGGTAATAAATTTTCTCTACCAAAATGGTAATAGGAAGGACTAAAGTAAAACCCTGATAAATGTTTGGAATGTTAAATTGAATGTCAAACATGAAATGTTTGAAGACCAAAATGAAACTTGAGTAAGCAATGAAACCTTATTTCACTCAGAACACATTAATTGCATCCGAAACAAATACAACCTGACAAATGGCAGAAGCAGAAAAAGGCATTCAATCTCAGAGAAGTGATTGTATATAAAATGATACAATTTTATCGTATCGATAGGGATAAACGATCACTTCAAGGGGATAGAACCTCTTAGAGAGAGATATTAAGAAATAGAAAGAGATATGGAGGAAAAGAATGAGAGG
The DNA here is from genome assembly GCA_029204045.2 of Tillandsia leiboldiana. Taxonomy (NCBI): domain Eukaryota; kingdom Viridiplantae; phylum Streptophyta; class Magnoliopsida; order Poales; family Bromeliaceae; genus Tillandsia; species Tillandsia leiboldiana. The sequence goes on along the minus strand of CM055065.1, from coordinate 20,388,364 downwards.
GAAGATAGAACAAGACTTAAACGATCACTTCGAGGGGATCGAATCTCCTAGAGAGAGATATTAAGAAATAGTCAGAGATAAGGAGAAAGAGAATGAGAGAGAAGATAGAACAAGACGACTAATTTCTCATTATCTTCCAAACCCTAAAATATACACATTTATATATTCTAACCCTAATTCTACTTTATTGGAAATATTCTAACCCTAATTATACTTTATTGGAAATAACTAAAATATTCTAAACTAATAATATATCTTTCAATAATTAGAAAAATACTAATCTAGGAACATATCATTCCACCTCCCTCGAAAGCCACTTTGTCCTAAAGGTGGAAAATCCACAACCTTGTCTATTCCCTTTAGATCGTTTTCTTTATTTTCATCAAATTCGCCCTCGATCAAAAATAGTTGCTTTGACTTGCATCGATGTTAGAGACTATATTTTCATCACAATTGTAGCAAAGGCCCTAATCTCTTCTTGCTTTTGCTTCAGACGGTGTAAGGCGTTTTATGGATGGAAGCGCCTCATTAGATGTTAATGTCGTGGAAGTAGACAAGAGGGAAAGTTTCATAATGCGATGTTGAGCTATCAACTTCTCCTGTAGGCGATCAAGACCGATGGCGGCTGACATAAAAGCTGATCGGAAGGCTCGGACATCATGCTTTAGGTCCTCCCTCAGCCCGCTAACGAAGCAGCTTATGAAGAATTCCTCGGTCAATCCTGAAGTGCGATTTGCAAGCATTTCAAATCAAGCATGATAGTCACGAACGCTCTGAGTAGGTTCTTGTTGTAATTTTGATAACTCTCCCATATAGTCCTCATACATGGTTGGACCAAAACGAGTGCAGAGGACTTCTACGAACTCCGCCCACGCTACGACTCCGCAGCTCTTCTCAAACATTGAAACCATTGCAATGCTTCCTTCTCCATGTGGTAAGATGCAAGAAGAACCTTTTGCGTGCATGATATTTGGTTAAATTTAAAGAATTGCTCCGCCCGATACACCCATCCAATCGGATCCTCTCCATCGAATCGAGAGAACTCCAAGCGTGTAACACGAGATTGCACCATCACAGGATTATCTATAGAAGAACCAACGCTCCCTTTACGGGAATTGGGAGTAAGGGATGATTTTTATCGAAACTCAAGACGGATGTATCTTTAAATGGCGCATGTGGTCGCAAATCCATCTTCGTGCTCACAGCGATAATCAGATTTTTAAGATTGTTAACAAAGTCGCTAATGAGCTTTACTTCAGTCTCCAATTTGTTGAGTCGAGTGTTGACATTGGAAGATCGAGTGTTGTCTTTTCTTACGAACTCCCCGTCCATCTTCTTCAAGAAAGCTTTTCGTGCTTGAGTCAACATCATACAAGACTCCGATACCAATTGATATGATTCTATCGTATCAATAGGGATAAACGATTACTTCAAGGAGATCGAACCTCCTAGAGAGACAAATTAAGAAATAGAAAGAGGTAAAGAGGAAGAGAACGAGAGGGAAGATAGAACAAAATCACTAATTTCTCATTACCTTCCAAATCCTAAAAGATACGCATTTATATATTCTGACCTTAATTCTACTTTAATGAAAATATTCTAACCCTAATTCTATTTTATTGAAAATAACTAAAATATTTTAAAATAATAATATATTTTTCCGTAATTAGAAAAATACTAATCTAGGAGCATATCATAAAATACCACGTTATTTCGCAAGCCCAAAACAACATCAATGCTTTTGCATAAAGGACCTCACAAGGATGTATTACAAAACCAATCGATAGAGTGGACCCAGTAAGTGCGAGACAAGACCTATTCCATGCTAAACACAAACAATGAGTCATAGATTGCTCAGCAAAACCCATAAACAATGCGTATTTAGGTTTTCAGGAAGATACCGCCACTTCTTGCTAGCGTCTCCGATTGTCCTGGGCACTTGTAATGGCAACTCAAAAGCTCGCGGGATGGCACTCCAAGCTTCGAATAAACGACGAGATTGGCGCTGGATTCATCTTATAGCACAAGAGCATTATAATATACAGAGACGGGAGGGAGAGCCGGAGGAGTTTTAATGATGCATCTGAAGAGACCGGCGATGAAATGGTATTTGTACCGGTGCGCTGGTGTAGCGCTGCATGCATAGAGGTGCAAGGTGTTCAAAGTGCGGGGCGCCCAGGCCTCACCGACCCGGCCGACCCTACCGCATGTTCTGGGCCTCAGAGTGAGATACGCTGGAGCGGGCCAGGCCGGCCCATGAGTCGGTCACAACCTGGGCGCTATGCTCGTTCTAATGGATACTTTTTTATCCGTACATCCAACAGACAAAAATTAGTAGTTCAATGTAAGTGTCTGTAGTTCAATGTAAAACTATGAAAAATAATTGTCGGTGAAAAAGAGTTTTCAGCAAAAAAAAAAAAAAAATATTATGCTCGTTGGCTTGTAGAAAAAAAAAAAAGTTTTTTAGGCATACTTATTTGATAGAGAAAAAATTTGAATGAAAAATATTTTATACTTTTTTTATTATATATTATATATTATTTATAGAAATAATTATCATATTATTATATATACTGTGTAATACCCGCGCTTCGCCGCAGATAAGTCAAAAATGAAAGGCGCAATCAGTAATAAGCTGTGAGGACCCGGATCCCCGTGATAGGATTACTGTTGGATCAGCAACTTCTGGAGACTTATGTTGAGTGTTGGAGGTGTTTGTGCGCGTATCGGACCTAAGAAATGGACTCAGTGCATAAAATAAATCACGAGAGTATTCGGATACCCCTCGTCGAATTTTAGAAGTGGTTTCGCGCAAAACGGACATCAGATTTGGATTCAGCGCAGAAAAACGATGGAAATCGACTACTTGGTTGTATTTTTCTGAGTCCGGACTCCCGAGAACGGATACCCGGAAGATTTCAGTGTTTTCGGGTGCACGGTGGACCGGTGGAACTGAGGGTGTGCCACGTGGCGGCTTCCTATTGGCGTCGTACGCCACGTGGCGAAGCAGGAGGCGCGGCGCAGTGGGCTCGGCCCACGGGAGCAGGCGCGGGCAGGCGCGCGGGCCGGGCAGGCGCGCGGGCCGGGCAGGCGCGCGGGCAGCGTGGCGCGTTGGAGACCGGCGTGCCACGTGGCGGTTTTCCATTGGCGCGCTGGACAGGTGGCGGCAGGGGTTTGGCTGGCGCACTAGGCGCGGTCCACGAAGCAAGTGCGACAGGCCTTGGGAAGCGTGCGTGGCAGGGGGCGCAGGCGGCGCTGGCAGCGCGCACGTAGGCGTGGCAGGCGGGCATTGACCGGGCGGAGCTGGGTGCGCGCCACGCGTCAGCGTGGGCGCGGGCCACGCGGCGCGGCGCGGAGGGCCCGATTTGCTGTTTGCTGTGTTGGGGCGACGTGGCGGGAGGAGGAAGATTCGAGCGCTCCTCGCAAGCGAATCTTCAGAAGATTTGGGCGCCCGAATGTGGTCCGAGCGCCCGAATCTTGGGACAAAACGGGCATTATGGATTTTGTCGGGCTGGGCCTATAAATAGGCCCAGTATAGCTCCGTTCCTGGGTTTTCTGGCCGTTTTCTCACAGGGGTTTCTACAGGAGATTTCTTCTCCAACCAGTGCTGCATCTTGTGGAGGACTTCTGGATTTTTTTGGAGGTCGTGGCATCGGCGTTTTCTGCGACACGGCGCACTTCGACGCTTCTTCGTTTTCGGCTTCTACCGTCGTGTTTTGGTCCGCGAGGCCCCCCGGACTACCCCGATGGAATTTTGAGCCTATTTTCATGGTAGCGCGTTCACGAGAGGTATGCCTTCGATTTCCGTGTTGATCACATTGCTCTGTTTTGAGTTTTTGGTGGTGTTCCCAAGGTGTCTTGTGACCCTCTTGTACTGCTGCGAGGTATGGGACAGCGATGGAGTTTTGTTAGGATTTCTCGGCCTACGGGCATCAGATCGCGGCGTGTGAGGACTCGATTGGCATCTACGCTTCGAGAGGAATCCGACCGTATTTTTATCGGAATTTTTGGAGGGCTCTTCAAAGGTGATATTTAAGGTTCTTTCGTGGCTATTTTTTCGCAGATTTGCTGTTGTGGATTGTTTGGCTTACGGCGTTGTTATATTTGTATCTTACCCTACAGGTGTCGGAACGAGTTGTATAAATACTCGATTTAGGGCTACTCGTCGCGAGGATCACAACCGTGATTTTTCTGGATTTTTCGGAGGACTGCACGCAGGTGAAAAGGCCCCTTCTCTGTGTTGTTTTGTAAAAATAGCAAGTGTTGTTTTGTGTGTGTGAGGTATTGATTAGTGTGTTGTGGTTGTGTTGTTGGTTGGAGCTGAGGCTTGCGCGACCGTGTACCGAGGTTGCGGTTTCAGCGGATTTTGGATAGCGTGTGACTACGCACTTCACCGACTTCGGCTTTGCCTGCGGAAAGCGATTCAAGTGGGTTGCTTCATCCCCAGAACCGGTGGACGGTTCTCTAATTCTATATGTTAGAATGCATGCATGTCTAGGGTACATTGTATATGATTGAGAGGTAGGTAAGCTTAGTAATGATAATTGTATAAAAGAATTGCAAGAATAATATTCATGTTATATATTGAGGACTTGCATGATTCGGATATCCATGTTGGTGATTAGTGAAAGCTTACCTAAGAGAATGTTACCCTATGTGATTATTTAGCATGCCATGTTAGCACATAGCCTTTTATAAGATTGGATTATGCGATGGGGCAGGATTATGTATCTATGTGCGGGTATTACTCTGAGGAGTTATTATGGATCATAGATTATGGACAGGTGTAGTTCATTAGTGATTTTGGCATGTGGTTATACCTTGTGGAGCGATCATGTGATTTACTCCCTTTTATCTTGCTTGAGGACAAATGCATACTTGTATGGACATATAGATAGGCCATCTTTTACTGCTACACTATCATGTTGGAACTTGACTTAGGAGAAACTTTGTTTGCTTCTTTTCTCCTTATTCATTCGTCAGGTGATTCGTGTTGCTCAGGTTCGAGCAGGGGTTTGGGATAGTGTAGTCGAGACTTCGAGTCTGGGACAGGTTGGATTTGATTGGGGATAGCAGGGTGTTACGGCGACCGCGGATATTGGGCGGTTGGCCGAGTGTCGGTTGTACTTGATTGTGGATGGCGGGATAGTACGGCAACCGCGGATATTGGGCGGCTGACCAGAGGTCGGTTATGGGTTTATGGATTGTTGGGTATTACGGCAATCGCGGATACTGGGCGGTTGACCGGATATTTACTTATGCATCAGATTGGGTATCAGATTTCTCTAGTGGATGGAGTTTCCCACTTATTGAGTACTATTGCATCTGATTGAGGACCGGGGTTTTCTTTAGTGGATGGGTTTTCACACTTTCATCAGAGTCGTGATCCAGTCCTGCTGTATTATTGATACTTATGATACTTGTTACTGAGATACTTTACTCGTGTGGGTCGCTCCCCTCGAGTGCCACTCCGGAGTGTGCGACAGGCAGGCTTTGAGTCCTTGAGACTCCTTCTTTCCATCGGTGCTATGCGTTGGCTAGCATACCCGATACGGCAGGCACAGCAGGTAGTACCAGTTCTTACTGGTCCATTGATTAGGTTTTATTACAGGCAGATACTTTTATTGTTGCACTCATGCCTGGGGGCTGAGTGGAGTCCAGTGGCTGTGTTGAGACCAGTGCTAGTGTTGTTGGGAACCGTCGGGTTGACGGTGGTCCCGTGGTTGTTGTGAGTACTCCGACCGTTGTGCGAGATGTTGAGGATCTTGATGCTTTCCGTTCTGAGAAAGAGCGTGGATTTTGACTATAGCCTGCAGGTGCCACTATTCGATAGCGAGTTAGTCCGATTGGACACCCTACGTTGATATACTAGGGAGGCACAGGCTTGACTGGACCAGATGTGGCAGTCAGCTCGACTGGGTCAATTGTGCACCTCGTGTGCGAGTGGTTGCATATCTTTTATCGGTCTTCCCCATTTGAGCATTTAGATAGAGGCATGGTAGCTGTAGAGTATCTCCAGCTTTCTTGTTCAGTTTTTACTCCATGATTATCTTATGCCTCTAGTAGACTCAGTGGGCAGATCGTCGGGCCTGGTGGTGGTACCCACTGAGAACTCCCTTTTGGTGTAGTTCTCACACCCGTTGGGGGTTTTCCCCCTCCATTTTCTTTCCTCTCATTTGTTTTGCAGAGTCTTAATAGATGTTGCTGATTCTGCGGTTGCTGTTCGAGGCGAGGGAGTCGCGAGCTAGATCCCTACCTATCTTTGGAGAGTAGCTGTACCCCCCACATTGGAGACTTGTAGTACAGTCAGTAGATTATTTTATTTCCACTTTTGAGAGATCATTGTATTATGAGGATCTGACTTGTACTGAGAGCCTGTACACTGATATATTATTTCGGTTTACCTCCCTGTTGAGTTTTGGGTTATTGTATCTGAGATATTGTATGATTACCTTTTATGGGAGATGGATATTGTATCATTATTTCCAGTTGTACAGTTGGTTGGTTTTAGTTTTATAGCAGTTTTATTTTTATAGCTTTGATATCTGTTAGCTGTAGTACCTTTTCTTATAGGTTGGACGCTTCGCCTATGCGGGTTTTGTATAGGCGGCGGATCTGTTGGCGAGCCCGGGTCGCAATTTCGACCCCGGGGCGTGACAAATTAGAGTGGTATCAGAGCCTAGGTTGTAGGTCACGGTGGACTTAGAAACCCTAGGCTTGTGGTTTGACCCTTGGATGACTACGTGAGTGTAAGACCCGGTCTTTCCTAAACCCTTCTTGTCACCCTCTTCTTGTAATGTCCGACCGAGGGCCTCATTTTCGGTGTTTTTCCGGACAGACCGTCGGGGCCCGCAAATAATTTTAGGCAGTAGAGCTCGCGGAGCGGAGCGCGCGGGCGCGATCGGTTTCATTTTCCGACTTCCGGTATGATCAGAATTAATTCTCGAAGTTGGGGCCCCCTTGGGCGTCCCGGGATCCGTGCTGGCGACCCGCACGTCTTTTAAGGTAAACCCTAACTTTTTAATATTTATAGCCGGATGGGAATGGGAATTAGGGTTTATTCCTTTGGCCGTCTCTTTTCTTTTACTTCTTCCCTCGTAGCCGCCGGCAAGGAGTAACCGAAGACTCGGGCGAGGGTGGACCGGTGGGGCAAGCGGACGATCCCTCTCCTTCCTCCTCTTTCACGCATCAAGGTGAGTCGGGGGTGCGTCGTGTTCGGGTTTTGATTTCCTTTTGTTTTGTGGTCACGAAGAGGGGGGGGGGGCGGTGCCGTCGCGCACCGCCGCGCGCGGGGCCGGCCGCGGGTGGGGCACCCGCGCGGGCTGGTGCCGCGCGGGGTCGCCCCGCATCGCGGGCAGCGCGCCCGCGCGGCGCTCGGCCGCGCGGGCCGCCTGCAGGAGGGGCGCCCGCGCGGGCTGGTGCCGCGCGGGGTCGCCTCGCACCGCGGGCAGCGCGCCCGCGCGGTGCTCGGCCGCGCGGGGCCGCCCGCAGGAGGGGCGCCCGCGCGGGCTGGTGCCGCGCGGGGTCGCCCCGCACCGCGGGCAGCGCGCCCGCGCGGCGCTCGGCCGCGCGGGGCCGCCCGCAGGAGGGGCGCCCGCGCGGGCTGGTGCCGCGCGGGGTCGCCCCGCACCGCGGGCAGCGCGCCCGCAGGAGGGGCGCCCGCGCGGGCTGGTGCCGCGCGGGGTCGCCCCGCACCGCGGGCAGCGCGCCCGTAGGAGGGGCGCCCGCGCGGGCTGGTGCCGCGCGGGGCTGTGCCCAGGCGGAGTGTGCGCCGCACGGGCCGGTGCCGTGCGGGGAACTCCGCCGCACGCTGTTGGGAGTCGATGTGAGTTTCGGACCTCTAAGTCTTGACTTGCCCATGTTCCTTCAGGAGTGCGGGACGCTGTTGGCGACTGGTGCACGGACGCGGACTGGACGAACGCAGGACGACGCACACAAGGTGGGTACATTCCCGGGGATTGTGGGAATAGGAATTTACTGTTAGAAATAGCATGTTGGGGCAAGGTTGAATTGTTAGTCTCCTTCTGTTTATGCACTAACCCTGTTATATTATTGTACTTAATATCAATCTGAGGCTCAAGTTTTGCTACACGCACACCAGCAGTTTGGCCACCGCAAGGGTGTGCTTTTCCGGAAAAGTGGTACGTTGACCCGTGTACCCCACGCGACGGTGGCGTTAGGAATGGGGGCCCCCATGGGTAGGGGGTGTGAGCGGTGATGTCGAGGCAGGTGCTCGGCGGCTGAGGCAGGTGCTCGGCGGCTGAGGCAGGTGCTCGGCGGTGGACATCGGGAAAGGTGCCCGATGTTGTTTTGATACAGGGTGTGGTTAACGCGGATGATACATGAGAGGGATGGTTGCTCCGGTTTTGTGGTTTGCCCTATTTTTGTTTCTCTTATGCTTATCATGCTATTTCTAGTCACTGACTTCCCACTCCGTGACAGGTTCGTCCAGGGGCGAGTGCTAGGGCACCGGTGAGGCCGCGAGAGTGCTGTTCTGATTTTTAGTGACTTCAGATACGGTGACTCTTCTTTCCCTTTTCTTTTATTACTCATGTCAGCTAGTTTGTGGATTGCGACACCCCCGTGGGGTCGAAGTGGATGTTGCCTCTTCCCTTTTTGAATAAACGAATGATTGTTACATTCTTTCTTACTTGGCCGTTTCAAACAATGAAAAGCAAAGAAAACCGTTTGCGAAAACTACTTTTAAAATGTGGGTGTCGTGTGGGCACCGAATTTTCTAAACCTTGTGGGATTTATGTGTTTGCGAACTGTTTTCACAAAGTTCGGCATCGGGTGGGTGCCGTTTTCAAACCCTGTGGATTTATGTGGCTTTCAAACGGTCTTTCCTAAAACGATGGCATCGTGTGGATGCCACTTTCAAAACCTTGTGATTATTTATCCTTTCAAAACATCGGCCTCTATGTTCTAAGTGAATATTAGAATATCATGTGAGTTGTTTGGTTGTATGTGAACGAGACCCCAACTGATGTGGTTAGAGATTGTATGTGCTACACCTTGTGAGACATTTTGTAATTGAGACGCCGTGCATATACAAAGGAGACTCTGCCCGTTTGCAGAGTGAATTTGTGTATGCGGCGGGTCTGGACACGCACCGGGGAGCATTGGTTTACAAAAAAAAATATATGGCTGAATTAGGAGCATCGGTGGCTCCTCTTCCGCGCGATTCGAACCCCCGGGGCGTGACAGATTAAGATGGTATCAGAGCGAGAAACTTTAACCACAACAGTCGGGGCCTAACATCCACGGGGCGCAATACTCTGGCTACTGATTAATAAAGTAAACTGGGGGATAGATAAGTAAAACGCGAGTGCTCGTTGAGGGAAAGGGGGGATTAGTGTTTTTCTTCCTTTTAGGGCCAGCGTTTGCGGTGTTCCGTTTTGTTTAAACTAGGAGTAACTGGTTCGTGCAAATGTTCAGATCATGGCCAGGACTAGATCCACCGCCGAGGACACGGGGGCGGACGTAGCAGTAACGACGACCGCGGAGAACCAGCTCCTAAGGCAGCAGCTACGGGAGATGGCGGGGCAGTTGGCAGCCCTGACCGACCACGTGCGCCAACTGACACAGCAACAGCAGGCCGCTGCGACGGCAGAGGTTGCCCCGGGCCCTCTCCCGGGGCCAGCTGCACCGGCAATGGGACCGCCGACGATGGAAGCCGAGGGGGGGCTGCCCCTACCCGGGTCTCGGCACCTGAGGTGCCCTTAACCCAACCGACGGCGCCAGAGGTGGCCTCTTCGGCGGCAACGGCAAGACCGGCGCCGACACCGATCGTCGGAGTTGCTCCGAGTGAGACGGTAGTGCTACCCACTCCCGCCGCGACCGCCAACGTCGCGAAGGAGGGAGCGATTCTACCAAACGAGCGAGACCGCGTTCGCGCCAACCTGGCCGACTTCAAGAAATACGACCCGCCAGTGTTCGAGGGGGACACGACAGACCCCTGGGTCGTGGAGAAGTGGGTGGATACAATGGAGAAACTATTTGAGGACCTATTGATGGAAGACCACGAGCGGGTCCCCCTGGCCGCCCACCTTCTCGAGGGGAATGCCCGCATTTGGTGGAAGACTGTACGTCCCAGCTCTGCGACGGGCGCTACCCTTCCGTCATGGACTACCTTTAAACAGCAGCTGTTCGGGGCGTTCTTTACCAACAGCGTGAAGAAACAACTGGAGGACGACCTCAACCACATCAGGCAGGGAACCAAAACAGTAATGGAGTACCAGAGGGAGTTCGTGAGACTGGCGAACTGTGTCCCGTTCGTCATTCGGGATGAATCCCATAAGGCGCAACTGTTTGTGGATGGATTGAGGACCGACATTTTCCAAGTGGTGGACGTGGCAGATCTGCATACCTTTCAGAAGGTGGTCGACCGAGCCACCATTGTTGAGCGAGGCTTTGCCGTCACGCGCGCCCGAAGGGAAGTCCCCCACCAGCAAGATGACAGGAAGCGGACTCAGACGACTTCAGGGGGAGGGGGCTCCTCTAGCGGGAATCGGCCCCCTAAGCGGTGGAGGCCCCAGTAGAGGACCAGGGGAGCGTCAGGAGAGGGACAACGCTCAGAAGATCGGCCTTGCGTGATCTGCGGCGGGGCGCACCGAGTGATGGAACGCTCCAAGAGACAGGACCATTGCTTCCGATGTGGCAAGCAGGGGCACTTCCGTTTCAATTGCTTCCTGAACCAAGGCACCGCATCTTCAGCAGCCTCCGTGCCGTCGCCCCAGCACGCAGGGCGAGGGAAAGCTCCGATGACGTCGGCCCCCAGGCCGCCAACACCCCGACCTGCAGGGGACAAGCCACCACCTTCGGGAGGCCGCGTCTACTCGATGAGTCAGCAGGAGACACGCCCGTCTGAGCACGTCGTCGCAGGTATCACTCTTGCTTCTGTTTATCGCGCTAGAACCCTTTTTGACACCGCGACGACCCTCTCGTTTATGTCTCGCGACTTCGCACTGACCCATGATTTTGAGTTGAGACCCTTACCCAGTGTGATGACTGTTCACACCGCGGGGGGATCCTTGGAGGCTCGCAACCTTGTACCTTCCTGCCCTATAAGGATGGGAAGGCTCCCGTGCCCCTGGGATCTGGTAGTCATTCCATTGAAAGAGTATGATGTAGTGCTCGGAATGGATTGGCTCACGTGGTACCTTGCAGTCATCGACTGCGAGAAGCACGAGGTGCGGCTGATGTACCCCGATTTTCCAGAGAACGTGTACTTGGCATGCAAGAGCGTTTCCTTTTCTTCCATCATTCCTGCATCGCGAGCCAGGAAGCTGGTTGAGGGTGGGTGTATGGCCTACTTGGTGTCGGTGGCCCTGGCCACCGGACCCTCTACGGCACTCTCCGACATCCCTGTGGTGAGGGACTTCCCAGATGTCTTTCCGGCCGAACTACCTGGTTTACCCCCCGAGCGAGAAGTTGTTTTTCCAATTGAGCTTCCACCCGGCACACGACCAATCACGAAGGCCCCCTACAGGATGGCCTTCGCGGAGCTGAAGGAACTTAAGGCGCAGCTGGAGGACCTTCTGGACAGGGGGTTTATCAGACCGAGTGTGTCCCCTTGGGGCGCACCTGTACTCTTTGTACGAAAGAAAGACGGGAGCTTGCGGTTGTGCATCGACTACCGGGAAATCAACAAGGTCACAGTGAAAAACAAGTATCCCCTACCTAGGATTGATGACCTCTTCGACCAGCTGCGGGGTGCAACAGTCTTCTCAAAGATTGACCTGCAGTCGGGCTACCACCAGCTCAGAGTCCAAGACGAGGATATTCCGAAGACGGCGTTCCGGACTCGGTATGGCCACTACGAGTTCACAGTAATGCCATTCGGGCTTACCAATGCCCCAGCAGTGTTCATGGACATGATGAACCGAATTTTCAGACCCTTCCTGGATCAGTTCGTAGTGGTCTTCATCGACGACATCCTGATCTACTCCACCATCGATGAGAAGCACGAGGAGCACCTACGAATTGTTCTGCAGACTCTTAGGGAGCAGGAGTTGTTCGCAAAACTTAAGAAATGCGAGTTTTGGCTTCGCGAGGTGGGATTTCTGGGGCATATCATTTCAGCAGCGGGAATCGCAGTGGATCCCAAGAAGGTGGAGTCGGTGGCCGACTGGCCCCAGCCGACCACGGTGACAGAGGTGCGCAGCTTCCTGGGCCTTGCAGGGTACTACAGGCGTTTCGTGGAAGGCTTCTCGAAGATTGCGACCCCTCTGAACCGCCTAACCCGGAAAGGAGTAAAGTTCATTTGGACGGCCCAATGCCAAGAAAGCTTTGAAGAACTTAAGAAGCGGTTAACAAGAGCGCCTGTGCTTGCCTTACCAACACCCGGGGAGGACTACGAAGTTTACTGCGATGCATCGCGAATAGGACTGGGAGGAGTACTAATGCAGCAAGGAAGAGTCATAGCCTATGCTTCAAGGCAACTCAAGGATTACGAGCAGAATTACCCGATCCATGACTTGGAGCTTGCCGCAGTGGTCTTTGTCCTGAAACTGTGGAGGCACTATCTCTACGGTGTGCATTGCAACGTGTTCTCGGACCACCAAAGCCTTAAGTACCTTTTCACCCAGAAGGAGCTTAACCTACGGCAGAGGAGGTGGTTGGAGCTACTGAAGGATTACGACTTAACCATCCAGTATCACCCGGGGAAAGCAAATGTGGTAGCTGATGCCCTAAGCAGGAAGGGACAAGCAGAAGGAACTTCGGCGGGCACGATCACGCAGCAGAATGACTTGATCGCGGAGTTCTCGCGACTGAGATTGGAGGTGGTACCAGCAGGGACGGTCGAGCGACTTTTGTCTTTAACAGTCGCGCCGACCCTATTGGAGAGGATTCGAGAAGGCCAAGGTGCGGACCCACAGCTACAGCTGGAACGAGATAAGATTTCACCGGAGCAGAAGGGAGACTTTGCAGTGGGGGCAGACGGCACCCTTCGGTTCCGAGGGCGGATTTGCGTGCCTGATCTGCCGGACCTAAAGAAGGAAATCCTGACTGAAGCACATTGCGCCCCCTACGCGGCGCACCCTGGAGGCACCAAGATGTACCGGGATCTCCGACAGACCTTCTGGTGGCCAAGATTGAAGGGAGACGTGACGCTGTTTGTGGCACACTGCTTGATTTGCCAACAGGTGAAAGCCGAGCATCAACGGCCGACGGGGAAATTGCAACCTCTACCCGTGCCCGAATGGAAATGGGAGCAAATCACGATGGACTTTGTCACCGGATTCCCACGTTCGCAGCAGGGACACGACGCCATCTGGGTTGTCGCGGATCGGTTAACGAAGTCAGCTCATTTCCTACCCATCCACACGACCTGGACACGCGACCGGCTGGCTCAAGTCTACCTTAGCGAGATTGTGAGGCTACATGGGGTGCCGACAACGATTACTTCGGACAGAGACACAAGGTTCGTTTTGAACTTTTGGCAGAGTCTACAACGAGCCTTGGGGACCAAGTTACACTTCAGCTCAGCCTTTCACCCCCAGACGGATGGGCAATCCGAGTGGGTGATTCAGATACTCGAGAACATGCTCCGAGCGTGCGTACTGGATTTGGGAGACGGATGGTCGCGCTACCTATCCCTTGCAGAGTTCGCTTATAACAACAGCTACCAAGCGAGCATCCAGATGGTGCAGTACGAAGCATTGTACGGCAGACGCTGTAGATCCCCGATCTGTTGGGACGATCTGGGGGAGAGAAAGTTTTTGGGGCCGGACCTGGTGGTTGAGACTGAGGAAAAGGTGCGCCTCATCAGGCGACGATTGGCGACCGCCCAGAGCCGGCAGAAGAGCTATGCAGACCAGAGACGTCGCGACTTGGAATTCCAGGTGGGAGAGCACGTGTTGTTGCGGGTGTCGCCGTCAAAAGGGGTGAAGCGGTTTGGGTTGAGAGGCAAGTTGAGCCCGCGGTACGTGGGGCCGTTTGAGATTCTGGAGCGCATCGGCCCGGTAGCCTACCGCCTCGCCCTACCACCGAACCTTGACCGAGTTCATGATGTGTTCCACGTATCCATGCTTCGGAAGTACCTCCCCGATCCTTCGCGAGTGCTTGACGTCTCTGCAATCGAGCTCAAAGAGGATTTAAGTTTCGCGGAAGTACCGGTACGGATCCTAGCCCGGGAGGACAAAAAGCTGCGAAGTCGGACAATTCCCTACGTGAAGGTGCTTTGGAGCAATCAGGAAGAGCGTGAGGCAACTTGGGAACCCGAATCAAAGATGAGGGAGTGCTACCCGGACCTTTTCGCCGCGGGGGAAGTTTAAGTTTCGGGGACGAAACTTGTTTTTAGCGGTGAGTGGTGTAAGACCCGGTCTTTCCTAAACCCTTCTTGTCACCCTCTTCTTGTAATGTCCGACCGAGGGCCTCATTTTTGGTGTTTTTCCGGACAGACCGTCTGTGGTGACCCGGATCTTTGCAGGGCTTCTACAGTGTGACCAGCAGCTTCTGGAAGCCTACGTGGCATGTCGGCGGTGTTCGCGCGCCAGTTTGGACACAAGAGATGGACTCGGGGCTTAAAATGGATCTCGTAGGTAATCGGGGGACCCCATCGGATGTTTAGAATAGTTTACGCGAGGAGTGGATATCAAATTTAGGCTCGGCGCGGAATTCGGATTAAAAATACCTTTCCGGGAGCCTCCGGCAAATTATAGGATTGGAATTTGGCAAAATGGACGCCGGATTTGGAATCAGCGCGCGAAAACGGTCAAGATGGGCTAATTACTTACTGTTTTTGAGCTTGCGGGTACTGTTCATGCCGGAACAGTATTTCCGGCGATCGCCGGCGGCGGCGGGCGGCGTCGGCGGGCGGCGGCGCAGCCTCGGGCAGGCGTTTGGCGGCCGCGGGCAGGCGGCTGAGGGCGCGGGCAGGCGGCTGAGCGCGCGGGCAGGCGCGCGGTCCACCGCGGAGGTCGTGCACCGGGGGCGGGCCACGTGGCGCTCCCCGGTTGGCCGGTTCAGCGGGAGCGGTCCACTGAAATTGGGCCCGGGTGCACGGTAGACCGGGTGGACACGTGGCGTGAGGTGATTGGTTCGGTGTTGTGCTCCCGGTCCACGCAACCGGTGGAGTGGGTGACCGGGGCAGGTGGCCGTACGGCCCGGGTCAGCCGCGACGTGCACGGTCCACGGCGCGACGTGCGTGGTGCACGGGTTGCCGGGCCACGTGTCGCGTCGCCATTTGCGGGCGCAGGTGCACCGGGTGCAGTGGGGCCCGGGGGAGTAGTGGACTGAGCTGTGTGGTGGACCGGGCCGCACTGTGCGCGCCCGAAACTTGGCGGGCCGGGCCGCACTGTGCGCGCCCGAATTTGGGCGGACCGGACCGGGCGCCCGAAAGTTGGGACACAATGGGAATTTTTCCAATTGTTTCCTCAGCCTATAAATAGGCAGCCCGAGCCCTCTTCTTTGGCTCTTTTCTCTCAGCCCACGCACCATCTGCCCGAGCACCTTGAAGAAGACTTGTTCAACTCTTAATTCTTGATCTTCCTGCCAAGTTCTACGATTTTAGGAGCACGCATCCCGAGGTTCCCCATTTTACGGTGCGGCGCGATGTTGCTTTCTAGTGTTCTTCTTCGGCGCAGCGACAGTGTTCTGGCTCCCCTGGGCTACCCCGAGCTCCTTTTTCTGTGATTCTTGCGCCGACAGACTCCTAAGAGGTAGGGCTTCATCTTTCGTATTGATCGCGCTTTCCTGTTTCGAGTTTTTGGCATGGATCCCGAGGCAACACTGTGACCCTTTTTCTGTTTGGCTTTGTGGGACAGCATCGAGGTGTTTTGGCCATATCTTTGCGCACAAGCGTCAGCCGGAAACGAGCTTATACAACTTTTTCATCTACAGATCACAAGGAACGCGCTCGTATTTTTCTTGGATTTTTCTGAGATTTCATCAGAGGTGAAAATTACTGTTTTCTCAGTGAACAGTGTACAGTTTTAATACAGATTTTTGTATGAGTGTACCCCCTTGCCGAATTTTTATCTTAACTTACCGAACTCCGATTTGGGCGTGCAAGGTACCGTTTCGAAGCTATCGATGCAAGGATTGCTGTGATATTTTCATTGGAATTTTCTGGGCACTATCTGCAGGTGATAATTTAACAGTTCAGAATTCGAGGTTGTATGCGGTTTTAAGTGCTATATTTGGGAGCCTAGTGTAATTAGTGGACTTTGTATTGTGCCAGAAGTGTTACGGGTGTGCTGAACTTATTGGAGCAAGGGATTAGAGTTATTTGGTGTTTTCAGCTGTTGGGCTTTGGACAGTCAGCTTTTCAGGTGGGTGCCTTATTCCCGGAACCGGTGGACGGTTCTCTAAATTTTCATATGTTAGCATTGCATGCAGGTGAATGGTACAATAGCTGGGATTGATCGGTAAGTTTAACAATGAGGATTTTATGGAAATTGCAAGTGAATTATTCACAGTATGACAATGGTATTAATCAAATAGTCATGTTGATGATTAGTGAAAGCTTATCTAAGGCAAGGATACCCTATATGATTAATTATCATGCCATATTAGCACATAACCTTTTATGAGGATGGTTTATGCATTGGGATAGGATTATGTAGTTATGTGCAGGTTCTACTCTGAGGAGCCATTATGGATTGAGAATTATGGACAGGTATGGTCATTGATAATTTTGGCATGAGGTTTATTTTCTTTATTCTTCTTGAGGACAAATGCATGCTTGTATGGACATATGTGTATGGACATATAGTTAGGCCATCTTTTACTGCTGAACTACATATTGGAATTTGACTTAGGAGAAACCATGATTGCTTTCTTTCTCCTTTTTATTTAGACTTTTGAGTCATGTTGCTCGGGTTCGAGCAGAGGTTTGGGATAGTGTAGCTGGGATCTTAGGGTCAGAGACAGGGTGTGCTTGATGTTGGATTGTGGGTTATTGCGGCAACCGCGGACAGTAGGCGGTTGACCGGATCTTGATTAATTTACCCAATTGTGGATTGTGGGTTGTGGGTTATTGCGGTGACCGCGGACTTTGGGCGGTTGACCGGATGTTGACTATTGCATCAGATTGGGTATCAGATTTGTTCTAGTGGATGGTGTTTCCCACTTTTTGAGTACTATTGCATCAGATCGGGGTTTTGTTAGTGGACGGAGTTTCCCACTTTGATAATAGTCTTGATCCAGTCCTGCTATTATGAGACAGTGGTTACAGAGATACTCGATACAGTGATGCTTGATACAGTGATACTTTACTCGTGTGGGTCGCTCCCCTCGAGTGCCACTCCGGAGTAGGCTTTTCACGGTGTGAGCGCCGGGCACCAGGCAGGGTTCTTGAGTTCGACAGCAGAGCAGGCAGTACCAGTGATTACTGGTCTATCGATTGGGTTTATTCAGACAGATACTTTTTGTTACACTCGTGCCTGGGGGACCGAGTGGAGTCTAGTAGCTTTGTTTAGACCAGTGCTTGTATTGTTGGGAACCGTTCGGGGTTTGACGGTGGTCCCGTGGTCGTTGTGAGTTCTTTGACCATTGTGTGAGAGGTTGAGCATCTTGAGTCTATCCGTTCTGAGAGAGAGAGCATGGATTATGACTATAGCCTGCATGAGCCACTACTCAATAGCGAGTTAGTCCGTTTGGACGCCCTACGTAATTCCTGCCCGTCAGCGGGAGGTGGTTGTAGGTAGGCGCAGGTTTGACTGGACCCGATGTGGCAGTCAGCTCGATTGGGTCAATTGAGCACCTCGTGTGCGAGTGTTGCATATCTTCATCAGAGTTTCCCCATTTGAGCATTTGGATAGAGGCATGGTAGCTGTAGAGTGTTTCCAGCTTCTTCTTTCAGTTTTACTGCATCGGTTATCTTTTGCCTCTAGTAGTCTTGGTGGGCAGATCGTCGGGCCTTGTGGCGATACCCACTGAGAACTCCCTTATTGCGTAGTTCTCACGCCCGTTGGGGGTTTTCCCCCTTTTGTCCTTTCTCCTCTTTGTTTTGCAGAGTCTTGGCGGGTGTTGCCGTTCTGTGGTTGCTGTGCGTGGTGAGGGAGTAGCAAGCTAGATCCAGACCCATCTTTGGAGAGTAGCGGTACCCCCTTTGGAGGAGATCTTCAGTATAGTCGGTAGATTGGTATTTATTTCCTCTTTTGAGAGACTGTTGTAGTGAGGATATGATGTATTGAGAGCTTGTACACTGATGTTTTATTTGAGATATCTCCCTGTTGAGCTGTGAGTTTTGTACTCGAGGTTAATGTATGATTATCATTTTTGGGAGATGGACCTTGTTGTTTTATCTTCAGTTGTACAGTGGTTGATTTTATTCTACAGCAGTTTTATCTTTTAGCTTTGATATCTGTTAGCTGTAGTTCTTTTTGCAGGTACGACGCTTCGCCTATGCGGGTTTGGCATAGGTGGCGGATCTGTTGGCGAGCCCGGGTCGCAGTTTCGACCCCGGGGGGTGACACCGTCGGGGCCCGCAAATAATTTTAGGCGGTAGAGCTCGCGGAGCGGAGCGCGCGGGCGCGATCGGTTTCATTTTCCGACTTCCGGTCTGATCAGAATAAATTCTCGAAGTTGGGGCCCCCTTGGGCGTCCCGGGATCCGTGCTGGCGACCCGCACGTCTTTTAAGGTAAACCCTAACTTTTTAATATTTATAGCCGGATGGGAATGGGAATTAGGGTTTATTCCTTTGGCCGTCTCTTTTCTTTTACTTCTTCCCTCGTAGCCGCCGGCAAGGAGTAACCGAAGACTCGGGCGAGGGCGGACCGGTGGGGCAAGCGGACGATCCCTCTCCTTCCTCCTCTTTCACTCATCAAGGTGAGTCGGGGGTGCGTCATGTTCGGGTTTTGATTTCCTTTTGTTTTGTGGTCACGAAGAGGGAGGGGGGGGGGGGGGGGGCGGTGCCGTCGCGCACCGCCGCATGCGGGGCCGGCCGCGGGTGGGGCGCCCGCGCGGGCTGGTGCCGCGCGGGGTCGCCCCGCACCGCGGGCAGCTCGCCCGCGCGGCGCTCGGCCGCGCGGGGCCGCCCACAGGAAGGGCACCCGCGCGGGCTGGTGCCGCGCGGGGTCGCCCCGCACCGCGGGCAGCGCGCCCGCGCGGCGCTCGGCCGCGAAGGGCCACCCGCAGGAGGGGCGCCCGCGCGGGCTGGTACCGCGCGGGGTCGCCCCGCACCGCGGGCAGCGCGCCCGCGCGGCGCTCGGCCGCGCGGGGCCGCCCGCATGAGGGGCGCCCGCGCGGACTGGTGCCGCGCGGGGTCGCCCCGCACTGCGGGCAGCGCGCCCGCGCGGCGCTCGGCCGCGCGGGGCCGCCCGCAGGAGGGGCGCCCGCGCGGGCTGGTGCCGCGCGGGGTCGCCCCGCACCGCGGGCAGGGCGCCCGCGCGGCGCTCGGCCGCGCGGGGCCGCCCGCAGGAGGGGCGCCCGCGCGGGCTAGTGCCGCGCGGGGCTGTGCCCAGGCGGAGTGTGCGCCGCACGGGCCGGTGCCGTGCGGGGAACTCCGCCGCACGCTGTTGGGAGTTGATGTGAGTTTCGGACCTCTAAGTCTTGACTTGCCCATGTTCCTTCAGGAGTGCGGGACGCTGTTGGCGACTGGTGCACGGACGCGGACTGGACGAACGCAGGACGACGCACACAAGGTGGGTACATTCCCGGGGATTGTGGGAATAGGAATTTACTGTTAGAAATAGCATGTTGGGGCAAGGTTGAATTGTTAGTCTCCTTCTGTTTATGCACTAACCCTGTTATATTATTGTACTTAATATCAATCTGAGGCTCAAGTTTTGCTACACGCACACCAGCGGTTTGGCCACCGCAAGGGTGTGCTTTTCCGGAAAAGTGGTTCGTTGACCCGTGTACCCCACGCGACGGTGGCGTTAGGAATGGGGGCCCCCATGGGTGGGGGGTGTGAGCGGTGATGTCGAGGCAGGTGCTCGGCGGCCGAGGCAGGTGCTCGGCGGTGGACATCGGGAAAGGTGCCCGATGTTGTTTTGATACAGGGTGTGGTTAACGCGGATGATACATGAGAGGGATGGTTGCTCCGGTTTTGTGGTTTGCCCTATTTTTGTTTCTCTTATGCTTATCATGCTATTTCTAGTCACTGACTTCCCACTCCGTGACAGGTTCGTCCAGGGGCGAGTGCTAGGGCACCGGTGAGGCCGCGAGAGTGCTGTTCTGATTTTTAGTGACTTCAGATACAGTGACTCTTCTTTCCCTTTTCTTTTATTACTCATGTCAGCTAGTTTGTGGATTGCGACACCCCCGTGGGGTCGAAGTGGATGTTGCCTCTTCCCTTTTTGAATAAATGAATGATTGTTACATTCTTTCTTATTTGGCCGTTTCAAACAATGAAAAGCAAAGAAAATTATTTGCGAAAACTACTTTTAAAACGTGGGTGTCATGTGGGCACCGAATTTTCTAAACCTTGTGGGATTTATGTGTTTGCGAACTGTTTTCACAAAGTTCGGCATCGGGTGGGTGCCATTTTCAAACCCTGTGGATTTATGTGGCTTTCAAACGGTCTTTCCTAAAACGATGGCATCGTGTGGATGCCGCTTTCATAACCTTGTGATTATTTATCCTTTCAAAACATCGGCCTCTATATTCTAAGTGAATATTAGAATATCATGTGAGTTGTTTGGTTGTATGTGAACGAGACTTCAACTGATGTGGTTAGAGATTGTATGTGCTACACCTTGTGAGACATTTTGTAATTGAGACGCCGTGCATATACAAAGGAGACTCTGCCCGTTTGCAGAGTGAATTTGTATATGCGGCGGGTCTGGACACGCACCGGGGAGCATTGGTTTACAAAAAAAAATATATGGCTGAATTAGGAGCATCGGTGGCTCCTCTTCCGCCCGATTCGAACCCCCGGGGCGTGACAGTGAGAGTCGTGATGTATAGCGAGAGTCCTGATTGAGTTTTATACCTCTCCCAAGGGACGGGATGAGTGATTGACATGTTTATTCTCCTAAATGATTATGTTAGCTGCAGACAACATAACGCTGTGGAATGGGTGACATGCTCTAGACTTTCGCTGGATTGGGTCGCGTGTTTGTTGTGTGCTGATTTGCGGTTTTGTCGTGGTGAGCGATGTCTCCCCGACGCTGGGTTTTGACCCGTGTGCATCCTGTCGTAGCAGTTGAGCCTGAGCGGTTAGATTTCGTGCCGGATACCCAGAATGAGGTTAGAAAGCTCCGGACCCAGATGACAGGATTGTTGAGGCATATCAGCGGCGGAGCGGACAGCTGGTTTAGGTGACATAGTTGTCGGAGTACTGAGCAGCCCCCTCCGTGCCAACGTTTAGTGCCGAGGCACCGAGGCAGGGTGGATAGTTGACAGCTGATGAGCTGTGGGACATTATCGATTGAGTGAGCCAGTTTTAGCAGATGAACCACCCCGATTCATAGGATTGAGTTGGAGCCTTTGGAGGCAGAGTCGTGGTTGGTGGTGATGGAGAGACTATTTGAGAGCCTCCTTGTGCTAGAGAGTTTACGCAGTTGTTGAACTGCGCGCTCCATGTTTAGAGGGACGAGGCGCATAAGATATGTGTGCCTGGGAGTGGAATGCGCCAGGATATCTTTCAGCTCATTCTGTCCCTCCGTTATAGATTTTGGACGCCTCGAGGGAGTAGGCATTGTGTATGGAGCGTGGCGCTGCAGTTCCTTTGGATAGGGATCTGCCGCCAGAGGCGAGCTCTAGGTAGAGGCGCTTGGCGCCGAGTGATGGAGGACAGATTAGCCGGCAGAGGCATTCCCGATTTCCTTCCCCAGGGAAGTGGATTTCTGAGATGCCAGAGATCGGGTGGACCCCGATGGCAGCATCAACATCTTTATCAACTGTAGCTGTAGCGTGGATTTGTTATCTGCGGAGGGCCGTGTTCGTCGCCTTAGTGTGAGCAGAGGCAGAGGTCGTGCTCCCTATGTGGATAGTCTTGATATTTTCAGGCAGGCTGGGCAACGACCACTTGCATCGAGCGGATAAGTCTGTGCCGCCCGGTTGGAGGGATCGGGTTGTTGCAGGTGTGATTTCATCATAGCAGTCTGAGTTAGAGCATTTTGCATTCCTGCATGGACTAGAGGCAGAGTTGTTACCACGTGCACGAGAGGTACATGTTACTGTTGGTGTTGTGCATGTGGAGGAGGCTTCAGGATCATGTCCAGGGCAGTTGAGGTCGTGAGTTATACCGGCAGACTATTTGGTATTTGTGGCAGTTCGGTGTTTTGACCCTGTGCTTGAGATTAGTTGGCACAGTGCCACAGGATGTTTGACTGCGGAGAGAGGACTATGACCTTCGGCGAGGCAGACAAGAGGAGACTTGTTTGTAAAGACAGTTAGAGCACATAGGCTACAACGACAGTGTGAGAGGTGCCTACGACGGCAACGGGACTCAAGGATATCCCTGTTGCCAGTAAGATCCCGGGGGTGATTGTAGTGTCATTGACTTTTTCTGTGTTGACTTTGACTTTTTCAAATAACATAAATTTTAGGAGTTATTTTTATCGACTTTTGGGAATTTCGAGTCGATACTTGTGGGTATCCTTCGGTAATAGAGTACGAAAAATGGGGAACGACAGAGCGAGCGGATCTGAAATCCGACTTATGAATCTCCCGGAACGGGGCCGGGAAGGGCTCGGTATTAGTCGTTTGCACCGTAATCCGTGTTAATCGGGGCTTGCATGCTTTTCGAGGAGATTGGGTTTCATGGCCCGATATAAATACCCAGTTTTAGGGTTCTCTTAGTACGTACAAAGTTTTATTTCCTCTCATCCTCTTTCAAGAAACCCTAGCCGAAAGAAAAGAGAGAAAAGGGTGGCGGAACCCGATCTCCTACGATCAACGTGCCGAAAGCCGAAGAACGGGAACGGATTGTCTCTCCGTAGATCAAGGTAAGCGGCATTTAATTTTGGGTCTTTTTCCGTTGATTCGTGGTTGGGTTCTTTTTAGGGTTTTTCGGTTCTCTTTGTGGACGGTGCTAGGATGCCCTAGCCGTCGCCGCCGCCGCCGCCGCTGCCGTTGCCGCTGTCGCGCGGCCAGGGCGCGCTATCCGCGCCGCCGCCGCCGCCGCGCGGCTAGGGCGCGCTACCCGCGTCGCTGCCCCCGCCGCGCAGCTATCGCGTGCTGCCCGCGCCCGCCGCTGCCGCCGCCGCGCGGCCGGGGCACGCCACCCGCACCTCACCGCTGCCGCTGCCGTGCGGCCGGGGCGCGCTACCCGCGCCCGCAGCATAGCGGCGCCGCGCGTGCCCGCGCAGGGCACCTCACCGCTGCCGCTGCCGCGCGGCCGGGGCGCGCCACCCACGCCCACAGCGACGCAGCGCCGCGCGGGACTTGTGCCCGCGCGGGGCACCTCGCTGCCGCCGCACCGTCCGCGCAGGGTGCCTGCCGTTGCCGCGCCACCCGCGCGGGGCCCGTGCCCGCGCGGGGTGCCTGCCGCTGCCGGGCCACCCGCGCGGGGCCCGTGCCCACGAGGGATGCCTGCCGCTGCCGCATCGCCCACGCAGGGCGCTCGCTGCCGCCGCGCCACCGCGCGGGGCTTGAGCCGCGCGGGGTTCTTGCATGAGCGCATCGCGTCGCGCCGCGTCGTTCCTGCGCCGCGTTGCTCTTGCGTCGCATCTGGATGAGTTTTGGGGTTCTTTGCCTTTTCGGGACAGAGTTTGGGGGTTACGAGTTTCGCAGGGTACAATTTTAGCTTATTGATGTTTCTCTTGGGGACTTTCTAGGTCCGGGTGCTGATCAAGGGTGTGGGTCGATTTCGGGAGTTCCGGTCAAACGCGTTTGAGGTGGGTACCTTGCGGTGTTTTCTTTAAAAGAATGTTATTATGTAATATCCAAGAGTAAAGTAGAGGTGTTAAAATATCTTTTTACATAACCCCATTGCATGAGTATTCCACTTTTTACTAATATTATTGGCGACTAAATGTCGCGGTGCTTTTTATCACACGCCGATCTTTCGGCCTTCATGCTCATGGCTGCTTACACGTACACTAGCGGTTTGGCCACCGCATCGGTGTACTTTTCCGGAAAAGTGGCACGTTGACCCGTGTACCCCACGAGGTGCCGTAGTGGGGGCCCCTCCCAGTTACTTAAGGTGCCACACAAGTGTCGGGGAGGGGTTAATAGCACCAAGGTGCGAGCAAGGTGTTACTTTTCGCTGGGGGTCTCTAGACCTACTAGCAAGTGCTGCTTTTACTTAAACAGGGAAATCTGTGGACTCATGAGGGGGATTGAGGGGTGCTCGGTGGTATCGGTTTGCTTTCTTTCAGCAATTCTAGTAACATGCAATCTTTTAAACTACCTCTTACTCTTTCAGTCACTGACTTCCCACACTGTGACATGTTCGGTCAAGGATGGGGTTCGGGGCGACGGTGAGGCTGTGAAATAGAGAGTTAGCCTCGTTTGGGGGCTGGTGATCTTTCTTTATTTATGCTAAGTATTAGTGGTTAGTAAGTTTTATGTGTTAAGGAATTTGTTTTGGCGTATTTCGTGAAAGTGTTTAAGTCTTGAAGATTGAAGATGAAGAACTTTGGATCATATACCTCAATCTCAAGTAAAAAGAATTCAAAAGGATCAGGTACGTTTAACAAAATAATTTTGGTGATCCGAATATTTCTTATAGTTTAGAAACACTTGGATGAATTTTTAATCGCATAAAAATCAAAAACTGGACATGTTACATGTTAAGGATCCGGAGCAGGTAACTACAGTCCGGACCCCGAACATAGGGTAGTTCATGCACAAATCCAGTCCGGAACACACCTGGTTCTGTTCCGGACCCTGAACGTGGGTTTTGCTGAAAATGTATGAACAGTCCGGACCGTGGTATTTTGTTCCGGATCCCGAACGTGTGTTTTTCTGGAAATAGTCTGTTTCGCCACGACAGTCCGGATCGCAGTATTCCAGTCCGGACCGTCGTCCTGAAATATTCCAGATAAGGTTAGTTTTTTATTCTTATCCTCTTCCAATGGTTTCTAACCTATAAATAAACCCTACGATTCATTTTTTCGGGTAATCCAAAATACGGTCGAAAAAGAGAAATCCACCTATAGAGAAGAAAGAAAATAACTAGATTTAATTCTATGTTTCTTCTTCTATATTAATTAATTTGATTCTAGGTTTTCATACTCAGATTTTGAGTAGAATCAAATTAATGAATACTTAGATGGTATTTCCGATCTATCTTTGATCTAAGTATTCGGCGGATCATCACCACCCAAAAACAACGATTTTCCCAAAATCGGCGCGTGGACTCGCGTGGCCTTGTAGATTCAAGGTGCTACTGCTCTTGTGGATTCAGAGCGAGGTACGCTCGTGGATTCGAGACGTGCTACTGGGTGAAGACCGTGGATTCGGTCAGACGTCGTGGACTCGACGTTGGACGCTGTGGATTCGGCGTTGGACGCAAATCGTGGATTCGAGGAGCGTTGCGGAGCGAGTGGAGAAGATCAACTAGGAGCGTATGGAAAAAGGTTGAGTCGTCTGTGAGTGCATTATATCACCTTTGTACGTGCTATAATTCTAGTGGATTTCACCGTGTTATCGGTCCCGTGGTTTTTTACTCCTGTGATGGAGTTTTCCACGTAAAATCTCTGCGTGTTATTTATTTTTCTGCATTGGGTTTTATTACGCAAAGATTTTTGAGTGTTTATTGTTTACACCTATTCACCCCCCTCTAGGTGTTTTTTCCCATATTTAGATCTATATTAGTATAACCCAACAAGTGGTATCAGAGCGGGAATAGGGTTGTAAACAATGGTTGAAGGTGGAAACATCAACAAACCCCCGTTCTTCGATGGAACAAACTATGCCTACTGGAAAGTACGGATGAAAGCATTTTTAATTTCCATCGACGAACGGGTGTGGCAATCAATCGAGTTAGGATGGTCAAATCCAACTGAAATTATTGTTGATGTTCACACCATCAAACCTAGGTCGAAATGGACCAAGGAAGAGATTGACTCATCTTCTTACAATGGCAAAGGAATTAATGCCTTATTTAATGCTTTGTCGCAAACTGAGTTCTCTCGCGTCTCGGCATGTCAGACTGCGAAAGAAATCTGGGATGTTCTACAAGTTACACATGAGGGAACAAACCTTGTGAAGATTCAAAAACTGCAAATGCTTACGAGCAAGTTTGACTCTATTTTCATGGCAGAAAATGAATCGTTCACAGATTACTATACGCGATTGCAAGACATCGTGAATACATGTGCTAACTTGGGAGAGAAAATTCCAGAATTTAAAGTTGTAAGAAAGATTTTAAGGACTCTTCCTGAAAGATTTCGTTCCAAGGTTACGGCCATTGAAACTATTAAACACCCGGACGAAATCCGTGTAGAAGAATTAGTTGGTTCATTACGAACATATGAAATGACTTTTCCTACTAACTATTCTTCGGGAACGGCATCCTCTTCTAAGTCTTCAGGTTATGCGTTGAAAACAACAAAAGAAGAAGACACGGATTCATCCTCCTCAGACGACGACGAGAACCTATCTATGGAGGATTTTGAAAAGCAGCTTGCTCTCTTGACAAGAAAATTTCGCCGAAACTTTCGAAGGGGTAATTCAAGTAAAACTTCATCATTCATAAAGTCGAAGAAAGGCAAAGGTTCTTCTAACTTTAAATCAAGAAAGCAAGAGAGTTCTTCAAGAGATAAAAAGAACTCGGAGGGACAAGTCCAATGCTTCAAGTGCCGAGGATACGGCCACATCTCAACGGAGTGTCCCAATAAGAATCCGTCGAAGAAGAAAGCGATGCAAGCCGTCACTTGGGATGACACCTCATCGTCAAATGAGTCATCTTCAAGTGATGAAGAAAATAACGCAACGGCGTTCCACGCGTCCACAACTTCACCTTTCGTGTGCTTAATGGCAAGTACATCCGATTCATTGTCCAACACCTCCCAGGTTGAAAAAACTGCAACGGATGATGAATCGAGTAATTCCGAAGGTGAAGACTTTGCCTTAGCCTACCATAAACTTTTAAAGGATTCAAAGAAACTGGCTAAGCAAAACAAGGGGTTGAGAGGGAGATTGCAGGATCTCGAAGAAGAAGTAAAAAGGGCAACTTCTCTCTCAACCGGTCTTAAAGTGGAAAGGGATAACCTGATAAAAGCAAATGTTTTACTTCAAGAGAAAAATGAGCATTTCGAGAAGGAACACGTAAAAATGGTGGATAAAGCAAGTTACTTCTTGAAGCTCGACTCCGAGGCTCGACAGGAAAAGATGGAGATGACGAAGACCATTTTCCAACTTAAGGATGATTTAAAGCGATTTTCTTCGGGAAGGAGCAAGTTGGATAAGATGCTTGGTCTTGGTCAAACGAACCGTTTCGGCCTTGGATACAATCGAACTGAAGACAGTCCTAGTTCGGTTGGGACAGTTTTTGTGCCCCAGTCGGTAACTCCTCCTCCGACGACGGAATTCACTGCAATCAACGACAACAACCTTACTTCACCTACTTCGGGATCGTCAAGTACAAAGGTATGTTTTCGTTGTGGTTATTCAGGGCACATAAGAAGAAATTGCAAGATTGGAGCGAAAAGATCACATCAAGCACCTCTTGCAATAACTACCAATGAGTCCACTCCCCGGAAATCAAAGAAGGATATTTCAAAAGAAAAGAACATTGGTAGTACATCAAACAAGACGACGACGTCAAGAAAAAGCGATGAATCAATCAAGACGCTTTCACCTAGGAGAATAACTTCACATTCATTATCGACGCAGTCCAAAAAGGTTTGGGTGCGCAAAGGTGAAATCTTCCCTTGTCTTGTTGTTCATACTTCTTTACATGCTTATGACAACTCGTCTTGGTATCTGGATAGTGGATGTTCCCGTCACATGACCGGTGACAAAAACAGTTTTCAAACTTTAGAGAAAATCTCCGGAGGACATGTTGTTTTCGGAGACGGTCGTTCTTCCAAAATTGTTGGAAAAGGAACAATCGCTATTCTAGAAGGGCCGGTTTTAAACAAATATCTTATTTGTTGAAGGCCTTAAGACTAACCTCATTAGTATAAGTCAACTTTGTGACAATGGTTTTTCAGTTAATTTTTCTTCTGTAGAATGTATTGTAACTGATAAGGACCATGTATTCTTTTTGAAAGGGGTTAGATCTGAAAATAATTGCTATGTTGTTTCAAACAAAATTTCTGAAAATTGTAACCTAGTTTCTTTGGATAACGAAACTCTTTGGCATGAAAGACTAGGTCACATAAATTTTAAAGAACTAGCAAGGATTTCAAATAAAGACGTGGTTAAGGGGGTTCTTAAACTTTCATTCAAAGATAACATTGTGTGTGGAGGTTGTCAAAAGGGAAAACAATCAAGGGCTGCACACAAGAACTTGAACCACGTTGGTACCAATCGGCCCTTAGAATTATTACACATGGACTTAATGGGGCCGACTCGTCAACCATCTTTGGGAGGTAAATGGTATATTTTTCTGTTGGTTGATGATTTCTCTAGATATTCATGGGTAACATTTTTAAAAGAGAAAGCAGATACTTTCGACTCTTTTCATGAGGTTTGTCATCGTATTATGATTGAAAGAAATGAAAAGATCGTTCGTGTTCGAAGTGATAGAGGTGGAGAATTCATAAATTCTAAATTCATTGATTTTTGCACTTCCAACGGCATAAAACATGAATTCTCAGCACCCTATACACCTCAACAGAATGGTGTAGTCGAGCGCAAAAACAGGGTTGTTCAAGAGATGGCGCGTGTGATGCTTCATAGCCGGAAACTCCTGTTACATTTTTGGGCTGAAGCTGTGAACACCGCCGTCTATGTAATTAATCGAGTGTATTTGCGCCCGGAAACTTTAAATACACCATATGAGCTATGGTTCTGTAGAAAACCGAATATCAAATATTTTCGAATCTTTGGGAGTCGTTGTTATATTTTGCGTGATCGCGAAAATCTTGGTAAATTCGACTCTCGAAGTGACGAAGGGATCTTCATGGGTTATTCTACAAACAGTAGAGCATATCGGGTATTTAACTTGGAATCTAAAACGATGGTAGAATCTATTAATGTTAAAGTAGATGAAACTTTTCATTTTTCATCTGATAAATCTACCCCTGATATGTCTCTAGATGATGATACTCCTGTAAATGCATCTTCTCATAATAATTCTTTCGATAAAGTTGATGCATCTAATGGTTCTTCAAGTTTATCTGATATGCAGGAATCATCATATGTACCCCCGAGTACTCCGTTACCTCAAACGCTACGTATCTCCAAGGATCATCCGGAATCAAACATTATTGGAGACCCACAAGAAGGAGTCAGGACTCGGAGACAGTTGGTTTGTGGAGTCGCTTGTTACGTCTCCATGGTAGAACCAAAGAACGTCGATGAAGCTCTTCAGGATGACTACTGGATTGAAGCAATGCAGGAAGAGCTCCATCAGTTCGAAAGAAACAAAGTCTGGGAACTAACAAAGCCACCGAAGCAACACAACGTGATTGGTACTAAGTGGATTTTCAAGAATAAGAAAAACGAGGATGGTACCATTATCAGGAACAAAGCACGCCTAGTTGCTCAGGGCTATTCACAAATAGAAGGTATAGACTTTGATGAAACGTTCACCCCGGTTGCTTGACTCGAGTCGATTCGTATTTTGTTAGCGATTGCTTGTCATTTTAAAATCAAACTCTTTCAAATGGACGTTAAGAGCGCGTTTTAAATGAGTTTTTGAACAAGGAAGTTTATGTGGCTCAACCGAAAGGTTTTGTAGACAATAAACAACCTAACCATATTTTTCGTTTGAAAAAGGTTCTTTACGGTCTAAAACAAGCACCGTAAGCGTGGTACGAAAGGTTAACAAAGCACCTATTGGAAAAGGGCTATACTCGAGGGGGAGCAGACCGGACTCTCTTTGTGAAGCATTATCAGGATAACTTCATTGTGGCACAAATCTATGTCGATGACATTGTATTTGGTGCAACTAGAGACAATGATGCTTCTAAATTCGCAGAAACCATGGAAAGCGAATTTGAGATGTCTATGATGGGCGAACTGACATACTTTCTTGGATTGCAAGTAAAACAAAATGAAGAAGGCATCCATTTGTGCCAATCCAAGTATGCAAGGGAGTTGGTGAAGAAATTCGATTTAGAAAACTCTAAAGATTTTCCGACTCCAATGGGAACTAGCAATAAGGGATTAGGAAGTGAATCTCTTAGTGAAAGTGTAGACGAGAAGCTTTATCGTAGCATGATTGGAAGTCTACTCTACCTCACGGCTAGTCGCCCGGATATATCCTTTAGTGTTGGGATCTACGCGAGATATCAGTCAGCACCAAAGGAGGTTCACCTGAAAGCGGTGAAAAGGATCATCCGGTACGTCAAAGAAACACTGAATTTCGGAATTTGGTATCCTATGGGAACAACGCTTGACATTATAGGATATTCAGATGCCGATTGGGCATGTGAAGACCCGGATCTTCGTGGTCATTACAGTGTGATCGACAGCTTGTGGAGGCCTATTTCTGTGGATGGTGTTGGTTGCGCGCAAATCGGACCCAAGAAACGGACTCAGTGCGAGAAATGGATTAAGATTGTCTAATGTGGAGTTTCGCCAAAAATTAGAAATTGAATCTTGCAAAATAGACTTTGTATTTGGATTCAGCGCGGAAAAACGTTGAAAATCGGCTATTTGCATGTATTTTTCTGAGTTCGGACGCGCGAAAACGGGCAACCGGAAATTCGGGGGGTCTTTCGGGTGCATGAGTTGGGCCGTGGGCCACTGGGGCCACGTGGCCGCGCCTGACTGGGCCGGCTCGGTGGGCGCGGTACACCGAGCACAGCGCGTGGACGCGTGGCGGGCCACGATTGGCCCGCCGCCGTCGCGTCACGCAGCCCCGCGCGCACGTGGGGCGCTGCGACGCTATCCCCCGCGTGGGGGGGGACACGCGGCGCGCGCCCATTGGCCGCGCCGCGGCCACCCGGATCAAGCCGTGTGGCTTGATCCGGGCAGCCCAACCCGGGCGACGTGGCGGCCCGGATGGCCGCCCCGTGTCCGCAGTTTTGGGCCGGCGGGGGCTGGGCCTTCCCTGTAGCTTCCGAGTCAGGGAGAGAGGGAAGTTGTGTTTCTTCTTCTTCTTCTTCCTCCTCTTCTTCTTCTTCTTCTTCTTCCTCCTTCTCCCTCCTTGGACCATGGATTTTTGGGGGACTTCAGGCAGAGCTGCACCAGCAACCCTACTTCGTCTTCATCAGCAAAGAGATGGATTATTGAGGCTTCATCACCATCATCTTCTCCATGAGGCAAGCATCACCATTGTTGCTGTTGGTGGACCTTCCCATCGCATTTCAGTGCGAAAATTCTTCAGGACTCATTTCTTGGAATTTTGAGCTCATTTTTGGTTCTACGTTTTCACAAGAGGTAAGGTTACAATTTTTGTATTCAACTCTCCCCTCAGATCTCATGTTTTTACAGAGTTTTAGGGCCATCTTTGGGACCCTTTGTTTCAGTCTGGATTTTTGGGCAGACTTTAGTATTTTGGCTTTTTTGAATTGTAGGAGTGGAATTTTTGGATGATTTTTGCGGGAAAATTTCCAGGACTCGAAGATATACAATATTGGTATGTATTATTTTCCCCAGATCTTAGTTTATATTAGGGTTTCAGCATGATCTTTGGAGCACCTTGCTGCAGTCATGTACAGATGGAACTTGGTGGATAGTTCAAAGTATTTATGGGTTTTCTCCTTCATCCGAGCATGAAAATTGGAGTTCTTTAGCTCCATTTGTATCTACACTCGACAAGGAATCCAATGGTACCTCTCTTGCAGGATTTGGAGCACGTTTGATTAGGTAACTTTAATGATCTTTTAAGTGCAATTATATGGTTTACTGCAGTCCCTGTTTTAGTTTTGATTTGAGCAAGGCACCTTGGAATGCAGATAACTTTGTGGATATAAGGTCTTTTTCAGAAATTCAAGTTGGGACTTCTTCTTAACTTCAATGTGAGCAGATTATCTGTTATGATCTGTGGATGAATCCCTTTGGAACAGCCCCTAATTAAGCTTGGAAATGCTAGCAAGTTTATGTTAGCAATTTTGGACAGCATTGTAATTTTTGCTTCATTTGAATGTTAAGGGAAATTAATGGTGAATTTTTTGGGACTTGAAGATATTTATATGAAAGAGGAGATCTTTGTTTTACTGTTGGAGACTTCATTTTGAGGTATTTGAGGTTGCACATACTTTTTATTTAACCTTGTTGCACTTGCTGAAATTCTGGAATTTGAGTGCGTAGTGTGCATTGTTTCAGTGATTGCGCCCAATCCGTGAGGCGGATTTGGATGATTTTCGCGGCATCGGACTCCTGGGAGGATAAGGTTTACTCACGCCAAAATTCAGCCAGATCGGGCATCGGATCGTCAAGTTTCAGGTGGGTGGTTGTGTTATGCCGAAAACAACGATTTACCCACTCGGGCTATTGGTTTCCCTCGTGGCATAGTTGATTGTTGTTCTCTTCTCCTTGGTGAAATATGCTTGGATATCCATGTTTAGATTAAGTTAATTGATCCTCATTGTATGCATGAGTGAATGAATAGTTTGATGGATGTTGCATTATCTCATAAGAAGTTGATTATAAGTGATCATCCTTTAACCTATGTTATGTGAGGGTAATTGGGAAATTAATCTTTAGCCTACACTTTGTGATGAATGGTTAACCTAATTGTGGTGAATGATGGCGATAGTTATATGTAAATGATTTTGGTTGATTTTGTGAAGGACATGGGTGCTATGTGAGAAAGGTTATTATGACTTTATGTAAATGTCATATGGGCTAAGTGTGAATGGCTATCCAGGGTAAGTGAGGGTGATCTTATTGTTGATTCTTGAACCCATGTCATGAGAGGTTATGTGTTAAATGATTCTTGACTTATCTACGTGAGAATAATTGACCTTGTAGATTTTTCCTTCTACATCTTGTGATATTTATCATAATGGTTGATCCTTAGACTATTTTGCGTGAGATTGTGTATTGTGAATGGTCGGCGATTTAGCCTATGTGGAAAATGAATGTTGTTGGTGGATTCTATGTGCATCCTATGTGAGATCAATAAAAGTTGTTGAACCTTAGTCTATTCATTGGTGATAGTGGATTGAATGACCATATTCAAGTAATGTTAAATGATCTTTGGCAAGTCTATATGTGAATGGATGTTTCTTTTGAGGGTGGTTAGTGGTTTGTGTGAGAATAGCTGACTACATTAATCTTGGTCTATCTATGTGAGATTCACTCTTTAGGAAAGTAATGATTGTCATTTATCTCCTGATTCATGTTAGGTGAAAACCATGTTGGATACTATTCTCTCCTTATTTCCAAATGTGAAAGGTGCATACTTGTGTAGACTTGATGTATGCTATGTTAACATCCAACCCTTCTATGAGATTGATTATGTAATTTGGATAGCATGCTCTAATAAATGTAAGAACATCGACACCTGTTTTTTTTTTATCGTCTTGGGACATTTGCATGCTTGTATGGTCATTTAGATAGGCCACCTTTTTCTGCTACACTATCATGTTGGACTTGACTTAGGAGAAACCATGTTTCTTGCTTTTCTCCTTCCACACTAGGCTCAGGGTATTTGTAGCTCGTGCGCGAGCAGGTGGTTTTGGGATAGTGTAGACAGACTCTTGGGATCTGGGACAGGCTGGCTTGAGGGCAGGGTATTGCGGCAACCGCGAATTTTGGGCGGTTGACCGGACAGTTGTTATTGCATCAGATTGGGGGAGAGGGATCGAGGGATCGGGCTTTCTTTAGTGGATGGGTTTTTCCACTTTGATCAGAGTCATGATCCAGTCCTGCTGATTTATACTTATGTTACTTGTTACTGAGATACTTTACTCGTGTGGGTCGCTCCCCTCGAGTGCCGCTCTGGAGTAGGCTTTAGACCATGTTGGGTGCCGGTTAGACCGTGTTGGGTTCCGGTCATTTGGACAGTGGAGATACTGAGTTCGTGAGATTGACGACAGAGCAGGCAGTACCGGGTTTTATACCGGTTCATTCGATTGGGTTTATTTGGTCAGATACTGTTTTCTGATGCATTCATACAGTCATTTCTTTCGATACTGTATTTAGAGGCATACTAGTGGTAGCTTCCTCTTATCAGTATTTCTGTTTATAGCTTACCGCCTCTCTTACTCTTTCTCTTGCCTCTGGTAGACTTAGTGGGCACGTCGGGGTTTGAGGCTTTACCCACAGGGGGAGGCTACTGGTTTTACTAGTGGTTCTCACCCCCATTGTTGTTTTTCCCCTTTCCTCCCTTTATTTTGCAGTGTCGGCTGTGGGAGTTGCGGATCTTTCGGTTGACGGTTCGAGGCGAGGGAGTCGCGAGATAGATCCCTACCAGTGTTGATTTCTACAGTGGGATAGATGTACCAACCCGGATTGTGGGTTTCACTGTACACAGTTGTATTTTATAATTTCAGCTTATCTCCCTTTTTGAATTTATAGATGTTGTATAGGTGGCTTTTACTTGTATTACAGTTTTGATGGACCGGATTATTGTATCATTTATTTATGGGAGATGGATATTGTACCTTTATTTTTCAGTTGTACAGTGATTCAGATTTTTATTACAGTAGTTTTTCTTCAGCTCTGATATCTATTTAGTTATTAGATGATACTTTCCAGGTTGGACGCTTCGCTTATGCGGGGTTCCGCATAGGTGGCGGATCTGTTGGCGAGCCCGGGTCGCAGTTTCGACCCCGGGACGTGACAGGGCAGGATCTGTGGATGATCGGAAAAGTACGAGTGGTGCATGTTTTTATCTTGGCCATTGTCTTATTGCATGGCATAGTAAAAAGCAAAACTGCATTGCACTCTCGACTGCCGAAGCGGAATATATTTTAGCGGGTAGTTGTTCAACTCAACTCATTTGGATGAAAAGCATGTTGAGCGACTTCCAAATTTCAGCAACTTCGGTAACTATTCTTGGTGACAACACTAGTGCTATAAATATTTCCAAAAACCCTGTGTTGCGCTCTAGAACAAAACACATTGAACTTAGATATCATTTTCTAAGAGAGCTAGTTGAATCAAGTATTCTTCAAATATCTTATATTTCAACTGAGGATCAATTAGCTGACATTTTAACAAAACCTTTGGATCAAAAACGGTTTATTCATTTGCGTAAAGCGATTGGAATGCTTTCTTTGAAATAACACTTTTTGAAACCAATGCTTAGGTTAGGTTTTGTGTGTGTTTGTGTTCTTTATCATCTTTTGTATATAGAACATTAATTGAGCATTAGTATAATTGACTTTACTTGCATTCTTTCATATATTTAGAAATTTATTATGCTTTGGATATCATAATAATTCTTTTGATGCAATGATCATTTATGTCAATTAAGTCATCTTTAATTGATCAAAGTCAATTTCTCTCTCATATGATCTCTTGGTATAGTTTTTATCATATTTGAAAATTGAGTTAAGTATGAAACTCGAGATCAATTTTTGGTTGAATACCTTATATCTTAAATAATTGATAACTAATTGAGGGGGAGTTTGTTAAAATATTTATGCTCATAAGATGTGGAAAGAGTTACATCCCAATGAGGAGTGTGAAAACTATCACCACATGGAGGAAAGAGCTACCACCTCGGTCGTCCGAGTACTGTGTGCAGCTACCACATGTATACCAAGCATGGTTTTTCAAGTTGATAAGATAAAATGCTTTTTGGAATACTTGACTCTGTCAAATTCCAAGGTTGGTATAAGGTAGGGATTTTAATGAAAGATGCTCAAAGAGCCACTCCTTACAATAAATTGATTAGATATATTATCTAACATATTTGGGATTTCAAACATCTATTGATCTTGGTACTTCATTTTCTTTACTATATTGATGATTTGATAAACGCATTACTCATAAGATCATGATAGATGTCATTGAACTTGTTCAACTTTAAATGATTTAATTTTTATAAATTCTCATTTCATTACTTGGATATTATTGATAGATTTAGCATAATCTATTTCTTTTGATGTGAAATGAAGACTTTTGTTTAAAGTTGACATGCAAAAGTGCTTACAATCTTTTTCTGGATTTTCTGGAATTTTCCTAAATTTTTCTGAAGAAAAAGTTTGGAGCCGATCCGGACTGGAATTCCTGTTCCGGATCCCGAACGCAGAAATTTCTGCGGGTAGCCGATCCGGACTGGATTCTTGCTCCGTTCCGGACCGCGGCTAGGGTTTTATAAGAAACAAAAGGGTTTTGATTTTTTTTTACAACAATCTTTTGTTTCCAAGTCTCCAGAGCTTCTCTCTCTAGAAATCAACCGATTTGGAGCCTTTCTAACTCAAGTTCTTCGGATCAAAGTGAGTTTTCATGATCAAAACTTCGGTTTTTCACAGTTTTTCTCCATTTTGCTCAAAACGTGCATGAAAATCTTGTATCTTTTTCGTTTGAGATTGGTTTTTGGTCAAATTTCTTTTGAAATAAGAACTCTGAGTAGATTAGTTTTGATTATATGCTAGGTACTCTCTTGATTAACGGATTTTTAGGCTTCGATTTCTGAAAATTCGATTTTAGGGCATATAATAGGAATTTTTGAAAATCATGGGATTGATCTATTTTTAAAATTCTTTTTGCAAAACTAATTGGATTCCTAGAGTCTCTACATGATAATGATTGTTTAGGTATAATTTTTCAAATTCTTGAAAATAAATAATTTTTCATGTTCTTGAGTTCTTTCTCGCAGGTTTCTCACGTTCAATAGCAGAGATGGTGTTCACTTGGATAATCGTTCTTCTTGCTGCTATGGTTCACACTAGAGCAACGAAAAAATTGAAAAGAGTGAAGAAAACTCTACGAAAAGGTGAGTTTGTCCTCGTTAACGACTCAGAGACGGAATCTGATAAGGAAGATGTGAACTGGGACGAATTGATGGACGACGAAACAACGCCTATTAAGTCAAAAGGGACGTCCCCTGGTTCACCAAAGGGAAAGACAACACCTTCTGCTGTGGACAAAGGCAAAGCACTAATGCCATCATCATCTATCTCGATGAAAAGAAAGAGACTAGCTCGACGGTTAGGATGAGCACGAGGGGTTGAAATTGACGAACCAATAGCTCCTGATTCTCCACCCCGTGAGGAACAAGTGTCTGTTAATACAGACCGTCTAAGGGCTTTTGAAAATCGAGAATGCATTAGCGAAAGACATGTTAACATTGGCGCTCTTCGAGACCACTCCCCGGAGTTTGGTAATTTGATTGAACAAGCCGATCTTCTTCAAGTGTGCAGATTCCCAGAAATGCTTGGATACTGTTTGCATCGGGTAAGGACCTTCTACACAAATGCACGGTACCTTCAAGAAAATGAAGACGGTCCAATGGAGTTTTATACGAACGTCCAAGGGACAAAACTTAAAATAACTCCACAGTTAATTGGCGAAGTCTTAGGGATGCAATCTAGCAGGTCAGGAATAAACTACTTAAAAGGAAGGAGTTTAACGAATATGATGTGGCGCTTCACAAAGAGAGTCCGATCTGCTCCCCCTCGAGTATAGCCCTTTTCCAATAGGTGCTTTGTTAACCTTTCGTACCACGCTCGCGGTGCTTGTTTTAGACCGTAAAGAGCCTTTTTCAAATGGAAAACATGGTTAGGTTGTTTATAGTCTACAAAACCTTTCGGTTGAGCCACATAAACTTCCTCGTTCAAAAACCTATTTAAAAACGCGCTCTTAACGTCCATTTGAAAGAGTTTGATTTTAAAATGACAAGCAATCGCTAACAAAATACGAATCGACTCGAGTCAAGCAACTAGGGCGAACGTCTCATCAAAGTCTATACCTTCAATTTGTGAGTAGCCCTGAGCAACTAGGCGTGCTTTGTTCCTGATGATGGTACCATCCTCATTTTTCTTATTCTTGAAAATCCATTTAGTACCAATCACATTGTGTTGCTTCGGTGGCTTCGTTAGTTCCCAGACTTTGTTTCTTTCGAACTGATGGAGCTCTTCCTGCATTGCTTCAATCCAGTAGTCATCCTGAAGAGCTTCATCGACGTTCTTTGGTTCTACCATGGAGACGTAACAAGGGACTCCACAAACCAATTGTCTCCGAGTCCTGACTCCTTCTTGTGGGTCTCCAATAATGTTCGGTTCCGGATGATCCTTGGAGATCCGTAGCGTTTGAGGTAACGGAGTACTCGGAGGTACATGTGATGATTCCTTTGCGCACCCAAACCTTTTTGGACTGCGTCGGCAATAAATGTGAAGTTATTTTCCTTGGTGAAAACGTCTTGTATGATTGAATGCTTGTCATTGATGACATCGTCTTGTGGGGTGAACTACCAAGGCTCTTTTCCTTTGAAAGGTTCTCCTTTGATTTCCGAGGAATCACCTTTTTGGTAGTTGTTGCAAGAGGTGCTTGATGTGATCTTTTCGCTCCAATCTTGCAATCTCTTCGTATGTGTCCTGCAAAACCACAACGAAAACATACCTTTATACTTGACGATCCCGAAGTAGGTGAGGTAAGGTTGTTGTCGTTGATTGCAGTGAGTTCCGTCGTCGGAGGAGGAGTTACCGACTGGGGCACAAAAACTGTCCCAATCGAACTAGGATTGTCTTCAGTTCGATTGTATCCAAGGCCGAAACGGTTTGTTTGACCAAGACCAAGCATCTTATCGAACTTGCTCCTTCCAGAAGAAAATTTCTTTAAATCATCTTTAAGTTGGAAAATGGTCTTCGTCATTTCCATTTTTTCCTGACGAGCCTCGGAGTAGAGCTTCAAGAAGTAACCAGCTTTATCAATCATTTTTACATGTTCCTTCGCGAAATGCTCATTTTTCTCTTGAAGTGAAACATTTGCTTTTATCAGGTGATCCCTTTCCACTTCAAGACCGGTTGAGAGAGAAGTTGCCCTTTTTACTTCTTCTTCGAGATCCTGCAATCTCCCTCTCAACCCCTTGTTTTGCTTTGCCAGTTTCTTTGAATCCTTTAAGAGTTTATGGTAGGCAAAAGCAAAGTCTTCACCTTCGGAATTACTCGATTCGTTGTCCGTTGCATTCTTTTCAACTTGGGAGGAGTTGGACAATGAATCGGATGTACTTGCCATAAAGCACACGAAATGTGAAGTTGTGGACGCGTGGAACGCCGTTGCGTTATTTTCTTCATCACTTGAAGATGACTCATTTGACGATGAGGTGTGATCCCAAGTGACGGCTTGCATCGCTTTCTTCTTCGACGGATTCTTATTTGGACACTCCGTTGAGATATGGCCGTATCCTCGGCACTTGAAGCATTGGACTTGTCCCTCCGAGCTTTTCTTATCCTTTGAAAAACTCTCTTGCTTTCTTGACTTGTGGCTTGAAAAATCTTTGCCTTTCTTCGACTTTAAGGAGGATGAAGTTTTACTTGAATTACCCCTTCGAAAGTTTCGGCGAAATTTTCTTGTCAAGAGAGCAAGCTGCTTTTCAAAATCCTCCATAGATAGGTTCTCGTCGTCGTCTGAGGAGGATGAATCCGCGTCTTCTTCTTTTGTTGTTTTCAACGCAAAACCTGAAGACTTAGAAGAGGATGCCTTTCCAGAAAAATAGTTAGTAGGAAATGTCATTTCATATGTTTGAAGTGCACCAACTAATTCTTCTACACGGATTTCGTCCGGGTGTTTAATAGTTTCAATGGCCGTAACCTTGGAACGAAATCTTTCAGGAAGAGTCCTTAAAATCTTTCTTACAACTTTAAATTCTGGAATTTTCTCTCCCAAGTTAGCACATGTATTCACGATGTCTTGCAATCGCGTATAGTAATCTGTGAACGATTCATTTTCTGCCATGAAAATAGAGTCAAATTTGCTCGTAAGCATTTGCAGTTTTTGAATCTTCACAAGGTTTGTTCCCTCATGTGTAACTTGTAGAACATCCCAGATTTCTTTCGCAGTCTCACATGCCGAGACACGAGAGAACTCAGTTTGCGACAAAGCATTAAATAAGGCGTTAATTCCTTTGCCATTGTAAGAAGATGAGTCAATCTCTTCCTTGGTCCATTTCGACCTAGGTTTGATGGTGTGAACATCAACAATAACTTCAGTTGGATTTGACCATCCTAACTCGATAGATTGCCACACCCGTTCATCGATGGAAATTAAAAAGGCTTTCATCCGTACTTTCCAGTAGGCATAGTTTGTTCCATCGAAGAACGGGGGTCTGTTGATGTTTCCACCTTCAACCATTGTTTACAACCCTATTCCCGCTCTGATACCAATTGTTGGGTTATACTATAATAAGGACTAAATAGGGGAAAAACCACCTAGATGGGGGGTGAATAGGTGTAAACGATAAACACTCAAAAATCTTTGCATAATAAAAATCCAATGCGGAAATGAAAATAACACGCAAGATTTTTACGTGGAAAACTCCAAAACCAGGAGTAAAAAACTACGGGACCGATAACACGGTGAAATCAACTAAGATTATAACACGTACAAAGGTGATATAACGCACTCACAGACGACTCATCTTTTTTCCATACGCTCCGAGTTGATCTTCTCCGCTCGCTCCGCAACGCGCCTCGAATCCACGATTTGCGTCCAACGCCGAATCCACGGCGTCCAACGTCGAGTCCACGACGTCTGACCGAATCCACGGTCTCCACCAGGTAGTACGTCTCGTTCACACGAACGTACCTCACTCCGAATCCACGAGAGCGGTAGCACCTTGAATCCACAAGGCCACGCGAATCCACGCGCCGATTTTGGGGAAAATCGTTGTTTTGTTGGTGGTGATGATCCGCCGAATACTTAGATCAAAGATAGATCGAAAATACCATCTAAGTATTCATTAATTTGATTCTACTCAAAATCTGAGTATGAAAACCTAGAATCAAATTAATTAATATAGATGAAGAAACATAGAATTAAATCTAGTTATTTCCTTTCTTCTCTATATGTGGATCTTATAAGTTTTTCTCCGTTAATATTTTTTCGTCATTTCCCGGAGTATAAAACTTATTGTGGATTACCCTAAAAGATAGAATTAGGGTTTACTTATAGGTTAGAAACCATTGGAAGAGGATAAGAATCAAAAATTGATTGTAACAGAATTTTTCCCGCACGACGGTCCGGACCGGATTAGGCTCGTTCAGGACTGTCGTTGTTTTTCAGAGAATTCCTGAAAAATCAAGGTTCGGGGTCCGGAACGAAATGCCACGGTCCGGACTGTTCATGCAGTTTCAGCAAACTCCACGTTCGGGGTCCGGAACGAAATCTCACGTTCCGGACTGTTCATGCAGTTTCAGCAAAATCCACGTTCAGGGTCCGGAACGAAACAGGGATGTTCAGGACTGGATTTGTGCATGAACTACCAACGTTCGGGGGTCCGGACTGTAGTCCCCTGTTCCGGATCCTGAACATGTAACTTGTCCAGTTTTTGATTTTTATGCGATTAAAAACCCATCCAAGTGTTTCTACATTATAAGAAGTATTCAGATCACCAATAATGTTTAGTTAAACTTACCTGATCATTTTGAATTCTTCTTTCTTGAGATTGAGGTATATGATCCAAGCTTCTTCATCTTCAATCTTCAAGACTTAAACACTTTCACGAAATACGCCAAAACTAAAATCCTTAACAATCTCCCCCTTTGGCGGTTTCGTGACAAAATATAGATCCACTTAAGAAAATTCAAAAAGATATTTTTGTTGCTATCACCATACAACAAAAATTTACATTTGAGATCCAAATAAAACAAATACATGAGATAAACTCCTAAAACAAACTCTAGACTTAGACGTTTGTACTCTCTGCAAAAAGAAGTAATTCTTGACAAAAGAAATCGTTAGATACCTCAAGGATTTTTTTTGCATTCAAAAACCAACCAGAGAGATAGAGTTTATACTCACCATGACATTTATGAACTCAGATATGTATTAAGATATCAACCAGAGATAGACATATCTTCTAAGCATTAAAAATCAAATGTCATAAATTTGTTAGTAATCAAACAACTTGTTAGTAATAATACATGCCCAAATAGTTAGTCAAATAGTTAGTCGAGGCATGCATTCATTCACAATACAAAACAAAAAGTTGTTTTGATACTTACCTTCTAGAGTTCAAAGTTCAAAGTTCAAAGTTCAAAGTTCTCACAAACCATTGTAACCATTGTTCCATTGTTCAGATCTCTCTCCCCCTTTTTGTCACTAAAGTAGCCAAAATTACAAAATAAAGGAGAGGTAAAAGTTCAAAGAGAAAATGTAAGAACTAAGACTAAAAACCTGCAAAACAGATTAAAAGTTAGAACAACAAAATAAAGATTATTCAGAATCCTCAGAACTGGTACATCCGAGTTTGTGAAAGATTTTCTTTATTAGCTTGTTCATAGAAACCTGTTCCTTTTTTACTTCTCGTATTTCTTCCTTCATTTCAATGAATTCATTCGATATTCGTTCCTGTTCAGAGGAAAGTCGTCGTTGCTCTCTATAAATAGAGGTAACTGAGGCATCATCCTCTGAAGTTGAAGGAGGTGCAGGTTGTGCTGCTGGTGCTGGTGGTACTGAAGCTGTAGCTGCTGTTTTTGCTGTTGCTGTTGATGTTGAAGGTCGGCGTCTGCGGGGAGGTGAAGGAGGCTCATCTTGTCTTGTTGAGAGGGACTTTACGATAGTTGTATCGTTGATAGTTCCCAAGCTATGCATGTAAGCCGATGATGAAATATCGACTTTGAATTTCTTCAAAATTCGCATAATTATTATTGGGAAGGGAAGTCACTCTGTAGGATGGGCATGTTCCACATACCGCGCCATCCTTGACCAGATGAGGTAAGGAATGTTTAAGTTTGATCCCATAGCTGCTGTGGGGTTTCCAAAAAGATAAAGAAATAACATCCTATCCCATCTAAGAATTTTTGTTTGCATGTTAGGAAGAATGTTGTGATGACCTGGATCTCCGCAGAGCTGTTGCAGTGCGTTGGGTGGCTTCTGGAGGCCTACGTGGTGTGTCAGTGGTGATTGTGCACAATTTGGACACAAGTGTTGGACTTCGGGCTTAAAATGGATCACGTGAGTGATCGGAGGACCCCGTTGAGTGTTTAGAAGTGTTCACGCGCGGAACAGATATCAAAATTGGGGTCAACGCAAAGTTTGGACAAAAGAACACCTTTCTGGATGCCTTCGACAATTTTTGGAATTTGAATTTGGCAAATCGGACACCGGATTTGGACTCAGCGCGCGAAAACGGTGAAAATGGACTATTTACTTGTATTTTTCGGAGCCCGGATGCAAAAGCGCGTTTTTCGAGGCTTGGGGTTACTGTTCCGGCCGGCGGGCAGCGACGGAGCGCGGCGGCGCAGCCGCGGGCAGCGCGGCGGGCAGGGGCGCGGGCCGCCCGGTCCACGCGGCGGGCGTGCACCGGGGGCTGGACGCGTGGCGGCTCGGGAGTGGGCCGGTCCGCGGGGCGCGGTCTACGGAGTGGCGCGGGGTGTACGGTGGACCGGGCGGGGCCACGTGGCGACCGTTGGTTGGCCGGTCCACGTGTGCCCGGTCCACGGAACGGCTGAGGCGGCCTCGGGAACCGTGTGCGGCAGGGGGCGTGCCAGGCGGCGCTGCAGGAGTGGTCGGGTCATGATTGCGGGCCACGTGGCGCCCGCTGATTCGCGGGCGCCACCCACCCCTGTTGACCGGGAGTGGCCACGCGGCGCCCCGCGGGTGGCGGGTCTTGCTGTTGCCTGTTCGGGGTGACGTGGCGCTCCCCAGGCGTTTCGGGCATTTGCCGTTTGGAGCCGCGCAGCAGATTCGGGCGCCCGAATCCCGTGTGGGCGCCCGAATCCAGGGACAAGTTGGGAATTAAGTGATTTGTTTCTTCCAGCATATAAATAGGCCGAGAACAACCTTTTGCAGCTCTTTCCCTGTTCCTCTTCTCACAGGGGGACCTTCACAAGAATTCCTCCTCTCCCAGAGCTGGTTCCATCTACAGATTCCTGGATTTTTTTGCGGCACGCATCTTGAGGTTTCCATTTTTACGGCGCGGCACGACGCTCGTTCATTTGTGGTCTCCTTCGTCGCGGTTTGGGTGCGAGGACTCCCCCGGCTTACTCCGACCTCCGATTGAGGCGATTCTTACGCCGTTGGACTCACGACAGGTAGATCTACGATCTTCGTGATTTGAGTTTCCCCTCGTTTTGAGTTTATCTTGGAGTTTCCTGAGCTTTATTTTGACCCTTTTTCTGGGGCGGAGTTTTGGACAGCACTGCGGTATTTTGGTGATATCTTTGCGCACAGGTGTCGGATCGAGGCGTGCCAGGAGGCGTTTTTCATCTAAACAGCGCAAGGAACACCCTCAAATTTTCTGGGAATTTTTTGAATATTTTGTGAAGGTGAAAAACCTCTGTTTACAGAATGTAGTGCTACAGTTTTTGAGATCGGTTTATTTCGGGGTGGTTCCCTTGACGGATTTGTTTCTCCGTGTAGGAAACTCGGATTTGGGCGTGCGAGTACTCATTTCGATCGTCTCGACGCGAGGATCGCAGCGGCAATTTTTCGGGAATTTTTGGTCTCCATCTCGTAGGTAAAAACAGGGCATCTTCGGGACTGAATTCTGGACAGCATGTATTTGGATATTTGTGTGC
Organism: Tillandsia leiboldiana; assembly: GCA_029204045.2. Classification (NCBI taxonomy): domain Eukaryota; kingdom Viridiplantae; phylum Streptophyta; class Magnoliopsida; order Poales; family Bromeliaceae; genus Tillandsia; species Tillandsia leiboldiana. The sequence goes on along the minus strand of CM055065.1, from coordinate 20,343,823 downwards.
TTATTTGTGTGTATATTGGGGATATTTTGTACAGTGATCGCGGCGGTTTATCTGTTTGGGCGAGAGCACTATTTGGACTTGGATTAGCGATCGAGGTGGGTGGTTGTTATTTACCTCTATTTTGACATGCTTACTAGGATTATTAGAGTGATCTCCCAATGTCAGGATTATTGATTAACAAGTGGGGATGGAACTTATGCATGCTTGTTTGGACATATGGATTGCCATGTTAGCACATAGATTTTATGAAAGTGGGTTAAATGGATAAATTGTTGGGACATTATGACATATCTATGTGCGGGTACCATTTTGGTGATTTATCATGGATCAGGGATTATAGACATGTGTGGTTGGATAATATTTTAGCATGATGGTTATATCTATGCGGAGCTATTAATTGTTACACATGTGGAACCACTATTGGTCACCTTTTCTTTTATCTTCCTTGAGGACATATGCATGCTTGTATGGACATCTAGATAGGCCATTTCTTATCGCTACACTATCATGTTGGAACTTGACTTAGGAGAAACTATGTTTGCTTCTTTTCTCCTTTTCGTTAGTCAGGTGGTTCTTGTTGCTCGGGTTTGAGCAGGGGTTTGGGATAGTGTAGCCGGGGCCTGGATTGTGGATTATGGGTTTTGGCGGCGACCGCGGATATTGGGCGGTTGACCGGATGTCGGTTATAGGACATCGGTGTTAGGGCATGATTATGGACTATAGGGCTTTGTGGCAACCGCGGATTTTGGGCGGTTGACCAGATACATATTATTTTACCCGATTTGGATTGGGGAATTATAACGGCTACCGCGGATAGTAGGCGGTTGACCGGATGTCGGATGTGGGACATAATTGTGATTGTGGGTTATTCCGGTGACCGCGGATATTGGGCGGTTGACCGGAGGTCGGTTGTGAGACTTGGTTGTGGATTGTGAGGTATTGCGGCGATCGCGGATTTTGGGCGATTGACCGGATGATCACTTATGCATCAGATTGGGGATCAGTTTTCTTTTAGTGGAGGGGTGTGTTCCACTGGGGTTTTATATTGATCCAGTCCTGCTTTTGATACTTATCACACCGGCGCGGTTATTGCCCGGTGATGCTTTTCCTCGTGTGGGTCGCTCCCCTCGAGATCCCCTCCGGAGGCTGGGGCCAGACAGTTATTGACAGTTTTGCTATCACATCGGCGCGGCTTATTTGCCCGATGATGAGGGCGGCAGCAGGAGTTTTGCTATCACATCGGCGCGGCTACTTGCCCGATGATGAGGGCGGTACAGATTGGGTTCATCTGGGACGGTTGGTTACTGTTGCATACGGTTATTCCAGTCTAGGACTGCATTTTAGAGGTATAGTAGTGGTAGTTTCCTTTCTTCAGCAGTCATTATTGCTTACCACACTTCTTTCCTTTTTGCCTCTGGTAGACCTAGTGGGTGTGTCAGAGTTTGAGGTTTTACCCACTAGGGGAGGCTACTGGTTTACTAGTAGTTCTCACCCCCATTCTTCTTTCCTTTTTTTCTTCTTCCTTGTTTTGCAGTGTCTTCTGCGGGTGCTGCTGGGCTTTCAGCGGCGGGTCGAGGAGAGAGGACGGCTGAGTAGATAGATCTCGAGGCAGGATGAGCGAGCTAGCTGGACTGTTGGTGTACCCATGTTTCCTCAGACGGTTGTACTTTTACTTTGGGACTGGCTTTTGCCAGCAGATTGTATTTATTTTGGTGAGCTGGGAGAGACAGATGTATCATTTATACAGATGTATTGTACTTTATTTCCAGCTTCAGTCTGAGATGTATTAGTTTTAGTTCAGCTCTATTTTTATTGCTCTTTTATTATTATCTCTTATATCTGAGCAGGTTTGGCGCTTCGTGTACGCGGGAAATACTGTGTGCACGGCGGATTTGTAGATGGGCCCGGGTTCCGGTTTACACCCGGGGCGTGACAAATATTGTAGCAAAAAATAAAATTCAAGTAGCGATACTCCGGTCGAAGTTATTTTGAAAAGACAGAGTTCCCCGTCGACTGAGTATCTGGAAGACAAATTCCATCCACGACCACTCTCCATGAGGTGGTGGAGAAGATATGACCTTTCTGGTAATGTGCTCCTTCAACCCGGGCCTTCATCCCTAACACCACTCCAATCAATTGAGGTGTGACCTTAATCTTAACATTTCTAACCATTGTTAGAAACTCTCGATTTCCGTTCTCAAGATCAACCAACCTTGATGCATTCTGATAAAACATCCTCACCGAGTGAAGACAATATCCTGTAGACTCAGGGAAATTACAAATGGGGGCAAGACCCGCATGGTCAAAAAGAGTGCCAAAAAGTGCAGATCGCTCCTTTAGAGCTTTGACATTGACATGTCTTTCACCAATGCATTCCCTCTTTTCAAAATCCTTGATTCTTTCCGAGCTTATAAAGTCTTGTAGAGGAGGCTGGCTTGCTAGTGGCTCTTCAATTGATATTCCTCGAGCACTCCCTCTTTTGCGTGCAACGCTCTTTCTTTTTGTTTTAAGAGGAGTTTCTTCCATTGGAGCTTTGCCCTTTTCTGCAGCAGTTGGTGGAGTCTTCGCCTTTGAGGATGCAGCAGGGGCTTTCCTCTTTGAAACAGTAGGAGCAGTCGCTTCTACCAACAGCTCATCCCAGTCAATTGATTCAGTCTCAGATTCCGTCTCGGAATCATCCTGAGTTTTCTTGGTCTTCTTAGCCTTCTTAGGCTTGTTTACTGCTCTTGTATGAACCATGGCAACTAGAAGCACAATGATCAATGAGAACACCATTTTTGCTATTGCCTGTGAACGAGAGAAACCTGCGAGCAAAGACTCAAGAACACAAAAAAATTGTTTATTTTTAAAAATTTAAAAAATTGTACCTAAACAATCATTATCATGTAGAGAGACTAGGAATCAAATTAGTTTTGCAAAAAGAATTTTAAAAATAGATCAATCCCATGATTTTCAAAAATTCTCATTATATGCCCTAAAACCAAATTTTCAGAAATCAAAGCCCAAAAATCCGTTAATCAAGAGAATACCTAGCATATAATCAAAACTAATCTACTCAGAGTTCTTATTTCAAAAATTTTTTACCAAAAACCAATCTCAAATGAAAAAGATACAAGATTTTCATGCACGTTTTGAGAAAATAGAGAAAAACTGTGAAAAACCGAAGTTTTGATCATGATAACTCACTTTGATCCGAAGAACTTGAGTTAGAAAGGCTCCAAATCGGTTGATTTCTAGAGAGAGAAGCTCTGGAGACTTGGAAACAAAAGATTGTAGTAAAAAGAAATCAAAACCCTTTTGTTTCTTATAAAACCCTAGCCGCGGTCCGGAACGGATCAAGAATCCAGTCCGGAACGGCTACCCGTAGAAATTTCTGCGTTCGGGATCCGGAACGGATATTCCGATCCGGATCGGCTCCAAACTTTTTCTTCAGAAAAATTTAGGAAAACTCTAGAAAATCCAGAAAAAGTATGTAAGCACTTTTGCATGTCAACTTTAAACAAAAGTCATCATTTCACATCAAAAGAAATAGATTATGCTAAATCTATCAATAATATCCAAGTAACGAAATGAGAATTTATAAAAATTAAATCCATTAAAGTTGAACAAGTTCAATGACATCTATCATGATCTTATGAGTAATGCATTTATCAAATCATTAATCTTGCAAAGAAAATGAAGTACCAAGATCAATAGATGTTTGAAATCCCAAATATGTTAGATAATATATCTAATCAATTTATTATAAGGAGTGGCTCTTTGAGCATCTTTCAATAAAATCCCCACCTTATACCAACCTTGGAATTTGACAGAGTCAAGTATTCCAAAAAGCATTTTATCTAATCAACTCGAAAAACCATGCTTGGTATTCATGTGGTAGCTGCACACAGTACTCGGACGACCGAGGTGGTAGCTCTTTCCTCCATGTGGTGGTAGTTTTCACACTCCTCATTGGGATGTAACTCTTTCCACATCTTATGAGCATAAATATTTTAACAAACTCCCCCTCAATTTGTTATCAATTATTTAAGATATAAGGTATTCAACCAAAAATTGATCTCGAGTTTCATACTTAACTCAATTTTCAAATATCATAAAAACTATACCAAGAGATCATATGAGAGAGAAATTGACTTTGATCAATTAAAGACGACTTAATTGACATAAATTATCATTGCATCAAATAAATTATTATGATATCCAAAGCATAATAAATTTCTAAATATATGAAAGGATGCAAGTAAAGTCAATTGCATATGCTCAATTAATGTTCTATGTACAGACATAGATAAGGAGCAAAAACACAAAACAAAACCTAACCTAAGCAATGATTTCAAAAAGTGTTATTTCAAAGAAACCATTCCAATCGCTTTACGCAAATGAATAAACCGTTTTTTATCCAAAGGTTTTGTTAAAATGTCAGCTAATTGATCCTCAGTTGAAATATAGGATATTTGAAGAATACTTAATTCAACTAGCTCTCTTAGAAAATGATATCTAAGTTCAATGTGTTTTGTTCTAGAGTGCAACACAGGGTTTCTGGAAATATTTATAGCACTTGTGTTGTCATAAAGAATAGTTACCGAAGTTGGTGAAATTCGGAAGTCGCTCAACATGCTTTTCATCCAAATGAGTTGAGTTGAACAACTACCCGCTGAGATATATTCCGCTTCGGCAGTCGAGAGTGCTATGCAGTTTTGCTTTTTACTATGCCATGCAACAAGACAATGGCCAAGATAAAAACATGCACCACTCGTACTTTTCCGATCATCCACTGATCCTGCCCAATCGGCATCTGAATATCCTATAATGTCAAGAGTTGTTCCCATAGGATACCAAATTCCGAAATTGAGTGTACCTTTCACGTACCGAATGATCCTTTTCACCGCTTTCAGGTGAACCTCCTTTGGTGCTGATTGATATCTCGCGCAGATCCCAACACTAAAGGATATATCCGGGCGACTAGCCGTGAGGTAGAGTAGACTTCCAATCATGCTACGATAAAGCTTCTCGTCTACACTTTCACTAAGAGATTCACTTCCTAATCCCTTATTGCTAGTTCCCATTGGAGTCCGAAAATCTTTAGAGTTTTCTAAATCGAGTTTCTTCACCAACTCCCTTGCATACTTGGATTGGCAAAAATGGATGCCTTCTTCATTTTGTTTCACTTGCAATCCAAGAAAGTATGTTAGTTCGCCCATCATAGACATCTCAAATTCGCTTTCCATAGTTTCTGCGAATTTAGAAACATCATTGTCTCTAGTTGCACCAAATACAATGTCATCGACATAGATTTGTGCTACAATGAAGTTATCCTGATAATGCTTAACAAAGAGAGTCTGATCTGCTCCCCCTCGAGTATAGCCCTTTTCCAATAGGTGCTTTGTTAACCTTTCGTACCACGCTCGCGGTGCTTGTTTTAGACCGTAAAGAATCTTTTTCAAATGAAAAACATGGTTACATTGTTTATAGTCTACAAAACCTTTCGGTTGAGCCACATAAACTTCCTCGTTCAAAATCCCATTTAAAAACGCGCTCTTAACGTCCATTTGAAAGAGTTTGATTTTAAAACGACAAGCAATCACTAACAAAATACGAATCGACTCGAGTCGAGCAACTAGGGCGAACGTCTCATCAAAGTCTATACCTTCAATTTGTGAGTAGCCCTGAGCAACTAGGCGTGCTTTGTTCCTGATGATGGTACCATCCTCGTTTTTCTTATTCTTGAAAATCCATTTAGTACCAATCACGTTGTGTTCCTTCGGTGGCTTCGTTAGTTCCCAGACTTTGTTTCTTTCGAACTGATGGAGCTCTTCCTGCATTGCTTCAATCCAGTAGTCATCCTGAAGAGCTTCATCGACGTTCTTTGGTTCTACCATGGAGACGTAACATGCGACTCCACAAACCAATTGTCTCCGAGTCCTGACTCCTTCTTGTGGGTCTCCAATAATGTTCGATTCCGGATGATCCTTGGAGATCCGTAGCGTTTGAGGTAACGGAGTACTCGGAGGTACATGTGATGATTCCTTTGCGCACCCAAACCTTTTTGGACTGCGTCGGCAATAAATGTGAAGTTATTTTCCTTGGTGAAAACGTCTTGTATGATTGAATGCTTGTCATTGATGACGTCGTCTTGTGGGGTGAACTACCAAGGCTCTTTTCCTTTGAAAGGTTCTCCTTTGATTTCCGAGGAATCACCTTTTTGGTAGTTGTTGCAAGAGGTGCTTGATGTGATCTTTTCGCTCCAATCTTACAATCTCTTCGTATGTGCCCTGCAAAACCACAACGAAAGCATACCTTTATACTTGACGATCCCGAAGTAGGTGAGGTAAGGTTGTTGTCGTTGATTGCAGTGAATTCCGTCGTCGGAGGAGGAGTTACCGACTGGGGCACAAAAACTGTCCCAATCGAACTAGGATTGTCTTCAGTTCGATTGTATCCAAGGCCGAAACGGTTTGTTTGACCAAGACCAAGCATCTTATCCAACTTGCTCCTTCCAGAAGAAAATCTCTTTAAATCATCTTTAAGTTGGAAAATGGTCTTCGTCATTTCCATTTTTTCCTGACGAGCCTCGGAGTAGAGCTTCAAGAAGTAACCAGCTTTATCAATCATTTTTACGTGTTCCTTCTCGAAATGCTCATTTTTCTCTTGAAGTGAAACATTTGCTTTTATCAGGTTATCCCTTTCCACTTCAAGACCGGTTGAGTGTCACACCCCGGGGTCGAAACTGCGACCCGGGCTCGCCAACAGATCCGCCACCTATGCCAAACCCCGCATAGGCGAAGCGTCTTACCTGCAAGAAAAGTACTACAGCTAACAGATATCAGAGCTATAAATGAAAATCCGCTGTATAACTAAAATCAACCACTGTACAACTGGAAATAATACAACAATGTCCATCTCCCAAAATGATAATCATACAATATCCTCATATACAAAGGTCGAGACTCAACCGGGAGATACCTCCAATAAATATATCAGTGTACAGGCTCTCAATACATATTATATCCTCACTACATCAGTCTCTCAAAAGAGGAAATAAAACAACTAATCTACTGAAGCTCTCCTCTAAAGGGGTACCGCTACTCTCCAAACATGGGTAGGGATCTAGCTCGCGACTCCCTCGCCTCGATTAACAACCGCAGAATCAGCAACACCCGCTAAGACTCTGTAAAACAAAGGAGAGGAAGGAAAAAGAAGGGGGAAAACCCCCAAAGGGTGTGAGAACTACACCAAAAAGGGAGTTCTCAGTGGGTAACACCGCCAGACCCGACGGTCTGCCCACTAAGTCCTCAAGAGACAAAAACTAACCAAAGCCGTAAAGACTGAAATAAGAAAGCTGGAGACTCTCAACAGCTATCAAGCCTCTATCTAAATGCCCAAGATGGGAGAACCAAAGAATGGTATGCAACCACTGGCACATGAAGTGCACAATCGACCCAATCGATAGACCAGTAATCACTGGCACTACCTGCTATGCCTGCTATGCCTGCCATGCCTGCTATGCCTGCCTGCCTGCTATGCCTACTATGCCTGCCATGCCTGCCTGCCTGCTATGCCTGCTATGCCTGCCATGCCTACTATGCCTGCCTACCTGCTATGCCTACTATGCCTGCCATGCCTGCCATGCCTACTATGCCCGCCATGCCTGCTATGCCTGCCTGCTATGCCTGCCATGCCTGCCATGTCTGCTATGCCCGCCTGCTATGCCTGCCATGCCTGCCATGCCAGCTATGCCTGCCATGCCTGCTATGCCTGCCATGCCTGCCATGCCTGCTATGCCTGCCTATGCCTGCCATGCCTGCTGTGCGCCTCGTACAACGGTCAACAACTCACAAAGACCTTGGGACCACCGTCAATCCCCAAACGGTTCCCGACAACACTAGCACTGGTCTAGACACAGCTACTAGACTTCACTCGGTCCCCCTGACACGAGTGCAACAATAAAGCGAATATTTGTAATAAACCCAATCTGGTGCCACCAGTAAAACTGGCATTGCCTGCTCAGCGGAATCTTCACACATGGCTCGAAACCGCGGGATCGGCCCACATGGCTCGCATCCCAAAGTAAGTAACAGATCAGCATCTAAACCGTCCGATCGGAAACTAAAGTAAGTAACAGATCGGCACCTAAACCGTCCGATCGGAAACTCAAGTAAGTAACAGATCGACATCTAAACCGTCCGATCGGAAACTAAAGTAAGTAACAGATCAGCATCTAAACCGTCCGATCGGAAACTCAAGAGTGGCACTCGAGGGGAGCGACCCACACGAGTAAAGTATCTCTGTATAGCAGGACTTTGATCATGACTATGATCAAAGTGGAAAACTCTGTCCACTAAAGAAAGACCCGACCTCAATCGGATGCAAAAGTACTCAATAGTGGGAAACTCTGTCCACTAGAGAATTCAGATACCCAATCTGGTGCGTAAATAAATATCCGGTCAGCCGCCCAATATCCGCGGTTGCCGCAAAGCCCCACAACTAATCCAACCTGTCCCAGACACCAAGTCCCGACTACACTACCCAGACCCCTGCTCGAACCCGAGCAACACTGACCACCTGACTAACAAAGAAGGAGAAAGGAAAAGCATGGTTTCTCCTAAGTCAAGTTCCAATAAGTAGTGTAGCAGTAAAAGATGGCCTAACTAGATGACCATACAAGCATGCAAATGTCCTTCACATAGGGTAAGTCCCTTAGGTAAGCATTTACAATTCATCATCATGAATATATGAATGCTGCAAGTTCTCGATAATATTTAATATGAATATTAGTCTTGCAATTCCCTTTATACAATCATCCTTCCTAGCTTACCTCCCAATAACATACAATTATTGTACCTTAAACATGCGTGCATTCTAATATAAAAATTAAAGAATCGTCCATCGGTTCTGGAAACAGAACACCCACCTGAAGTGCTCAATCCAAGGCAAACCTGGGGTTGGTGAAGAACGTGGCCATCTGCACGCACAATCCGCTGAAACCCGTATCCACGGTACAAGTCGCGCAAACCTTGGCTCCTAGCAGTGTTCCAAAAACACTCGCGAACCCTCCTGGGTACAACAAAAGGTCCAAAGTTACACTTTATGCTAAAATATCCAAGTATACACCATCTGCTGAAACCAGCCCCGAAGATGTGCAATTTTCACCTGCAGAACGGACTCTGAAAAATCCACCAAAAATACAAACGCGATCATTGCGTCGAGCTCTTCGAAACGAGTACCTGCACGCCAAAATTTGAGTCCCGGAGGTCGAGTTACAAATTCCACAGCGCGGTGAGCGCGAAAGTCCACAACAAACACAACTGTATCACAATGCACAGAAGAACGGGAAAAGTATACCTTCGGGCAATTCCCGAAAAAATCATAGAAAAATACGGTGATAATCCTCGCGTCGAGTAGATGAAAAAAATGCATAGGCTCGCCTCGATCCGACGCTCGTACACCAAATTGCACGCAAAACGGTGCACACTCACGAGTCCGCGCGCAAAACGATGCGCGGCCACCAAACCTACACACAAAACGGTGCACGCCATTAAAAACTCGCACGCAAAATGATGCGCGCCAACACGACCTGCACGTGAAACGGAGCACGTACCTCGAATCTGCACGCAAAATGGAGCACGGTGCTAGAGTCCGCACGCAAAACGGTGCAGTAAACACGGTCCCTAACACGCAAAAGGCACAGGGTCAAATCCACAGTCCAAAAGAGCGCTCCAAAACTGTGCCAAAAACACCGCAAAAACAACACGCGGGACCTACCTCGACCGCGTCGCGCCGTCCAACCGTCTCTTTGGAACACCTCGCACGCTTCGCGAGGTCCACGGCGCACCGCCGCAACCCACGAAAATCCCTCCCTCACTCCCTCTCGCACTCGGTTGGAGAAGAAGAAGAAAAAGGGAGGAGAAATGGTGTGGGGGAGAAGGAAGAAGAAGAAGAGAAGAAGGAGGAGGAGGGAAACAAAAGGGGGTGGTCCAATGGACCCACCCCACGGTTCCCCCCAATGGGGAACCGCCGGGTGGCGGTCCACCACACAGGGGCGCGCGCACCCGGTCCAGGCGCGCACCCCTGCGTCACGTGGCGCGCGTCCCTGCGCGCCACGAGGGCGCCGCAGCCCGCGCGCCACAGGGGGCGCGTTACACCGCGCCACACAGGCGCGGGACACCCCGCGCGCCACACGGGTGGGCGACCCCCACGCCCGCGCGGGCGCCAATCGGGGCCCGCCACGTGGCGGCCCCCGCGCTGACCCGCGCACGCAGGCGCGGTTCCCCGCGCCAGCTCGGCCCCCCTCGCGCAGTACGCCCCCTCGAGCTGCGTGCCAACGCCACCACGTGCACCTCGGGATCTGTGTCGTCTCGAGATTCGCGCACGCACCTCGAAAAACGTGCACGTCAACCGGGCTCCGAAAAAAGCAAGTAAATAGTCCATTCTCAACGATTTCGCGCGCTAAATCCAAATTCGATATCCGTTTTGCCAAATTCCAACTCTAAAAGTTGCCGAAGGCATCCGGAGAGGTGATCCTTTATCCAAACTTCGCGCTGAGCCCAATTTTAATATCCATTGCGCGCAAAACCACTTCTAAGCATTCGACGGGGTCATCTGACTACTCCCGTGATCCATTTAACACACCGAGTCCATCACAAGTGTCCAATTGGTGTACAAACGCCACCGACACGCCACATGGGCCTCCAGGAGCTGCTGATTAACCAGTAATCTCGTCGTGGGGATCCAGGTCCTCACATTGAGAGAGAAGTTGCCCTTTTTACTTCTTCTTCTAGATCCTGCAATCTCCCTCTCAACCCCTTGTTTTGCTTTGCCAGTTTCTTTGAATTCTTTAAGAGTTTATGGTAGGCAAAAGCAAAGTCTTCACCTTCGGAATTACTCGATTCGTTGTCCGTTGCATTCTTTTCAACTTGGGAGGAGTTGGACAATGAATCGGATGTACTTGCCATAAAGCACACGAAAGGTGAAGTTGTGGACGCGTGGAACGCCGTTGCGTTATTTTCTTCATCACTTGAAGATGACTCATTTGACGATGAGGTGTCATCCCAAGTGACGGCTTGCATCGCTTTCTTCTTCGACGGATTCTTATTTGGACACTCCGTTGAGATATGGCCGTATCCTCGGCACTTGAAGCATTGGACTTGTCCCTCCGAGCTTTTCTTATCCTTTGAAAAACTCTCTTGCTTTCTTGACTTGCGGCTTGAAAAACCTTTGCCTTTCTTCGACTTTAAGAAGGATGAAGTTTTACTTGAATTACCCCTTCGAAAGTTTCGGCGAAATTTTCTTGTCAAGAGAGCAAGCTGCTTTTCAAAATCCTCCATAGATAGGTTCTCGTCGTCGTCTGAGGAGGATGAATCCGCGTCTTCTTCTTTTGTTGTTTTCAACGCAAAACCTGAAGACTTAGAAAGGATGCTTTTCATATGTTTGAAGTGCACCAACTAATTCTTCTACACGGATTTCGTCCGGGTGTTTAATAGTTTCAATGGCCGTAACCTTGGAACGAAATCTTTTAGGAAGAGTCCTTAAAATATTTCTTACAACTTTAAATTATGGAATTTTCTGTCCCAAGTTAGCACATGTATTCACGATGTCTTGCAATCGTGTATAGTAATCTGTGAACGATTCATTTTCTGCCATGAAAATAGAGTCAAATTTGCTCGTAAGCATTTGCAGTTTTTGAATCTTCACAAGGTTTGTTCCCTCATGTGTAACTTGTAGAACATCCCAGATTTCTTTCGCAATCTCACATGCCGAGACGCGAGAGACTCAGTTTGCGACAAAGCATTAAATAAGGCGTTAATTCCTTTGCCATTGTAAGAAGATGAGTCAATCTCTTCCTTGGTCCATTTCGACCTAGGTTTGATGGTGTGAACATCAACAATAACTTCAGTTGGATTTGACCATCCTAACTCGATAGATTGCCACACCCGTTCGTCGATGGAAATTAAAAAGGCTTTTATCCGTACTTTCCAATAGGCATAGTTTGTTCCATCGAAGAACGGGGGTCTGTTGATGTTTCCACCTTCAACCATTGTTTACAACCCTATTCCCGCTCTGATACCAATTGTTGGGTTATACTATAATAAGGATCTAAATAGGGGAAAACCACCTAGAGGGGGGGTGTATAGGTGTAAACGATAAACACTCAAAAATTTTTGCGTAATAAAAACCCAATGCGGAAATGAAAATAACACGCAAGATTTTTACATGGAAAACTCCAAAACCAGGAGTAAAAAACCACGGGACCGATAACACGGTTAAATCAACTAAGATTATAACACGTACAAAGGTGATATAACGCACTCACAGACGACTCATCTTTTTTCCATACGCTTCGAGTTGATCTTCTCCGCTCGCTCCGCAACGCGCATCGAATCCACGATTTGCGTCCAACGCCGAATCCACGGCGTCCAACGTCGAGTCCACGACGTCTGACCGAATCCATGGTCTCCACCAGGTAGTACGTCTCGATCACACGAACGTACCACGCTCCGAATCCACGAGAGCGGTAGCACCTTGAATCCACAAGGCCACGCGAATCCACGCGCTGATTTTGGGGAAAATCGTTGTTTTGTTGGTGGTGATGATCCGCCAAATACTTAGATCAAAGATAGATCGGAAATACCATCTAAGTATTCATTCATTTGATTCTACTCAAAATCTAATTATGAAAACCTAGAATCAAATTAATTAATATAGATGAAGAAACATAGAATTAAATCTAGTTATTTCCTTTCTTCTCTATATGTGGATCTTATAAGTTTTTCTCCGTTAATATTTTTCCGTCATTTCCCGGAGTATAAAACTTATTGTGGATTACCCTAAAAGATAGAATTAAGGTTTACTTATAGGTTAGAAACCATTGGAAGAGGATAAGAATCAAAAACTGATTGTAACAGAATTTTTTCCGCACGACGGTCCGGACCGGATTAGGCTCGTTCAGGACTGTCGTTGTTTTTCAGAGAATTCCTGAAAAATCAAGGTTCGGGGTCCGGAACGAAATGCCACGGTCCGGACTGTTCATGCAGTTTCAGCAAACTCCACGTTCGGGGTCCGGAAGGAAATCTCACGTTCCGGACTGTTCATGCAGTTTTAGCAAAATCCACGTTCGGGGTCCGGAACGAAACAGGGATGTTCAGGACTGGATTTGTGCATGAACTACCAACGTTCGGGGTCCGGACTGTAGTCCCCTGTTCCGGATCCTAAACATGTAACTTGTCCAGTTTTTGATTTTTATGCGATTAAAAACCCAACCAAGTGTTTCTACATTATAAGAAGTATTCAGATCACCAATAATGTTTAGTTAAACTTACCTGATCATTTTGAATTCTTCTTTCTTGAGATTGAGGTATATGATCCAAGCTTCTTCATCTTCAATCTTCAAGACTTAAACACTTTCACGAAATACGCCAAAACTAAAATCCTTAACAGGGCGTCCTAGTCTAATCATCTCAATCATCTCTACGCATCCGGAGCGTACTCGAGGGGAGCGACCCCACCGAGCTCAAGGTATCACAACTGTCAGAAAGCGGCGCCTACAGGCTCCAATCCTCGATCAAACAGATCGAAACTCAAATGCCGAAACCACAACTCATGTCTAGGTCGGTGAACCCTCCCGACTCAATCTGATAAGCCATCACTAATCCCCAGGACACTAGTAGAATCATCCATGAACCAAACAAAAATCCCTCAGCCCCCAGGCACGAGGTCACATGCACCCTGGAATCATGCCATCTCACTGAAGGTCCCATAATTATAAAAATTACCTTTAAATTGCCGGTTTTTTCCTTAAAACGGACTTATTGATTTTTATTTCGATTCCGGTGCAAGAATAAAGCTTCCTAACCATGCAAACTAGTGTCTTGCAGTAATAGGAGTATACTAAAAATAATCTGGGGCTTTACCGAATTTTCTGGAATTTCCTAGGCAATTATCAGATTTACCAACAGTAAAAATAACACACTAGACATGATCAAAATGCCTATAGAAGCATTAGAAAACATTCCGTACAATTTGGAAGATTTTTAACCCACCTAGAAAGCTTTCCGTAGGCAAGCCGAAGTCGGGGATGTGCCGAACCCACGAAAATCCGAAACTGCGCCGCGCGCGCGCACACTGACGCGCGTCCCGAAAAATTCCCGTAAGCTCACCCAGCAAACTCGAGTCCTCTACAACCTCCTTGAGCCACTCAGTTCCCTCACAGTCAGCTTCCAAGGCTCACGTGCATGCACCCTGCATGCATGCTGTTGCGGCATAGCACAGTAACCACCAAGCCATCCAAGGATGCATCCAACAGCAAGCAAGAGAAGAAGAGAAAGAACAAGAAATCACAACTCAAAATTCACTCCAAAACCATAAACCAAAAATCTCAGCTCAACCCAAAATATCTGACAACTTACCTCACGTGAAGCTCGCGGCGCGCGCGCTGCTGGCTCAACCCCAAGCTGCAGGAACCCAAAAATACCAAGCTCCAGCTCCCTCTCAACTTCTTCTCCTTCTCTTCCTTCCTTTCTTCTTTCGTTGCCTTAGGTCATCGTGGAGAAGATAACAGAGTGAAAGGTTGTATATATAGACCAAAAGTAGGGTTAACACAAAGGGAAGGTGAAATTACCTCAATACCCCTCCAAAATGCCAAGTCAGCACTAAAAAAAATGCATCCTGCTGCCTGTGTTCCGGAACTAACAAGCCTGTTCCGGAACACCAGGCCCTGTTCCGGAACACCATGCTGTGTTCCGGAACACAATGGCTTGTTCCGGAACACAGCCTCCAGTTCCGGAACACCATACTCCAGCCGCACTAGAAACCCTGCAGAAAGCTTCCAACTCGCGCCGCCGACTCACTTTTCGCCCCGGAAGCTTCCGCCACAGTCTGAAACCACCCGAACCCCGCTGTAAATATAAAATACATATGTTCCAATAATTTTTAAGTTTTTCTGTAATTACCTACGGAGTCGGTGCTCGACGTAAATCCCGTACTCTACACATAAGGTATGGAGCGATTCCTCAACTTCTTTTCACGCCGATCTACGATTTTGCATGGGTACTCATCATAACTCATATCCTCTCGTAGATCCAGCGGTGGATAATTGATCACATGTCTTGGGTCATGGACATACTGACGTAGCTGTGATACGTGGAATACATCATGTACTCCTGCCAAATCTAGAGGCAGTGCCACTCTGTAAGCTACTGGCCCAATCCGCTCCAAAACTTCATAAGGCCCGACGAAACGGGGCTTAGCTTTCCCCGCATCCCAAACCGTACTACGCCCTTTGTTGGAGACGCTTTCAAGAACACATGATCACCGACCTTGAACTCTAGGTCGCGCCGTCGTTTATCTGTGTAACTCTTTTGCCGACTCTGCGCCGTCACAAGACGTTGACGCGCAATCTGTACCTTTTCCTCGGCTTCTTGCAAAACATCGGGGCCTAACGCCGATCTCTCGCCAACCTCGCTCCAATGCAATGGAGACCTGCACTTCCTACCATACAAGGCCTCAAAAGGCGCCATCCCGATGCTGGCCTGGTAGCTATTATTGTATGCGAACTCTGCCATAGGCAAATAGCGCTGCCACCCTGCTCCATAGTCCAGAACACACGCCCTTAGCATGTCCTCAAGGATTTGATTGGTCCTCTCAGACTGACCATCACTTTGGGGGTGATACACCGTTGAGAAGTCCAAACGTGTCCCCAGCGTCTCGTGGAAGCTTTTCCAAAATTGGGAGACAAAACGAGGATCTCGATCTGATACTATTGAGACGGGAACTCCGTGAAGGCGCATAATCTCGTCAATGTACAACTGGGCCAACTTATCTCTCGACCACGTGGTGTGGACGGGCAAAAAGTGAGCCGCTTTGGTTAACCTATCCACCACCAACCAGATCGCGTCATGACCCGCTTGAGATCGGGGTAAACCCATAATGAAGTCCATGGCGATATTTTCCCACTTCCACACAGGTACTGGTAGGCTTTGAAGCTTGCCTGCTGGGAGACGATGCTCGGCCTTGACTTGTTGGCACACTAGACACTTGGCCACAAAGCGTCCGACATCCTTTTTCATACCCGACCACCAAAACGTTGACTTTAGGTCTTTGTACATTTTAGTGCCGCCGGGATGAACAGTGTACGGCGATCAGTGTGCCTCCTGGAGAATCAGCTCACGAATGTCCTCATCATTGGGCACGCACACACGACCCCTAAACTTCAAAACTCCCTCGGAGTCCACGGCAAAATCCTTCGCCCTTCCGCTCTCCAATTCAGACTTCACCTTTTGGAGTGCGTCATCAGTAACCTGCTTTTCTTTAATCCTTTCCAACAAGGTGGGCTGCACCCTAAGAGTCATCAACCTCGTGGGCGTCCCGGGAGTTACAACTTCCAAACCAAACCGCCGCATCTCAGATTGCAATGGATACTGGTCAGTGATAACCATGGCAAGATTCTCCACAGATTTTCTACTTAATGCGTCAGCTACCACATTTGCTTTTCCCGGGTGGTACAAGATGCTAACATCATAATCCTTGAGTAATTCTAGCCATCGACGCTGCCTCAGAATAAGTTCTTTCTGTGTGAATAAGTACTTGAGGCTTTTATGATCTGTGTAGATTTCACAGTGCTCGCCATATAGATAATGTCGCCACAGCTTCAATGCAAAAATGATCGCGGCGAGTTCGAGATCGTGGGTAGGGTAGTTCTTTTCATAACTCTTCAATTGTCGCGAGGCATAGGCTATCACCTTGCCGCCTTGCATAAGCACGCACCCCAACCCACACCCCGAAGCATCACTGTACACCTCAAACCCTTTGCCTGATTCAGCCAAGGCGAGTACTGGAGCCGATGTCAACTTATCCTTGAGCAGCTGAAAGCTCCTTTCGCATTCGTCACTCCAAATAAACTGAGCCCCCTTTCTCGTAAGGCTGGTGAGTGGAGTGGTGATTTTAGAGAACCCCTCCACAAACCACCTGTAATACCCTGCGAGCCCAACAAAGCTCTGCACTTCAGTGACATTAGTTGGTCGGGGCCAATCCTTAATGGCCTCGATCTTCTTGGGGTCCACAGACACTCCCGATTATGTAATTACATGCCCCAGAAAGGTTACCTCTCGAAGCCAAAATTCGCATTTCTTCAGTTTTGCGAAAAGACTTCGCTCCCGAAGCACTTGCAATACTTGTCGTAGGTGATCCTCGTGCTCGTCATCACTCCGGGAGTAGACCAAAATGTCGTCAATAAAGACTACGACAAATCGATCCAAGAAGGGCTGAAAAACGTGATTCATCAGATCCATAAATGCCGCCGGGGCGTTAGTCAACCCGAATGGCATTACGGTGAATTCATAATGTCCGGGCGTTGAGTCGAAAAACAAAAATTGCTACCTTATAGGTTTCGTCGATCCGGACGACGTGGCAAAATCTGTTTTTCGTTTCGACGACCGAAATGCCTCGAAAAGCGTGATATACGGTGAAAATTGTGGTATTATGCGAAAAAACCCAATATTTTATGCTCCGAAAAGCGTGCCATTTACAGGTGAGGGACTAAACTCTAAGAGGAGTATTTTTACTAAAGGACTTTAGTCCAAATAGCGAGTGTGGAGGGACTGTATAGCATATTGTGTAATTTTTTACACTAAATACAACTTGCGTGTTGTCTTTTGGAAACCCTAAACCTAGCCACCCCTTTGTTTCCCTTCTGGAACCGGCGCCTCCACCCTACCACATCCTCCAACCGTCGCCGTGCAGCCGCCGCCGCCCCGTTGCTGGTGGTGATAAAGGAAGCTTGAAGATAATAGCCTTCTCGAGTCTTGGTGTTGGGAGCATCAAGAAGACCTTTCTTCTACCAAGCCTCGTCTTAGAGTTTCTTTGTGTGGCCACAACCGAGCTTGGGTGAAGCCGACGCCAGCCGCCGTCGTGCGCCGCCGCGGTTAACATCTTCTTCCTTGGTTTTTCCGGCGAGGTTAGAGGTTGGAAGTTTTTAAGTTCTTTTGGCCTTTGGATCCTTGCATGCATTTTCTGACATTGTGGGAATCCTTCCTGTGAAGCCTGAGCCGCGGTCGTCGACCCCATCGCCGGCGGGAGCGACTTCTTGCCGGAAGTTGAGAATTGGCCGATCTTGGCCGCCGTATTAATCCGGCCATTGAACTCAAGATCAGAGACGTTGGGATTGTTCCTCTCGTCGACTGCAACCTACTCCCGAAGTTTGGGGATCATCGGGCAAGCATCCAAGCCGATCGAGCCTGCCCTAGGTTCGGGCGAAAGTGGCCCTTGGCCGAACTTCGCCGTTCGGCGCCGCCGTCCATCCGCGCCGTCGGTCACCATCTCAGCAAGCTCCGTGGAGTCGGGGGGGCAGTTTGGTCCAAGTTGCGCCGGCCCAGGAGCCGCCGGCCGGAATCCGCCATTAGAGGACCCCGTTTTCACCGAGTTGGGTTGGGTTTCGTCTCCGGCGATCGCCGCCGCTCCCTGCCGCCGCGTTGTGGCTCAGGTTAGTCGATTGGGTCGTTTAGGGAATATTCATGCACTTGCATGAAGATTTTAACGTCGGGTTTTTGTTCTCTGTAGTTGCACCATCTTTGCAACCGAGCTCGGGCTCCGGCCGCCGCCGACGCCTCTGGACTCCGGCCAGTCACTCAGGTGAGTTGTATGGACCCTGTGCAAGGTTTCCATCAAAAGGTTTTGGACAGTGAGCCTCTATAAATTAAGATGTTCCAACCTTCTTGTTAATGCATTTGTGTTGGACATTCTCCGGCCGCCGCCGCCTCCGGCCGCCGCCGATGGGCCAGACAGTGACTAAACTTCCTCTGGGTGGGTCCTTTAACTGGTGCTCATCCTTGTTCCAGGTTTGAACCTGGTTTGATCAAGATTGCCCAAGCCCGAGCCTTGTCTTGAGTTAGTGGTTGGTCCACCTTGCTCCGGCCAACTTCCCGGCCAGTCTCCGACAAGCCCAAGGTGAGCCCTCGACTCAGTAACATGTCCAGATCATGATGCTCACCTTTATTTTTAGTTTGATCAAGTATTATACATGCTGTAGCATAATGGCTAATTTGGACTTAGGAGTTTTTGGGCCAACTTTGCCCTCGAGCCTCGTGCCAGCACAAACTTGTGAGCACGAGTTATGTCACGTCGAAACCTACGCGCCGTAATTTACGGCATAGTCAACGGCTTCCTGGTTTGGAAGAACGAGTCGAAACAACGGTTATAATAGTGTATTTATAGCAATTTTTCGATAGAGGAAATTATGACTTGGTCCCTGTCTGCCCGAACATCAAAATTATGATGTTTAGGGACAGCAGGTGTAGTTGGACGATATTTGGATTTTTTTAGACCGTTGGCGGGTCAGGATTGGAGGGTCAGTGGATTTTCGAGAATTTCGGTTTAAGCCTGGTTTCGGCTAAGTTCCCCGTATTAGCGACATGTTATTGTAGTATTGTCGGGATGGGTATGAGTGAGTCTAGTTCTGACTATAGTTTCTATTCAGGACCCAGTTGTTCAACACCAGCCGCCCAGTAGTTTAACGAGAGCTCGGGATCGGCCTACATTCAGGTGGTTCGTTCGACTGACTTCAAGGTGGGTTTTTATTTTGAGACTTAGCGTCGGGCTTCCGACGGTTGCAACTACTTCTGATTTTACGTTTAACTGTGCTAACGTGGATAGTCTTTATGGTCCTTGCTATTGAGTTATACTTTGTATATTTGTTGATCTTTATGGTTCATTACTATCGGTTTTATCTGGTGTACTTGGTTACTATGCTCGAGGCTGCAGCACGCGCACCCGCGGTTTGGCCACCGCAAAGGGTGCGCTTTTCCGGAAAAGTGGTCTATGACCCGTGTAAACCCACGAGGTGACGTAGTGGGGGCCCCCGTAGGTGGGGGGTTTGAGGCGCCAAGGTGTGAGTTGTGCGACCCGTCGGGGTAGGTGCTCGACGTGGTTTACCGAGGTAGGTGCTCGGTTGGGGTGCCGGGGCAGGTGCCCGGATTTGGTTATGCAGGGGTCCGCGCTTTATTTTTCCCTCTTGGGAGGGTGGTTGCTCCGGATAGTCTTACGGTTGGATTTTACTACTTTTCCTTGCTTTCTTGACTATTATAGTGTCGCTGACTTCCCACTCCGTGACAGGTTCCTTTAGGGGTGAGAGCTAGGCGACGGTGAGGCCGAGGCGGGAGCTTTCGGGTCCATGGGGACCCTAGACTGTATTTTCTCTTTTCCTTCGCATTTCATTTGTTATTGTAGGCTACTGTGTGGTTCTCGATACCCTCGTGGGGTCGGTGTGGATGTTGGTACTTTACTTTCTGAATATGGGAACGTTGAGTTTTGGTTTCTATCTCTGTTCGGCCGTTTTCAAAGAAAAGAAAAGAAAAACAAAGAAAAGAATTGCGAAAATCGTTTTACAAAATCTGGGTGTCGTGTGGACACCGTTCTCAAAACCTTGTGGATTTATGGATTTCGAAAACGGATTTCAAACCCTGAGTGTCGTGTGGGCGCTGTTTTAAAAACTTTGTGGATTTATGATTTTCGAAACTGTTTTAGAAATCTGGGTGCTGGGTGGGCACCGCTTTCAAAACTGTGGATTTATCCTTTCAAACTGATCGGCCCTGAGAATGGTTCGGTTCTATATGTGTACGTATGTTTAGAAACTGTTGTGATTAAATAAATGACTGTGATTGGATGTCGTATTAGTCGCGACGCCGTGCATATACAGAGGAGACTCTGTCCGTTTGCAGGGTGACTCTGTGTATGCGGCTGGTCTGGGCACGCGCTGGGGTAGAAAGGATTTCAAATAAAAATTTGTACGTAAAACAAATCTCTTTTTCTTTGATTGTTTCCGCTGAATGAAACCCCGGGGCGTGACAGATTAAATGGTATCAGAGCCTTTCTTTAATCACAATAGTTTGTGCCCGACATCCACAAAGATACCTCACTTAGCTACTAATGAATAAAATGAATGGCATAGAAGTGTAGAACGCGAGTGATCGGGGGGGGAAGTATTGGTCCCTTTTCTCGATAGTTGGTTGAGTGCTATGCTAGCGGAGGCTAGAGTTGACTTGTGTGGTGTGTGTGTACGGGATAAATTTTGTTTCCGGTTTAGCTCGGTTGTCGTGCTTGTGTAGTCGTGTTGTTTTGGGGGCTGGCTGCCACCGGGGTCGCGATGGTTGCTGAGGATCAATATATTAAGCAACCAGCACGGGACACGGTGTGCCTGCTGACGGTGTTCATGCAATTGGTGCGGCTGTTAACATAGCAGATCGTTGCGCCGGCTTTTGTTTCCGAACCCCTTCCTCTGCCGACGTTCTGGTAGTCGTTGGTAGCGGCGACTGGTGGTAGAGTAATCCGCCGGTGTTTGTTAGTGAGTCGGCCGTTTTGTCGGTCGTGAGTAACTGGGTAGCCTCTTGTCTAAATTGTACCTTCTAGGTCTACTGGTTTTAGGTTACAGCAGATAGTCGACCATTTCTTTTGCATCTTGGACAAGGTATGGGTGGGAATGAGAATTCGTCCCCTACGGTTGTTGACTACATGGCGCTCTGGCATTGTTACTTTCGGCTAGGATGCCCTGCATCCAGCTTTCTTTGTGGGTAGATCTTGGGGTAGGTCTTAGAGCTGAAACCTAGCTTTAGTTTTGACCGTCGCCTCGGTAGAATGGTCAATCGGAGCGGACAATTCGGGATGGTGGTTATGCTCCGAGCTGGTGGCTCGTATTGGTGACGGGTGGGTTCGTCGTTTTCAAAGGAGGGTTACTTGTAGGCAGTGACACGGCGGGGTTTGGTTGGCACAACCTGGAGTTCGTGAGGGTATTAGTATGGTTTCTTCCCATCTTTTGTTGTCGGGTTAGTTTGGGCATTTAAGGGCCGTCGGTCTGGGTTTGGTGGTAGGACCGGGGTACCTCGACGCATCGCGAGACTTGGGTTGCTGACTGCTCAACACCGTCAGAGGTGGTCCGCGAACCAGTGGCGTCATAACGGGGAACTCCAAGTCGAGGAGCAGGCTTACTCATGTTAGTTTCGATCAAGAGGGACGGAACGGTAGGGTTGCCGAGCGGGTCGAGCCCGTCGTCTGTCTGAAATCTTAGGGCGGTTCAGTCCGGTAGTCTTTCGTTCAGGGTTACCACTGAGTTCGCCAAGAGATAAATGGTGTTTCGCGTGTCATCGCTTCGGGGATGGATTATTGAGCGCCCCAACGGTGTTCGTGGGTGTGATGATCAAAGTATCCAAACCCTTCTTGGGTCAACTTGCGTACGAACGAGGAGCGTCTTCGGGTGACCTTACAGACCCTCAGGGACCAGAGACGGTAGGCCAAACTCCAAAGGTGTGAGTTTGGGCATCGCGGGGTGAGCTTTTGGGACGGCCAAACATCCGGAGAGCTTCGAAGAACGCAAGGTTAGGCTATCACAGGCACCCATGCATGCACTACCGACACCGGGTGAGGATTTTGAGGTGTGGTAAGGCATCGCGGAACGGACTGGGTGTTGTGCTGAGGCAACGGGGGGGGGGGGGGGGGGGAAGAGTTAAGGCCTTTACGACCAAGCAACTCAAGGAAACGATGCGTCCAATCAAGATCACTCCGGAAAGACAAGTGGAGCAGTCGATGCCGGGAGCGGTAAGGGTCAGACGGGAGACATACCGGTAACCGCGATTACGCAGCTGGACGGATCAACAACAAACTTTTGGTGGCTTAAATTGACAAGGGATGTAGCACAACTCGTGGCTCGCTTTTGGGGTTGGTCATCGAATAAAGGCCGAACATCAGCGGCCGGCGGGGAAAACTGCAATCTCTCCTAGTGCCAGCGAGAAATGAGAAGATCACGAGGGGCGCAAGGCCAATGGGAAGCGCAAGTCGGACACGTTTGGCCACTTTCCCCATTTATTGGATTCCTGGCGTATTTAAGTTTCGGGGACGAAACTTCCTTTAAGGTGTGAGTGATGTAGCACTCGAGAAATTCAAGGGTGTTTGCAGGCGAAGAAGCAGATCTAAACCTTAGTGATTTGCATACCGGTGCGCGAATTGCACAGTTTCCGATGCACAAATTCGGCCTTTCCGATCCGAGTCTGATCTCGGAAATCTGAGGTCGCCAGTGCGACCGTCTCATCGAATCGAGTGGAAATGGTATAGACCGTTTGCTGATCCGACGGTCGGATCGTCCGGAAATCAGCGAAGAAGCAGACGGAACCCACGACTTAAGTGAATAGTAAAATGAATAGTAACCCCTGATCCTGGTCCCCTCTAGATCGGTTGTTGGCCATTTCACTGTCCAAAAATCCAAACCTATCAGTATGAATAGACGATTCTAGCTAATTTTGACATTCTGAGCGCAATGGCGCTGACGGAATTTCCGTTTGACGACCCTAGAGTCTCGAAAAGCGTGATACACTGTATAGTTAGACAGTAACTATGGACCGAGAATTTATCCGGGCGTTGCGTCGAAAAACAAAAATCGCTACCTGATAGGTTTCGTCGATCCGGACGACGTGACGAAATCCGTTTTTCGTTTCGACGACCGAAACGCCTCAAAAAGCGTGATATACGGTGAAAATTGTGGTATTGTGCGAAAAAAAACCCAATATTTATGCTCCGAAAAGCGTGCCACTTATAGGTGAGGGACCAAACTGTAAGAGGAGTATTTTTACTAAAGGACTTTAGTCCAAATAGCGAGTGTGGAGGGACTGTATAGCATATTGTGCAATTTTTTACACTAAATACAACTTGCGTGTTGTCTTTTGGAAACCCTAAACCTAGCCACCCCTTTGTTTCCCTTCTGGAACCGGCGTCTCCACCCCACCACCTCCTCCAACCGTCGCCGTGCAGCCGCCGCCGCCCCGTCGCCGGTGGTGATGAAGGAAGCTTGAAGATAATAGCCTTCTCGAGTCTTGGTGTTGGGAGCATCAAGAAGACCTTTCTTCTACGAAGCCTCGTCTGAGAGTTTCTTTGTGTGGCCGCAACCAAGCTTGGGTGAAGCCGACGCCAGCCGCCGCCATGCGCCGCCGCGGTCAACATCTTCTTCCTTGGTTTTTCCGGCGAGGTTAGAGGTTGGAAGTTTTTAAGTTCTTTTGGCCTCTGGACCCTTGCATGCATTTTCTGACATTGAGGGAATCCTTCATGTGAAGCATGAGCTGCCGCCGTCGACCCCATCGCCGGCGGGAGCGACTTCTTGCCGAAACTTGAGAATTGGCCGATCTTGGGCGCCGTATTAATCCGGCCATTGAACTCAAGATCAGAGACGTTGGGATTGTTCCTCTCGTCGACTGCAACCTACTCCCGAAGTTTGGGGATCATCGGGCAAGCATCCAAGCCGATCGAGCCTGCCCTAGGTTCGGGAGAAAGTGGCCCTTGGCCGAACTTCGCCGTCCGGCGCCGCCGTCCATCCGCGCCGCCGGTCACCATCTCAGCAAGCTCCGTGGAGTCGCGGGGGGGGGGGGGGGGGGGGGGGGGGGGGGGGGGGTGGGCAGTTTGGTCCAAGTTGCGCCGGCCCAGGAGCCGCCGGCCGGAATCCGCCATTAGAGGACCCCGTTTTCACCGAGTTGGGTTGGGTTTCGTCTCCGGCGATCGCCGCCGCTCCCTGCCGCCGCGTTGTGGCTCAGGTTAGTCGATTGGGTCGTTTAGGGAATTTTCATGCACTTGCATGGAGATTTTAACGTCGGGTTTTTGTTCTCTGTAGTTGCACCATCTTTGCAACCGAGCTCGGGCTCCGGCCGCCGCCGACGCCTCTGGACTCCGGCCAGTCACTCAGGTGAGTTCTATGGACCCTTTGCAAGGTTTCCATCAAAAGGTTTTGGACAGTGAGCCTCTGTAAATTAAGATGTTCCAACCTTCTTGTTAATGCATTTGTGTTGGACATTCTCCAGCCACCGCCGCCTCCGGCCGCCGGCGATGGGCCAGACAGTGACTAAACTTCCTCTGGGTGGGTGCTCATCCTTGTTCCAGGTTTGAACCTGGTTTGATCAAGATTGCCCAAGCCCGAGCCTTGTCTTGAGTTAGTGGTTGTTCCACCTTGCTCCGGCCAACTTCCCGGCCAGTCTCCGACAAGCCCAAGGTGAGCCCTCGACTCAGTAACATGTCCAGATCATGATGCTCACCTTTATTTTCAGTTTCATCAAGTATTATACATGTTGTAGCATAATGGCTAATTTGGACTTGGGAGTTTTTGGGCCAACTTTGCCCTCGGGCCTCGTGCCAGCCCAAACTTGTGAGCACGAGTTATGTCACGTCGAAACCTACGCGCCGTAATTTACGGCATAGTCAATGGCTTCCTGGTTTGGAAGAACGAGTCGAAATAACGGTTATAATAGTGTATTTATAGCAATTTTTCGATAGAGGAAATTATGACTTGGTCCCTGTCTGCCCGAACATCAAAATTATGATGTTTAGGAACAGCAGGTGTAGTTGGACGATATTTGGATTTTGTTAGACCGTTGGCGGGTCAGGATTGGAGGGTCAGTGGATTTTCGAGAATTTCGATTTAAGCCTGGTTTCGGCTAAGTTCCCCGTATTAGCGACATGTTATTGTAGTATTGTCGGGATGGGTATGAGTGAGTCTAGTTCTGACTACAGTTTCTATTCAGGGCCCAGCTGTTCAGCACCAGCCGCCCAGTAGTCTAGCGAGAGCTCGGGATCGGCCTACATTCAGGTGGTTCGTTCGACTGACTTCAAGGTGGGTTTTTATTTTGAGACTTAGCGTCGGGCTTCCGACGGTTGCAACTACTTCTGATTTTACGTTTAACTGTGCAAACGTGGATAGTCTTTATGGTCCTTGCTATTGAGTTATACTTTGTATATTTGGTGATCTTTATGGTTCATTACTACGGTTTTATCTGGTGTACTTGGTTACTATGCTCGAGGCTGCAGCACGCGCACCCGCGGTTTGGCCACCGCAAAGGGTGCGCTTTTCCGGAAAAGTGGTCTATGACCCGTGTAAACCCACGAGGTGACGTAGTGGGGGCCCCCGTAGGTGGGGGGTTTGAGGCGCCATGGTGTGAGCGGTGCGACCCGTCGGGGTAGGTGCTCGACGTGGTTTACCGAGGTAGGTGCTCGGTTGGGGTGCCGGCGCGGGTGCCCCGATTTGGTTATGCTGGGGTCCGCGCTTTATTTTTCCCTCTTGGGAGGGTGGTTGCTCCGGATAGTCTTACGGTTGGATTTTACTACTTTTCCCTGCTTTCTTGACTATTATAGTGTCGCTGACTTCCACTCCGTGACAAGTTCCTTCAGGGGTGAGAGCTAGGCGACGGTGAGGCCGAGGCGGGAGCTTTCGGGTCCATGGGGACCCTAGACTGTATTTTCTCTTTTCCTTCGCATTTCATTTGTTATTGTAGGCTACTGTGTGGTTCTCGATACCCTCGTGGGGTCGGTGTGGATGTTGGTACTTTACTTTCTGAATATGGGAATGTTGAGTTTTGGTTTCTATCTCTGTTCGGCCGTTTTCAAAGAAAAGAAAAGAAAAATAAAGAAAAGAATTGCGAAAATCATTTTACAAAATCTGGGTGTCCTGTGGACACCGTTTTCAAAACCTTGTGGATTTATGGATTTCGAAAACGGATTTCAAACCCTGAGTGTCGTGTGGGCGCTGTTTTAAAAACTCTGTGGATTTATGATTTTCGAAACTGTTTTAGAAATCTGGGTGCTGGGTGGGCACCGCTTTCAAAACTGTGGATTTATCCTTTCAAACTGATCGGCCCTGAGAATGGTTCAGTTCTATATGTGTACGTATGTTTAGAAACTGTTGTGATTAAATAAACGACTGTGATTGGATGTCGTATTAGCCGCGACGCAGTGCATATACAGAGGAGACTCTGTCCGTTTGCAGGGTGACTCTGTGTATGCGGCGGGTCTGGGCACGCGCTGGGGTAGAAAGGATTTCAAATAAAAATTTGTACGCAAAACAAATCTCTTTTTCGTTGATTGTTTCCGCTGAATGAAACCCCGGTGCGTGACAGGACCCTGGATCAATGGTGCGGTCGGGGCAGGACGTGTACCCCTGGGACAATCTCGAAGGAAGTGGCCCGGTTGGCCATATTTGTAGCACCTTCCCTCTCGCTCCGCACACTCCGCCGGTCGGTGCGGTCCTCCGCAAATAACACATCTCCCGGGGGCCGTGAACTATCGGGGCTCCCGAGGATAATATTGCGGCCGCGGTTGCTTCGGGGGCCGTTGATAGTGGCTTTGTCCCCCGGAGCCACCCTGATACCGCTTTTTTTCCTTTCCTTTTCCCTTGTCCTTCTCGAAGGCCTCGCGCTCTCGGTGCACCACCATATCGCCTCTCTCAACCAAACGAGCTCTGTCCACAATTTCTCTATAAGTCGCAATGTTTAGCAACTGGACCTTCGAATAAATAGAGGGTCGAAGGCCCCGCTCGGAACATCGCGTCTTATCCCACTCACTTCGCACCACCGAGGGCAAGCAGCTAACGATGCGAGAAAACTCGCACTCGTACTCTTGAACTGAACGGCTTCCCTGGTGAAGATTCTTGAAATTATCCTCCATTTGCTGCTTCGCACTGTCGGGGAAATATGTGGCGAAGAAAAGCTCCTTGAATTCTTCCCACGATGGCTCCGGCAACGCCGTCATAGCCCGCCTTTCCAACTCTGCTTTCCACCAGCGGTGTGCCATATTGTCGAGATGGGGAACCGCCATAGTAACGCGGTCCCGCATCGGCACCCGAAGGGCTTGGAACAATCGCTCCATGGAGTCAATCCACGACTCCACCACCATAGGATCAGATTTATCGCCGCTGAAGGTGGGTGGATGGAATTTCTGGAAGTTGCCGAGGACTTCCATCGCCCTGTCCTGCTCGGCTCTCTGGGCCGCATACTCTGCATCGTCCGCCTCTGAGTCGGCTCGTCGGGGCACCCCTCTGGTAGCCCCAACAGATGGTGTTGGGCGCGCCACCATAGGCTCGGCCGCCACAGCCACCCCTTCAGTCGTTGCCCCCACCTGAGGCGAAGCCGTGTGCTCGTGCACCGTCTACGCCGCCTCAACTTGCTGTATCAGCATCTCCTGGAGCCTCTCAATCTGCCCCGCCTGCCGCTTAGACACCTCCTCTTGGCGCCGAAACGCCTCTTCCTGCCTACGTGAAGCCTCCTCCTCCCGCTGGCGGGAAGCTTCCTCCTGTAGGCGGGAGGCTTCCTCCTGTCGGCGGGAGGGCTCCGCCTGCTACTGAACCACGCCGATAAGCGCGGCCACCTGTTCCCTTAACTCGCGAACGTCCCCCGACCCGGAGCCCTCCTCCGGCTCGAGTCGCGTCAACCTCGTCTCCCGTCGTGGTGGCATCCGTCGTGGTGGCATAGCTATCTGCATACCACAACAACATTAGTTTGCATTCATTTATCCGGACATTGCATAATGAATGCAAGAAGATAATAGGCATCATATAAACACGTCGACCCAATTATACGAAAGTAAGGAGGAACACTCCCTCCCACCTTTAACGCTACGTCGTCGGCCGCCCAACGTATCGTTAACTGGTGGTAGTTTGTGTTAAGGATTTTGTTTTGGCATATTTCGTGAAAGTGTTTAAGTCTTGAAGATTGAAGATAAAGAAGCTTGGATCATATACCTCAATCTCAAGAAAGAAGAATTCAAAAGGATCAGGTAATTTTAACTAAACAATTTTGGTGATCCGAATACTTCTTATAATGTAGAAACACTTGGATGGGTTTTTAATTGCATAAAAATAAAAAACTGGACATGTTATATGTTCAGGATCCGGATCAGAGTACTACAGTCCGGACCCCGAACATAGGTTAGTTCATGCGCAAATCCAGTCCGGAACACACCTGTTTCAGTCCGGACCCCGAACGTGGAGTTTGCAAAAATTGCATGAATAGTCCGGACCGTGGTAACTTCAGTCCGGACCCCGAACATTGTTTTCTGGAAAAGTTCTGTTTATTAACGACAGTCCGGATCACACTTATTCCAGTCCGGACTGTCGACCCGAAAATTTCCAGATAAGGTTAGTTTTTGATTCTTATCCTCTTCCAATGGTTTCTAACCTATAAGTAAACCCTAATTCTTTTTTTTTAGGGTAATCCACAATAAGTTTTTTATCTCCGTAAATGAACGAGGAAAATAAACGGATGAAAAACTTATAGATCCACATATAGAGAAGAAAGGAAATAACTAGATTTAATTCTATGTTTCTTCATCTATATTAATTAATTTGATTCTAGGTTTTCATACTCAGATTTTGAGTAGAATCAAATTAATGAATACTTAGATGGCATTTCCGATCTATCTTTGATCTAAGTATTCGGCGGATCATCACCACCAACAAAACAACGATTTTCCCCAAAATCGGCGCGTGGATTCGCGTGGCCTTGTGGATTCAAGGTGCTACCGCTCTCGTGGATTTGGAGCGAGGTACGATTCATGTGATCGAAACGTACTATTTGGTGGAGACCGTGGATTCGGTCAGACGTCGTGGATTCGACGTTGGACGCTGTGGATTTGGCGTTGGACGCACATCGTGGATTCGAGGCGCATTGCGGAGCGAGCGTAGAAGATCAACTCGGAGCATATGGAAAAAGGTTGAGTCGTGTGTGAGTACGTTATATCACCTTTGTACATGTTTAATCTTAGTTGATTTCACCGTGTTATCGGTCCCGTGATTTTTTACTCCTGTGATGGAGTTTTCCACGTAAAAATCTTGCGTGTTATTTTTCATTTCCGCATTGGGTTTTATTATGCAAAGATTTTTGAGTGTTTATCGTTTACACCTATTCACCCCCCCTCTAGGTGGTTTTTCCCCTATTTAGATCCTTATTATACATAACCCGACAATTGGTATCAGAGCGGGAATATGGTTGTAAACAATGGTTGAAGGTGGAAACATCAACAGACCCCCGTTCTTCGATGGAACAAACTATGCCTACTGGAAAGTACGGATGAAAGCATTTTTAATTTTCATCGACGAATGGGTGTGGCAATCAATCGAGTTAGGATGGTCAAATCCAACAGAAATTATTGTTGATGTTCACACCATCAAACCTAGGTCGAAATGGACCAAGGAAGAGATTGACTCATCTTCTTACAATGGCAAAGGAATTAACGCCTTATTTAATGCTTTGTCGCAAACTGAGTTCTCTCGCGTCTCGGCATGTGAGACTGCGAAAGAAATCTGGGATGTTCTACAAGTTACACATGAGGGAACAAACCTTGTGAAGATTCAAAAGCTGCAAATGCTTGTGAGCAAGTTTGACTCTATTTTCATGGCAGAAAATGAATCTTTCACAGATTACTATACGCGATTGCAAGACATCGTGAATACATGTGCTAACTTGGGAGATAAAATTCCAGAATTTAAAGTTGTAAGGAAGATTTTAAGGACTCTTCCTGAAAGATTTCGTTCCAAGGTTACGGCCATTGAAACTATTAAACACCCGGACGAAATCCGTGTAGAAGAATTAGTTGGTGCACTTCAAACATATGAAATGACATTTCCTACTAACTATTCTTCTCGAAAGGCATCCTCTTCTAAGTCTTCAGGTTTTGCGTTGAAAACAACAAAAGAAGAAGACGCGGATTCATCCTCCTCAGACGACGACGAGAACCTATCTATGGAGGATTTCGAGAAGCAGCTTGCTCTCTTGACAAGAAAATTTCGCCGAAACTTTCGAAGGGGTAATTCAAGTAAAACTTCATCCTTCGTAAAGTCGAAGAAAGGCAAAGGTTCTTCAAGCTATAAGTCAAGAAAGCAAAAGAGTTTTTCAAAGGATAAGAAAAGCTCGGAGGGACAAGTCCAATGCTTCAAGTGCCGAGGATACGGCCATATCTCAACGGAGTGTCCCAATAAGAATCCGTTGAAGAATAAAGCAATGCAAGCCGTCACTTGGGATGACACCTCAACGTCAAATGAGTCATCTTCCAGTGATGAAGAAAACAACGCAACGGCGTTCCATGCGTCCACAACTTCACCTTTCGTGTGCTTTATGGCAAGTACATCCGATTCCTTGTCGAACTCCTCCCAAGTTGAAAAAAATGCAATGGACAACGAATCGAGTAATTCCGAAGGTGAAGACTTTGCTTTTGCCTACCATAAACTTTTAAAGGATTCAAAGAAACTGGCAAAGCAAAACAAGGGTTTGAGAGGGAGATTGCGGGATCTCGAAGATGAAGTAAAAAGGGCAACTTCTCTCTCAAACGCTCTTGAAGTGGAAAGGGATAACTTAATCAAAGTAAATGTTTCCCTTCAAGAGAAAAATGAGCATTTCGAGAAGGAACACGTAAAATTGGTGGATAAAGCAAGTTACTTCTTGAAGCTCTACTCCGAGGCTCGTCAGGAAAAGATGGAGATGACGAAGACTATTTTCCAACTTAAGGATGATTTTGTGAAGACCCGAAATTCCCACTTATGGAGCACTGTTGCATCTACAGCTTCTGGAGGCCTATGTGGCGCGTCGGCGGGGTTTGTGCACAATTTGGATGCAAGTGATGGACTTCGGGCTTAAGATGGATCACGTGGGTGATCGGTGGACTCCGTCGGAGCTTTAGAAGTGGTTTCGCGCGCAATAGATATTAAAATTGGACTCAGCGCGAAGTTTGGATCAAGGAACACCTTTCCGGATGCCTTCGGCAATTTTTAGAGTTGGAATTTGGCAAAATGGACTTCGGATTTGGATTCAGCGCGCGAAAACGATGAAAATGGACTATTCACTTGTATTTTTCGGAGCCCGGATGACGCGCGCAATTTTCGAGGCTTCTTGGTACTGTTCCGGCACCGGCGGCGGCGGCGTGCGGCGGCGGAGCGCGGCGGTGCAGGCGCGGGCAGGTGCGTGGTCCACCGCGGAGGCGTGCACCGGGCGCGGGCCACGTGGCGGATCCCGGTTGGGCCGGCGCAGGGGGCGCGGTCCATGGGAAAAGCGCCGTGTACGGTGGACCGGAGGGTGACACGTGGCGGCGTGTGGTTGGTGCGGTGTAGCACGCTCGGTCCACGGAGCTGGCTGGGGAGCGCCTCGGGAAGCGTGCATGCAGAGGCGCAGGCGGCGGGCGCAGGGCGCACGTGGGCGCGTTGACGCGCTGTTCCCGCGCGTGGGCGGCCACGTGTCGGCGTCTGGGGGCGCCACGTGTCGCGTTGTGAGCGGCGGGCGTTGCTGTCGCCTGTTCGGCGGGCTACGTGGAGGCCCGTGGGAGATTCGGGCCTGCACAGTGTTGGGCCGGGCCCAACACTGTAGCAGCCCGGAAAAATTCGGGCGCCGGTTTTGGGACATATTCGGTATTATTCGATTTGTTTCTGCAGCCTATAAACGCAATCTGAACCGCCTTCTTCATGGCTTTTTCTGCATTTCCGAGCCTCCAATCACCCCGAGCCCTTAAGCAAAGTTGCTCCCCTACATGTTGCGCACCCTCTGGAGGAATTCTAGGATTTTTGGTGGCACGCATACCGAGGTTTCCATTTTTACGGCGCGCCGCGACGCTGGTCCTTTTGTGTTCCCCTTCATCTCGTTTCGGTGCGCGAGCTCCCCCGGCCTACTCCGACCACCTTTTCGAGCGATTCCTTCGCCGCTGGATCCGCAACGGACAGATCTACGATCTAGGTATTTTCGGCTTTCCCTCATTTCGCGCTTTTCGAGGGGTTCTTCCATGTTTACTGTGACACTTTTCTGTGAAGGAGTTGTGGACAGTGGCGGGTTGTTTCGAGGATATCTCTGCAACCGGGCATCGGATTGAGACGAGCCTTTGCACATTTTTCATCTACTCGACGCAAGGATTATCACAGTATTTTTCTTGGATTTTTCTGAGTTTTGCCCGAAGGTATATGTTTTTCCCCTTATCTGTGCATGGAAATACAGATGTGTGGTTGTGTGTTTGTGAGCGCCCTGTATTGTGGAATTTGTAACTCGGCCTACGGGGCTCGGAATTTGACGTACAGGTACTCGTTTCGAAGGTATCGACGCGAGGAACGCGACAGTAATTTTGTTGGATTTTTCAGAATCCGTTCTGCAGGTGAAAACTGCACATCTTCGGGGCAGTTTTCTGATGTTGTATATACTTGGATATATTGGGGAATAAACTGTAACCTTGTACCTTTTGTTGTCCCCAGGAGGGTTCGCGAGTGTTTCTGAACCTGTTGGAATTGGAGATAGTGGATTTCGGGTATTTTTAGCTGACTGGAGCCGAGGCTTGCGCGACATGTACCGAGGGTGCAGCTTTAGCAGATTTTGGACTGTGAGCATCTACGCTCTTCACCGACTTCAGGTTTGCCTTGGTTTAAGCGCTTCAGGTGGGTAAACTTAGTAATTGCAACTGTTAGAGGGAATGGCAGAGTTTATATGCATATTATGCCTTATGGGAGGTGTAATAGTGGATGTTCATGTATGGTTAAGATAAGCTTACCTATGGGAATGTCACCCTCTATGATTGATAGCATGCCTAATTTAATGTGCAACCGATATGAGCGAGAGGTAAGCATGAAAACGGCCTAGATCATGTGGATTGATGTTTACCTGATAATTGTACATGCTTGTTGAACTAGAGACTTAGCATGCGATAGACAGATTATATTTATCCCACACTAGATGATATAGAGATCATACATGTTTATTCAGTGGCCTATTTATGCGAGACTGGT
The DNA here is from genome assembly GCA_029204045.2 of Tillandsia leiboldiana. Taxonomy (NCBI): domain Eukaryota; kingdom Viridiplantae; phylum Streptophyta; class Magnoliopsida; order Poales; family Bromeliaceae; genus Tillandsia; species Tillandsia leiboldiana. The sequence continues at coordinate 20,310,291 of CM055065.1, read as the reverse complement.
ATATCATAGTGGGAATATTGTAGTATGCTTTGCTACCATATGTTTTACTCTCTTTTATTATTTCCAAGGACAAAAAGCATGCTTGAATGGACTTGTAGTTAGGCCATCTTTTACTGCTGCACTATTTATTGGAACTTGACTTAGGAGAAACCATGCTTTTCCTTTCTCCTTCTTGTTAGTCAGGTGGTCAGTGTTGCTCGGGTTTGAGCAGGGGTCTGGGTAGTGTAATCGGGACTTCGTGTCTGGGACAGGTTGGATTAGTTGTGGGGCTTTGCGGCAACCGCGGATATTGGGCGGTTGACCGGATGCTTATCTATGCACCAGATTTGGGTATCAGTTTTCTCTAGTGGATGGAGTTTCCCACTTATCGTTTAGTTGCATCCGATTGAGGTCGGGTCTTTCTTTGGTGGTTGAGTTTTTCCACTTTGATCAGATTTGTGATCAAAGTCCTGCTATACAGAGATACTTGTTACTGAGATACTTTACTCGTGTGGGTCGCTCCCCTCGAGTGCCACTCCGGAGGTAGGCTTTTCGGACCCAGCCTTGTGTGCCGGTCTGATACTTTTTTTGGGATGCGAGCCGTGCGGGCCGGTCCCGCGGTTTCGAGCCATGTGTGCAGATTCCGCTGAGCAGGCAATGCCAGTTTTACTGGTGGCACCAGATTGGGTTATTACTGGCATTTACTTTCTTGTTTCACTCATGTCCGGGGGACCGAGTGGAGTCTAGTAGCTGTGTTTAGACCAGTGCTAGTGTTGTTGGGATCCATTTGGGGACTGTGGTCCCGAGGTCTTTGTGAGTTGTTGACCGTTGTGCGAGAGGCTTGGTGATCTTGAGTTTATCCGTTCTGAGAGAGAGCGTGGATTTTGACTATAGCCTGCATGAGCCACCACTCGATAGCGAGTTAGTCCGTTTGGACGCCCTACGTAATTCCTGCCCGTCAGCGGGAGGTGGTTGTAGGTGGGCGCAGGTTTGACTGGACCAGATATGGCAGTCAGCTCGATTGGGTCGATTGTGCACTTCATGTGCTAGTGGTTGCATACCATTATTTGGTTCTCCCCTTTTGAGCATTTAGATAGAGGCATGGTAGCTGTTGGGAGTCTCCAGCTTTCGTATTTCAGTCCTTACGGCTTTGGTTATTTTACGTATCTTGAGGACTTAGTGGGCAGACCGTCAGGTCTGGCGGTGGTACCCACTGAGAACTCCCCCTTTTTGGTGTAGTTCTCACACCCTTTGGGGGTCTTCCCCCTCCTTTTTCCTTCCTCTCCCTTGTTTTGCAGAGTCTTAGCGGGTGTTGCGGATTCTGCGGTGGTTGTTCGAGGCGAGGGAGTCGCGTGCTAGATCCCTACCCGTCGTTGGAGAGTAGCGGTACCCCTTCAGAGGAGATCTTCAGTAGATTAGTTGTTTTATTTTTTCCTCTTTTGAGAGACTGATGTAGTGAGGATATATTATGTATTGAGAGACTGTACACTGATGTATTTATTGGAGTTACCTCCCGGTTGGGTTCAGAGCTTGTATTTGAGGATATTGTATTATTATTATTTTTGGGAGGCGGACATTGTTGTATTATTTCCAGTTGTACAGTGATTGATTTTAGTTATACAACCGATTTTTATTTATAGCTCTGATATCTGTTAGTTGTAGTACTTTTCTTGCAGGTAGGACGCTTCGCCTATGCGGGTTTGGCATAGGTGGCGGATCTGTTGGCGAGCCCGGGTCGCAGTTTCGACCCCGGGGCGTGACAGATTAGAAGCAATTTTCTTCGGGAAGGACCAAGTTGGATAAGATGCTTGGTCTTGGTCAAACAAACCGTTTCGGCCTTGGATACAATCGAACTGGAGACAGTCCTAGTTCGGTTGGGACAGTTTTTGTGCCCCAGTCGGTATCTCCTCCTCCGACGACGGAATTTACTGCAATCAACGACAACAACCTTACCTCACCTACTTCGGGTTCGACAAGTTCAAAGGTATGTTTTCGTTGTGGTTTTGCAGGGCACATACGAAGAAATTGCAAGATTGGAGCAAAAAGATCACATCAAGCACCTCTTGCAACAACTACCAAAAAGGTGATTCCCCGGAAATCAAAGGAGAACCTTTCAAAGGAAAAGAGCCTTGGTAGTTTATCTAACAAGACGACGTCATCAAGGAAAAGCAACCAATCAAACAAGACGCTTTCACCAAGGAGAATAACTTCACATTCATTGCCGACGTAGTCTAAAAAGGTTTGGGTGCGCAAAGGTGAAATCTTCCCTTGTCTTGTCATTCATACTTCCTTGCATGCTTATGACAATTCATCTTGGTATCTGGATAGTGGATGCTCCCGTCATATGACCGGTGACAAAAACAGTTTTCAAACTTTAGAGAAAATCTCCGGAGGACTTGTAGTTTTCGGAGACGGTCGTTCTTCTGAAATTGTTGGAAAAGGAACAATTGCTATTCCAGAAGGCCCGGTTTTGAACAATGTTTTATTTGTTGAAGGCCTTAAGACTAACCTTATTAGTATCAGTCAACTTTGTGACAATGGTTTTTCAGTTAATTTTTCTTCTGCAGAATATGTTGTAACTGATAAGGACCATGTATTCTTTTTGAAAGGGGTTAGATATGAAAATAATTGCTATGTCGTTCCAAACAATATTTCTGAAAAGTGTAACCTAGTTTCTTTAGATAATGAAACTCCTTGGCATGAAAGACTAGGTCACATAAATTTTAAAGAACTAGCAAGGATTTCAAATAAAGACGTGGTTAAGGGGGTTCCTAAACTTTCTTTTAAAGAAAACATTGTGTGTGGAGGTTGTCTAAAGGGAAAACAATCAAGGGCTGCACACAAGAACTCGAACCACGTTGGTACCAACCGGCCCTTAGAATTACTGCACATGGACTTAATGGGGCCGACATGTCAACCATCCTTGGGAGGTAAATGGTATATTTTTCTTTTGGTTGATGATTTCTCTAGATATTCATGGGTAACATTTTTAAAAGAGAAAGCGGATACTTTCGACTCTTTTCATGAGGTTTGTCATCGTATTATGATTGAAAGAAATGAAAAGATCGTTCGTGTTCGAAGTGATAGAGGTAGAGAATTCATTAATTCTAAATTCATTGATTTTTGCACTTCCAACGGCATAACACATGAATTCTCAGCACCCTATACACCTCAGCAGAATGGTGTAGTCGAGTGCAAAAACAGGGTTGTTCAAGAGATGGAGCGTGTCATGCTTCATAGCCGGAAACTCCCGTTACATTTTTGGGCTGAAGCTGTGAACACCGCCATCTATGTAATTAATCGAGTGTATTTGCGCCCGGGAACTTTAAATACACCATATGAGCTATGGTTTTGTAGAAAACCGAATATTAAATATTTTTGAATCTTTGGGAGTCGTTGTTATATTTTGCGTGATCGCGAAAATCTTGGAAAATTCGACTCTCGAAGTGACGAAGGGATCTTCATGGGTTATTCTACAAACAGTAGAGCATATCGGGTATTTAACCTGGAATCTAAAACAATGGTAGAATCTATTAATGTTAAAGTAGATAAAGATTTTCATTTTGCATCTGATAAATCTACCCATGATATGTCTCTAGATGATGATACTCCTGTAAATGCATCTTCTCATAATAATTCTTTCGATAAAGTTGATGCATCTAATGGTTCTTCAAGTTTATCTGATATGCAGGAATCATCATATGTACCCCCGAGTACTCCGTTACCTCAAACGCTACGTATCTCCAAGGATCATCCGGAATCAAACATTATTGGAGACCCACAAGAAGGAGTCAGGACTCGGAGACAGTTGGTTTGTGGAGTCGCTTGTTACGTCTCCATGGTAGAACCAAAGAACGTCGATGAAGCTCTTCAGGATGACTACTGGATTGAAGCAATGCAGGAAGAGCTCCATCAGTTCGAAAGAAACAAAGTCTGGGAACTAACAAAGCCACCGAAGCAACACAACGTGATTGGTACTAAGTGGATTTTCAAGAATAAGAAAAACGAGGATGGTACCATTATCAGGAACAAAGCACGCCTAGTTGCTCTGTGATGACCTGGATCTCCGCAGAGCTGTTGCAGTGCGTTGGGTGGCTTCTGGAGGCGTACGTGGTGTGTCGGCGGTGATTGTGCACAATTTGGAAATAAGTGTTGGACTTTGGGCTTAAATGGACCACATGGGGGATCGGTTGACTCCGTCGGATCTTTAGGAGTGGTTTCATGCGAAACGGATATTAAAATTGGGCTCAGCGCGAAGTTTGGACAAAGAAACACCTTCCCGGATGCATTCGGCAAATTTTAGGAATGGAATTTGGCAAATCGGACACCGGATTTGGACTCAGCGGGTGAAAACGATCAAAATGGGCTATTTACATGTATTTTTCGGAGCTTGCTACAGTAATTTTACTGTTCACCCCCGGAACAGTGTTCCCGGCGATCGCCGGCGTCGGCGGCGGCAGCGGGCAGCGGCGGAGAGCGGCGGCGCGGCCTCGGGCAGGCGGCACAGCGGCGGCGGGCAGGCGCGCGGGCGCGCGGGCAGGAGTGCGGTCCACGCGGCAGGCGTTCACCGTGAGGGGGACACATGGCGGTTTCCTAATGGTTGGCTCACTGGTCGCGGTCTACGGAGCGGCGCGGGTGTATGGTGCACCGGGCTTGGACACGTGGCATATTACCATTGGTTCGGTCCACAGGATTTTGTGCACCGGGTGCAGTAGGCAGAGTGATGACACGTGGCGCCTCCCCATTGGTCTGGTTACTGTGCACGCAGTGGGGGGCAGCTGGCACGACGGGCGCGGGGCAGGCGCGGTCGGGGCCACGTGTCGCAACCGCATTGGCTGGATTTGCTGTTTGCTGTTCGGCTGCCACGTGGCGGGCAGTGATTGGGTGTTTTTGGTGTTTCCTGTTCTGTGGGACACAGAGGTAATTTCCCGAAAAGATTTTCTGGTTTTGGCTCTTTGTTTGCATCCGAGAGGGCTTCAATGGTAATTTCGACCCCTTGGAGCCCTCAGCTCGAAGGGGGGCTGAGAAGATGAAATCTTCTCCAAGAAGAGAGGAATACTCCTGTCAAGTTTGAGAATTTTTGGTGGCATTCACTTCGAGGTTTCGGATTTTACGGCGCGGCGCGACTTTCGTTCCTTTGTGATCCCCTTCGTCGCATTTCGGTGCGTGGACTCTCCCGAGCTACCCCGACAGTATTTTCCGGCAATTCTTGCGCCATCGTCTTCACGACAGGTAGGGCTACGTTTCCCATGTTTACTGGTTTTTCCCATTCCGAGCTTTTCATGGGTTTTTCGGATCATCTTGTGACCTCATTTTCTGGGGCGGAGTTTTGGACAGCGGTGTGGTATTTTGGTGATATCTTCGCACAGGCATCGGATTGGGGTGATTCAAAAGGCATTTTGCATCTACACATCACGATGAATGTCCCCAAATTTTCTTGGAATTTTCTGAGTTTTTCTCCGAAGGTGAAAGTCTCTGTTTACAGAACCTTGTGATTCAGATTTTGTGATTGGTCTATTTCGGGGTGGTTCCCTTGCCGAATTTGTATCTCAGCGTAGAAAACTCGGATTTGATCGTGCAGGTACTCATTTCGACCGGTTCGTCGTGAGGATCGTGACGGTATTTTTCTTGGAATTTTCCGAGCCTTTTCCGCAGGAAAAAACAGGGCAAAACTGTGGACTGTTATGTTTGGGGCAGATTTTGTGTGAGCATTGTATGTTAATTGTGTATATCCTTTTGGGGTGCTTTGTGCAGTGTTGTGGGTGGTTGTTGTTTACCTCTATTTTGACATGCTCACTAGGAATATTAGAGTGATCCCCTTTATTTGGACATCTTGATTAATCATGATCGGGGTTGGATTTATGCATGCCTGTGTGGGGATAGGGTTGCTATGATAGCGTTTAACCTTGCATGTGGAATGGAATATTTATTCTGGACTTTATGATTACCCTGTTAATGGTGCTACTTGAGGGTAGGTGACATGCATAGGTGGATACTGTTAATGATCAATGACTTAATTATTTTTTTCCTTGAGAACACTTGCATGCGTGTATGGACATCTAGGTAGGCCATCTTTTATTGCTACACTTTCATGTTGGAACTTGACTTAGGAGAAACCTTGTTTGCTTTTTTTCTCCTTTTCGTTAGTCAGGTGGTTCATGTTGCTCGGGTTTGAGCAGGGGTTTGGGATAGTGTAGCCGGGGCCTGGATTGTGGATTATGGGTTTTGGCGGTGACCGTGGATATTGGGCGGTTGACCGGATGTCGGTTATAGGACATCGGTAATAGGGCATGATTATGGACTAGAGGGTTTTGTGACAACCGCGGATAGTAGGCGGTTGACCAGATACATATTATTTTACCCGATTTTGGATTGGGGGATTATAGCGGCTACCGCGGATAGTAGGCGGTTGACCGGATGTCGGATGTGGGACATGATTGTGATTGTGGGTTATTCCGGCGACCGCGGATATTGGGCGGTTGACCGGAGGTCGGTTGTGAGACCTTGTTGTGGATTGTGAGGTATTGCGGCGATCGCAGATTTTGGGCGATTGACCGGATGTTCATTTGTGCATCAGATTGGGGATCAGTTTCTTTTAGTGGAGGGGTGTGTTCCACTGGGGCTTTATAGTTGTGATCCAGTCCTGCTTTTGATACTTATCACACCGGCGCGGTTATTGCCCGGTGATGCTTTCCTCGTGTGGGTCGCTCCCCTCGAGATCCCCTCCGGAGGCCGGGGCCAGACAGTTATGGACAGTTTTGCTATCACATCGGCGCGGCTTATTTGCCCGATGATGAGGGCGGCAGCAGGAATTTTGCTATCACATCGGCGCGGCTTACTTGCCCGATGATGAGGGCGGTACAGATTGGGTTCATCTGGGACGGTTGGTTATTGTTGCATACGGTTATTCCAGTCTAGGACTGTATTTTAGAGGCATAGTAGTGGTAGATTTCCCTTTTGCAGTGGTTTCATTTCTTACCACTCTTCTTTCCTTTTTGCCTCTGGTAGACCTAGTGGGTGTGTCAGAGTTTGAGGTTTTACCCACTAGGGGAGGCTACTGGTTTACTAGTAGTTCTCACCCCCATTCTTCTTTCCTCTTTTTCTTCTTCCTTGTTTTGCAGTGTCTTCTGCGGGTGCTGCTGGGCTTTCAGCGGCGGGTCGAGGAGAGAGGACGGCTGAGTAGATAGATCTCGAGGCAGGATGAGCGAGTTAGCTGGACTGTTGGTGTACCCAGGTTTCCTCAGACGGTTGTACTTTTACATTTGGGACTGGCTTTTGCCAGCAGGTTGTATTTATTTTGGTGAGCTGGGAGAGACTGATGTATCATTTATACAGATGTATTGTATTTTATTTCCAGCTTCAGTCAGAGATGTTTTAGTTTTTAGTTCAGCTCTGTTTTTATTGCTCTTTTATTATTATCTCTTATATCTGAGCAGGTTTGGCGCTTCGTGTACGCGGGAAATACCGTGTGCACGGCGGATCTGTAGACGGGCCCGGGTTCTGGTTTACACCCGGGGCGTGACATGCTCAGGGCTATTCACAAATAGAAGGTATAGACTTTGATAAGACGTTCGCCCCGGTTGCTCGACTCGAGTCGATTCGTATTTTGTTCGCAATTGCTTGTCACTTTAAAATCAAACTCTTTCACATGGACGTTAAGATCACGTTTTTAAATGGGTTTTTGAACGAGGAAGTTTATGTGGCTCAACCGAAAGGTTTTGTAGACCATAAGCAACCTAACCATATTTTTCGTTTGAAAAAGGCTCTTTACGGTCTAAAACAAGCACCACGGGCGTGGTACGAAAGGTTGACAAAGCACCTTTTGGAGAAGGGCTATACTCGAGGGGGAGCAGATCGGACTCTCTTTGTGAAGCATTGTCAGGATAACTTCATTGTGGCACAAATCTATGTCGATGACATTGTATTTGGTGCAACAAGAGACAATGATGCTTCTAAATTCGCAGAAACCATGGAAAGCGAATTTGAGATGTCTATGATGGACGAATTGACATACTTTCTTGGATTGCAAGTGAAACAAAATAAAGAAGGCATCTATTTGTGCCAATCCAAGTATGCAAGGGAGTTGGTGAAGAAATTCGATTTAGAAAACTCTAAAGACTTTTCGACTCCTATGGGAACTAGCAATAAGGGATTAGGAAGTGAATCTCTTAGTGAAAGTGTAGACGAGAAGCTTTATCGCAGCATGATTGGAAGTCTACTCTACCTCACGGCTAGTCGCCTGGACATATCCTTTAGTGTTGGGATCTGCGCGAGATATCAATCAGCACCAAAGGAGGTTCACCTGAAAGCGGTGAAAAGGATCATCCGGTACGTCAAAGGAACACTGAATTTCGGAATTTGGTATCCTATGGGAACAACTCTTGACATAATAGGATATTCAGATGCTGATTGGGCAGGATCTGTGGATGATCGGAAAAGTACGAGTGGTGCATGTTTTTATCTTGGCCATTGTCTTGTTGCATGGCATAGTAAAAAGCAAAACTGCATTGCACTCTCGACTGCCGAAGCGGAATATATTTCAGCGGGTAGTTGTTCAACCCAACTCGTTTGGATGAAAAGCGTGTTGAGCGACTTCCGAATTTCAGCAACTTCGGTAACTATTCTTTGTGACAACACAAGTGCTATAAATATTTCTAAAAATCCTGTGTTGCACTCGAGAACAAAACACATTGAACTTAGATATCATTTTCTAAGAAAGCTAGTTGAATCAAATATTCTTCAAATTTCCTATATTTCAACTGAAGATCAATTAGCCGACTTTTTAACAAAACCTTTGGATCAAAAACGGTTTATTCATTTACGTAAAGCAATTGGAATGCTTTCTTTGAAATAACACTTTTTGAAATCATTGCTTAGGTTAGGTTTTGTTTTGTGTTTTTATTCCTTATCTATGTTTGTACATAGAACATTAATTGAGCATATGTAATTGACTTTACTTGCATTCTTTCATATATTTAGAAATTTATTATGCTCTGGATATCGTAATAATTCATTTGATGCAATGATCATTTATGTCAATTAAGTCATCTTTAATTGATCAAAGTCAATTTCTCTCTCATGTGATCTCTTGGTATAGTTTTTATCATATTTGAAAATTGAGTTAAGTATGAAACTCGAGATCAATTTTTGGTTGAATACCTCATATCTTAGATAATTGATAGCCAATTGAGGGGGAGTTTATCAAAATTTTTATGCTCAAAAGATGTGGAAAGAGTTACATCCCAATGAGGAGTGTGAAAACTACCACCACATGGAGGAAAGAGCTACCACCTCGGTCGTCCGAGTACTGTGTGCAGCTACCACATGTATACCAAGCATGTTTTTTCGAGTGGATTAGATAAAATACTTTTTGGAATACTTGACTCTGTCAAATTCCAAGGTTGGTATAAGGTGGGGATTTTATTGAAAGATGCTCAAAGAGCCACTCCTTACAATAAATTGATTAGATATATTATCTAACTTATTTGGGATTTCAAACATCTATCGATCTTGGTTCTTCATTTTCTTTATCATATTGATGATTTGATAAACGCATTACTCATAAGATCGTGATAGATGTCATTGAACTTGTTCAACTTTTAAAGGATTTAATTTTTATAAATTTTCGTTTCATTATTTGAATATTATTGATAGATTTAGCATAATCTATTTCTCTTGATATGAAACGATGACTTTTGTTTAAAGTTGACATGCAAAAGTGCTTACATACTTTTTCTGGAATTTCTGGAATTTTTCTAAATTTTTCTGAAGAAAAAGTTGGAGCCGATCCGGACTGGAATTCCTGTTCCGGATCCCGAACGCAGAATTCTCTGCGGGTAGCCGATCCGGACTGGATTCTCGATCCGTTCCGGACCGCGGCTAGGGTTTTATAAGAAACAAAAGGGTTTTGATTTCTTTTTACAACAAACTTTTGTTTCCAAGTCTCCAGAGTTTCTCTCACTAGAAAACAACCAATTTGGAGACCTTTCAACTCGAGTTCTTCGGATTCAAGTAAGTTTTTATGATCAAAACATAGGTTTTTCACAGTTTTTCTCAACTTTCTCAAAACGTGCATGGAAATCTTGTAACTTTTTCATTTTTGATTGGTTTTTGGTCAAATTTCTTTTGAAATAAGAACTCTGAGTAGATTAGTTTTGTTTATATGCTAGGTATTCTCCTGATCAAAGTCCTCTCTCGCCGGAGTCAAACATTCTATGGCATTGTGCCAAACAATCTCAAGCACAGGGTCGAAACACCGAATTGCTACAATTTCCAATAATTCTGCCGGTAACTCGCGGTCTCGGCCGCACTGGACATGATCCAAAAGCCTCCTCCACATGCACAACAACAACAGGAACCTGTACCTCTAGTGCACGTGGTAACAAATCTGCCTCTAGCCCATGCAAGAATGGAACATGCTCTAACTCCGACTACTGTGGTGAACTCCCACCTGCGACACTCGATCCACTACCGTGGCGCCCTCCAACCGGGCGGCACAGATTCATCCGCTCAAAGCAAGTGGTTGTCGCTCAATCTGCCTAAAAATCAGGACTATCCACAAGGGAGCACGACCTCTGTCTCTGATCACATTGAGGCGACGAATAAGGTCCAGCGCAGATAACAAATCCACGCTACCGCTACGCCACTCTAATATAGATACTGATGCTGCCTTCGGGGTCCACCCGATCTCCGACATCTCGGGAACTCGTTATCCTAGAGAAAGAAATCAGAAATGCCTCTGCCGGCCGATCTGTCCTCCATCACCCGGCGCCAAGCGCCAAAATCCAGAACTCGCCTCTGGCGGCAGATCCCTATCCAAAGGAACTGCAACGCCACGCTCCAAACACAACGCCTACTCCAACGATGCGTCAAAACCTATAACGGAGGGACTGAATAAACTGAAAGGTGTCCTGGCGCAATCCACTCCCAATCTCATATATCCTATGCGCCTCGTCCCTCGAATCTGGAGCGCGCAGTTCAACAACTACATAAACTCTCTAGCACAGGGAGGCTCTCAATTGATCACTCCATCACCACCAACCACGACTCTGCCTCCAAAGGCTCCAAACTCAATCTTACGAGTCGGGGTAGATCATCAGCCAAATCTGGCTCAATAGTTCGATCATGTCCCACAGCTCCTCTGCCGTCAACTATCCACCCTGCCTCGGTGCCTCGACACTATACATTGGCACAGAGGGGGTTACTCAGTGCCCCGACAACTGTGTCACCAAGACCAGCTGCTCACTCTGCCGCTGATAAGCCTCTGACAATCCTGTCATCTGGGTCCGGAGTTCTCTGACCTCAATCCGGGTATCAGGCCCAAAACCAACCGCTCAAACTCAACTGCTATGACAGAATGCACACGGGTTAAAACCCAGCGTCGGGGAGACACCGCTCTCCACGACGAAACCACAAAACAGTACACAAAAGCCACTCGACCCAATCCGGCGAAAGTCTAAAGCATGTCACCCGTTCCACAGCATTATGTTGTCTGCAGCCAACATAATCACTGTGAAGAATAAACATGCTAATCACTCTTCCGTCCCTTGGGAGAGGTATAAAACTCAATCAGGACTCTCGCTATAAATCACAACTCTCACGAAGTCAACCAAGAGTCAAACCATAAGCCTAGGGTTTCAAAGTCCACCATGACCTACAACCTAGGCTCTGATACCAACCTAATCTGTCATGCCCCGGGGTCGAAACTGCGACCCGGGCTCGCCAACAGATCCGCCACCTATGCCAACCTGCATAAGCGAAGCGTCCTACCTGCAAGAAAAGTACTACAGCTAAACAGATATCAAAGCTATAAATAAAAATCTGTTGTATAACTAAAATCAATCACTGTACAACTTGAAATAATACAACAAAGTCCGTCTCCCAAAAATAATAATAATACAATATCCTCATATACAAGCTCTGAACCCAACCCGGAGGTATCTCCAATAAATACACCAGTGTACAGTCTCTCGATACATAATATATCCTCACTACATCAGTCTCTCAAAAGAGGAAAAAGAAACAACTAATCTACTGAAGATCTCCTCTGAAGGGGTACCGCTACTCTCCAATGACGGGTAGGGATCTAGCACGCGACTCCCTCGCCTCGAACAACAACCGCAGAATCCGCAACACCCGCTAAGACTCTGCAAAACAAAGGAGAGAAAAGAAGGGGAGGGGGAAAACCCCCAACGGGTGTGAGAACTACACCTAAAAAGGGGGTCCTCAGTGGGTACCGCAACCAGGCCCGACGACCTGCCCACTAAGTCCACTAGAGGCATAAGATAACCAAAGCAGTAAATACTGAAATAGGAAAGCTGGAGACTCTCAACAGCTACCATGCCTCTATCTAAATGCTCAAAAGGGGAGAACCAAATAATGGTATGCAACCACTAGCACATGAAGTGCACAATCAACCCAATCGAGCTGACTGCCACATCTGGTCCAGTCAAACCTGCGCCCACCTACAACCACCTCCCGCTGACGGGCAGGAATTACGTAGGGCGTCCAAACGGACTAACTCGCTATCGAGTAGTGGCTCATGCAGGCTATAGTCAAAATCCACGCTCTCTCTCAGAACGGATAAACTCAAGATCACCAAGCCTCTCGCACAACGGTCCACAACTCACAAAGACCTCGGGACCACAGGCCCCAAATGGTTCCCAACAACACTAGCACTGGTCTAAACACAGCTACTAGACTTCACTCGGTCCCCCCGACACGAGTGCAACAAGAAGGTAAATGTCGGTAATAACCCAATCTTGTGCCACCAGTAAAACTGGCATTGCCTGCTCAGCGGAATCTGCACACATGGCTCGAAACCGCGGGATCGGCCCACATGGCTCGCATCCCAAAATCATCAATCGACCGGTACCCGTCACGGTCTAAAGCCTACTCCGGAGTGGCAGTCGAGGGGAGCGACCCACACGAGAATAGTATCTCAGTAACAAGTATCTCTGTATAGCAGTACTTTGATCACAAATCTGATCAAAGTGGGAAAACCCAACTACTAAAGAAATACCCGACCTCAATCGGATGCAACTAAACGATAAGTGGGAAACTCCATCCACTAGAGAAAACTGATACCCAATCTGGTGCATAGATAAGCATCCGGTCAACCGCCCAATATCCGCGGTTGCCGCAAAGCCCCACAACTAATCCAACCTATCCCAGACACAAAGTCCCGACTACACTACCCAGACCCCTGCTCGAACCCGAGCAACACTGACCACCTGACTAACAAGAAGGAGAAAGGAAAAGCATGATTTCTCCTAAGTCAAGTTCCAATAAGTAGTGTAGCAATAAAGGGTGGCCTAACTATATGTCCATACAAGCATGCATTTGTCCTCAAGAATGATATAGAAAGTAAACAACATGCCTACACCTGATCATAATCCTCGATTATAATAACTCCTCAGAGTGAAAATCCGCACATAGCTACAAAATCCTGTCCCAAAGCACAAACCAACCACATGAAAGGCTATGTGCTAACATGGCATGTTACATAATCTCATAGGGTAACATTATCCTAGGTAAGCTTACACTAATCATCAACATAGATGTCCAAATCACGCAAGTCCTCAGTATACCTCATAAATACTATTCTTGCAATCATTTATACAATTATCATTATCAAGCTTACCTACCTTACAAACATAAACCATGTACCCTAAACATGCATGCATTCTAACATACAGAATTAGAGAACCGTCCACCGGTTCTGGAAACAAAGCACCCACCTGAAGCGCTTTCCACAGGCAAAGCCGAAGTCGGTGAAGTGTGTAGACGCTCACAGTCCAAAATCCGCCAAAACTGCACCCTCGGTACATGACGCGAAAGCCTCGGCTCCAAACAGCTGAAAACACCCGGAATCCACTATCTTCATTTCCTCCAGTTCCAACCGGTTCAGAAACACTCGCGAACCCTCCTGGGGACAACAAAAGGTCCAAGGTTACACTTTATTCCCCAAAATATCCAAGTATAAACAACATCAGAAAACAGCCCCGAAGATGTGCAGTTTTCACCTGCAGAACGGATTTTGAAAAATCCCACAAAAATACATTCGCGATCGTCGCGTCGATACCTTCGAAACGAGTACCTGCACATCAAATTCTGAGCCCCGTAGGCCGAGTTTCAAATTCCACAACACGGGGTGCGCAAAACCACACAGCAACATAACTGTAATCCCATGCACAGATAAGGGGGAAAACATATACCTTCGGGCAAGCCTCATAAAAATCCAGGAAAAATACTGTGATAATCCTCGCGTCGAGTAGATGAAAAAAGTGTATAGGCACGTCTCCATCCGATGCCCTGTTGCGGAGATAAAAATCTGGCAAGGTGTCGCTGTTCAGAAATTCCATCAGCGGCAAAGGGGTTTAAAAACGTACCCGGAACCCCAAACAAAGCTCAAATCTGAGAAAAGTGGACAATACAAGAATCGTAGATATACCTCTCGTGAATCCAACACCACAAAAATATTCTGAAAATACACTCGGGATAGCTCTGTGGACCTCTCAGACCGAAATGCGACGATAACGGGCTTGCGATGAAAGTATGCTGCTCTGTGCTACGATGCCGAAGTCGTCGACGCTGCGCCTTCCAAAAATTCCGAGCCTTCTCCACGAGATGCACAGCGAGGAGATCAACAACTTTGGTGAAGGGTACACTGGCCAAAGAGCTCGGGAAAAAGCTCTACTCGGTGAGCAAAAGGGCCTATTTATAGGCTCAACCCGAAAATCCGGATATTGGGCTTTTGGGCCGATTTTTCGGGCGCTCGCACGAACCGGGCGGCTACAGTATTGGGCCCGGCCCAACACTGTTCACGCCCGAAAAGCCCAGGGCCCACCACGTCTCACCCGAACAGCGGACAGCCACACCGACCATCCGCTGCTCGACACGTGGCGCACTGAGGTGGCGACACGTGGACCGCACTCGGTCAAACAGTCGCCCACGTGCGCGCCTGCGCCACCGCCTGACACCCCTGCACGCACGCGCCCCGAGGCGGCCTGCACCCGCTCCGTGGACCGCGTGCATGAAGACCAGCCAACCATAGATCGCCACGTGTCTTCCCCCGGTCCACCGTACACCCTCTCAATTTTCCGTGGACCGCGCCCACAACACCAACGAGTCACAAGCTGCCACGTGGCCTGCCCTCGGTGCACGCCGGCCCCATGGACCGCGCACCTGCCCGAGCGCCTCCGCGCTGCCGGCGCTGCCCGCGCCGCTGCGCCGCCTGCTCCGCCGCTGCCCGCCGTGCTCCGCCGCTGCACGTCGCCGCCGGAACAGTACATGCTGCCTCGAAATCCGTGCCGAGTCATCCGGGCTCCAAAAAATGCAAGTGAATAGTCCATTTTCATCGTTTTCGCGCGCTGAATCCAAATCCGGTGTCCATTTTGCCAAATTCCGACTCTAAAAATTGCCGAAGGCATCCGGAAAGATGTTCTTTTGTCCAAACTTCGCGCTGAGCCCAATTTTAATATCCATTGCGCGCAAAACCACTTCTAAGCATTCGACGGGGTCATCTGATCACCCACGTGATCCATTTAAGCCCGAAGTCCCCCACTTGTGTCCAAATTGTCCACAAACCCCGCCGACGCGCCACATAGGCCTCCATAAGCTGTAGATGCAACAGTGCTCCATAAGCGGGAATTTCGGGTCTTCACACCTCCCCCACTAAAAGAAAGTTTCGTCCTCGAAACTAGCACAAATCCACCAGGAGTCACAAATACCACGGGTAGGTATCCATCAATAACGCCTCCAGCTCCCCAAACACCACTCACTCCCCGTGATCACTTCCCAAAAACAACAATACCCAGTACGGCATGGCCCGATTGTGCAATTCCCTCATCTCTCGAGCCAGAATTCGCAACGGGCGTCCTTCGTACTCCAAACACTCTTAGCGCTCAAATGGTGCGAGTCAATCACGGGCGAGGGATCCAAAAGCAAAACACTCCTGAGCCGAGACGTGAAACAATACAGGGGCTCCATCAAAAGCTGGGGGAGACAAAATAACCACCAGTGCAACACGCACCAAACCACATCCTGGTGCCAATCTCAACAAGGCAGCCCGAAGCGTACCCACACATTCATCCAATAAGCTGGGGTCTTCACTCGGTTACTTCCCGATCCAAAATCACCCGAGTGGACTACTCCACCGCGGGCTACCCTCAAAAGGGATCCTCAAGAGACACAATCTCATGCCACAGTTGGTCACTCAACGTGCCAACATAACCCCAACGGACCCACGGGTCGAAGTCGATCTCTCAACTAATAAAGGATACCCTGACGAGGACCAAACCGTCGGTGAACGGGACTGAAAACTAGCTCGAAAGGCGATCATAATGCTGATGCCCAAACTCGCGGTCAAAAGTCCGAACCATCAACGACAATCCGCGTAAATCCCACCCAAGATGCTGAAAGCTGTAGGCTCCACTGATGCCGCATGGTAGAAACTGTAAACTGAAGCTGACATCTTAATCTATCATATAATATAGAACAGAAATGCTGAGTAATCAGGACTGATAGCCAAGCAGGCATGGCCCACGCTCAGGTATATCAATCAAAGCCGGAAATCATAGGCGTACTGAAAGGCTCATCTGTGGGATCCAAGCTGCCTACAAAACAGCGGTTCATCCTGCCACAATACTCATAGGGTTGGACTAATGAAGTGTGGACCGAAAATCAACCCACGGTAACTCTACAGCCACAATGGGAGGCATCACTAAAACACACAAATCCATCTCCCAACACTGGAAACACTAGCATTGGTGCTGGCATCAGTCTCATTATCCATTGGCCATGCTCTCCCGGCACTGCCAAGTCTAAGAAGCTCCTCACCTCAAGGATAAATGTTGGTTTCAGCCAAACTCGAATAACATCCATTTGGTCGGATTCCACCGCCACTCCAATGGCTAGAATAAGGTGACCCAAGTAGGCATGCACTTGGAGCTAAAACTTGTACCTCAATAACTTGGCATACAACTTCATCCACACAGGCATGGTAGCACATCCTCAAAGTGCTCCTCGTGCTCCAAGTCGCTCTGGGAGTAAATCAAATATCCTTGGGGAACACCACTCCCAATCCGTCCAAGTACAACTGGGACATACAATTCCTCAGGTCTTGAAGTCGACAGGGTATTCGTCATTCCATTGGGCCTCACTATAAGCTCATAATGCCCCTAACGTGTCCTGAACGGCATCTAGGCGAAGTCCCCGGCTGTCTAATTCCAAGTAGGTACTCGCATCATACCATAACTGCCGGAGTATAGCTCCATCAAAAGGCCCTAGATACCACCCGGACCTGTCTACACTCGAACCATAAAAGGACCCTCACAGTTGTGTATCAACGACGTGGCCTCACCACCATATACCAACGGCGTGGCACTAAGTCAAACAGACCCCTCGATCCATCAGATCTTGCAACTACGCCATCAGCTCTCTCAGCTCTACAGGCGATATCCAATGAGGTGCTGTCAAGGGTGGCGCGGTTCCCCGAACCACGTCAAACGCAATCTCTATCTCCCTAACCGGCGGCATTACCAACAACTAAGGTGAAATCACACCCGGGATCTCATGGGCAACAGAGATATCCCTGAGTCCCGGTGCCGCCGTAAGCACCTCTCACACTGTCGCTAAAACATGTGTGCTCTAACAATCTCATCAAGCAAGCCTCCTCTTGTCCGCCTTGCCGAAGATCAAAGTCCTCTCTCGCCGCAGTCAAACATTCTATGGCATTGTGCCAAACAATCTCAAGCACAGGGTCGAAACACCGAATTGCTACAATTCCTAATAATTCTGCCGGTAACTCGCGGTCTCGGCCGCACTGGACATGATCCAAAAGCCTCCTCCACATGCACAACAACAACAGGAACCTGTACCTCTAGTGCACGTGGTAACAAATCTGCCTCTAGCCCATGCAAGAATGGAACATGCTCAAACTCCGACTACTGTGGTGAAATCCCACCTCCGACACTCGATCCACTACCGTGGCGCCCTCCAACCGAGCGGCACAGATTCATCCGCTCAAAGCAAGTGGTTGTCGCTCAATCTGCCTGAAAATCAGGACTATCCATAAGGGAGCACGACCTCTGTCTCTGATCACATTGAGGCGACGAATAAGGTCCTCCGCAGATAACAAATCCACGCTACCGCTGCGCCACTCTGATATAGATACTGATGCTGCCTTCGGGGTCCACTCGATCTCTGGCATCTCGGGAACTCGTTATCCTGGAGAAATAAATCAGAAATGCCTCTGCCGGCCGATCTGTCCTCCATCACCCGGCGCCAAGCGCCAAAATCCAGAATTCGCCTCTGGCGGCAGATCCCTATCCAAAGGAACTGCAACGCCACGCTCCAAACACAACGCCTACTCCAACGAGGCGTCAAAACCTATAACGGAGGGACTGAATAAACTGAAAGGTGTCCTGGCGCAATCCACTCCCAGTCTCATATATCCTATGCGCCTCGTCCCTCGAATCTGGAGCGCGCAGTTCAACAACTACATAAACTCTCTAGCACAGGGAGGCTCTCAATTGATCACTCCATCACCACCAACCACGACTCTGCCTCCAAAGGCTCCAAACTCAATCTTACGAGTCGGGGTAGATCATCAGCCAAATCTGGCTCAATAGTTCGATCATGTCCCACAGCTCCTCTGCCGTCAACTATCCACCCTGCCTCGGTGCCTCGACACTATACATTGGCACAGAGGGGGTTACTCAGTGCCCCGACAACTGTGTCACCAAGACCAGCTGCTCACTCTGCCGCTGATAAGCCTCTGACAATCCTGTCATCTGGGTCCGGAGTTCTCTGACCTCAATCTGGGTATCCGGCCCAAAACCAACCGCTCAAGCTCAACTGCTATGACAGGATGCACACAGGTCAAAACCCAGCGTCGGGGAGACACCGCTCTCCACGACGAAACCACAAAACAGTACACAAAAGCCACTCGACCCAATCCGGCGAAAGTCTAAAGCATGTCACCCGTTCCACAGCATTATGTTGTCTGCAGCCAACATAATCACTTAGAAGAATAAACATGCTAATCACTCTTCCCGTCCCTTGGGAGAGGTATAAAACTCAATCAGGACTCTCGCTATAAATCACGATTCTCACGAAGTCAACCAAGGGTCAAACCATAAGCCTAGGGTTTCTAAGTCCACCATGACCTACAACCTAGGCTCTGATACCAACCTAATCTGTCACGCCCCGGGGTCGAAACTGCGATCCGGGCTCGCCAACAGATCCGCCACCTATGCCAACCTGCATAAGCGGAGCGTCCTACCTGCAAGAAAAGTACTACAGCTAAACAGATATCAAAGCTATAAATAAAAATCTGCTGTATAACTAAAATCAATCACTGTACAACTTGAAATAATACAACAATGTCCGTCTCCCAAAAATAATAATAATACAATATCCTCATATACAAGCTCTGAACCCAACCCGGAGGTATCTCCAATAAATACACCAGTGTACAGTCTCTCGATACATAATATATCCTCACTACATCAGTCTCTCAAAAGAGGAAAAAGAAACAACTAATCTACTAAAGATCTCCTCTGAAGGGGTACCGCTACTCTCCAACGACGGGTAGGGATCTAGCACACGACTCCCTCGCCTCGAACAACAACCGTACAATCCGCAACACCCGCTAAGACTGTGGTGGCCCAGGTTCCCATGCAGCTTTTCCGGTGAATCCACTGTTAGAACACCTAGTGTTGGTGTATTTGGTCCATGGTTCATCAAAGGGATGCCACAGATGGACCCTGTGGGATATCATTAGCTGTGTTGGCCTTCGGCTAGGTTTTCCGAAATTTCTAAAAAGAATTAGGCCAAACAGAGGTCGGAAATGGATTTAGCACGGAAAAACGCTTGAAAACGGCTATTTGCTTGTTTGATTCTGAGTCCGGATGCCCAAAAACGGACTCCCGGCAGTTTTTATTGGTTTCTGGTGCATGGGAGGGGCCGTAGACCGCCGGCATGCCACGTGGCGGCCTATTATTGGCCGGTTCACAGTGTGCGGTCCACAGAGCAGCGCCGGCTGGTGCATGGACCCGGCGCGGGGACACATGGCGGCTCCTGATTGGCGGGCTCAAGGCGCGCGGTCTACCGGGTGGGCGCGGCGGTGCATGGACCAAGGTAGGGGACACGTGGCAGCCTCCGGTTGGTTGGTGCATGCGGCGCGGTCCACGGAATTCCAGCGGGATGCGTGGACCAGGTGTAGGGGACACGTGTCGTCCTCTGATTTGCGGGCGCACCGGGCGCGGTGCACGGGGGACCTGGCCGGCGCCTCGGGGCGCGTGCGCATGAGGGGCCACGTCGCGCGGCCGGCGCGGGCGGGCGACCGGTCGGCGGGAATCCCGGCTGCCACGTGGCGCCGCCTGATTGGCGGGCGCCAACCGCCTTCCAGTGCGGGGAGGGGACACGTGGCAGGATCTGGGTGGCCCGCACAGCTGTTTGCTGTTCGGCGGGCCACGTGGCGTCATCTGGAGGTTTCGGGCGCAAACAGTGTTGGGCCGGGCCCAACACTGTAGCCGCCCGGAACGTGCGGGCGCCCGGAATTTCGGCCCAAAAGCCTAAAGTGTTCTTTTTTGGATTTTTCCGGGTTGAAGCCTATAAATAGGCCCTTTGCACTCCGTGTAGAAGCTTTTCCCGAGTTCTTTTCACCCTGCTCCCTTCACGAAAGTTGTTGTTCATCTTGTTGTGCATCTTGCGGAGGAAGCCCGGAATTTTTGGAGGCCGCGGCGTCGATGACTTCGGCATCGTAGCGCAGTGCGACGATATACTATTGGAGGCCCATTTTCGTCACACTTCAGTCTGGGAGGTCTGCAGAGCTACCCCGATGGTATTTTTGGACGATTTTTGCGGCTTTGGCTTCACGAGAGGTAGGCCTACGTTTTTCGTGTTGGGCATTTTCTTCAGATCCGAGCTCTTCTAGGGGTTCCTGGTACATTTTAACCCCCCCTTGCTACAGTAGTTTCTCTTGAAAGCAGCGCCTTGCCGGATTTTGTTCTTCGCACTCGGGCGTCATATCGGGACGAGTCTATACTCATTTTTCATCTACTCGACGCGAGGATCATTACTGTATTTTTCTTGGATTTTTCTGAGACCTTCCCGGAGGTATACTATTCCCTTTTTATCTGTGTAAGAGCTTACAGTTGTGTGGTTGTGGTTGTTTGCGCACCTGTACTGTGGAATTTGTAACTCAGCCTACGGGGCTCGGATTTGGACGTGCAGGTACCCGTTTCGAAGGTCTCGATGCGACGATCGCGGTAATATTTTTATTGGAATTTTCTGAGCACTTTCAGCAGGTGAAAAATGGGCATCTTTGGGACTGATTTTCAGTAATGTGTTTGCGTGAATAGTTTTTGGGATTTAAGTGTAATTGTGAACTTTGGGTTGTACCAGGAGAGTTTGCGGGTGTTGCTGGACCCATTGGAGTAGGAGATTTGGATTTCCTGGTATTTTCAGCTGTGGGACTTGGACAGTCAGCGCTTCAGGTGGGTGGTTGTTGTATCCCTCTCCTTTGGTATGCTCACTAGGAACATCAGAGTATCCCGATGTTAGAAAAGGCCGAACTTATTGTTGATAACCTTGCATGCAATATGGGATTAAATAATTGATAGTCTATCCATGTAACTGAGATAATGGCATTTGGGCATGAGTATTGTATCATGATCACTTCTGTTTAATTGCTTAATTATCTGGAACAGCAGGATCAGCTGTAGGTTAGCAATTAGTGACTATGCAAATAGGGATCATCACTCTGTGAAATTAATGTTAGCACTCGTTGCTTTAGCTTAACTATTCATGTGAAATAGATTAAAATATTGGGACAATTACATGCTTAAATGGTCATACAACTATGTCACTATTTACTGATACACTATTTTTTGGGATTTGACTTAGGAGAAACCATGCTTTTATTTCTTTCTCCTATTATTTAGACTTCAGGGTTAGCATGCTCGGGTTCGAGCGGGGGACTGGGATAGTGTAGTCAGGTTGCTGGGGATTTTGGGACAGGCTGGGCTTGATGGTAGGGTATTACGGTGACCACGAATCTTGGGTGGTTGACCGGACTGTTTCTATGCATCTGATTGGGAGAGGGGGATCGGGCTTTCTTTCGTGGAGGGTTTTTCCCACTTGATCTAAGTCACGATCCAGTCCTGCTATATCAGGTTACTTGTGGTTACTTACTTTACTCGTGTGGGTCGCTCCCCTCGAGTGCCACTCCGGAGTGTGCGTCAGACAAACTTTGAGTCCTTGAGACTCCTTTGCTTCGGTGTTATGCATAGGCTGGCATACCCGTTGCGGCAGGCAGAGCAGGCAGTACCAGTGTCTACTGGTGGTCGGATTGGGTTATTCAGGCAGGCTTTTAGATACTGATGCATACTTTTAGTTATTCTTACTAGCTTAACATGTAGAGGCATATTAGTGGTAGCTCTTTCATCAGCTGTTATACTTAGCTTCCACCCCTTTCTTCTCTTTTTGCCTCTGGTAGGCCTGGTGGGCATGTCCGAGTTGAGGCTTTACCCACTAGGGGAGGCTACTATTTTTATAGTAGTTCTTACCCCCATCGTCCTTTCTTTGTTTTTCTCCCTTTGTTTTGCAGAGTCCTCTGCGGGAGTTGCTGGGCCGTCAGCAGCTGATCGAGGTAAGAGGATTGCGGACTAGATAGAGAGCCACACGACAGTTGCTAGCAGGAGTTTTTGGTGTACCCGGTTTTCTCAGACAGTTCTTTTGTATTCCTTTTTGGGTCTGGCTTTAGCCAGTTAGTTGTACATTTGTGGTGAGCTTGGAGAGATAGTTGTATTTATTTTATAGTTGTACTTTATTTACTTCCAGCTTTTGTCTGAGATATAGTACTTTTAGATCAGCTCTGATTCTTATGCTCCTTTATTTATTATCTCTTATATCTGAGAAGGTTACTGACGCTTCGTGTACACGGGAAATACCGTGTGCACGGCGGATCTGTAGACGGGCCCGGGTTCTGGTTTACACCCGGGGCGTGACAAAGACTCTACAAAACAAAGGAGTGAAAAGAAGGGGAGGGGGAAAACCCCCAACGGGTGTGAGAACTACACCTAAAAAGGGGGTCCTCAGTGGGTACCGCCACCAGGCCCGACGACCTGCCCACTAAGTCCACTAGAGGCATAAAATAACCAAAGCAGTAAACACTGAAATAGGAAAGCTGGAGACTCTCAACAGCTACCATGCCTCTATCTAAATGCTCAAAAGGGGAGAACCAAATAATGGTATGCAACCACTAGCACATGAAGTGCACAATCGACCCAATCGAGCTGACTGCCACATCTGGTCCAGTCAAACCTGCGCCCACCTACAACCACCTCCCGCTGACGGGCAGGAATTACGTAGGGCGTCCAAACGGACTAACTCGCTATCGAGTAGTGGCACATGCAGGCTATAGTCAAAATTCACGCTCTCTCTAAGAACGGATAAACTCAAGATCACCAAGCCTCTCGCACAACGGTCCACAACTCACAAAGACCTCGGGACCACAGTCCCCAAATGGTTCCCAACAACACTAGCACTGGTCTAAACACAGCTACTAGACTCCACTCGGTCCCCCCGACACGAGTGCAACAAGAAGGTAAATGTCGGTAATAACCCAATCTTGTGCCACCAGTAAAACTGGCATTGCTTGCTCAGCGGAATCTGCACACATGGCTCGAAACCGCGGGATCGGCCCACATGGCTCGCATCCCAAAATCATCAATCGACCGGTACCCGTCACGGTCTAAAGCCTACTCCGGAGTGGCACTCGAGGGGAGCGACCCACACGAGTATAGTATCTCTGTATAGCAGGACTTTGATCACAAATGTGACTCCCCACTTCCTAGTGGGTCACCCATCCTAGAACTATTCTAGCTCTAGCACGCTTAACTCTCATGTTCCTCTTGTATCTTGCTACCATCCAAAATGCTATAGCCGGGTTAGAGATTTAGTCCTATTATATCATTTATATAGAGGACTAATCCAAATTCCGGGGGTGTCACATTCTTCCCCCCTTTAAGCCCTGACGTCCACATCAGGCTCAAGCACACTCACAAGCACCAGGCGATGTGAGACTCGTCTCGCTAGCCTTAGCCGACCTTGTGAGGAGCTGCACTCCACTCACAACGGTCATTAGTCGGGGAGTCTCGCTCTACCCGCTATATAACCCTGGCTCAGCCGAGACTCATCTCACATTTCCGGCTGGTGAATGGCTCTGATACCAACTTAATCGCCCCACTTCCCAGGGGGTCACCCATCCTAGAACTATTCTAGCTCTAGCACGCTTAACTCTCATGTTCCTCTTGGATCTTGCTACCATCCAAAATGCTATAGCCGGGTTAGAGATTTAGTCCTATTATATCATTTATATAGAGGACTAATCCAAATTCACTTAATCTGTCATGCCCCGGGTGTAAACCAGAACCCGGGTCCGTCTACAGATCCGCCGTGCACACGGAATTTCCCGCGTACACGAAGCGCTGGTAACCTGCTCAGGTATAATATAAACAATAAAAGAGCATAATACAGAGCTGAAATAGAAGAACCACATAGTATCTCAGACTGGAATAATAATAAAGCTGTAATAAATATAATAATCTCTCAACTCACCAAAATAGTACAACCTGCTGGCCAAAGCCAGACCCAAAATAAGAAAAATACATCAGTCTGAGTAAAGGGTACAACATCTGTCTAACAACAACTCAATCTCACAGGAGATCTATCTACTCAGCGATCCCCTTACCTCGATCAGCTGCCGATGGCCTAGCAGCTCCTGCAGACGACTCTGCAACACAAAGAAGAAGAGACATGAAACAACAATGGGGGTGAGAACTACTAGATAAACCAGTAGCCTCCCCTAGTGGGTAAAATCTCAAATGCTGACGCACCCACTAGGACTACTAGAGGCAAAAGGAAAGGACAGTGGTAAGCTATAAAGGCTGCTGATAAAGAGGAAACTACCACTACTATGCCTCTAAATGCCATGCCGAAGGAAATGACTGTAAGTATGCATCAGTATCTACCCTGCCTGCCTGGATAAACCCAATCTAATCACCAGTAAAAATTGGTACTGCCTGCTGTGCCTGCCGTATCGGGTATGCCAGCCCACGCATAACACCGATGTAAAAAGGAGTCTCAAGGACTCAAAGCCTGCCTGCCGCGCACTCCGGAGTGGCACTCGAGGGGAGAGACCCACACGAGTAAAGTATCTCAGTAACCAGTAATCATAAGTATCATAAAACAGCAGGACTGGATCATGACTCTGATCAAAGTGGGAAAACCCATCCACTAAAGAAAAGCTAATCCCCAATCTGATGCAATAGTACTCAATAAGTGGGAAACTCCATCCACTAGCAAAAGCTCGATCCCCAATCTGATGCAAAGATCGACATCCGGTCAACCGCCTAATGTCCGCGGTTGCCGCAATACCCCATAAGTCCAAAGCCTGATAAAGTAATCAACATCTGGCCAACCGCCTGATGTCCGGGGATACCACAATGCCCCACAACCCATAATCGAGTCTAAGCTGTCCCAGACTCGATGGCCTCAACTACACTACCCCAAAACCCTGCTCAAACTTGAGCAACATGCATCTGAATGCAAAGGAGAATAATAAAACATGGTTTCTCCTAAGTCAAGTCCCAATAATAGTGTAGCAATAAATAGTGGCCTATCTAGATGTCCATACAAGCATGCAATTGTCCTCTTTTAAAACTGAAGAAAAGTGTTTGATATTTATTTAGAAAAGGATGGCTTAAATGTCCCAACATAGTAAGTCATTTTGCATGCGAGATCATGATATAGCCTTTGTCCCAACAACAGTGTCCCAATTTAATATAAATAAGCCGTCATATAATTTGTGGGGTTTACTCATGCAATTCACAATTAAAATACCGATTACCAGTTTAAAATAGGGGATCTCTAATACTCCTAGTGAGATAGTCAGAAGTGAGGTAAGCAACAACCACCCACCTCGAAAAGCGTGATCCACACCCAGAAAGGTCTCCTTACTGTCCACAGTCCTCTATACCCGCAACTCGTCAAGAACAGTGCACAACTGTACAGAATAACACACCCAAAGTAAACACAAATCCCAAAAATACAGCCTTTGCTATTTTTCCAAACAGCACAAAAAGAAGGGATTTTCGCCTCTGTACAATGCTCTGAAAAATCCAGAAAAATTACGGTTGCGTTCCTCGCGACGAGTAGATCGAAATTGACTACTTAAACGCCTTAATCCGATGCTCCTAGCTCCAGATATAATTCGGAGAAGTTACTGCTGTCCAGAAAGTACCACAGCAAAAAGGAGGGTCAAAGATGCCTCGGGAAACGTGCCAAAAGTGCGAAATGAGGTGAACCGATCAACACGGAAAATGAAGCCTTACCTCTTACGGTCGCGTTGTCGCAGAAATCGTTCAAAAATTCCTCCTGGTTAGCGCACAGGAATTTTCCGACTGAACTCCGACGATAACGGGCCGAAAAAGGAGAAACGTCAGAGCGTAATGCGTCGCAGATATCTCTCTGTCGGGAACTTCAAAAATTCTGAAATTTCTATGGTAGATAGAGGACAGAGAAATGAAAAACTTTCATTAAGGGATCACTCTCATTTTCTCTCTCTAAAACTCGGAATTTGCAAAGAGAGAGGGAGGGGTATTTATAATGGGCCATTTTACTATTCGGGCTCCACAAAGAATCCGGGCCCGAACACAAAACACCGAAACCAGCCAATCAGACAGCGCCACACCTCACAAAATAGGAAACATCCGTACGGGCCAATGAAATTGCGCCACGTGTCCCCCGCCGCCCACGTTTCTCACGCGCCCGGCACACGTGGGCGGCCGTGCGCCCGCCAATGAACAGCCGCCACGTGTCCCACGTGGTCCACGGGGCGCACGAGCCTGGTCCACGCGCCGGGTCTTCCGGATCCTGTCGGCCAATCACAGCGCGCCACGTGTCAGGGACAAGCCGCCACCCTTGACGCCGCCGGACCAATCAGAGGCTGCCACGTGGCCTTCTGAGTCTTCGGTGCACCCGGTGCACGCCTATTCTGTGGACCCCGCGCCTGCACGTGCGGGCGCCTGCCCGCGCTGCCCGCGGCCCTGCTCCGCCCCTGCGCCGCCTTGCTCCGCCGTGCGCCGCCGTCTGCCGCCTGCCGCCGGTCGCCGGAACAGTGTTTCCGGCGGCCGGAACAGTAATTCCGGCATGAACAGTAACCCAGTGTCGAAAAAATAAAGTAAATATGCCATTTTGATCGTTTTCGCGCGCTGAGTCCAAATCCGCCGTCCGATTCTTCAAATTCTCATCCGAAATTTTGCCGAAAGCCCCCGAAAAAGCCCACTTGCTCCGTTTTTCGCGCCGGATCCATTTCTGAGGTCCAATTTCGTCACTACAAGCTCCATTACACCATATAAGCCTTCTATTGTCACTGTTAAGGCTACAACAGTTACTGGGGAAATCCAGATCATCACAACAAATCTGATCAAAGTGGGAAAACCCAACTACTAAAGAAAGACCCGACCTCAATCGAATGCAACTAAACGATAAGTAGGAAACTCCATCCACTAGAGAAAACTGATACCCAATCTGGTGCATAGATAAGCATCCGGTCAACCGCCCAATATCCGCGGTTGTAGCAAAGCCCCACAACTAATCCAACCTGTCCCAGACACAAAGTCCCGACTACACTACCCAGACCCCTGCTCGAACCCGAGCAACACTGACCACCTGACTAACAAGAAGGAGAAAGGAAAAGCATGGTTTCTCCTAAGTCAAGTTCCAATAAGTAGTGTAGCAATAAAGGGTGGCCTAACTATATGTCCATACAAGCATGCATTTGTCCTCAAGAATGATATAGAAAGTAAACCAGATGCCTACACCTGATCATAATCCTCGATTATAATAACTCCTCATAGTGAAAATCCGCACATAGCTACAAAATCCTGTCCCAAAGTATAAACCAACAACATGAAAGGCTATGTGCTAACATGGCATGTTACATAATCTCATAGGGTAACATTATCCTAGGTAAGCTTACACTAATCATCAACATAGATGTCCAAATCATGCAAGTCATCAGTATACCTCATAAATACTATTCTTGCAATCATTTATACAATTATCATTATCAAGCTTACCTACCTTACAAACATAAACCATGTACCCTAAACATGCATACATCCTAACATACAGAATTAGAGAACCGTCCACCGGTTCTGGAAACAAAGCACCCACCTGAAGAGCTTTGCGCAGGCAAAGCCGAAGTCGGTGAAGTGTGTAGACGCTCACAGTCCAAAATCCGCCAAAACTGCACCCTCGGTACATGACGCGAAAGCCTCGGCTCCAAATAGCTGAAAACACCCGGAATCCACTATCTTCATTTCCTCCAGTTCCAATCGGTTCAGAAACACTCGCGAACCCTCCTGGGGACAACAAAAGGTCCAAGGTTACACTTTATTCCCCAAAATATCCAAGTATAAACAACATCAGAAAACAGCCCCGAAGATGTGCAGCTTTCACCTGCAAAACGGATTCTGAAAAATCCCACAAAAATACATTCGCGATCGTCGTGTCGATACCTTCGAAACGAGTACCTGCACGCCAAATTCTGAGCCCCGTAGGCCGAGTTTCAAATTCCACAACACGGGGTGCGCAAAACCACACAGCAGCATAACTGTAATCCCATGCACAGATAAGGGGGAAAACATATACCTTCGGGAAAGCCTCAGAAAAATCCAGGAAAAATACTGTAATAATCCTCGCGTCGAGTAGATTAAAAAAGTGCACATGCACGTCTCTATCCGATGCCCGGTTGCGGAGATAAAAATCTGGCAAGGTGTCGCTGTCCAGAAATTCCATCAGCGGCAAAGGGGTTTAAAAACATACCCGTAACCTCAAACAAAGCTCAAATCTGAGAAAAGTGGATGATGCAAGAATCGTAGATATACCTCTCGTGAATCCAACGCCGTAGAAATCGTCCAAAAATATTGTCAGGCTAGCTCTGTGGACCTCTCAGACCGAAATGCAACGATAACGGGCCTGCGATGAAAGTATGCCGCTCTGTGCTACGATGCCGAAGTCGTCGACGCTGCGCCTTCCAAAAATTCCGAGCCTTCTCCACGAGATGCACAGCGAGGAGATCAACAACTTTGGTGAAGGGTGCACTGGCCAAAGAGCTCGGGAAAAAGCTCTACTCGGTGAGCAAAAGGGCCTATTTATAGGCTCAACCCGAAAATCCGGATATTGGGCTTTTGGGCCGATTTTCCGGGCGCCCGCACGAACCGGGCGGCTACAGTGTTGGGCCCGGCCCAACACTGTTCACGCCTGGAAAGCCCAGGGCCCGCCACGTCTCACCCGAACAGCGGACAACCACACCGGCCATCCGCTGCTCGACACGTGGCGCACTGAGGTCGCGACACGTGGACCGCACTCGGTCAAACAGTCGCCCACGTGCGCGCCTGCGCCGCCGCCTGACACCCCTGCACGCACGCGCCCCGAGGCGGCCTGCACCCACTCCGTGGACCGCTCGCACGAAGACCAGCCAACCATAGATCGCCACGTGTCCTCCCCCGGTCCACCGTACACCCGCTCAATTTTCCGTGGACCGCGCCCACAACACCAACGAGTCACAAGCTGCCACGTGGCCTGCCCTCGGTGCACGCCGGCCCCATGGACCGTGCACCTGCCCGCGCGCCTCCGCGCTGCCCACGCTGCTGCGCCGCCTGCTCCGCCGCTGCCCGCCGTGCTCCGCCGCTGCCCGCCGGCAACCAGAACAGTTCATGCTGCCTCGAAATCCGTGCCGGGTCATCCGGGCTCCGAAAAATGCAAGTGAATAGTCCATTTTCATCGTTTTCGCGCGCTGAATCCAAATCCGAAGTCCATTTTGCCAAATTCCAACTCTAAAAATTGCCGAAGGCATCCGGAAAAATGTTCTTTTGTCCAAACTTCGCGCTGAGCCCAATTTTAATATCCATTGCGCGCAAAACCACTTCTAAGCATTCGACGGGGTCATCTGATCACCCACGTGATCCATTTAAGCCCGAAGTCCCCCACTTGTGTCCAAATTGTGCACAAACCCCGCCGACGCGCCACATAGGCCTCCAGAAGCTGTAGATGCAACAGTGCTCCATAAGCGGGAATTTCGGGTCTTCACAACCGGTTCCTCAACTTCATCACTTGTTATAATATTCTTCCAAACATGCAGACGAAAGTCCTAAGATGGGATCGAATGTTATTCTTATATCTCTTAGGACATTCGTTAGAGGCAGTGGGTTTGAATATCAATGTTCCATACATCATTTGGAATAGGATGACAAGGTACGTTGAGCATCCTCATCCCACGGAAAGACTACCATTTCCATTAATCATAATGAGGATTTTGAAGAAATTCAAGGTTGATATCAACTCTACAAGTTATCAACACTGCTTAGGTATGATTAATGATTCAACAGTTGTTAAGTCTTTTCATAAACTGCCTCATGCCACCCCAACTCCTCCGCGCGGGAAGAAACCCTCCGTCGGCACGTCTGCATCACCTTCACGGCAAGTACCCTTGTCAGATGATGAAGCTTCTGTCACGTCAATTTATAAGGAGCAGCAACGATTATCGTTTGAACAAGAACAAATCACTAAAGAGCAGAAGCGCATTTCTGATGAGCTTGAACTCATCACCGCAGCCCAGATCACTCTGACAAAGAAGTTCACTTCGATAAAAAAGTTGATGAAGAAGATGTTTTCAAAGATGGTCTGTAGTAGTTCTGAGGACTCAGAGTCGGACAATTGATTCTTTTTAATCTTTTGTTTTGCAGGTTTTTAGTTCTAGTTCTTACTATTTTTGAACTTTTGACTCCCTTTCATTTTTGTAATTTTGGCTTTGTTTAGTGACAAAAAGGGGGAGAGAGATTTGAACTGGTTAAAACAATGGTCTCTGTGAGAACTTGTGTGGAACATTGAAACTTGCAAGGTAAGTATCAAAACAACTTTTGGTTTTGTACTGTGAATAATTGCATGCCTCGACTAACTATTCGACTAACTATTTGGGCATGTAATATTATTAACAAGTTGTTGTTGACTAACAAACTTATGACATTTGGATTTTAATGCTTCGAAGATATGTCTATTTCTGATTGTTATTTTAATACATATCTGATTTTGTAAATGTCATGGTGAGTATAAACTTCTTCTCTCTGGTTGGTTTTTTTTTTGAATGTTACAATTTTTGAGGTATCTAACGATTTCTCTTGTCAAGAATTACTTCTTTTTGCAGAGAGTACAAACGTCTAAGTCTAGAGTTTGTTTTAGGAGTTTATCTCATGTATTCATTTTATTTGGATCTCTATTGTAAATTTTTGTTGTATGGTGATAGCAACAAAAAATATCTTTTTGAATTTTCTTATGTGGATCTATATTTTGTCACGAAACCGCCAAAGGGGGAGATTGTTAAGAATTTTGTTTTGGCGTATTTCGTGAAAGTGTTTAAGTCTTGAAGATTGAAGATGAAGAAGCTTAGATCATATACCTCAATCTCAAGAAAGAAGAATTCAAAAGGATTAGGTAAGTTTAACTAAACAATTTTGGTGATCCGAATACTTCTTATAATGTAGAAACACTTGGATGGGTTTTTAATTGCATAAAAATAAAAAACTGGACATGTTATATGTTCAGGATCCGGATCAGAGTACTACAGTCCGGACCCCGAACATAGGTTAGTTCATGCGCAAATCCAGTCCGGAACACATCTGTTTCAGTCCGGAGCCCGAACGTGGAGTTTGCAGAAATTGCATGAACAGTCCGGACCGTGGTAACTTCAGTCCGGACCCCGAACGTTGTTTTCTGGAAAAGTTCTGTTTAGTGACGACAGTCCGGATCACACTTATTCCAGTCCGGACTGTCGACCCGAAAATTTTCAGATAAGGTTAGTTTTTGATTCTTATCCTCTTCCAATGGTTTCTAACCTATAAGTAAACCCTAATTCTTTTTTTTAGGGTAATCCACAATAAGTTTTTTTATCTCCGTAAATGAACAAGGAAAATAAACGGATGAAAAACTTATAGATCCACATATAGAGAAGAAAGGAAATAACTAGATTTAATTCTATGTTTCTTCATCTATATTAATTAATTTGATTCTAGGTTTTCATACTCAGATTTTGAGTAGAATCAAATTAATGAATACTTAGATGGCATTTCCGATCTATCTTTGATCTAAGTATTCGGCGGATCATTACCACCAACAAAACAACGATTTTCCCCAAAATCGGCGCGTGGATTCGCGTGGCCTTGTGGATTCAAGGTGCTACCGCTCTCGTGGATTCGGAGCGAGGCACGATTCATGTGATCGAAACGTACTATTTGGTGGAGACCGTGGATTCGGTCAGACGTCGTGGATTCGACGTTGGACGCCGTGGATTCTGCGTTGGACGCACATCGTGGATTCGAGGCGCGTTGCGGAGCGAGCGGAGAAGATCAACTCGGAGCGTATGGAAAAAGGTTGAGTCGTGTGTGAGTACGTTATATCACCTTTGTACGTGTTTAATCTTAGTTGATTTCACCGTGTTATCGGTCCCGTAGTTTTTTACTACTGTGATGGAGTTTTCCACGTAAAAATCTTGTGTGTTATTTTTCATTTCCGCATTGGGTTTTATTACGCAAAGATTTTTGAGTGTTTATCGTTTACACCTATTCACCCCCCCTCTAGGTGGTTTTTCCCCTATTTAGATCCTTATTATACATAACCCGACAGTTTGTCTCCCTCAATCATTCCCAATATCCTTCTTGGGAACCTATAACCCAATCGAGTACTTTTGCCACGTATCCACGTACGCTCTCGCGCCTAAACCCTAAGGTCTCCCTAAGGTTTGCTAACCACCTAGGTCTATTCCTAGTCTCTGATACCACTCTTATCTGTCACGCCCCGAAACCGCCAATTTGGGCAGTTCGGGCGCGCCAACAGACTCGCCAATCGGGCATGACCTTTCAAGACCCGAAAGGAACGGTTTATTCCAACCATCACAGTTTAGTGTAGCGGAAGAGTAAACAATCAGAGAACTAAACTATGAATTTAAAACTTTCATTCATTCATTCACATAAATGAAAATGAAGTACAATAATGAGCGAACACTAATATTAAAGTAACATACAACTTCTTTACATATTACATAAACTGAAATTTTAAATATTACAACATTTCTTACTAAGTGAACTTGATCATAAGAGTTTTACATTTTTTTCCTCACTACAAGTTCGCTCAAAATGATAACTCTCCAAAAACCTGAGGGCGACTCTAGACTGCTAGGTCGCTACGCTGCCGGGCCCTTGCCCCTGTCGCTCGCCTCGCCCGATGTACCTGGACCTGTGGGGATGTCACCCAAGGGGTGTGAGAACTACGACCGAGTTCCCAGTGGGTTCAACCACCGAGCAAAAATGTCCTGCAACACTTGGTCTAATGGAAGCAATATAATAAAGAACGACTATATTATTTAAATGCTATAATCATCTAGTATCAACTAGAATAACCATTCTCTTGCCACTTTACCGTTCTGAACCATTTCAAGGGTGCCACTCTAACCAAACCATACTTGACTGTTCACTTTTCTTTTCTTGTGTTTTAATTAAAGTTACTAATTCCCTCGGACGTTTCTGCCCAGCGGGCCCCAGCCCGGTAGTCAAGCTACCATAAGACAGAAGCTTCTAAGGTTACCGATAACACCCGCGAGTGTTACCCCGCCCCTGCGGGAGAATGTGTCCTTCGAGTCGCCACCGACCTGGGAGAGGGCACTGCCCTTTACGTCCGATCTTGGTGCGCCCGGGGAGAGGGCAAGCCCTTTACGTCCCGCAGAACCACATTACACCCCTCGCAGGTGCGCTCAGCTTATTCACTTTTCTTTCATTTTCTTTTCTCATTTGAGCCTCTAGCTCCTATTGCCACTGGCAATTTCATTCACCATAACATTCACTTTTAGCACATTTGCTTTTTAAGCTATTTTCTTGCTTAACATTTCCATTACCTTAGGTCTTGCCTCAAGGTAACATTGAGTCCCTTGGACTTAAGTTTCCATTTCTTACTTTCTCTATTCAAGTTGAGGTTAAAGTAAGGGTTAATTTGTACAACTCCCTAATAACAACTCTAGGGATATATCCATTCACACTTTAACCTCTACAAACCTTAGAGACTCGACTCTAAGTTTAACTATACTTCTAAATGATGCCACTCGTGAAACCCTAAGGTTAATGCCACACAGTGAATTTAAATCTAGGTTTTTCTCCTAGGTTGTTTACCCATCATCAACAATTTTATTTCCTCTTTGACCCTAAACTTTATTTACATGCTTCGAGTCCAAAAACAAAAGAACAAGGGAGGAGGTCACCCCTGTTCGGATAGCATTCCCCACCTCTTGTGCTTCCCTCTACAAGAGGAGTGGTGTCGGTCTCCCGCTTCCGAGAAGGCCCTAATTCCAAATAAATGAAACCAAATAGGAATCATTCAATTATCTTTTATTTCCTCTAATCACCTTAAAAGAGGACTCTAAATTACTCTAACATCCTCTCTTTACTTGGTTCTTTTGACCAAGAGAAGGAAAAGGAACAAAACTCCTACTTAAACGTGACACTATTCTAAGAGAACTTGATCTCTTTCTCTTTTCTTGAACACCTTGAAAATGGGTAGGAATCCCATTTTGGGAGTCTTCCTAAGGTTTAAACCCATAAAATCCTAAGAAAATGGAAACCCTTAACTCACAAAACTCACCTCTTGTGCCCTTATAGCAAGGAAATGAGAAGAAGAAGGAGAAGATGAGCTCCTTCCAAGTCCCCTCACAGCTTCCCAGCCACAGCCCAGTCAGAGGTTGCTCCCGATGGTTCGGCTGCTGCTACTCTCTCCCACGCGCACTCTTTCTTTCTCTCTTTTTTTTTTTCTTTCCCCCTGATTCGAACAGAGAAGAGGAGAAGAGAAATGGGTGTTGTGTAGTGAATAGAAGAGAGAGAGAGAGAGAAATAAATGCTGTGCAGTGGGTAGGTGAAAAACTCAGAGGGTGTGAATTTACCATTCCACCCTCACTTAAAAATGAAATGACCACTCTATCCCTGAATTCTGGAGGCTGAGTACCGGTACACGGGTTTCCAGTACCGGTACTCAAGCTAAATTTTACCTCGCGTAACATTGAGTTCCGGTACCAAACTTCGGGTACCGGTACTCAAGCCAAATTAGATTTGGGGTACCGGTACACGACCTTCAGTACCGGTACCCAGGGACTTAGAAACTTTTCCAGGCTTTTTCCCCAAACCGAGGCTCTCGGGTTGCTGTCCATGTTAATTGGTTCCGGTACTCATTAGTGAGTACCGGTACCCAATGCTCCAGACTGCTTCCTTAAGCTGAAGCTTCGATTTTTCGAGCTCCGCCAAGTCGCTTTTCGATCCGAAGACTATAGCTTCGATCCGAAACATCCCGAACTCATTTATATTTATATTTTAAACGCGCCACAGCCGTTTTCACCACTCCACGCTATTTCGCGGGATCGGGGCACGACAACCGCGACGCTCAGTCGCAACAGATAGTAATAATAGGAATACTCATGCGTAAAAGGGGTTAGTCGAGAATCAATAGCACATCTACTTTACTCTTACGGATTTAATATGAAACCACACTCCAAAAATGCAGGAAAGGGTACCCACCTCGAATCGCGTCAACCGGAACACCCGAAACCAACCCGCGCCCTCGAATGACTCCCGGACCTAAAAAATGTCCCCAAAAGAAGCAACAGGTAAGACTAGACTTGCCTGTGAAAAACTGAGGTCCCGAACACGCAAATGTAAAGACAGAAACCGAGCGGCGGCGGCGGCGCGGCAGCGGCGGTAGCGGCGGCAGCGGCGGCAGCGGCGGACGGTGCAGCCTCGCGCGGGCGTACTACATGCGGTGCAGCCCCGCGCGGCGCCAGCCCCGCGCGGGCGCACTGCATACGGTGCGGCCCTGCACGGGCAGCAGCCCCGCGTGGGCTCCGCATGCGGTGCAGCCCCGCGTGGGCGCCGCATGCGGTGCAGCCCCGCGCGGGCGAGCCGCATGCGGTGCGGCCCTGCGCGGGCAGCAGCCCCGCGCGAGCGCGCCGCATGCGGTGCGGCCCTGCGCGGGTAGCAGCCCCGCGCCGGCGCCGCATGCGGTGTAGTCCCGCGCGCTCCCCCGCACGGCCACGCAGTGCAGGCGGCGGTCTCGTGGCAGCGGCGCGCCCGCACACCACGGCGGTGGTGCTCCAGGGCATCGCGGCGGCGGCACGCAAGGGCAAGACGGCGGCGCCACTAGCGGCACAGGCAAAACAAAACGGCGAAAACCCCCGTCGCACGAAACGGAAAACAAAACACGGAAACTAAAACATCAAACCGCTAACCTTGATCTCGCGGAGAAAAAGGGGAAGAAGAAGAAGAATAACTCGTTCCTCGCAGGCGATGAGAATCCGATTCCGCTCCCCACCTCCGACATGCTTGATCAACGAGGAAGAAGGGAAATCCTCTCTCTCTCTTTTTCTCTCCGCCTAGGGTTTTCGTTTCTTGAAAGAGATAAATAAAATAAAACGAATAATATAAAATACTATTTTCTCTTGTACGTACTAAATAATCCCTTATTCGGTATATAAGAGAAAGATTCCCATCTCCTCGAAAAGCATGCCAAACATCAAACGTCCCGTGTTAATTAGCACGGATCCCGATGCACACGACGAACACCGAGACCTTCAAAACCTCATTCCGGGAGATCCGCAAATCGGATTTCAGATCCGATCGTTTTGCCGTTCACCGTTTTTCGAGCTCTACCACAAAAAATTACCCGCAAGCACCGACGTTCTTCCCAAGAAAACTCGATAATTTAATCCTCTAACAACTAATTTATTCAAAAAGAAATAAGAAGAAAAACAAGAGAGGTCGTGATACTACAGTTTTCGCTTTAAAATTGCTCTCGGGGCGTGACAACGATACATTCTCATCTCGAAATTATTATTATATGTAGAATCGGAACGTATTGTGATTACTTTTTTTCGACCGCCGATATATTTTGAACCATTCTCATCCATAACTAACTGTCCATCCCAATGAACACTTTGTGACATACGACGATTAGCCATTTTAACTACAAAAAACTATTTATAAATAAGATATTTATACTACAATTACTATTCTATAAAATAATATAAATTAGTTAACTCATGAATATTAATCTGAAAAGATAATGCGGAAGACAAAAATTCACTCCAATGTCTCGCAAATCTGTGAAGACGAACTGAAATATCAATTCGTGACGGTTCCATATTCGCTCTCATCTATACAATTGTCCTATGCTCTCGGTTTGTGAAATTTGAGAATGCTCTCGATTTGAATAATATCTTCCTTTTAAACCAACTATGAAAAAACACTTTGAGAAGATATATACATGTACGTGCGAGGGCGATGGCGAGAAGGGAGGACGAGACGGTGACAGCAACAACGGACGGCGGACGGCAGAATTGGAAAATCTCTCTCTCAGTGAGAGAGAGAGAGAGAGAGAGGGACAGTGTGTGTGAGAGAGAGAGAGAGATCTCAGTGTGTGTGAGAGAGAGGGACAGTGAGAGAGAGAGGGATTGATCTCTCTCTCACTGTGAGAAAGAGACAGTGATAGAGAAAGAGAGGACAGTGAGAGAGAGAGAGGGACAGTGAGAGAGATATAGAGAGACAGTGAGAGAGTGGAGAGAGTGGGGACGACGACAGCGGGCTTCGGCGATGGTGACGACGACGGTGGAGAGAGTGGGGAGAGGGGGAAGGTGTGAAGTAGAGAGAGGGATGGCACTTTGCCGGTGCGGGGGGTTAATAGTAAGAAAGGCGGTGAACGATTCACCGCCTTTAGTGTTTATATTAAAGGCGGTGAATCGTTCATCACCTTATTCATTGACTTAAAGGCGGTGAACAATTCACCGAAGGCGTTGAAGGCGGTGAATCGTTCAGCGCCTTCTTCATTGACTTAAAGGCGATGAACGATTCACCGTCTTTAAGACACTCAGCCAAAATTGGCTAAGTGGTTGGGAAGACGCTGAAGGCGGTGAATCGTTCACCGCCTTCTTCATTGGCTTAAAAACGGTGAGCGATTCATCGTCTTTAAGAGGTTTAAGAACGCGTTAAAGACGGTGAATCGTTCACCGTCTTCTTCAATGACTTGAAGACGGTGAACGATTCATCGACTTCATAAGATTATTGTGAAGGCGGTGATTCATTCACCGTCTTTCAAAAGACAATGAACGATTTACCGTCTTTTGCTGGTCATGCCCCGACGCTAATGTGACGAAAGGAGAATTAGTTTTACAGTCAAATTTTGAAATGGTTTGTAAATTATAAAAAATAATGGGCTCATTTTGAAAAAAAAACCTTTTCAGGTCGGTATTTTAATCGGCCGGCTCTCGTGTTACCCTCGCATTAAATATTTTACAGAAGCCCGAGAGAGACAGAGAAGAAGGGGAGGAAGAAGGAGACGAAGGAGAGAGCGAGATGAAGGAGACGAGCGCATCGGCGAGCGATCCGAGGAAACCGTCGACGGCGAGGCCGTACGTGCCGCCTACGATCTCCCCTCAGGATCTCCCCATCGACTACGCCGGATTTCTCGCCGTCGTCTTTGGCGTAACCGGCGTCATGTTCCGAGTACGTGACATCTCTTCTTTCTCTTCAAATCTCTCTCTCGAGATTCCTAGATCTAAAATCTTTATGATTTATGGATTGACTGGAATTTGGATGTTTTAGTGTTGGATCCTATTGCATGTCTTAGGGCGAGTCACCGATTTCATCTAGTAACTCTACGATCTGAATTCGATTGCTTGAGCTATCTTCTATTTTTGATAGAGGGATGATTAGATTATTGTTTGTAATGATGTATGTGACAAGATAAGTGAAATCGCCTTTAAAGAGAGGCCGTATTTCTAAAGTTGTATGTTTAGAGAGGAAGATTTAGAAGATGTCCAATGAGGAAGGTTCAATTTCATTTATCTACATAAAGAAGCACAATGTCACCTCAATAGTTGAGAATCCGTGTTTCTCAATGTATCTAATTACCTGGATTATTAAATACTCTTTGTCGTAGTGAATCATCATATCATATTGCCGTCAGCATTTGACATCGTGGACAAAGAGTTCTTCTCTTATTTACATGTGGCAACTGTTTGATCAAGTATAATATGGCACTAAAATGGTT
Organism: Tillandsia leiboldiana; assembly: GCA_029204045.2. Taxonomy (NCBI): domain Eukaryota; kingdom Viridiplantae; phylum Streptophyta; class Magnoliopsida; order Poales; family Bromeliaceae; genus Tillandsia; species Tillandsia leiboldiana. The sequence continues at coordinate 20,271,108 of CM055065.1, read as the reverse complement.
GTCTGTGTACTTCATGAAGTTAATATTACATTGATTGGTGAAGCGCAGGGTGATGATGAATGGTGTTGAGCTGAGATGAATAGTTGTCAGATATTCTTGGTCGGTTACATCTATGTGGGTTATTCCCCAGTCTTATCTTGGGCTTTAGCTGATGCTTAGTTCATGTGCTTAGGCTCGTTTATGAGACAAACAGATCATTTGCAATGCTGCTGAGCCCCAACCGTGATCTTGAAGTAAAATGATTGGTTAATGGTCAACCTTATATTTACTAGGGCATCAAGTTAAAATGTCTTCAGCTTTATTCTGTTACTCAGCAAGTTGAAGTACTTCCAGTGTATACTCCTATATCATCATGACTCATGAGGTTGTGCATTGTCATGCTTATAAGTTCTCAGAGAAGGTATAGTCTTATGGTGAACTATATATTATCACGTTGTTCAAGGTTATAAATAGCAATTATCGGATACATAGCATTTGGGGGGTATCTAAGCGGATAGCGGGCGCCATAGCGGCCGCTATGAATGCATAGCAGGATTAATAATAAATTATTTAAATATTTATATTCTTAACTGTATTTATTTTTAAAATAGTAGTAATAACATATTAGTTCCAAATATAGAAGTATGACACTTTCAATTTCTCTACACTTATATTCCAAATAGTATTTCTATTTAGCATAGTGATCATTCATAGCTGAAGTGATCCTTAATGATCACTGATAAACTTGTGTTGTCGCCATATTGCGTTTCACTCGTATCCTAGAAGTTTTTAAAATTGCCGTATCACCGTATCCGTATCGAGTCGTATCCGTATCCCCGTATCCGTATCTGTGCAACATAGTGTAACACTGAATTTTACATGCCTTCACTACTGAAACCATAAGTTGCCATAAACACTAGGAAATCTTCGAAAGTTGCTACAAATCAGCATAACAATGTGATAAAAAAGATAAATACAGTATACTCGGTGAAACTCCTTTACAGTTTCTGAATTATGAAGATGGATGAAGGGATTATACTAGGATCTATGGTGATCTCTTTGGATCCATTGTTGGAATTGGAGCTCACCACAATCCAAGGTTTGGGGACACAGGATCCAAAATCGAAGCTCAATTTTGCTGGAAACAACACCGAAATCAGCAAAGGAAGAGGAGTGCTGTGACACCCCAATAGTCCCACATCGGATAGGAATGGAGTTGTGATTGGGTATATAAGAGACATGGACACTAATAATAATAACCGGGCTTAAACATTTTGGGTTGTGGTTTGGGCCCAACGAGTTATTATTGCTAGTGGGTCAGGTCGTTACATTTAGTATCAGAGCCAATCACCAGTCGGAAGTGTGTGACGAGTCTCGGCTGAGCCAGGATCTAAAGGATAAGGTGACAAGGTATGTCAAGGTCTGAATGACGAGGCTAGCGAGACAAGTCTCACATCGCCTGGTGATCTTGAGCTGTGTGTGTGTTTGGGCTGGCGAGGATGTCAGACCTAAACAGGGGGAGTCTGTGACACCCCAATAGTCCCACATCGGATAGAAATGGGGTTGTGATTGGGTATATAAGAGAAATGGGGGGAAGGAGACTTGAAAGGGATAGAGCATGTGAGGGGGTATTGGGTTTGGGTCATGTGAGAGGGGGTTTTGGGGTTTAGATGTATTTAATACCTAAATAATAGTTGTTAAAAATTTATAACTTAGAATGATTTCTGCTAAAATATACTTAAACAAAAATAATAGTGGCCATTTTATAATGGCTGCTATTAAATTGCCACTAAATAGCTATTTTGTTGTAGTGTTCAAGGTACTGACTTTATGAGGACAAGACATTCTATTTAATTATTTCTGTCAGCATGGTCAAGCAGTAAGATATTTTGCAGAGCTATTTGATTTGTTCTGGTAGTGCTTTATGTTGTTGCAGTTCTGTCTTGACATTCTTTGTTTCCTTTTCTTGCAGTACAAACTATGTTCGTGGTTGGCTATAATATTCTGTGCCCAGTCTCTGGCAAACATGAAGAATATTGAGAACGATCTTAAACAAATATCCATGGCTTTTATGTAAGTAGGACTTCCGACAGGCTGTCTTTTGCAGATACTCTATTTAGACCATGGTGCATTGCACATACTAATTCCAGTAAGAGATAGAGCTGCCCTCTGCTTAGCCTCATGCGTTCTTTATGCTTGAATGTTTCATTTGTTTCCTGCATTATCACAAAAAACAAAATCTGAAGCACTACGAGAATGTAGATTCACATCAATTTACCAATAATTCATTCTTCTTACTAGCAATGTTGTAACTTGGTTTGGCATTCTAATGGCATCTCAATTGGATAGATCATAGAATAGGGTTTTAAGCGCCCAACGGCATAGGCTGTGCCCATCGTACCCCTTATTGTGCCGACAAGATATTGGCACGATACGACTCTCGTGCTAGTAGCACAGTTCAACTCCTTTTTCTTTGAAATTAGGAAGTCATTATCTTAATAAAGTGCAAAATTTTTGACAAAAATTTATACTAAGCAATTAGAATATATTTCTCCTAAAGAAAATAAATATTTTATGTCATATTATGCAGGCACACAAGTATTTTTTTGACTGACGTTCCTAAGGAAAATAAATATTTTACGTTATATTGTGCAGGCACACAAGTATTGTTTTGACTAACGCACATTGGTACGACACGATATGTACCATGCCATACTGTGCCAGCAAGTTCTCGGCACGATCATGTGCCATGTCACTTAAATTCTTGGAATATAATATATTCTTGTTTATATTTCTTCTACCCCGTGCATTTTCCTTAATTCTTGAAATTTATGAACAAAGGAGAGGGGAAGCTCGCTTTGCATTTCCAACATTTTGAAGATATTCAGAATGTGTATTGATAAATTGTGTTTACTTTGAAAGTTACTATTCCTTACCTTTTTGCAAAAAGCAATAATTTTACTGCCACCCATTTTCTAAACGGACAGGTACATGCTACAGAGCTTTCTCGAGTATTTTGTAATGATTGTTACAGAAACCTTTTCATGTACCCTGTTTGCATAATTGGAATAGGTTGAAAGCCTTCACTCTATTATAGGAGTTTACGAGTCCAAATATTCTTGTAGCTAGGTTGATTGGTGAAAAAATGGCAGTGTTTTCTTATAGCAGTATCTGTGCACCGTAAATCTTGAGCAGCTGATGAATGATTTTTATACTGCGAATATTACATATGTCGAAACCTTGTAGAGTTTTAATTTGCTGATGATTTTGAATTGTGGCAGGTTTGCGGTCATGGGTTTGGTGACCAATTACTTTGGGCCTAACCGTGCTGCCAATACGCGCTAGTTTCACCTTCACCTTAACTATCGGACTCGCCGGCTGCTATTAACATAGTATTTTGGATCTTGATAAAAAGATATGGAGCAAACTATTCCAAGCTATATATTGTACGACTTGCTTTTCTAGTCAGTATGATCTGTAATGGATGAATGCAGAGCAAATTGTTTGTCTGACTCCTGAGTCACTTTAATTCTTTTTGTCGCATGCTTTTGTATTGTTTTAATTGGATTAGGTGTTGATTATGACTTTGTATTTGTTGGAGTTGACTTGGAGAAAGTCAAACATCTTTTTCTCCGAAATTCTGTGGTACTTGAGAAATTTGTTCAAAATTTAAGACCCATGTATCTGTGTATGTATATATATGTATGTATGTATGTATTGCACGGGCCTCTTTTCAAGATGTATTTTTGGGAAGCCCTTTATTTCAAAAATAGAGTTAGCTGATGTCGATATGCACAGAGTAGAGATTCAAGCAAAAACTAGAAATAAAATAATCTGCACAATTGATGACAACAAATGGGAGGATACCCAAACTAAAACAGCATGAACTGCACAAACACTATAATGAATCTAAAACCATAAATTAATCTGTAGCCAATTATCAAATAATCCATCACAAATAATATATGAACCATAAGTTATAATCCAGTGAAAAGGGGAAACTTTGCTGATACTCAACCATAGTCGCCATATCGGTAATACGACCTCAGGCACTGTCACAACCCCCTCAATGTGTCGGTGCAAACTAACTCCATCCGCAATCGTCGCGGTATTGCAATGTCCGCAAGAGGTCCCCTCACACAAATCGCCGCGTAGGGATCACGGATCAATCAGACCACATCTCCGAAAAAGTACACCATTGCGGTGGCCAAAGCGCTGGTGTACGTGAAAAGCGCCAAGAGCCTGACAATCTCATAATGCAATCAAAGTCCCTTCCCCGCGACGAACAGTCGCCCAAAAGATGTATACCAGAAAATCGACCCATAGATCAAACACGATAATCAATAGAAAACAATCAACAAGTCCCTGTCCTATCATGATGTGTTAAGTAATGTCCATTTACCGAGAATTTCACTTCTTTCTGCTTAACTTCTCAAAACTCGGTTAAGCGACACCATAACCTTGTTTAGTGAACACCTCTCGGTAAACCGATTCATAATCGTTTACTAAGTCATCACAGTAGCCGTGATTAATAACCATTCTGCTGACAGATAATAATAATAAGGGAAAACAGTAAAGAAGAAGAGAAGAGTCGAGTTAACCAATTCGACAGCGTTTTCGACTTCGGATCAGGGTACCCACCTCTACCGGAGATCGAACGGAGCACGTGGCTCCCCTTAAGACTCCTGTGAATCCCCGGACCTATCCAAAGTCCACAAAATAGTTAATTATAATTTACCTTAACCGGCGATTAAGTGGTCCCGGCCACTGTGCCAAAATTCACCTTTGTTCCAAATTACCGGAACCACCTCCCAACTCCCGAACTATCGCACCGATCGTCTTATCGATCAAAACATACCCCGAACGACTTTACCGTTGTTCGGATGATGACAAACAGTCCTCCATGGTCGTTACCGTGACATTCACATCATCCGGAGGTTATACATACAATTTAGACCCCTTAAAACACCCCGACACAAAGAACCGTCTAAAAATATATAATCATACTAAAAAGGGGTTTTATAGGTGTACCGTAAGTGACAGATGCTGCACCGGTGGCTGCGGGGAAAACCAGAACAGAAAACGATGTACCGTTGTCCAAGAATGCAAAACCGGACAACCATCGCGTCTAAAACCTCCCCGTTGACGAAAACCGTCTTTCGCTGCGATCCGCCCTGTCACGCTTCAGGGTCGAAATTGTGACCCGGGCTCGCCAACAGATTCGCCACCCATATGGAAAACTCCGCATAGGCGAAGCGTCTAACCTGCGAAAGATAGTACTAACAGCTAAACAGATATCAGAGCTCGAAAGTAAACTGCTGTAAAGTAAAAATCCAAACTACTGTACAACTGAAATAAAGGTACAAGATCCAACTTCAAAAAATAATAATACATAATTTGATCCACAGGAAGTAGTACAAATAAAAATCCTTCTATACAATATCTATAAATCCAAAAAAGGAGGTAAACAAAAATAATAAAATACATCAGTGTACAGTAAAATCCCACAATCCGAGTTGATACATCTATCTCACCGAAATAAACTACACTGGTAAGGATCTATCTCGTGACTCCCTCACCTAAATCCGTCAAGCCAGCTAGAGTAGGGGCGAAAGGAAAAGCCTCTACAAAACTGTCACCAACAGAGGGTGTGAGAACTACATCAATCAGTAGTTCTCAGTGGGTACCGTCTCCAAGCCCAACGGTTTGCCCACTAAGTCTACTAGAGACATAAGATAACAGAAATACTGTAATAATGAAAAGATAAGCTGGAAAGAAATCTACATCTATTATGCCACTATCTACAATGCTCAAAGGGTGAAATAGATGATGATATGCAACCACTCAAACACGAGGTGCTCAATCGACCCAATCGTAATAACTGCCCAAAAAGGGCGCAGTCAAATCTGTGCCCACCTACTACCATTACATCCACGGAGGATTGGAATTACGTAGGGCATCCCACAAAGACTGCGTCGACAAGTTGCGATAGCAAAGTAACAGGCCCAGCTTCGGAGCGGCACTCGAGGGGAGCGACCCCACCGAGGAAGTATCCGCGTATCTCTGTCGAGCTCAATATGGCTCATGCAGGCTATAGTCCGAATCCACGATCAAATAGATCGACAAAATTCAACTCACAACACTAACCCACTGGCCGGAGGTACTCAATAGCCGGGACCACCGTCAACCAAAACGGCTCCCAAAACAAAACACCCAACTCACCACACTAAACCGACTGGTCGGAGGTACTCAACAGCCGATAACAACGAAGGGTCCGAAAATTTTAGGAGACTGGCGCCTACAACCCAATCAAACAAGAACATGTTCCAAGCACAACTTCCCGTAGTTCTCGACCCAAATATGGAAACAACCCTTAGAACCCAGATCACCCCAACCCTCTTCGGGTGAGATGGTTTATATGAAAAGGAGCAATGCTACTTGTACACCCCAAAATGGGTGTACATCACACACCCCACCTATCCAATGGGTGGGGTGTCTTTTAAAGGTCACTTCACACACTCCACCCATTGGACAGGTGGGGTGTGTGATGTACACCCCTTTTGGGGTGTTCAAGTAGCATTTTTCTATGAGAAGATGATGTTTGTTTCTGAAAATCATTTTCACTCGAACCCTCTCAGGGTGCGGATAAAAGTAGTTCCTTTTTAGAAACCATCTTGATTTGAGGAAACATATTTTAATAAATTTTAGTTCTTTAAGTGTAGTGCCATTGATTTTTCTTATGTTGACTTTGACTTTTTAGAATAACATAAATTTTAAGAGTTTATTTTTAACGACTTTTGGAATTTCGAATTGGTACTCACGGGTATTTTTCTACGATAGAGCTCGGAAATCGGAGAACGGCAAAGCAATCAGATCCAAATTTTGATTTACAGATCTCCCGGAATAGGGTTTAAAGCATTTGCCTTTGAGTGGTGCATCGAAATCTGTGCTAAGCATTCGGCACGCTTTTCGAGGAACCGGGTTAGATCTTTCTTTGATCGGATTAGGGAATTTGGTCGTACGAATGAGAAAATGGATTTTCTTTATTTATTTAATTAATCTTTTATTTATTTATTACGTGCGAAATATAAGGGGGGCTATTCGGGGGATATTTGTTTATTTCTTACGCTCCAAGAAACAAAACTAAACCCTAGCCGGTTAGAGAGAGAGAGAGAGAGAGAGAGAGAGAGAGAGAGAGAGAGAGAGGAAATCTCGTTTTCTTGCGATCGACGTGCCAGAGACCGAGGAATGAGACGACACCATCTATGGGGAGCGGATCCGGATCCTCATCGCCGCGAAGAACGAGATCGGATCATCGTCTCTGTTAGATCGAGGTTAGCGCGTTGGTTTCTTACGTTTTCATCTTTTCTAGGGTTTGGCGTTTTTGGGTGTTGGTGGTTCGGATGTCGCATGCGATGTGAGTTTTGTATTAAACGGGAGGCCGCCGCCGCCGTCGGATTAGAGAGAGGCCGCCGCCGCCATCGGAGGTAATGGGAAGCCGCCGTCGCCGTTGTTAAACGGGAGGCCGCCGCCGCCGTTATCATGTTCGCGGGGTCATCACCGGAGCCGCGGAGGGCGAAAACGGAGAAGAAAACACAATTCCGGAGGTTACTGTTCATCCGTACGGCCTAAGCCTGCGCGGTCCACGCGCAAGGCGTGGAACCGGTGCATGCAACCGCGACCCGGTCACATGCACCTGGCGCGCCACAGGTGTACACCGGCCCAGCCAGCCTGCGCGGTCCACGCGCAGGGCGTGGAACCGGTGCATGCAACCGCGACCCGGTCACATGCACCCGGCGCGCCACAGGTGTACACCGGCCTAGCCAAGCTTGCGCGGTCCACGCCCAGGCGTGCACCCGGTGTAGGCGGGCGCGCCCGAGGACAAAGACCCGGTGCGCGCCTGCAGCTCGTGCGCGGCCCGGCCCAGGACGCTGCGGTCTACCGCATAGTATGCGCCTGGTCTGCGCCGCCGCTGCATTGTCGCCGTGAGCCCGGTCCACGCCTGGACCCGTTCACCAGCCCCCAGCCTAAGAGTCCGGTAGCTCCGTTTTTGGCCCGTTTCGCTTCGTTTTTGAGTGTATTTGACCACGATGATGTTTTTAACAACGATTCTTAATGTAGTTTCATTCGGGCACAAGGTTGAGGTGTTTTAGTTGGAGCTTTTGCACATCTTCTTCTTCTTTGTGTTTGAGGTGGGTACCTTCGTGGTGTTTCTTAAGAATGTTTATCATGTATTATTCAAGAGTAAAGTAGAGGTGTTAAAATACTTTTTTGCCTAACCACATTGCATGAGTATTCCACTTTTTTACTAATATCTATGGCGACTAAGTGTCGCGGTGCTTTTTATCACACGCCGACCTTTCGGCCTTCATGTTCATGGCTGCTTACACGTACACCAGCGGTTTGGCCACCGCATCGGTGTACTTTTCCGGAAAAGTGGTACGTTGACCCGTGTACCCCATGAGGTGTCGGAGTGGGGACCCCTCGCGGTTACTTTAGGTGCCGCACAAGGACCGTGGAGGGGTTAATAGCACCAAGGTGCGAGCAAGGTGTTTCTTTTCGCTGGGGGTCTCTAGACCTACTGGTAGGTGCTGCTTTTACTTGAATAGGGAAATCTGTGGACTCATGAGGGGGATTGAGGGGTGCTCTTGTGTATCGGTTTGCTTTTCTTTTAGTACTTTTAACAACATGCCTGCTTTATATCTACCTCTTACTCTTTCAGTCACTGACTTCCCACACTGTGACAGGTTCGGTCATGTCACGCCCCGGGGTCGAAACTGCGACCCGGGCTCGCCAACAGATCCGCCACCTATGCCAAACTCCGCATAGGCAAAGCGTCCTACATGCAAGAAAAGTACTACAGCTAACAGATATCAGAGCTAAAAAGAACTAAAATAATCTGCTGTAAAAGTAAAATCAACCACTGTACAACTGGAAATAAATATACAATGTCCATCTCCCAAATACGATCATATACAAAGTCCTCTGATACAAAAACTCAGAACTCAACAGGGAGATATCTCCAATAAATACATCAGTTTACAGGCTCTCAATACATAAAATGTCCTCACTACATCAGTCTCTCAAAAGAGGAAAAAAATAAGTAATCTACTGAAGATCTCCTCTGAAGGGGGTACATCTACTCTCTCTCTGGCAGATGCCTGGTAGGGAACTAGCTCGCGACTCCCTCGCCACGGTCTGAAGGATCAGCAACAGGAGCAACAGGAACAGGAGTAGAAGTCCCTGGGGAAAAGACACCACGACGGGTGTGAGAACTACATCCCACAGTAGTTCTCAGTGGGTGCCGCCAACAAGCCCAATGGTCTGCCCACTAAGTCTACTAGAGGCATAAAGTAACAATATAATACTGAAAGAAAGAGCTGGAAAAGAATAGCTCTACAGCTACTATGCCCCTATCTAGATGCTCAAAAAGTGGGACAGATGATAACATGGTGCATCTACTAACCCTCAACTCAGATCACCCAATCTACCTGACTGCCTCCTCGGGTCCAGTCAAACCTGCGCCTACCTACTGCCGTTACATCCCGGAGGACCGGACTTACGTAGGGCGTCCGTAGCTGCCAAAACTGGCCCAGCCAGAGGGACTGCGTCCGTGACTGCCAAAACTGGCCCAGTCAGACGGACGGCGTCGACAAGTCGCGATACAAAAGTAACAAATCCACCCCGAGCGTGGCTCTCGAGGGGCGCGACCCCACCGAGGAAAAGGTATCCGCGCACTCTGTCGCTCAGGTGGCACTGCAGGCTATGGTCCAAAAATCCACACTCACTCTCTGAACGAAAAGACTCAGAATCCTCAATCATCTCGCACAACGGTCGGAGCACTCTCGGCGACTCAGCTGATCAGCTCTCACGAACACGAGACACTAGCCTCTCTAATAACTCACAGCACAAAACACACTGGCTGGAGATACTCCACAGCCAGGATCGACCCACAACTCAGGGCTAACAAAACTGGTCGTACAACCCTCAACGACCCGGGACCACCGTCAACCCCAACGGTTCCCAACAACACAGGCCGGAAGATACTCGACGGCCCGGGACCACCGTCTACACAACGGCTCCCCCCGACAGAACATCAAACTCACAGAAGACACCAACCAGGGCCCGAAAGTTTCGGGAGACCAACACCTACAACCCTATCAACAAGAACAGGTTCCAGGCTCGGCCCCCGTGGCTTTCGTCCCGACAAAGGAATGACCCGTAGAACCCAGACCACTCGAATCCTTTCGAGTGGGGAGAATTACAGGAAACAGGTGACATTTGCTACTGAAACCCATTTTCACTCAACCCACGCAGGGCGAGGACTAAAAGTAGTTCCCTTTTTGAAAAACTATCTTGATTTAAGGAGAAACCCATTTTTAATGATTTTAGTTCTTTTAGAAAAAACAGTTAGAAAACAAGTATTTTATACCCAAACCCCGAAGGGCTAATGCCTTTGTCCAATCAAACAAGAACAGACTCCAGCGGCCCTTCGATGCTTGGAAGAAAAACATTGGTAGACTAAAATCATGTGTATGTAAAAAAGGTTCTGGGTTCTAGGTCCTGCTAACACTGGTATACAACTGCCACTAACACAGTGGCGACAACACAAACAGGGAAACAAGATATCTCGGGATCACCGTCTACCCAAACGGCTCCCGCCACAGATAACGACCAACAACATCTACCAGACTCCACTCCGCTCCCAAGCACGAGTGTAAATGCATCCCACAACAACCCGACCTCTCGGCCCACTACCCGGGCGAGGAAAAAGCTAAGTCCAGAATGATATATAGAATAGTGATGTGGGAATATCTAGAGCGATAAAAACCTAGCCCAAGTTGAAGTTTTCTACAGTCTGGCTGAACATGCTGCATATGGCGGGGGTGCTAGGTCAAGTTCCAAGATATCAATAAACAACAGCTTGTAGGGAAGAAATAAACACATGATCATCTAACAACATCAGGAACATAAATTCCTATGTTCTAGCATGCTATACAGAATACATCTACAACATGCAAGTCCCTACACAGATAGAATTAATGCGCAGTCCATAGGTCATGAAGACAAGGCCACCCACCTGTAGGTGCTACACTGTCCAAAGTCCAACAGCTGAAAATGCCAGGAGCAACAATCCCCACTAATCTGCAGTCCCTATGATTCAAAAACACTGAACAACTCCTCCTGGTACAAACATATAGTCCACAGTTATACTTAAATCCCAAATTAACCAAGTATACGCAAAACTGAAAATCAGTCCCGAAGATGTGTAATTTTCACCTACAGAACAGACTCTGAAAAATCCGATAAAAATATCACAGCGATCCTCGCGTCGAGATCTTCAAAACGGGTACGTGCACGTCCAATTCCGAGCCCCGTAGGCCGAGTTACAAATTCCACAGTACAGGTGCGCAAAATCTCACAACAACTCAACTGTAAACCCATGCACAGATAAAGGGGAAAAAGTATACCTTCGGGCAAGTCCCAGAAAAATCCTCAAAAAATACGAAAATAATCCTTGCGTCGAGTAGATGAAAAAAGTGCAAAGGCTCGTCTCAATCCGATGCCCGGTTGCGGAGATATCCTCGAAACAACCCGCTGGCCTCAAGAAAACACTCACAGCAAAAGACCCCCAGTAAGCATGGAAAAACTCCTCGAAAATCGTGAAACTAGGGAATGCTGAAAATACCTAGATCGTAGCTCTGTCCGTCGCGAATCCAGCGGCGAAGAAATCGCCCGAAAAGGTGGTCGGAGTAGGCCGGGGGAGCTCGCGCACCGAAACGCGACGAAGGGGAACACAAATGGACGAGCATCGCGCCGCGCCGTAAAAAGGGAACCTCTGGATGCGTGCCACGTAAAATCCTAGAAATCCACAGGTGGATGCAGAACAAGAAGGGGAGTAACTTTGCTTAAGGGCTCAGGGTGAGGGGAGGCTCAGAAATAGCGGAAAAGAGGAGAAAGAAGCAGCTCGGATCGTTTAAATAGGCTGCAGAAATAATTGAAGAAATGACGGTTGTGTCCCTCAAATCGGGCGCCCGAAACTTTTCGGGCGCCAACAGTGGCGCGGTCTGGTGCCTCGCGGAGCGCCCGGAATTACCCGGTTCCGCCACGTCAGCTGCCAAACAGGCGACAGCAGAAAGGCCCACTACGCGAGCGATACGTGGCTCCTGCGGATCGCCGACGCGTGGCGTGTACCTCACGCGGGAAAACGCGGTCAACGCGCCTGCGCTGCCGCCTGCATCCCTGCCAGGCACGCACCCCGAGGCTGCGCCGCCTGCACCGTGGTCCCGGTCCACTGCACCGGGCCACTCCAAGCCCGCCACGTGTCCTACCCGCGGTGCACGCCGGCCTCGTGGACCGCGCGCCTGCCCGCGCCCGCGCGCCGCCGCGCTCCGCCGCTGCCCGTCGCGCCGCCGCTGCCCGCCGGCCGCCGGAACAGTACCACCCTGCCTCGAAATCCGTGCGCGGTATCCGGGCTCCGAAAAATACAAGTGAATAGTCCATTTTCATCGTTTTCGCGCGGTGAATCCAAATCTGAAGTCCGTTTTGCCAAATTCCAACTCTAAAAATTGCCGAAGGCATCCGGAAAGGTGATCTTTTGTCCAAACTTCACGCTGAGTCCAATTTTAATCTCTGTTTCGCGCGAAACCACTTCTAAACACTCGACAGGTCCTCCAACTACCCCCGTGAACCCTTTTTAAGCCCGAAGTCCACCACTTGTGTCCAAATTGCGCACAAACACCACCGACACGCCCCGCAGGCCTCCAGAAGCTGTAGATGCAACTGTAATCCATAAGTGGGAATTTTCGGGTCCTCACATCCTCCCCTACTAAAAGAAAGTTTCGTCCTCGAAACTAACACAACTCAAACAGGAGTCTCAAACTCAAGGGTAGGGACTCAAAATCACCGTCTCAAGCTCCCCAAGTCACCTCTCACTCCCCGTGATTACTCCTCAACAACAACAACAACAGCCAGTACGGCATGGCCTGGTTGCGCAATCCTCTCATCTCTCGAGCCAGAACTCGCAACGGGCGTCCCTCATACTCCAAACACTCACATATCTCAAATGGAGCGAGTAAATCACGGGCGAGGGATCCATAAGCACATCACTCCGCGCTGAAACGTGGGAAAAACCTCAGGGACTCCATTAAAAAGCTGGGGGGAAAAAACAACATAACCACCAGTGCAACACGCACCAAACCACATCCTGTGTCAACTCAACCAAGGCAACCCGAAGCATACCCACTCTGCCATCCAAGAAGGAAAGAAGCCTTCACAAACTAGGGTCCTCACTCGGTCACTCCCGAATCCTGACTATCCGAGTGGACTGCTCAACCACGGTCTACCATCAAAAGGAACCCTCAGGGACACAACCATAAGCCATGTTTACCTCGATAGTCCACACAGTGCCAGCTGTGGAATCATCAAACTCAACCCCAGACAGCTTTCCTGCTCCAGGTATCTGCCATCACAGTGGCCCTGTCGGGGTAATCCAGAATGCTCAACAATAACCCAACGGTAATTCCACAGCCGCTATAGGAGGCATCACTAAAACTCGCAGATCTCTCTCCCAACACTGACAAAACTAGAAGAGTTGGTGCTGGTATCAGTCTCATCATTCAATTGCCATGCTCTCCTGGCACGCCCAGTCCAAGAAGCTCCTCACCTCGACAATAATTGCCGATCTCGGCCAATTCCCGATTAGTATCCATATTGGCCGAATTTCCACCGCTGCTCCTACGGTTCGAACAAAGTGACCCAAGAAGGTATGCTTCTGAAGCTACAACTTGTACCTCAATAACTTGGCATACAGCTTCATCCACACGAGCATGGTAGCACACCCACAAGTGCTCCTCGTGCTCCAAGTCACTCTGGGAGTAAATCCAAATATCCCTGGAGGATCTTGTTACCATTCCAATCAAGTACAACTGGAGCACAATTCCTCAAATCATAAGAGTGGCAGGGCAATAATCAATCCACTTGGCCTCACTATGAGCTCAAGATGCCCTACCGTGTCCTGAACGCCATCTAGGCAAGGTCCTCGGCTGTCTGATTCCAAGTAGGCACTCGCACCATACAATAACTGCCGGAGTATGACTCCATCAAAAGGTCCTAGATACCACCCGGACCTGTCTACACTCGAACCATAAAAGGGCCCTCAAGCCGTGTATCAATGACGTGGCATCACCATCGTGTAACAACGGCGTGGCACTAGGTCAAACAGACCCCTCAATCCATCAAATCCTGCGACTGTGCCATCAGCTCTCTCAGCTCTACAGGCGATATCCAATGAGGTGCTGTCGAGGGTGGCGCGGTTCCCCGAACCACGTCAAACGCAATCTCTATCTCCCTAACCAGTGGCATCATCAACAGCTCAGGTAAAATCACACCCGGGATCTCGTGGGCAACAGAGATATCCTTGAGTCCCGGTGCCGCCGTGAGCACCTCTCACACTGTCGCTAAAGCCTGTGTGCTCTAACAATCTCAACAACCAAACCTCCTCTCGTCTGCCTCGCAGAAAATCGATGTCCTCTCTCTCCTCAGTCAAAACATCCTGTGGTATTGTGCCAATCATTCTCAAGCACATGGTCAAAATACCGACTGCCACAATTACCAATAAGTCTGCTGGTATAACTCGCGGCCTCAACTGCATTGGACATGATCCAAAAGCCTCCCCCACATGCACCACACCATCAGGAACCTATACCTCTAGTGCACATGGTAACAAATCTGCCTCTAGTCCATGCGGGAAAGCAACCTGCTCTAACTCCGACTGCTGTGATGAAATCACACCTGCGACAACCCGATCCGCTGCTGTGGCACCCTTCAACCGGGCGGCACAGATTCATCTGCTCAATACACGTGGTCGTCGCTCAATTTGCCTGAAAATCAAGACTATCCACAAGGGAGCACGACCTCTGTCTCTGCTCACATTGAGGCGACGAATAGGGTCCTCCGCAGATAACAAGTCCACGCTACCGCTGCGCCACTCTGATAAAGACGCTGATACTGCCATCGGGGTCCACCCGATCCCTGGCGTCTTAGAAATCCACTACCCTGGATAAAGAAATCAGAAATGCCTCTTGTTACGCCTTTTTGTGTTGGCATATTTCGTGAGTTGAGTCGGAGTCTTGAAGTGATCAAATTGTCAATCAGCAATCGAAGACTCAGAGAAGATTCCACAAGATCTCAAGTTGACACTCAGTGTTTTGAGTCTTGAAGATTGAAGAATTGTGGATCAATTACATCAATCTCAAGGAAAATGGATTCGGAATGATCAGGTACGTTTAACTAAATAATTTTGGTGATCCGAATACATTTGAGTAGTTTAGAAACACTTGGATAAGTTTTCATTGCATAAAAGTCAAAAACTGTTTTTTCAGGAAATCCGTTCAGGACTGGAAATTCTGTTCAGGACTGTTTTGTTAATCCAGTCCGGACCATGGATTCCAGTCCGTACCCCGAGCCTTGTTTTTTCAGGAATTCACTGAAAACAACGACAGTCCTGAACCAGTCCGGACCGTCGTGCGGGAAAAATTCTGTTAAGTCAGTTTTTGATGCTTATCTCTTTCCAAAGGTTTCTAACCTATAAATAGACACTTAGGGTTTCTCAAGAACTACCGATTAATTAATAAAACACTTGAGAGCAACCCTAGAGGCTAGGTTTTTATCGTTCTTCTTTATAGCCTCTTTTAGGTGAATTCGACGGTTCTTCCAAGATCTATCTTTTGTCGAATTGATCTAGTCTTTGCTTAGAAATTCCTTCTACGGTTCTTCAATGATAATCTAAGCAAAGGATCACCATCGAAGCTTTTAATAAGTTTGCGTCGTGGATTCGACGTAGCATCGTGGATTCGATGTGTTGAAGGCGTTTCGTGGATTCGAAACGTGTGCTCGTGGATTCGAGTGGCGTTCGTGGATTCGAACGTGTGCAGTGGACGTGCAATCGGTGGAGCGCAAGGTCCGAAGAAGTTGAAGGAGGGGTTGAGTCCGTGGAGTCGGTAATCACCTTGTTATTCTTCTATTCTTAGTGGATTGTTATTGCGTGTTGGTCCCGTGGTTTTTCTCCTAGATTGGAGTTTCCACGTAAATCTCGGTGTGCTATTTTTATTTTTCGCATTGGTTTTTATTTTGCACTGAGATTGGTTTTATAAGTATTACACCTATTCACCCCCCCTCTAGTTGTTTGATAGTACCTATTTAGATCCTTGTGGATCCTTAAAAATATAAAAAACCTACACCTCTGCCGGCCGATCTGTCCTCCATCACCCGGCGCCAAGCACCAATATCCAGAACTCGCCTCTAGCGGCAGATCCCTATCCAAAGGAACTGCAGCGCCACGCTCTATACACAATGCCTACTCCATCGAGGCGTCAATAATCCATAACGGAAGGACCAACTAAACTAAAAGGTATCCTGGCGCAATCCACTCCCAGTCACACATATCTTGTGCGCCTCGTCCCTCTAACATGGAGCGCGCAGTTCAACAACTGCATAAACTCTCAAGCACAAGGAGGCTTTCAATTGATCACTCCATCACCACCAACCACGACTCTGCCTCCAAAGGCTCCAAACTCAATCTTACGAGTCGGGGTGGTTCAGACTGCCGAGACTGGCTCCATCAATCAATGATGTCCCAAAGCTCATCTACTATCCACTGTCCACCCTGCCTCGGTGCCTCGGCACTACTCGTCGGCACGGAGGGGGTTGCTCGCTCCATCGGTGCCACTGGTACAACTGAAGATGCCACTGCACAATAACAAACATCAGGACACAACAACCAATCGACCCAATCAAGCGAGAGTCTAAGACATGTCATCCATTCCATAGCATTATGTTGTCTGCAGCCAACATAATCGCTTAGGAGAATAAACATGCCAATTACTCATCCCGTCTCTTGGGAGAGGTATAAAACTCAATCAGGACTCTCGCTAAAAGTCACGACTCTCACGTAGTCATCCTAATGTCCAACCACAAGCCTAGGGTTTCTAAGTCCACAACGACCTACATCCTAGGCTCTGATACCACTCTAATCTGTCACGCCCTGGGGTCGAAACTGCGACCCGGGCTCGCCAACAGATCCGCCACCTATGCCAAATTCCACATAGGTGAAGCGTCCTACCTGCAAGAAAAGTACTACAGCTAACAGATATCAGAGCTAAAAAGAACTAAAATAATCTGCTGTAAAAGTAAAATCAACCACTGTACAACTGGAAATAAAGATACAATGTCCATCTCCCAAATACGATCATATACAAAGTCCTCTGATACAAAAACTCAGAACTCAACAGGGAGATATCTCCAATAAATACATCAGTGTACAGGCTCTCAATACATAAAATGTCCTCACTACATCAGTCTCTCAAAAGAGGGAAAAAATAAGTAATCTACTGAAGAT
The DNA here is from genome assembly GCA_029204045.2 of Tillandsia leiboldiana. Classification (NCBI taxonomy): domain Eukaryota; kingdom Viridiplantae; phylum Streptophyta; class Magnoliopsida; order Poales; family Bromeliaceae; genus Tillandsia; species Tillandsia leiboldiana. The sequence goes on along the minus strand of CM055065.1, from coordinate 20,253,731 downwards.
CTCCTCTGAAGGGGGTACATCTACTCTCTCTCTGGCAGACGCCTGGTAGGGAACTAGGTCGCAACACCCTCGCCATGGTCAGAAAGATCAGCAACAGGAGCAACAGGAACAGGAGTAGAAGTCCCTGGGGAAAAGACACAACGACGGGTGTGAGAACTACATCCCACAGTAGTTCTCAGTGGGTGCCGCCAACAAGCCCAACGGTCTGCCCACTAAGTCTACTAGAGGCATAAAGTAACAATATAATACTGAAAGAAAGAGCTGGAAAAGAATAGCTCTACAGCTACTATGCCCCTATCTAGATGCTCAAAAAGTGGGACAGATGATAACATGGTGCATCTACTAACCCTCAACTCAGATCACCCAATCTACCTGACTGCCTCCTCGGGTCCAGTCAAACCTGCGCCTACCTACTGCCGTTACATCCCGGAGGACCGAACTTACGTAGGGCGTCCGTAGCTTCCAAAACTGGCCTAGCCAGAGGGACTGCGTCCGTGACTGCCAAAACTGGCCCAGTCAGAGGGACGGCGTCGACAAGTCGCGATACAAAAGTAACAAATCCACCCCGAGCGTGGCTCTCGAGGGGCGCGACCCCACCGAGGAAAAGGTATCCGCGCACTCTGTCGCTCAGGTGGCACTGCAGGCTATGTTCCAAAAATCCACGCTCACGCTCTGAACGGAAAGACTCAGAATCCTCAATCATCTCGCACAACGGTCGGAGCACTCTCGACGACTCAGCTGATCAGCTCTCACGAATACGAGACACTAGCCTCTCTAATAACTCACAGCACAAAACACACTGGCTGGAGATACTCCACAGCCAGGATCGACCCACAACTCAGGGCTTACAAAACTGGTCGGACAACCCTCAACGACCCGGGACCACCGTCAACCCCAACGGTTCCCAACAACACAGGCCGGAAGATACTCGACGGCCCGGGACCACCGTCTACACAATGGCTCCCCCCGACAGAACATCTGTGAGGACCTGGATCCCCACGATGTGATTACTGGTTGACCAGCAGCTTCTGGAGGCCTATATGGCGCGTCGGTGGTGTTTGTGCACCGATTGGACACTAGAGATGGACTCAGAGTGTTTAATGGATCATGAGAGTAGTCAGATGACCCCGTCGAGTGCTTAGAAGTGGTCTTGCGCGCAATGGATATTAAAATTGGGCTCAGCGCGAAGTTTGGACAAAAGAACATCTTTCCGGATGCCTTCGACAATTTTTAGAGTTGGAATTTGGCAAAATGGACATCGGATTTGGATTCTGCGCGCGAAAACGATGAAATCGGGCTATTTACTTGATTTTTACGCCACTGGTTACTGTTCACGCCGGAACAGTAACTCGGGCACGGCGGGCAGCGCCGGCGACGGCGGGCAGCGCCGGCGACGGCGGGCAGGCACGGGAGCGACGGCGGGCAGGCGCGGGCAGCGCGCAGCGCGCGGGCAGGCGCGCGGGCAGGCGCGTGGGCGCGCGGGCAGGTGCGCGGTCCACCGCGCCGTCGTGCACCGAGGGCAGGCCACGTGGCATGGCGGGATTGGTTGGCTCTGCAGTCTTGGTCCACGGAATAGATCGTGGGTGTATGGTGGACCAGTGGGTGACACGTGGCAGAGTATCATTGGTGCGGTGCTGTGCGCCGGGTCCACGGAGCCGGTGCCGATCGCCTCGGGGCGCGTGCGTGCAGAGGCGGCAGGCGGCGGCACAGGCGCGCACATGGCCGCTGTCGGCCACTCCCGCGCTCGGGCGCACCACGTGTCGGCACTACGGCGGGCCACGTGGCGGCAGGCTAGCGGCAGGTTTCGGTGTTGTGTGTTCGGCGAGCCACGTGGCGCGATACTAGCGGGCAGCTTCGGTGTTCGGTGTTTGGCGGGCTACGTGGAGGCCCGATAAGAATTCGGGCCCGCACAGTGTTGGGCCGGGCCCAACACTGTAGCGGCCCGAAAGAAATCGGGCGCCCGGAACTTAGGACATGACCGTCATTTTCGGATTTGTTTTTTGGGCCTATTTAAGCGACCCGAGTTGCTTCTTCTCCCCTTTTTCCACCATTTCTGAGCTTCAAACCAACTTGAGGCCTTCAGCAAAGTTGATCCACACCCTGTGCTGCATCCATCTGCAGAGTTTGGAGATTTTTGGTGGCACGCTTATCGAGGTTTCCATTTTTACGGCGCGGTGCGATGCTCGTCCATTTGTGTTCCCCTTCATCGCGTTTCGGTGCACGAGCTCCTCCGGCCTACTCCGACCTCCGTTTTAGGCGATTCTTGCGCCGTTGGATCCGCGACAGACAGAGCTACGATCTTGGTATTTTCTACTTCCTCTAGTTTCGCGCTTTTCGAGGAGTTTTTCCATGCTTACTGGGACCCCTTTTTCTGATGGAATTTTTGGATAGCGACACCTTGCCGGATTTTTATCTCCGCAACCGGGCATCGGTTGGAGACGTGCCTTTACAGTTTTTTCATCTACTTGATGCAAGGATTATCACAGTATTTTTATTGGATTTTTCTGAGGCTTTCCCGGAGGTAGATTTTTCTTCCTTTATCTGTGCATGGAAATACAGATGTATGGTTGTGTGTTTGTGAGCGCCCTGTGTTGTGGAATTTGTAACTCGGCCTACGGGGCTCAGAATTTGGCGTGCAGGTATTCGTTTCGAAGGTATCGACGCGAGGAACGTGATAGTATTTTTGTTGGATTTTTTCTGGGTTCTTGCTGCAGGTGAAAAATCCGCATCTTTGGGACTGTTCCAACAGAATTGTACGTACTTGGATATTTTGGAATAAAAATGTAATCTTGAACCTTATTGTTGTACCTAGGAAGGTTCGCGACTGTTTCTGAACCTGTTGGAACTGGGGAAAATTGGAGATAGTGAATTTTGGGTGTTTTCAGCTGTTTGGAGCCGAGGCTCGCGCAACATATACCGAGGGAACAGTTTTAGCAGATTTTGGACTGAGAGCGTCTACACTCTTCGCCGACCTCAGGTTTGCCTTGGATTGAGCACTTCAGGTGGGTAAGCTTAATTTGGTAACTGTATAAGGTTTTTATAACATGGTAAACGTAAGTGCACATGTGGGGATATCACCCCTCTATGATTTATAACAGGCATATTATTGTACAACCGATATGAGCGAGGTAAGCAAGGAATGACCTACTTGGGAGAGATTGGTACACCATAGTAGGAATATTTTAGCATGCTTTACTAATATATGTTTCACCCACTTTTATTGTTTCCGAGGACAAAGCATGCTTGCATGGACATGTAGTTAGGCCACCTTTTTCTGCTACACTATCATGCTGGAACTGACTTAGGAGAAACCATGTTTTTTATTTCCCTTTCTAGTTACCTAGGCATAGGAGATATTATGCTCAGGTTAGAGCAGGGGCTGGGATAGTGTAGTCATTCGTTGGGGATTTGGGACAGGCAGGCTTGAGGGCAGGGTATTTGCGGCGACCGCGGATTTTGGGCGGTTGACCGGATAGTTGTTATTGCATCAGATCGGGGAGAGGATTTGGGCTTCTTGTAGTGGATGGTTACTTTTTCCATTGGATCAGTGTCATGATCCAGTCCTGCTGACTTATTCTACTATGATACTCGTTACTCAGACTTTGAGTCCTTGAGACTCCTATCCCCTATCGGCGTTATGCGTAGGCTGGCATACCCGATTTGGCAGGCACCTTTGAGTCCTTGAGACTCCTATCCCCTATCGGTGTTATGTGTAGGCTGGCATACCCGATTTGGCAGGCACCTTTGAGTCCTTGAGACTCCTATCCCCTATCGGTGTTATGCGTTGGCCCGCATACCCGATTTGGCAGGCACAGCAGGCAGTATCAGTTTTACTAGTGGCACTAGGTTGAGGTCATGACAGGCATAGCAGGCGTAGCAGGCAGGGCAGGCATAGTAGGCATATCAGGCAGGCAGGCATGGCAGGCATAGTAGGCATATCAGGCAGGCAGGCATGGCAGGCATAGTAGGCATATCAGGCAGGCAGGCATGGCAGGCATAGTAGGCATAGCAGGTAGGCATAGTAGGCATAGCAGGCAGGCAGGCATAGCGGGCATGGCAGGTATAGTAGGCATAGCAGGCAGGCAGGCATAGCAGGCATAGCAGGCATGGCAGGCATAGTAGGCATAGCAGGCAGGCAGGCATAGCGGGCATGGCAGGTATAGTAGGCATAGCAGGCAGGCAGGCATAGCAGGCAAGGCAGGCATGGCAGGCATAGCAGGCAGGCATAGCAGGCATGGCAGGCATAGCAGGCATAGTAGGTAGTGCCAGTGATTACTGGTCTATCGATTGGGTTGATTGTGCATTTTATGTGCTAGTGGTTGCATACCATTCCTTGGTTCTCCCATCTTGGGCTTTTAGATAGAGGCATGTTAGCTGTTGAGAGTCTCCAGCTTCCTTATTTCAGTATTTACGGCTTTGGTTAGTTTTTGTCTCTTGAGGACTTGGTGGGCAGACCGTCGGGCCTGACGGTGGTACCCACTGAGAACTCCCTTTTTGGTGTAGTTCTCACACCCATTGGGGGTTTTTCCCCCATCTCTTTCTTTCCTCTCCTTTGTTTTGCAGAGTCTTAGCAGGCGTTGCTATTTCTGCGGTCGTTGATCGAGGCGAGGGAGTCGCGAGCTAGATCCCTACCCATGATTGGAGAGTAGCGGTACCCCCTTCAGAGGAGATCTTCTGTAGCTTAGTTGTTTTATTTTTCCTCTTTTGAGGGACAGATGTAGTGAGGATATATTATGTATCGAGAGACTGTACACTGATGTATATATTGGAGATACCTCCCGGTTGGGTTTAGAGCTTGTATATTTGGATATTGTATTATTATTTTTGGGAGACAGACTTATTGTATTATTTTCAGTTGTACAGTGATTGATTTTAGTTATACAGCAGATCTTTTATTTATAGTTCTGATATTTTGTTTAGCTGTAGTACTTGACTTGCAGGTAGGATGCTTCGCCTATGCAGGTTGACATAGGTGGCGGATCTGTTGGCGAGCCCGGGGCGCAGTTTCGACCCCGGGGCATGACAACATCAAACTCACAGAAGACACCAACCAGGGCCTGAAAGTTCCGGGAGACCAACACCTACAACCCTATCAACAAGAACAGGTTCCAGGCTCGGCCCCCGTGGCTTTCGTCCCGACAAAGGAACGGCCCCTAGAACCTAGACCACTCGAATCCTTTCGAGTGGGGAGAATTACAGGAAAAAGGTGACATTTGCTACTGAAACCCATTTTCACTCAACCCACGCAGGGCGAGGACTAAAAGTAGTTCCCTTTTTGAAAAACTATCTTGATTTAAGGAGAAACCCATTTTTAATGATTTTAGTTCTTTTAGGAAAAACAGTTAGAAAACAAGTATTTTATACCCAAACCCCGAAGGGCTAATGCCTTTGTCCAATCAAACAAGAACAGACTCCAGCGGCCCTTCGATGCTTGGAAGAAAAACATTGGTAGACTAAAATCATGTGTATGTTAAAATTGTTCTGGGTTCTAGGTCCTGCTAACACTGGTACACAACTGCCACTAACACAATGGCTGTTACGGAATTTGAGTTGGCGTAGTTTCGTGAAAGGTTCAAGTCTTGAAGATTGAAGGTGAAGAAAGTTGGATCATTTAACTCAATCTCAAGAAAGAAGAATTCAAAAGGATCAGGTATGTTTAACTAAAGATTATTGGTGATCCGAATACTTCTTGTAGTGTAGAAACACCTGGAAGAGTTTTTAACTGCATAAAAAATCAAAAACTGGTATTCGGACATGTTCAGGATCCGGATCAGAGCCAGCGATCCGGATCCCGAAGGTTGTTGTTTCATACATTACTTCAATCCGGATCGCAGCATCTCTTGATCCGGATCCCGAACGTTGAGTTTTCTGAAATGTATGAACGATCCGGATCAGGCATTCCGATCCGGATCCCGAACGTTTGTTTTCTGGAAACCGTCTTTATTGCTACTGCAATCCGGATCGCCCAAATCCGATCCGGATCGCCGTCCGTCAAAATTCCAGAAATGTTAGGTTTTTGATTCTTATCTCCTTCCAAATGTTTCTAACCTATAAATAGACCCTATGACTCTTTTTCTAGGGTGGACGCAGATAGAGCCATCATATTCATATATCATTTTATACGGCCTAAGATCCACATATAGAGAAGAAAGGAAATCATTAGATAATACTCTATGTTTCTTCATCTATATTGATTAGTTTGATTCTAGGTTTTCATACTCACATCTTGAGTTGAATCAAACTAATGAATACTTAGATGGTATTTCCGATCTATCTTTGATCTAAGTATTCGGCGGATCATCACCACCCAAAAAACAACGATTTCCCAAAAATCGGCGCGTGGATTCACGTGTCCTTGTGGATTCAAGGTTCAACCGCTCTCGTGGATTCGGAGCGAGGCACGTTCGTGGATTCGAAGGGTGCTATTGGGTGAAGACCGTGGATTCGGTCGGACGTCGTGGATTCGACGTTGGACGCCGTGGATTCGGCGTTGGGCGCAGATCGTGGATTCGAGAAGCGTCGCGGAGCGAGCGGAGAAGATCCTCTAGGAGCGTATGGAAAAGGTTGAGTCGTAAGTGTGTACGGTAAATCACCTTGTACGTGTTTTAATTCTAGTGGATTTCTGCCGTGTTATCGGTCCCGTGGTTTTTTACTCCAGTGATGGAGTTTTCCACGTAAAAATCTTGCGTGTTATTTTTATTTCCGCATTGGGTTTTTATCGCAACGATTTTTGAGTATTTATACGTTTACACCTATTCACCCCCCTCTAGGTGTTTTTTCCCCTATTTAGATCTACATTACATATAACCCAACAAGTGGTATCAGAGAGGGAATAGGGTTGTAAACAATGGTTGAAGGTGAAAACATCAATCGACCCCCTTTCTTTGATGGAACTAATTATGCGTACTGGAAAGTACGAATGAAAGCCTTTTTAATTTCCATCGACGAAAGGGTGTGGCAATCAATTGAATTAGGTTGGTCTAATCCAACTGATATTATCTCTGATGTTCGCACCTTAAAACCTAGGTCGAAATGGACCAAGGAAGAGTTAGATTCATCTTCTTACAATGGCAAGGGAATTAATGCTATTTTTAATGCCTTATCTCAAACTGAATTCTCTCGCGTCTCGGTATGTGAGACTGCGAAAGAAATCTGGGATGTTCTTCAGGTTACACATGAGGGAACTAACCTCGTGAAGATTCAGAAACTGCAAATGCTTACGAGCAAGTTTGACTCTATCTTGATGGCAGAAAATGAATCTTTCACGGACTACTATACACGATTGCAAGACATCGTAAACTCATGTGCTAACCTGGGAGAGAAGATTCCAGAATTTAAGATTGTAAGAAAGATCTTAAGAACTCTTCCTGAACGATTTCGCCCAAAGGTTACAGCCATTGAAACTATTAAACACCCGGACGAAATGCGTGTAGAAGAATTAGTTGGTTCATTACAAACATATGAAATGACATTTACTACTAACAATTCTTCTGGAAAAGCATCCTCTTCTAAGTCTTCAGGTTATGCGTTGAAAACAACTAAGGAAGAAGACGCGGATACATCCTCCTCAGACGATGATGAGAACCTTTCTATGGAGGAATTTGAGAAGCAGCTCGCTCTCTTGACAAGAAAGTTTCGCCGCAACTTTCGAAGGGGTAATTCAAGTAAATCTCCATCCTTCGAAAAGTCGAACAAAGGCAAGGGTACTTCAAGTTACAAGTCAAGAAAGCAAGAGAACTTCTCAAAGGATAAGAAAAGTTCAGAGGGACAACTACAATGCTTCAAATGTCGAGGCTACGGCCACATTGCAACGGAGTGTCCCAACAAGTATCCGGCAAAGAAGAAGGCGATGCAAGTCGTCACTTGGGATGACAACTCAACGTCAAATGAGTCGTCTTCAAGTGATGAAGAAAAGAGCTCCACGGCATTCCACGCGTCCATATCTTCACCCTTCATGTGCTTTATGGCAAGTACATCCGAGTCATTGTCCAACTCCACTGTTGAAAAGAATGCAATGGACAACGAATCGGATGATTCGGAAGGTGAAGATTTTGCTTTAGCCCACCACAGACCTTTACGGGATTCAAAGAAACCGGCTAAGCAAAACAAGGGGTTGAGAGGGAGATTGCAGGATCTCGAAGAAGAAGTAAAAAGGGTAACTTCTCTCTCGACCGATCTTGAAGTGGAAAGGGATAATCTGATAAAAGCAAATGTTTCCCTTCAAGAGTCCAATGAGCAACTCGAGAAGAATTATATAGATATGGTGAACAAAGCGAACTACTTCTTGAAGCTCTACGGCGAGGCCCGACGGGAAAAATTGGAAATGACAGAGACCATTTGCCAACTCAAGGATGACTTACAGCAATTTTCTTCCGGAAGGAGTAAGTTGGATAAACTTCTTGGTCTTTGTCAAACAAACAAGTTCGGTCTCGGATACAATCGAACTGAAGACAATTTTAGTTCGGTTGGGACAGTCTTTGTGCCTCAGTCGGTATCTCCTCCTCCGACACCGGAATTCACGACAACCAATGACAACAAGCCTACTTCATCCTCTTCGGAATCATCAAGCACAAAGGTATGTTTTCATTGTAATTTTGCAGGGCACATTGAAAGAAATTGCAAGATTGGAGCTCAAAGATCAAATCAACCACATCTTGCAACTGCTACCAATAAGTTCACTCCCCGGAATTCAAAGAAGGACTTTTCAAAAGAAAAGAACGTTGGTAGTACTCCAAACAAGACGATGACAAAAGAAAAAGATCAATCATACAAAACGTCTTCATCAAGGGAAATTTCTCAACCATTGCCAACATACTCCAAAACTCAAAAGGTTTGGGTATGCAAAGGTGAAATCCTTCCTTGTCTTTAATCGTTCTACGATTAAATGTTGTGTAGTTTATGTAGACTATCTTTTCTTTCTTTTGGCCGATCCGTCAACCATCTTTGGGAGGTAAATAGTATATTTTCTTATTGGTTGATGATTTCTCTAGGTTTTCTTGGGTAGCATTTTTAAAAGAGAAAGCTGATACGTTTGATTCTTTTCATGAGATTTGCCATCGTATTATGATTGAAAAGAATGAAAAGATCATTCGTGTTAGGAGTGATAGAGGTGGAGAATTCATAAATTCTAAATTCATTGATTTTTGCACTTCCAACGGCATAAAACATGAATTCTCAGCACCCTATACACCTCAGCAGAATGGTGTTGTTGAGCGCAAAAACAGGGTTGTTCAAGAGATGGCGCGTGTGATGCTTCATAGCCGGAATTTACCGCTACATTTTTGGGCTGAAGCTGTGAACACCGCTGTCTATGTCATTAATCGAGTGTATTTGCGCCCAGGAACTTTAAATACACCATATGAGCTGTGGTTTAGTAGAAAACCGGATATCAAATACTTTCGTATCTTCGGGAGTCGATGTTACATTTTACGTGACCGTGAAAATCTTGGAAAGTTTGACTCTCGAAGTGTTGAAGGGATCTTTTTGGGTTATTCTACAAATAGCAGAGCATATCGAGTATTTAACATCGAATCTAAAACGATTGTAGAATCTATAAATGTTAAAGTAGATGAAGCTTTTCACTTTGCATCTGAAAAATCTACCCTCGATATCTCTCTAGATGATGATTCACCTGCCAGTGCATCTTCTCATGATAATACTTCCAATATTAATGATGCATATAATGGTTCTTCAAGTTTATCTGATATGCAGGAATCATCTCATATACCTCCGAGTACTCCGTTTCAACAAACGCTACGAATCTCCAAGGATCATCCTGAATCAAACATCATTGGAGATCCACAAGAAGGAGTTAGAACTCGGAGGCAGTTGGTTTGTGGATTCGCTTGCTACGTATCTTTAATCGAACCAAAGAACATAGATGAAGCTCTTCAGGATGACTACTGGATTAAAGCAATGCAGGAAGAGCTCCATCAATTTGAGCGAAACAAAGTCTGGGAATTACCGAAGCCTCCAAAGCAACATAATGTGATAGGTACCAAATGGATTTTCAAGAACAAGAAAAATGAGGATGGTACTATCATCAGGAACAAGGCACGATTAGTTGCTCAAGGCTACTCTCAAGTAGAAGGTATAGACTTTGATGAAACATTCGCCCCTGTAGCTAGACTCGAGTTCATTCGTATACTATTTGCTATTGCTTGTCATTTTAAAATCAAATTATTTCAAATGGACGTTAAGAGCGCGTTTCTAAATGGGTTTTTAAATGAGGAAGTTTATGTGGCTCAACCGAAAGGTTTTGTAGACCATAAACAACCTAACCATGTTTTTCGTTTGAAAAAGGCTCTTTACGGTCTGAAACAAGCACCGCGAGCATGGTACGAAAGGCTGACAAAGCACCTTTTGAAGAAGGGCTATACTCGAGGGGGAGCTGACAGGACTCTCTTTGTGAAGCATTATCAAAGCAATTTCATTGTAGCACAAATCTATGTCGATGACATTGTATTTGGCGCAACAAGAGATAATGATGCTTCTAAATTCGCGGAGACCATGGAAAGCGAATTTGAGATGTCCATGATGGGCGAATTGACTTATTTCCTTGGATTGCAAATTAAACAAAATGATGAAGGTATTCACTTGAGTCAATCCAAGTATGCAATGGAGTTGGTTAAAAAGTATGACTTAGAAAATTCGAAGGATTTTCCGACTCCAATGGGAACTAGCCACAAGGGACTTGGAAGTGAATCACAAAGTGAGAATGTAGACGAGAAACTGTATCGAAGTATGATTAGAAGTCTACTTTACCTCACGGCTAGTCGCCCGGATATATCCTTTAGTGTTGGGATTTGCGGGAGATATCAATCAGCACCAAAGGAGGTTCACCTGAAAGCGGTGAAAAGGATCATCCGGTACATCAAAGGATCAATTAATTTCGGAATTTGGTATCCTATGGGAACTAGTTTGGATATTGTTGGATACTCAGATGCCGATTGGGCAGAATCAGTGGATGATCGGAAAAGCACGAGAGGTGCATGCTTCTATCTTGGCCATTGCCTTGTTGCATGGCACAGTAAAAAGCAGAATTGCATAGCACTCTCGACTGCCGAAGCGGAATACATTTCAGCTGGAAGTTGTTCAACTCAACTCATTTGGATGAAAAGCGTATTGAGCGACTTCCGGATTTCAGCATCTTCGGTAACAATTCTTTGTGACAACACAAGTGCAATTAACATTTCTAAAAACCCTGTGTTGCACTCTAGAACAAAACATATTGAACTTAGATATCATTTTCTTAGAGAGCTAGTTGAATCAAATACTCTTCAACTTTCATATATTTCAACTGAGGATCAATTAGCTGACATTTTAACAAAACCTTTGGATCAAAAACGTTTTATTCACTTGCGAAAAGCAATTGGAATGCTTTCCTTGAAATAAACTTCTTTTTGAAACCTTTGCTTAGGATAGGTTTTGTTTTTGTTTTGTTTTGTTCATTATCTATGTTTGTACATAGGACAGTAATTGAGCATAGATCATAATTGACTTTAATTGCATCTTTTCGCACATTTAGAAATTTATTATGCTTTTGCCATCATAATATTTCACTGTTGCAATGATCATTTATGTTAATTAAATCATCTTCTGAGTGATCAAAGTCAATTTCTCTCTCAATGATCTCTTGGTATAGTCATTATCTTATTTGACTGCTTAGTCGAGTATGAAATCGAGATCAATTTTTGGTTGAATACTTTATATCTTAAATAATTGATAGCCAATTGAGGGGGAGTCAAAGAAAGGTAAAATGCTCAAAAGATGTGGAAAGAGTTACATCCCAATGAGGAGTGTGAAAACTACCACCACATGGAGGAAAGAGCTACCACCTCGGTCGTCCGAGTATTGTGTGCAGCTACCACATGTATACCAAGCATGGTTGTTCAATTTTTGATTAAGTAAAATGCATGTTGAAATACTTGACTCCGTCAAATTTCAAGGTTGGTATAAGGTGGGTTTTTAAAGAAAGATGCTCAAAGAGCCACTCTCTTCAACAGATTGTCTAGATACATTATCTACTATATTTGGGATTTCAAACATCTATTGATCTTTGTATTTCATTTTCTTTACTGAATTGATGATTTGATAAAGGCATTACTCATAAGATCAAGTTAGATGTAATTGAAGGTGTTCAACTTTAAGGGATTTAATTCTTGTAAATTCTCGTTTCATTTTGGATATTATTGATAGATTTGGCATAATCTATTTCTTGTTGTATGAAACGATGATTTTTGTTTAAAGTTGATACACAAAAGTGCTTACAATCTTTTTCTGGTTTTTCTTGAATTTCTCTGAAATTTTTCTGAAGAAAAAGTTGGAGCCGATCCGGATCGGGCAAGGTGATCCGGATCCCGAACGCAGGCTTCTTCCTGCGGCTGGCCGATCCGGATCGAAATCTCGATCCGATCCGGATCACGGCTAGGGTTTTAATAAGAACAAGAGGGTTTTGATTTCTTTTACCTTAATATTTTGTTCTCGAGTCTCTAGAGCCTCTCTCTCTAGAACTATTGCACCTTGGAGCTTTTCAAACTCAAGTTCTTCGAATACAAGTAAGTTTTATTGATCAAAATCTCGGTTTTTCACCGTTTTTCTTTTTCCTCCTCAAACGTGATGAATTTCTTGGATCGATTTCGTTTGCGGATGGTTTTTGATCAAATTTCTTTTGAAATAAGAACTCTGGGTAGATTAGTTTTGATTATATGCTAGGTATTCTCCTGATTAACGGATTTTTAGGCTTCGATTTCTAAAATTTCGGTTTTAGGGCATATAATAAGGATTTTCGAAAATCATGCAATTGATCTATTTTTAAAAGTCCTTTTGCAAAACTAATTTGATTCTTAGTCTCTCTACATGATTATGATTGTTTGGGTACAATTTTTCAAATTTTTGAAAATTAACAATTTTTCATGTGTTCTTGAGTCGGTCTTCACAGGATACATTTTTCACTAGCAAGCAAAATGGTGATCACTTGGATTATTTTCCTACTTGCTGCCATGGTACATGTCAAGGATACTGCCAAGCCTAAGAAGGCTAAGAAAGCAAAGAAGACTAAGGATGATTCCGACACTGAATCAGAGACGGAGTCGATCGACTGGGATAACATCGAAATCGAGGGAACTGTCCCCATTGTGTCCAAAAGGAAAACAACTGCTGAAGCTTCAAAGGCTACTACTGCTGAAAAGGGCAAAGCCCCAATAGAAGAAACCTCTGGGAAGACAAGAAGAAAAGGTGTTGCTCGCAAAAGAGGGTGTGCTCAAGGAATCTCCATTGAGCAACCAGCTGCTAGCCAAGCACCTCCACAAGACTTTATCAGCTCGGCTAGGATTAAGCAAAATGAAGAGGGAAGTGGAATTCAAATTACTGAATCCCTCTCTAGAGCATACTCTGTACCTAGCGAATCCGCATGGACTGAAGACCAGCATGCATCATCTGCCTCTACAACTCGTCCAGCGACTTCCAAGAGAAACGCTCTAAAAGCTACTGTATTGGCCGCCATTCATCAGGACCAAAGAAGACTTTCTGCTGACCAAGAGAGATTGGCATTAGGTCTCCGACAAATGGCCGCTGACCAAAAACAGATGAAAAAGAAATGTTCCAAATTATCGCGAATGCTGAAAGGAATCCTGAACAAGATAGACGATACTAGCTCAGACAGTTCTGATTTGGCTTAATCTTTTATGCTCTAACCCTTATCGTTTGTTTTTGCAGGTTTTTAAGTTTTAGGTTTTAGTTTTAGTTCTCAGGATTTTCTTTATTCTGATCTATTTAACTCTCCTCTAAATTTTTGGTAATTTTGGCTTTGTTTGTGACAAAAAGGGGGAGAAAGTTTAGAGAGAACTTGAACAATGATTGAACAATGATGATGTGAATGTGTGAACATCAAGGTAAGTATCACTTCAACTTTGACTTTGGTGAAAGGTAAGTATCACAACTTTGGTTTTTATCTTGTGATTTGTTGCATGTTCCTACTAACTATTCGACTAACTATTTGGACATGTATTATTACTAACAAGTTGTTTGATTACTAACAAAGCAAAGTCATGATATTTGGAATTTTATTGCTTAGAAGATATGTCAATGCTTGATTGTGATCCTATTACATATCTGAATTACTCAATGTCATGGTGAGCATAAACTCTATCTCTGTTAGGTTTTGAATGCTAAATATTTTTGAGGTATCTAACGATCTCTTTTTGTCAAGAATGATTTCTTTGTGCAGAGAGTACAGATGTCTAAGTCTAGAGTTTGTTTTAGGAGTTTATCTCATGTTTTTAAATTTTTGGATCTCCATTGTAAATTTTTGTTGTATGGTGATAGCAACAAAAATATCTTTTTGAATTTTCTTTAGTGGATCTGTGTTTTGTCACGAAACCGCCAAAGGGGGAGATTGTTACGGAATTTGAGTTGGCGTAGTTTCGTGAAAGGTTCAAGTCTTGAAGATTGAAGGTGAAGAAAGTTGGATCATTTAACTCAATCTCAAGAAAGAAGAATTCAAAAGGATCAGGTATGTTTAACTAAAGATTATTGGTGATCCGAATACTTCTTGTAGTGTAGAAACACCTGGAAGAGTTTTTAACTGCATAAAAAATCAAAAACTGGTGTTCGGACATGTTCAGGATCCGGATCAGAGCCAGCGATCCGGATCCCGAAGGTTGTTGTTTCATACATTACTTCAATCCGGATCGCAGCATCTCTTGATCCGGATCCCGAACGTTGAGTTTTCTGAAATGTATGAACGATCCGGATCAGGCATTCCGATCCGGATCCCGAACGTTTGTTTTCTGGAAACCGTCTTTATTGCTACTACAATCCGGATCGCCCAAATCCGATCCGGATCGCCGTCCGTCAAAATTCCAGAAATGTTAGGTTTTTGATTCTTATCTCCTTCCAAATGTTTCTAACCTATAAATAGACCCTATGACTCTTTTTCTAGGGTGGACGCAGATAGAGTCGTCATATTCATATATCATTTTATACGGCCTAAGATCCACATATAGAGAAGAAAGGAAATCATTAGATAATACTCTATGTTTCTTCGTCTATATTGATTAGTTTGATTCTAGGTTTTCATACTCACATCTTGAGTTGAATCAAACTAATGAATACTTAGATGGTATTTCCGATCTATCTTTGATCTAAGTATTCGGCGGATCATCACCACCCAAAAAACAACGATTTCCCAAAAATCGGCGCGTGGATTCGCGTGTCCTTGTGGATTCAAGGTTTAACCGCTCTCGTGGATTCGGAGCGAGGCACGTTCGTGGATTCGAAGGGTGCTATTGGGTGAAGACCGTGGATTCGGTCGGACGTCGTGGATTCGACGTTGGACGCCGTGGATTTGGCATTGGGCGCAGATCGTGGATTCGAGAAGCGTCGCAGAGCGAGCGGAGAAGATCCTCTAGGAGCGTATGGAAAAGGTTGAGTCGTAAGTGTGTGCGGTAAATCACCTTGTACGTGTTTTAATTCTAGTGGATTTCTGCCGTGTTATCGGTCCCGTGGTTTTTTACTCCGGTGATGGAGTTTTCCACGTAAATATCTTGCGTGTTATTTTTATTTCCGCATTGGGTTTTTATCACAACGATTTTTGAGTGTTTATACGTTTACACCTATTCACCCCCCTCTAGGTGTTTTTCCCCCTATTTAGATCTACATTACATATAACCCAACAATGGCGACAACACAAACAGGGAAACAAGATATCTCGGGATCACCGTCTACCCAAACGGCTCCCGCCACAGATAACGACCAACAACATCTGCCAGACTCCACTCTGCTCCCAAGCACGAGTGTAAATGCATCCCACAACAACCCGACCTCTCGGCCCACTACCCAGGCGAGGAAAAAGCTAAGTCCAGAATGATATATAGAATAGTGATGTGGGAATATCTAGAGCGATAAAAACCTAGCCCAAGTTGAAGTTTTCTACAGTCTGGCTGAACATGCTGCATATGGCGGGGGTGCTAGGTCAAGTTCCAAGATATCAATAAACAACAGCTTGTAGGGAAGAAATAAACACATGATCATCTAACAACATCAGAAACATAAATTCCTATGTTCTAGCATGCTATACAGAATACATCTACAACATGCAAGTCCCTACACAGATAGAATTAATGCGCAGTCCATAGGTCATGAAGACAAGGCCACCCACCTGTAGGTGCTACACTGTCCAAAGTCCAACAGCAGAAAATTCTAGGAGCAACAATCCCCACTAATCTGCAGTCCCTATGATCCAAAAACACTGAACAACTCCTCCTGGTACAAACATATAGTCCACAGTTACACTTAAATCCCAAATTAACCAAGTATACGCAAAACTAAAAATCAGTCCCGAAGATGTGTAATTTTCACCTGCAGAACGGACTCTGAAAAATTAGATAAAAATATCACAGCGATCCTCGCGTCGAGATCTTCGAAACGGGTACCTGCACGTCCAATTCCGAGCCCCGTAGGACAAGTTACAAATTCCACAGTACAGGTGTGCAAAATCTCACAACAACTCAACTGTAAACCCATGCACAGATAAAGGGGAAAAAGTATACCTTCAGGCAAGTCTCAGAAAAATCCCCAAAAAATACGACAATAATCCTTGCGTCAAGTAGATAAAAAAAGTGCAATGGCTCGTCTCAATCCGATGCCCGGTTGCGGAGATATCCTCGAAACAACCCGCTGGCCTCAAGAAAACACTCACATCAAAAGACCCCCAGTAAGCATGGAAAAACTCCTCAAAAAGCGCGAAACTAGGGAATGCTGAAAATACCTAGATCGTAGCTCTGTCCGTCGCGGATCCAGCAGCGAAGAAATCGCCCGAAAAGGTGGTCGGAGTAGGCCGGGGGAGCTCGCGCACCGAAACGCGACGAAGGGGAACACAAATGGACAAGCGTCGCGCCGCGCCGTAAAAAGGGAAACCTCGGGATGCGTGTCACGTAAAATCCTAGAAATCCACAGGTTGATGCAGAACACGAAGGGGAGTAACTTTGCTTAAGGGCTCAGGGTGAGGGGAAGCTCGGAAATGGCGGAAAAGAGGAGAAAGAAGCAGCTCGGATCGTTTAAATAGGCTACAGAAACAATTGAAGAAATGACGGTTGTGTCCCTCAAATCGGGCGCCCGAAACTTTTCGGGCGCCAACAGTGGTGCGGTCTGGTGCCTCGCGGAGCGCCCGGAATTACCCGGTTCCGCCACGTCAGCTGCCAAACAGGCGACAGCAAAAAGGCCCACTATGCGAGCGACACGTGGCTCCTGCGGATCGCCGACGCGTGGCGTGCATCTCGCGCGGGAAAACGCGGTCAACGCGCCTGCGCTGCCGCCTGCATCCCTGCCAGGCACGCGCCCCGAGGCAGCGCCGCCCGCACCGTGGTCCCGGTCCACTGCACCGGGCCACTCCAAGCCCGCCACGTGTCCTACCCGCGGTGCACGTCGGCCCCGTGGACCGCGCGCCTGCCCGCCTGCCCGCGCGCCTGCCCGCGCTCCGCCGCTGCCCGCCGCCGTCGCCGCTGCCCGCTGGCCGCTGGAACAGTACCACCCTGCCTCAAAATCCGTGCACGGCATCCGGGCTCCGAAAAATACAAGTGAATAGTCCATTTTCACCGTTTTCGCGCGCTGAATCCAAATCCGAAGTCCGTTTTGCCAAATTCCAACTCTAAAAATTGCCGAAGGCATCCGGAAAGGTGAACTTTTGTCCAAACTTCGCACTGAGTCCAATTTTAATCTCTGTTTCGCGCGAAACCACTTCTAAACACTCGACGGGTCCTCCAACTACCCCCGTGAACCCTTTTTAATCCCGAAGTCCACCACTTGTGTCCAAATTGCGCACAAACACCACCGACAAGCCCCGCAGGCCTCCAGAAGCTGTAGATGTTACCGTAATCCATAAGTGGGAATTTTCGGGTCCTCACAGGTCAAGGGTGGGATTCGGGGCGACGGTGAGGCTGCGAATTAGAGAGTATAGCCTTGTTTGGGGCTGGTGACCTTTCTTTACTATGCTTCGTTTATTGTGGTTAGTTAGTTTTATGTGTGCGTTACTTCATTGTGGATGTTGGATTGGAACTGTGTTGTGTCGTGGATGGTTATATTTCTTTATTAGTTATTGTTTCGGCCACATTTTCCAAATCAAGTGAAAGTTTGCGAAAACATTTTATTAAACCTTGGGGTGTCGTGTGGACACCATTCTTTGACAACTCGTGGATTTATCCTTTCAAAACGTCGGTGGTCGTTTTACTTAGTGATTTAGTTTATCTCTCTTCCTTACTTGCATGCATGACTTATTGTGGTTAAAGTATATGTTTGTGGTCGCAACGCCGTGCACATACAAAGGAGACCCTGTCAGTTTAAGTGGTCGAATTTGTATGTGTGGCGGGTCTGGCACGGACCGGGAAGTGTTGCGCTTTTCAAAAAAAAAAAAATATACACGTTTTTCGCTCGTTGAAAAACCCTCGGGGCGTGACAGATTTTATGGTATCAGAGAAAACGACTTTAACCACGGTAGTCGGTGTCCAACATCCACAGAGTGAAATGCCACTAGCAACTAACCAAAGAGATAATCGAGTAATAGGTGCGCGAGTGTCTCGGGGGCGGGTTGAGAGCGCGAGTGTCTCGGGGGCGGGTTGATAGTGTATTTGGTTGGTCGTAGGTCTTGGTGCTAGACCAGTTAAGTCTAGGATTGACTTGGTTTCTTTATATACACGGATGATGGCCCAGACTTGGTCTTCAATCAACAGCGCCGGAATGGAAGTGACGGCTCCGACAGCTGCGGAGGATCGGCTACTTCGACAACAGTTGCACGACATGGCCCGACAACTGTTAATGCTCACAGAACGCATGGAATACCAACGACAGGTTGGCCCGCCTCCCGAGAAGCAGTCGACAGGGCCACTTCGGTAGAGCGGGAATTGGCCGTTGCGCCCGACCAGTAGGAGGACCATGAGCCCAACCGGGGCCGAATAACGACCCCAGCTTTATTTCGGGGCTGGCTTTCCCAATGGGAACCGACCACCCAAGTATCCGAAGACGCAGCAAGGAACCAGAAGCACGCCGACGAGAGGATCGGAGTCGGGGGAGACCGGCCAGGCATCATCTGCGGAGGAGAACACCGGGTGATCGACTGTTCCTGGAAGCACGACCATTGCTTCCATTGTGACAAACCGGGGCATTTTCGCTTTAACTGCCCCTGAACCCGGGAACGATTCCTTCAGCGACACGACACGAACTAGAGGCTTTACGCGACGGCACGACAAAGGACGCACTGCCCCGGAGGAAGTAGTAGCCGGTGGCACTCTACTCTTAGTTTGCCCTCTTCGTGTAAGGCCTTGTTAGATATTAGGAGCATCCCACTTCTTCACTTCTTGCTTTTGTTCCTACCCATAGATATTTAGGAAAGACCCCTTTGTAGTATAATGTCGGTACGGACCCCTGGACGACTTTAGAAATGGACAGTCATGTACCACCCTACCCGATAAGGTTGGGAAGGCTGGTATGTCCTCGGGGTTTGGCGGTGAATGACTGCGAAAAAAAAAAAAAAAACGCCAAGTGCGGCTACAGGAACCTGGCCTTCCGGTTCATGTACGCTTGGCGTGTGAGATTACCTCCTTCTCAACCTTTATTCTGCATCGCGAGCTTGAAGACTGATTGGGGGGGGGGGGGGATCCGTAGGCTATGTGGCTTCGGTGGACTTAGCAACTCGACCCCCAACACCCCTTTCGGATATCCCTATCGTAAGGGGATCTTTCATACGTCCTTCCACTTGAACCGTCCGGGATGCCCCGGGCGAGAAAACCGGGCTCTCTATCGAGCTCGTTTCGGGCACGCAACCCATTACAAAGGCACCGTACCGAATAGCGTTTGCTAAATTAAAGAAACTCAGGGCACAAATGGAAGATCTTATGGAGAAGGGCCCCATCAGGCCGAATGTGTCGGGCGAAAGGGGGATAGTAGCTTATGTTTGTGTATCGACTACCTGGAAGGTAAAATAAAGTCACGGTGGAAAATGAGTGTCATTTGCCTCGGAATGACGACCTGTCCGACCAAATTGCAAGAAGCAGCGGTGTTCTCAAAGAGTGATCTACGGTCCGGCGGTCATCAACTTAGGGTTCGGGGTGAGGATGTACCTAAGACAGGCTCTCGAACTCGATACGGTGAGTACGAGTTTACGACTATGCCGCTTGGGCTTACAAACGCCCCAGCAGCACACAGGGACATGATGAATAGGATTTCCAAACCCTTCTTGGATGGGTTTGTAGTGGTCTTTATCGACGACATCCTAGTCTACTCCCGTACGTATGAGGAGCATGAGGAGCATTTGCGTATAATTCTCCAGACTCATAGGGATCAGAAACTATTTGCTAAATTCTGTAGGTTTATAGATCCCCAAGGATCTAAATAGGTTCTATCAAACACCTAGAGGGGGGGTGAATAGGTGAAATATTCAAAATTCCAATCTCAGTGCAATTTAAAATAAATGCGGAAAATAAAAACAACACACCGAGATTTACGTGAAAAACTCCATCACAGGAGTAAAAACCACGGGACCAACACGCAATAACAATCCACTAAGAATTTGAAAGATAACAAGGTGATTACCGACTCCACGGACTCCAACCCCACCTTCAACTTCTCCGGATCTTGCGCTCACCGACTGCAGGTCCAATGCACACGTCCGAATCCACGAACGCCACTCGAATCCACGAGCAACACGTTTCGAATCCACGAAACGCCTTCAACATATCGAATCCACGATGCCACGTCAACTCCTTGACTCAAACTCAGTATAAGCTTTGATGGTGATCCTTTGCTTAGAATATCATTAGAGAACCATGGATGAAATATCTAAGCAAAGATTAGATCAATTCGACAAAAAGCATCTCATTGAAGAACCGTCGAATTGACCTAAAAGAGGCTAAAAGATAAACAATAAAAACCTAGCCTCTAGGGTTGCTCTCAAGTGTTTTCTAAATTGGTCGATCGTTCTTGAGAAACCCTAAGTATCTATTTATAACCTTTGGAAATCAATCAAAGTCGGTTTAGCATTCTTATCACGACATGACATTGCGTACCGGTACTAAATAGTAGGTTCCGGTACTCAATGACGCAACAGACAGATTTTCATATTGCGTTCCGGTACTCCAAGTTGGGTTCCGGTACTCAATGTAAATTTCAGAAAATCTTATGTCGGGTTTTGAGGAACTCAATGTGGGGTTCCGGTACTTAATGTAAAAAACATAATTTTTCAAAGATAAGTTTAACAAAACAAACCATATACCGGAATCCAAACTTAAAATAAGTTATGAGTTAAAATCCAAGTTCCCAAAACCTCTTCTAAACCGGGTTTCAATAAAATCATGATTCCAAAGATTGTAAATATACTTAAATCACCATGATTAATTTAATCATACCTGAGTGTCAACTTGAGTTCTTGTTGAATCTTCTCCGAGTCTTCGATTACTGATTTGACAATTTGATCACTTCAAGACTCCGACTCAAATCACGAAATATGCCAATATAAAAAGCCGTAACAAACTCAAGAAGTGTGAGTTTTGGCTACGAGAGGTGGGCTTTCTGGGACACATAGTTTTGGTGACCGGAATTGCGGTGGATCCTTAGAAGGTGGAGTCAGTAACGCACTGGCCTCGACCGACTACTGTAGCGGAAGTCCGAAGCTTCTTAGGATTAGCAGGGTATTATAGGCGCTTTGTAGAGGGTTTCTCGAAAATTGCCACCCTCCCCCCCCACCCCCACCCCTAAATCACTTAACCCGGAAAGGGGAGAAATTTGTTTGGACGACACAATGCCAGGAGAGATTCGAGGAACTTAAGGACAGGCTAACACGCGCACCCGTGCTTACACTACCGACACCCGGTGAGGATTTTGAGGTTTATTGTGATGCGTCACGGAATGGTCTCGAAAGCGTGCTGATGCAACAGGGGAAAGTTATAGGCTACGCTTCAAGACAACTCAAGGACTACGAGCAGAACTACCCTACCCACGACCTGGAACTCGCAGTGGTCGTTTTTGCTCTAAAACTTTGGAGGCATTACCTTTATGGAGCCCATTGCAATGTGTTTTCCGACCACCAGAGCCTTAAGTACCTCTTCACGCAGAAGAAATTGAACCTACGACAAAGACGATGGTTGGAGCTATTGAAGGACTACGATCTGCCCATTCAATACCACCCCGGGAAGGCAAATGTGGTGGCCGATGCCCTGAGTAGAAAGGGTCAGGCGGAAGGGTTACCTGTGAACACTATTACCCAGCAGGGATCGCTTGATCGCGGATTTCTCGCGAATGAGACTGGAGGTTGTACCGGCAGGCACAGTTTCGCGACTCTTTGTCACGCCCCGGGGTCGAAACTGCGACCCGGGCTCGCAAACAGATCCGCCGCCCATACGGGAAGCCCCGTATAGACGTAGCGACTAACCTGCAAAAGATCATCTACACTAACAGATATCAGAGCTGAAAATTAAAAGCTGAAATAAAGATAAATACAACTCCCACATAATACAACAAAATCCTCTCCAAAATACATAAGTCTCTCAAAAGTAGAAGAAAAGTACAACTCAATACCTTACTACAAGGTCGCTCAACAAATAACTGACAAAAACTGGTGAGGGGTACATCTACTCTCTCTCAGAAGATGACTGGAAGGGATCTATCTCGCGACTCCCTTACCTCGATCTGAAGGAGTAGGACCAGCAACTGGAGCAGCAGGAACCGGAGCAGAAGTCCCTGGGGAAAAGACACCACGACGGGTGTGAGAACTACATCCCACAGTAGTTCTCAGTGGGTGCCGCCAACAAGCCCGACGGTCTGCCCACTAAGTCTACTAGAGGCATAAAGTAACAAATGCAGTGCTGAAAGGAAAAGCTGGTAAAGTAAACTCTACAGCTACTGTGCCTCTATCTAGATGCTCAAGGAGTGGAACAGAAAGAAACATGGTGCAACAACTAACTCTCAACTCAGATCACCCAATCTAAACTGACTGCCTTCTGGGGTCCAGTCAAACCTGTGCCTACCTACTGCCGTTACATCCCGGAGGACCGGACTTACGTAGGGCGTCCGTGACTGCCAAAACTGGCCCAGCCAGAGGGACTGCATCAACAAGTTGCGATAGAAGTATCAGGCCCAACTCCGGAGTGGCACTCGAGGGGCGCGACCCCAACGAGTAAAGTATCCGCGCATCTCTGTCGAGCTCAAATGTGGCTCATGCAGGCTATAATCCAAATCCTCGATCAACAAGATCGGCTATAACCAACAAAACACTGTCTCACTCATAGGCTGGAAAACTACACAGCCGAGACCCACTGTCACTCTGACGGCTCCCAAAAGAACCCTGATCTACAGACTGCTATCTGACTCCACTCGGTCCCCAGACACGAGTGTAAATGCATCCCACAACAACCCGACCTCTCGGCCCACTACCCGGGCGAGGAAAACTCAAAGTCCATAATGAAATATAGAATAGTGGTGTGGGAATGTCTAGAGCAATAAGAACCTAGCCCAAGTTGGAGTTTTCTACAGTCTGGCTGAACATGCTGCATATGGCGGGGGTGCTAGGTCAAGTTCCAAGATAACAATAATTAATAGGATGTAGGAAAATAATAAATCACATGGTCATCTGAATACATCAGGAACATCAATTTTCACAGACTAGCATGTTATCAATATACTATTCTAATCATGTAAGTTCCTACACATATAGAATTAATGTGCAATCCGTAGATCTTGAAGACATGGCCACCCACCTGAAGAGCTGAACTGTCCGAAGTCCCACAGCTGAAAATACCAGGAAATCAATAACTCCAGATCCAACGGGTCCAGCAATACCCGCAAACCCTCCTGGGTACAACACAAGGCTAACAATTACACTTAATTCCACAATTTACCCAAATAAATCACAATCTGAAAATCAGCCTCAAAGATGCTAATTGTTCACCTGCAAAAAGGGCTCAGAAAAATCCGATAAAAATACTACTGCGATCGTCGCGTCGAGACCTTCGGAACGGGTACCTGCACGTCCAATTCCGAGCCCCCTAGGCCGAGTTACAAATTCCACAGTACAGGTGCACAACAATCTCACAACCACACAACTGTAAACTCATGCACAGATAAAGGGGAAGAAGTATACCTCCGGGAAGGTCTCGAAAAAAATCCAAGAAAGATATGGTGATAATCCTCGCGACGAGTAGATGAAAAAATGTATAGGCTCATCTCGATCCGACGCTCGAGTACGGAGATAAAATTTCGGCAAGGTGCTGCTGTCAAGATGAAAACCCAGCGGCAAAGAGGGTTAAAAACGTACCAGGAACCCCTATAAAAACTCAGATGCGAGGAAGGTGATCAATACAAAAAACATAGGCCTACCTCTCGTGGATCCAACGCCGTGAAAATTGTCCAAAAATACAGTCGGGGTCTGTAGACCTCTCAGACTGAAGTGCGACAATAACGGGCCTCCAACAGAATATCGTCGCTCTGCGCTATGATGCCGAAGTCGTCGATGCCGCGGCCTCCAAAAATTCCGGGCTTCCTTCACCAGATGCGCAACAAGGTAAGCTTCAACTTTGATGAAGGGTGCTAAGTCTCAAGAGCTTGGAAAAAGCCTGAAAAGTGTGAGCAAATGGCCTATTTATAGGCCCAACCCGGAAAAATCCAAAAAAGGCTCTTATTGGGCTTTTGGGCCCAAGATTCGGGCGCCCGAAAGTTTAGGGCTGCTACAGTGTTGGGCCCGGCCCAACACTGTGCGCGCCCGAAAGTTTCGGGCTGCTACAGTGTTGGGCCCGGCCCAACACTGTGCGCGCCCGAAACTCCTAGGTGATGCCACGTGGCCCGCCGAACAGCGAACAGCTGCGCGGGCCACTCAGGGACGGCCACGTGGCCCTAACCCGGTCAACGTGGCGGTTGGCGCCCGCCAATGCGCGGGCGCCACACGTCCCGCCGGGGAACCCGCCGACCGGTCGTCGCCTCCCCGGTCGCGCGGCATGGCCCCCCACGTGCGCACGCGCCCCGAGGCGCCGGCGCACTCTCCCCTGCACCGCGCCTGATGCGCCCGCGAATCAAAGGGTGACACGTGTCCCCTACACCCGGTCCACGCACCCTACTTCGGGATTCCGTGGACCGCGCCGCGTGCACCGACCAACCGGAGGCTGCTACACGTCCCCCGCCTTGGTCCATGCACCGCCGCGCTCGCCCGGTAGACCGCGCGCCTTGAGCCCGCCAATCAGGCGGCGCCACGTGTCCATGCGCCGGGTCTGTGCACCCAGCAGCGATGCTCTGTGGACCGAGCGCTGAAAACCGGCCAATGACAGGCCGCCACGTGGCATGCCGGCGGTCCACGGCCCCTCCCATGCACCAAAAGCCAATAAAAACTTCCGAGAGTCCGTTTTTGGGCATCCGGACTCAGAATCAAACAAGCAAATAGCCGTTTTCAAGCGTTTTTCCGCGCTGAATCCATTTCCAACCTCTGTTTGGCCAAAAACCATTTCAAAATTTAGGCAAATGTAGCCGAAAGCCAAAACAGCTAAAGATATCACACAGGGTCCATCTGTGGCATCCCTTTGATGCACTATGGGCCAGATACACCAACACTATGTGTTCTAACAGTGGATTCACCGAAAAAAAAAGGTTGCATGGGAACCTGGGCCACTACACTCTTATCCCTAGTGGTGAAGCCTACCTTGTTGGAGAGAATCCTGGAAGGTCAAAGGACGGACGCTCAACTGCAACTTGTAGGGACAAGGCTATTTTGGACCAAGAGAGCGACTTTTCGATGGACACAGACGGTGCGATACGATTCAGAGGACGGTTTTGCGTACCCGGTCTGCCGGAATTGAAGAATGAGATATTAACGGAGGCACACTGTGCTCCCTATGCGGTGCATCCCGGTGGCACGAAGATGTATAAAGACCTTAAGCAGACCTTATGGTGGCCTAAGTTAAAGGGGGACGTTACGCAGTTCGTGGCACATTGTTTAGTTTGCCAACAGGTGAAGGCCGAACACCAACGCCCGGCGGAAAAATTGCAACCACTACCAGTGTCGGAATGGAAGTGGGAGCGGATCACCATGGATTTCGTCACGGGGTTCCCGCGATCGCAGCAGGGTCACGACGCGATCTGGGTCGTAGTCGATCGATGGACAAAGACGGCTCACTTCCTACCTATCCATACGACGTGGACCCGAGACCGTTTGGCACAAGTTTACATCAACGAGGTTGTAAGATTGCATGGGGTACCGGTCTCGATTACTTCGGACAGAGACACTCGATTCGTGTCGAACTTTTGGAGGAGTTTGCAGCAAGCTTTGGGGAGCGAGCTGCACTTTAGCACTGCTTTTCACCCCCAGACTGACGGGCAGTCGAAACGAGTGATCTAGATTCTTGAGGATATGCTCCGCGCGTGCGTGCTCAATTTGGGTGAGGGATGGTCACACTATCTGCCCCTTGTGGAGTTCGCATACAACAACAACTACCAGGCTAGCATTCGGATGGCCCCGTACGAAGCTTTGTATGGGCGTCGGTGTTGATCCCCTATTTACTGGGATGATTTAGGGGAGCAGATATTTTTGGGTCCAGATCTAGTAGAGGAGACCGAGGCGAAGGTGCGCCTCATCAGGCAGCGATTGTTGACCGCCCAGAGCCGGCAGAAGAGCTATGCAGATAGAAGACTACGGGACTTGGGGTTTCAAGTTGGGGAGCACGTTTTGCTCCGGGTCTCGCCATCTAAGGGGATCAAACGGTTCGGACTGCGAGGCAAGTTGAGCCCGCGATTTGTCGGACCTTTTGAAATCCTGGAGCACATTGGCCCGGTAGCTTATCGTTTAGCCCTACCACCGAACCTCGATCGGGTGCACAACGTTTTCCATGTTTCGATGCTCCGGGAGTATCTCCCCAATCCGTCGCATGTTTTGGATGGTTCCGCTTTTGAGCTTCGAGAGGACTTGAGCTTCGAGGAGGCACCGATACAAATTTTAACACGGGAAGACAAAAAGTTGTGCAACCGGGTGATTCCCTACGTGAAGGTGCAGTGGAGTAATCATGAGGAGCGAGAGGCGACATGGGAGTTAGAATCAAAGATGAGAGAGTGTTTCCCAGAATTGTTTGGTATAGAAAGAGAATAAGTTTCGAGGACGAAACTTCTTTTAAGGGGTGTGTGATGTAGTGTCATTGACTTTTCTTATGTTGACTTTGACTTTTTGGAATAACATAAATTTTAAGAGTTTATTTTTAACGACTTTTGGAATTTTGAATTGGTACTCGCGGGTATTTTTCTATGTTAGAGCTCGGAAATCGGAGAACGGCAAAGCAATCAGATCCAAATTCTGATTTACGGATCTCCCAGAATAGGGTTTAAAGCGTTTGCCTTTGAGTGGTGCATCGGAATCGTGCTAAGCATTCGGCACGCTTTTCGGGGAATCGGGTTAGATCTTTCTTTGATCGGATTAGGGAATTTGGTCGTACGAATGAGAAAACAAATTTTCTTTATTTATTTAATTAATCTTTTATTTATTTATTACGTGCGAAATATAAGGGGGGCTATTCGGGGGATATTTGTTTATTTCTTACGCTCCAAGAAACGAAACGAAACCCTAGCCGGTTAGAGAGAGAGAGAGAGAGAGAGAGAGAGAGAGAGAAAATCTCGTTTTCTTGCGATCGACGTGCCGGAGACCGAGGAACGAGACGACACCATCTACGGGGAGCGGATCCGGATCCTCATCGCCGCGAAGAACGAGATCGGATCATCGTCTCCGTTAGATCGTGGTTAGCTCGTTGGTTTCTTACGTTTTCATCTTTTCTAGGGTTTGGCGTTTTTGGGTGTTGGTGGTTTGGATGTCGCGTGCAATGTGAGTTTTGTATTAAACGGGAGGCCGCCGCTGCCATTGTTAAACGGGAGGCCGCCACCGCCGTTATCATGTCACGCCCCGGGTGTTTTTCAATTAAGCGGAAAACGTGAAATATTAAATTTTTTCTTCTTTTCAACGTCCCCCGGTGCGCGCCAGACCCGCCACACATGCAAATTCATCTCCACCAGCGGACAGAGTCTCCTTTGTATGCGCTTGGCGTCTCAGTCACGATATGTATATATATACTTTAACCACATCGGTTGAAGAACAGAGTAGAGGAAAAAGATAACATAAGTAATAACCAAAACGACCACCGACATTTTAAAAGGATAAATCCACGAGTTTATAAAATGGTGCCCACACGACACCTATTATTTTAAAAAGGCATTTTCGTAGCCTTTTTCTCATTTTGAAAATCGGCCAAAACAGAAAACAAGCATGAAAGTAAAAAGTTCGTCAAAATGTTCCAACATCCACAGCGAATACAGATAGTCTCCACTCACACCAAACTAACTAACAAGAGAGAGATTAAATATAAGACTAAACATAAGTCGCTGACGGAGATAAACTAAATCCTCGTGTCGCGCCCTTACCGTTGTCCCAAATCCCGCCCCTGACCCGTCACAGTGTGGGAAGTCAGCGACACTACCAGTAAGAAGTATATATCTAAAATGAGTAAGATACTATAAATGAGAAACTGAAAATAATGCAAACCGAAACACCAGAGCATCCACCCTCCTCCTCGAGAATCAATAGTACCTCTGTAAATCGGAACGTGCACCTGCCCTCACCTTGTCGCTTATAACCCCTCCACGGCACTTGTGCGGCACCTTAAGTAACCGCGAGGGGTCCCCACTAAAGCACCTCGTGGGGTACACGGGTCAACGTACCATCTTTCCGGAAAAATACACCCTGTGCGGGGGCCAGACCGCCGGTGTGCATGCAAGCAACCATGGGCTTAGAATTCAAGGATTATGTGTATTGCAGAGCACCGCGACACTAGGTCGCCAAAGATAATGATGATAAAGATCCATATGCGAAAAGGGGTTAGACGAGATTACAACGCATATTTGCTTTACTCATGCATAAACATAATATACCGAGTTCCAACGACGATAGAGAAGGTACCCACCTCGACGTGTGTCAACCGGATCACCCGAAGTTGACTCGCGGCGTCGAACGACACCCAGACCTACGGAGTCCACAAAAGAAAACAACGGTTATTGTAGGTTTTTATATATTAAGGATCCACAAGGATCTAAATAGGTACTATCAAACAACTAGAGGGGGGGGTGAATAGGTGTAATACTTAAAAACAAATCTCAATGCAAAATAAAAACCAATGCGGAAAATAAAAACAGCACACCGAGATTTACGTGGAAACTCCAATCCAGGAGAAAAACCACGGGACCAACACGCAATAACAATCCACTAAGAATAGAAGAATAACAAGGTGATTACCGACTCCACGGACTCAAACCCCTCCTTCAACTTCTTCGGATCTTGCGCTCACCGACTGCACGTCCACTGCACACGTTCGAATCCACGAACGCCACTCGAATCCACGAGCACACGTTTCGAATCCACGAAACGCCTTCAACACATCGAATCCACGATGCTACGTCGAATCCACGGCGCGAACTTGATAAAAGCTTCGATGGTGATCCTTTGCTTAGAATATCATTGAAGAACAATGGATGGAATCTCTAAGCAAAGATTAGATCAATTCGACAAAAGATAGATCTTGGAAGAACCGTCGAATTGACCTAAAAGAGGCTAAAAGAAGAGCGATAAAAAAACCTAGCCTCTAGGGTTGCTCTCAAGTGTTTTCTTAATTAGTCGGTCGTTCTTGAGAAACCCTAAGTGTCTATTTATAGGTTAGAAACCTTTGGAAAGAGATAAGCATAAAAAACTGACTTAACATAATTTTTCCCGCACGACGGTCCGGATTGGATTGGCTCGTTCCGGACTGTCGTTGTTTTCAGAGAATTCCTGAAAAAACAAGGTTCGGGGTCCGAAACGAAATCCTTCGGTCCGGACTGTTCATGCGATTTCAGTAAAATCCACGTTCGGGGTCCGGAACGAAACAGGGATGTTCAGGACTGGATTTGTGCATGAACCAACCAACGTTCGGGGTCCGGACTGTAGTCCCCTGTTCCGGATCCTGAACATATACCATGTCCAGTTTTTGATTTTTATCCAAGTGTTTCTACACTATAAGAAAGTATTCGGATCACCAAAATTATTTAGTTAAACATACCTGATCCTTTTGAATTCTTTCTTCTTGAGATTGATGTAATTGATCCACAATTCTTCATCTTCAATCTTCAAGACTCAAAACACTGAGTATCAACTTGAGCTCTTGTTGAATTTTCTCTGAGTCTTCGATTGTTGATTGACAATTTGATCACTTCAAGACTTCGACTCAACTCACGAAATATGCCAACACAAAAAGCCGTAACAATCTCCCCCTTTGGCAATTTCGTGACAAAATCCAAAAATACATAAAACGCTCAAGGCACTCATCTTAAACTAAAAAATTGAAACTTAATGTCATCACCAAAACATTGTGTGAGGATCCGAATTTCCGCAAGAGGATTTTTGTTGGATCAGCAGAGCTTCTGTAGTGGGTTTGGCAGCTCCTGGGGGCCTGTACTGTGTGTTGGAGGTGTTAGTGCACCAATTGGACACAAGTGGCGGACTTCGGGCTTAAATGGATCACGTGGGTGATCGGTTGACTCCGTCGGATCTTTAGAAGTGGTTTCGCGCGAAACGGATATTAAAATTGAGCTCAGCGCGAAGTTTGGACAAAAGAAGACCTTTCCGGATGCCTTCGACAATTTTTAGAGTTGGAATTTGGCAAAACGGACAGCGGATTTGGACTCAGCGCGCGAAAACGATAAAATTGGGCTACTTACTTGATTTTTGTGCCACAGGTTACTGTTCATGCCGGAACAGTAACTCCGGTGGCCGGCGGGCAGCGGCGGAGCGCGGCGGACGGGCTCGGGCAGGCGGTGGAGCGGCCGCAGGCAGCGCGCGGGCGCGGGCAGCGCGCGGGCAGGCGCGCGGTGCACGGGAGCGCGTTGGACACGTGGCGGCGTGCGGTAGGGTCGGTGCAGTGGTCTGGGACCACGGAGTAGCGCGGAGTGGTGCATGGACCGGATGGACACGTGGCAGCTTCCAGTTGGCGGGCTTAGGAAGGCGGGGTCCACCGAGGCGCGGGAGGTCGCCTCGGGAACCGTGCCTGGTAGGGGCGCCAGGCGGCGTGCCAGGCGGCGCGCCAGGGTTGGTCGGGGGCGTTAGTGCGGGCCACGTGGCGCCCGCTGATTCGCGGGTGCCACCCACCCGCGTTGACTGGGTGTACCACGCGGCGCTTCCCGTGTGGAGCAATCGGTTGTTTCCTGTTCTGTGGATGACGTGGCGCATCCAGAGCATTTCGGGCGCACCGCTGGGGGATGTTTTGGGTACACTGTGGGGGCCCGAATCATTCGGGCGCCCGGAAACTGCACCCCAAAGTGGATTTTTGGCTTGGATTTTCTGGCCTATAAATAGGACCCAAGTGACCTTGTGCTCCCCTTTTTCTCCTCTTATGGCCAGATTTTCGCAGGGAGCTCTTTAGCAAGGTTCTTCCTCACCCTGAGCCGCACCTTTTGGAGGACTCCGGGGATTTTTGGGGGCATGCATCCCGAGGTTTCCATTTTTACGGCGAGGCGCGATGCTCGTTCATTTGTGGTCTCCTTCGTCGCGGTTTGGGTGCGAGGACTCCCCCGGCTTACTCCGACCACCGTTTTTGTCGATTTTTGCGCCGTTGGCTTCACGACAGGTAGGGCTACGATCTTGGTGATTTGAGTTTCCCCCGTTTCGAGTTTATCTTGGAGTTTCCCGAGCTTTCTTTTGACCTTTTTTCTGGGGCGGAGTTTTGGACAGCACATCGGTGTTTTGGCGATATCTTCGCGCACAGGCGTCGGATCGAGGCGTGCCAAGAGGCGTTTTTCATCTACACAGCGCAAGGAACACCCTAAAATTTTCTGGGAATTTTCTGAATATTTTTTGAAGGTGAAAAGTCTCTGTTTACAGAAAGTAGTGCTACAGTTTTTGAGATCGGTTTATTTCGGGGTGGTTCCCTTGTCGAATTTGTTTCTCAGTGTAGGAAACTCGAATTTGAGCACGTAGGTACTCATTTCGACCGGTTCGTCGTGAGGATCGTGACAGTATTTTTTTGGAAATTTTCTGAGCATTTTTCGCAGGTGAAACAGGGAAACACTGGACTATTGTATTTGGACAAATTTTATTGGAGCATTGTATGGTTAAATTATGTATGTTCTTTTGGGGAATGTTGTACAGTGTTTGTGACGGTCGACTGACTTGGGCGAGGACTTCACTTTTGGACTTGGAATTAGCGATCGAGGTGGGTGGTTGTTGCTTACCTCTATTTTGACATGCTCACTAGGATTATTAGAGTGATCTCCTTATGTTAGGATTATTGATTAACAAGTGGGGATGGAACTTATGCATGCTTGTTTGGACATATGGTTGGCTATGTTAGCGGTTAACTTCGCATGTGGAATTGAATCTTAAATTGGGATAATTAAATTACCTTGATGGTTGGTACTATTTGAGGATTTTATGACATGCATAGGTGGATAGTAATGCTTTATTATGGAACATGGATTATAGACATGTGTGGTTGGATAATATTTTAGCATGATGGTTATATCTATGCGGAGCTATTAATTGTTACACATGTGGAACCACTATTGGTCACCTTTTCTTTTATCTTCCTTGAGGACATATGCATGCTTGTATGGACATGTAGATAGGCCATTTCTTATCGCTACACTATCATGTTGGAACTTGACTTAGGAGAAACTATGTTTGCTTATTTTCTCCTTTTCGTTAGTCAGGTGGTCTTTGTTGCTCGGATTTGAGCAGGGGTTTGGGATAGTGTAGCCGGGGCCTGGATTGTGGATTATGGGTTTTGGCGGCGACTGCGGATATTGGGCGGTTGACCGGATGTCGGTTATAGGACATCGGTGATAGGGCATGATTATGGACTAGAGGGTTTTGAGGCGACCGCGGATTTTGGGCGGTTGACTGGAGGTCAGGGGTTTGACTTGATGTAGTCGGTAGAGTTGCGGCTACCGCGGATAGTAGGCGGTTGACCGGATACATATTATTTTACCCGATTTTGGATTGGGGGATTATAGCGGCTACCGCGGATAGTAGGCGGTTGACCGGATGTCGGATGTGGGACATGATTGTGATTGTGGGTTATTCCGATGACCGCGGATATTGGGCGGTTGACCGGAGGTTGGTTGTGAGACCTGGTCGTGGATTGTGAGGTATTGCGGCGATCGCGGATTTTGGGCGATTGACTGGATGTTCATTTGTGCACCAGATTGGGGATCAGTATTTTCTTTTAGTGGAGGGGTGTGTTCCACTGGGGCTTTATAGTTGTGATCCAGTCCTGTTTTTGATACTTATCACACCGGCACAGTTATTGCTCGGTGATGCTTTCCTCGTGTGGGTCGCTCCCCTCGAGTTCCCCTCCGGAGGCCGGGGCCAAACAGTTATGGACAGTTTTGCTATCACATCGGCACGGCTTATTTGCCCGATGATGAGGGCGGCAGCAGGAGTTTTGCTATCACATCGGCGCGGCTTTCTTGCCCGATGATGAGGGCGGTACAGATTGGGTTCAGCTGGGACGGTTGGTTATTGTTGCATACGGTTATTCCAGTCTAGGACTGTATTTTAGAGGCATTGTAGTGGTAGATTTCCCTTTTTCAGCAGTTTCATTTCTTACCACTCTTCTTTCCTTTTTGCCTCTGGTAGACCTAGTGGGTGTGTCAGAGTTTGAGGTTTTACCCACTAGGGGAGGCTACTGGTTTACTAGTAGTTCTCACCCCCATTCTTCTTTCCTCTTTTTCTTCTCCCTTGTTTTGCAGTGTCTTCTGCGGGTGCTGCTGGGCTTTCAGCGGCGGGTCGAGGAGAGAGGACGGCTGAGTAGATAGATCTCGAGGCAGGGTGAGCGAGTTAGCTGGACTGTTGGTTTACCCATGTTTCCTCAGACGGTTGTACTTTTACTTTTGGGACTGGCTTTTGCTAGCAGGTTGTATTTATTTTTGGTGAGCTGGGAGAGACTGATGTATCATTTATACAGATGTATTGTATTTTATTTTCAGCTTCAGTCTGAGATGTATTAGTTTTAATTCAGCTCTGTTTTTATTACTCTTTTATTATTATCTCTTATATCTGAGCAGGTTCGGCGCTTCGTGTACGCGGGAAATATCGTGTGCACGACGGATCTGTAGGCGGGCCCGGGTTCTGGTTTACACCCGGGGCGTGACACATTGACTTTCTTTGCGTGAAAGATCCAATAAACAAAAATTACATTTGAACCAGTCTTAGAACAAACTCTATGACTTAGGACTTGGAGTCTTAAAGTGATGTAAATCCTGCAAAACAAAACTCCAAACAAATCAAAAGTCAGTTGTCAGAAATGAAAGTTATATCCTACATTTGATTCGTCCTTTTGGTTTTTTTGTTTTTCGGCTCCTTTTTCATCATCTCCCCCTATCTCGATGATCTCATCTCCGTCTCCCCCTATCTCGATGATCTCATCTCCGTCATTTCTCTTCTCCCCCTTTTTGTCACAAATTGTCAAACAGTGAACATACTAGACAAAAGGAAATCACTAACAGCATTAGTTCATAGAGAAAGAGAGATAAAAGCTCAGTTCCGGTATATAACAAAAACGCAGATTGCGTACCGGTAGTCGAAAGCAAAAATCAAATAATTTCTTGAAACAAATTCAGATTTTGAAATATTTGAATTACCGATTTGTATTCCATCAAGAAAATAATTTAAGTGCTTGAAAATAATATGAGATCACATAGATGTCATTCAATCCAATTAATTTTACAAAAATTAAAAAGATTTACTTCGAAATCATGAAAAACAAAGATAAAACATTATAAACCGTTTTTCATATTATATACGTCAAACACAAGTCATCAAAAATAATCTAGAGATCCAAACTCTATCAAGATGTAACGGATTTACAAAGATGACTTACAGAGATTTCCAAATGACATCAATTTGATTTCTACCCTTTCAAATTTGAGATAAGCACTAAAATACCTAAGGGTGGCTCTTTGAGCATCTTTCAACTATCGCACCTTATACCAACCAGGAGATTAATCAAAATAAGAACTTTGAATATAAATCTCCGAATGCTTCATCTAAACAAAAATTTCAAAAATATTTTTCAAGCATCCATAACATGTGGTAGCTTCACACACTAACCGGACGATCGGGGTGGCAGCACTTTCCAACATGTGGTGGTAGTTTTCACACTCCTTTCGGATGTAACTCTTTCCACATTTTTTGCAATTCATTTCATTACCCATGTAAGAAAATACAATCTTTTATGTGAAAGAATTAAATTCCAAATTTTAATCTATCGGTTGTCTCATGTTTATCACAATGAATTCACACAACCGAGATAGATTAATCATCTAAAGATCACACATGATTACTAAAATTTGATGAATATAATTATCAAAAACTCCTATAATGAAGTATCTTCAAGAATTATAATTATGGAGTAAAGTTGATAATTCATATAAAATTAAATTGGAGTGATTGAAAGTGAAACCCTTTTTATTCAATGCACTTGTTCGTTAAAACCTTTTTGTTCAAAAACAAAACATAAAAACGAAGAGCATTAAAAACATGTAATGCAGAGATTAAAAAAAATATGAAAGAAAAACCAATCAAAGCATTACATACAGTCATAAGCTATTTAGAACTTAAGACAAGGAAAGATATCACCTTTCCGAATCCAAAATTGTCGGATTTTGGGTTGTCTTGATTCATTGTGGTTGGGAGATGATAGCTTTGACTGTTGGTCCACCTTAGGTCTTTGCCTCGCAATGATCCACTTGTATGATTGATGTTGTGGCTCGGACCTTTGGTGGATTGAGTGAACTCCTTTGACTTGATGAGTCTTTTGATTCCGTTGAGTTCGCTTCGTAGATGAAGTTGCCGAAGAATTCCTCTTTCTCTTTTTCGGGCACGACTTCATCAAGTGTCCTTCAAGTCCACATTGGTGACAAGTTCTTCCTTTCAATTTAGTTGTGGAACTTGAAGCCTTCACAGTTTGGTTCTTTTTAAATC
Organism: Tillandsia leiboldiana; assembly: GCA_029204045.2. NCBI lineage: Eukaryota > Viridiplantae > Streptophyta > Magnoliopsida > Poales > Bromeliaceae > Tillandsia > Tillandsia leiboldiana. Next base: position 20,217,721 of record CM055065.1, on the reverse strand, counting down.
CCAAACCAATCTTTCTTGTTTGACCTAATCCGGACATACAATCAAGTTTCTTCGAACCGGTTGAAAGCCTTTGTATGTCGGATTTAAGTTGATGAACTTGCTTGGTCAAAGCTTGGTTGGTGACATGAATTTCCTCAAACTATTTTTCTAGAAAATTAATCTTGTTAATATGGGAATTAACGATCGTTTCCGATTGATTTATCTATTCGTGGAGGATTTTATTATTATCCAATAAAAGCTCTCGTTCCTCCTCAAGATCATGAAGTTTGTTCTTTAAAGCATGATTCTCGTCTTGAGTCTCAAGTCGTTGCTTCCTCAACTTCTTAACATGCTTGGCCATCTTCTTTGATTCCGTAAGAAGTTGTTGATATGCCTCAACGAGTTCTTCTTCGTCCGACTCCCCATCACTTGATGACTCTCCATCAGATGTTGATGTTTCATGCAAAATCAAAGGAATAGAGTCAGTGATTAAAGATGATAATCAAACATTAGAAGAGGGAATTTGAGAGGCATGAAAGGCAACGACTTTTTCCTCTTTACTTGAGGTCGATTCATTAGAAGTAGAATCGTCCCAAGTTTTCGCTTGCAAAGCCTTCTTTTTATATGATTTCGGAGAAGGACAATCCGTTGAAATATGGCCGTAGCCTTTGCATCTATAACATTCGATTTCCCCTTAGAATTCATCGTTTTCCTTAGAAGGTTTTGCAGAGCTTTTGAGGTTAGAGGACTTAGAACCCGATGATCCTTTAGATGGTTTCGAGGATGAAGATCCATCGGTTCGATTCTTCCAAAACTTCCGACGAAATTTCTTTATGATCCGCGCCAATTGTTCTTCAAAATCGGCAAAAGTGATTTCATCGTCGGAACTTGATTCGCCATATTCTTCCTTTGTAGATTTGAATGCAACACCTGTAAGCTTAGAAGAAGACTTGGAAGAAACTTGATTAGTAGGAAAAGTCATCTCATAAGTTTGTAAAGCACCTACTAATTCCTCTACTCTCATCTCATCCGGATGACTGACGGTTTCCATGGCGGCAACCTTTGCCCTAAACCGTTCCGGAAGAGTCCGAAGTATCTTTCTTACAACTTTCGACTCCGGGATCTTTTCTCCTAAATTAGCACATGTATTGATTATATCTTGAAGTCTAGTGTAATAATCAGTAAACAATTCATGCTCATCCATATGAATAGAGTCAAATTGACTTGTAAGCATCTGGAGCTTTTGAATTTTTACTAGATTAGTACCCTCATGTGTAATTTTGAGAATATCCCAAATCTCCTTTGCAGTTTCACACGCGGAAATTCGTGTGAACTCGGTCGAGGAAAGAGAATTAAATAAAGCGTTCATACCTTTCCCATTGTAAGATGATCTTTCGAATTCCTCTTTGGACCATATAGAGCGAGGTTTTGGGGTAGTTGTCACGCCCCGGGTGTAAACCGGAACCCGGGCCCGTCTACAGATCCGCCGTGCACACGGTATTTCCCGCGTACACGAAGCGCCAAACCTGCTCAGATATAAGAGATAATAATAAAAGAGCAATAAAAACAGAGCTGAACTAAAAACTAATACATCTCAGACTGAAGCTGGAAATAAAATACAATACATCTATATAAATGATACATCAGTCTCTCCCAGCTCACCAAAATAAATACAACCTGCTGGCAAAAGCCAGTCCCAAATGTAAAAGTACAACCGTCTAAGGAAACATGGGTACATCAACAGTCCAGCTAACCCGCTCATCCTGCCTCGAGATCTATCTACTCAGCCGTCCTCTCTCCTCGACACGCCGCTGAAAGCCCAGCAGCACCCGCAGAAGACACTGCAAAAACAAGGGAGAAGAAAAAGAGAAAAGAAGAATGGGGGTGAGAACTACTAGTAAACCAGTAGCCTCCCCTAGTGGGTAAAACCTCAAACTCTGACACACCCACTAGGTCTACCAGAGGCAAAAAGGAAAGAAGAGTGGTAAGAAATGAAACTGCTGAAAAAGGGAAATCTACCACTACAATGCCTCTAAAATACAGTCCTAGACTGGAATAACCGTATGCAACAATAACCAACCATCCCAGATGAACCCAATCTGTACCGCCCTCATCATCGGGCAAGAAAGCCGCGCCGATGTGATAGCAAAATTCCTGCTGCCGCCCTCATCATCGGGCAAGTAAGCCGTGCCGATGTGATAGCAAAACTGTCCATAACTGTCTGGCCCCGGCCTCCGGAGGGGATCTCGAGGGGAGCGACCCACACGAGGAAAGCATCACCGGGCAATAACCGCGCCGGTGTGATAAGTATCAAAAGCAGGACTGGATCACAACTATAAAGCCCCAGTGGAACACACCCCTCCACTAAAAGAAACTGATCCCCAATCTGATGCACAAATAAACATCCGGTCAATCGCCCAAAATCCGCGATCGCCGCAATACCTCACAATCCACAGCAAGGTCTCACAACCGACCTCCGGTCAACCGCCCAATATCCGCGGTCGCCGGAATAACCCACAATCACAATCATGTCCCACATCCGACATCCGGTCAACCGCCTACTATTCGCGGTAGCCGCTATAATCCCCCAATCCAAAATCGGGTAAAATAATATGTATCTGGTCAACCACCTACTATCCGCGGTTGTCACAAAACCCTCTAGTCCATAATCATGCCCTATTACCGATGTCCTATAACCGACATCCGGTCAACCGCCCAATATCTGCGGTCACCGCCAAAACCCATAATCCACAATCCAGGCCCCGGCTACACTATCCCAAACCCCTGCTCAAACCGGAGCAACATGAACCACCTGACTAACGAAAAGGAGAAAAGAAGCAAACAAGGTTTCTCCTAAGTCAAGTTCCAACATGAAAGTGTAGCAATAAAAGATGGCCTACCTAGATATCCATACACGCATGCAAGTGTTCTCAAGGAAATATAATTAAGTCATTGATCATTAACAGTATCCACCTATGCATGTCACCTACCCTCAAGTAGCACCATTAACAGGGTAATCATAAAGTCCAGAATAAATATTCCATTCCACATGCAAGGTTAAACGCTATCATAGCAACCCTATCCCCACACAGGCATGCATAAATCCAACCCCGATCATGATTAATCAAGATGTCCAAATAAAGGGGATCACTCTAATATTCCTAGTGAGCATGTCAAAATAGAGGTAAACAACAACCACCCACCTCGAGCGCTAAATCCTGGTCCCAACAGTGAAGTCCACGCCCGGTCTAAGAAACCACCACAACACTGCACAAAGCACCCCAAAAGGATATACACAATTAACATACAATGCTCACACAAAATCTGCCCCAAACATAATAGTCCACAGTTTTGCCCTGTTTTTACCTGCGGAAAAGGCTCGGAAAATTCCAAGAAAAATACCGTCACGATCCTCGCGACGAACCGGTCGAAATGAGTACCTGCACGGTCAAATCCGAGTTTCCTACGCTGAGATACAAATTCGGCAAGGGAACCACCCCGAAATAGACCAATCACAAAATCTGAATCACAAGGTTCTGTAAACAGAGACTTTTCACCTTCGGAAAAATTCAGAAAATTCCAAGGAAATTTGGGGACATTCCTCGTGATGTGTAGATGCAAAATGCCTTTTGAATCACCCCAATCCGATGCCTGTACATGAAGATATCGCCAAAATACCACACCGCTGTCCAAAACTCCGCCCCATAAAATGAGGTCAAAAGATGATCCAAAAAACCCATGAAAAGCTCGGAATGGGAAAAACCAGTAAACATGGGAAACGTAGCCCTACCTGTCGTGAAGACGATGGCACAAGAATCGTCAGAAAATACTGTCGGGGTAGCTTGGGAGAGTCCACGCACCGAAATGCGACGAAGGAGATCACAAAGGAATGAGCGTCGCGCCGCGCCGTAAAATCCAAAACCTCGAAGTGCGTGCCACCAAAAAATCTCAAACTTGACAGGAGTATTCCTCTCTTCTTGGAGAAGAATTCATCTTCTCAGCCCCCCTTCGAGCTGAGGGCTCCAAGGGGTCGAAATCCACCATTGAAGCCCTCTCGGATGCAAACAAAGAGCCAAAACCAGAAAATCTTTTCGGGAAATTACCTCTGTGTCCCACAGAACAGGAAACACCAAAAACACCCAATCACTGCCCGCCACGTGGCAGCCGAACAGCAAACAGCAACTCCAGCCAATGCGGTTGCGACACGTGGCCCCGACCGCGCCTGCCCCGCGCCAGTCGTGCCAGCTGCCCCCCACTGCGTGCACAGTAACCAGACCAATGGGGAGGCGCCACGTGTCATCACTCTGCCTACTGCACCCGGTGCACGAAATCCTGTGGATCGAACCAATAGTAATATGCCACGTGTCCAAGCCCGGTGCACCATACACCCGCGCCCCTCCGTAGACCGCGACCAGTGAGCCAACCATTAAGAAACCGCCACGTGTCCCCCTCACGGTGCACGCCGGCCCGCGTGGACCGCGCTCCTGCCCGCGCGCCCGCGCGCCTGCCCGCCGCCGCTGTGCCGCCTGCCCGAGGCCGCGCCGCCGCTCTCCGCCGCTGCCCGCTGCCGCCGCCGACGCCGGCGATCGACAGGAACACTATTCCGGCGGTGAACAGTAAAATTACTGTAGCAAGCTCCGAAAAATACATGTAAATAGCCCATTTTGATCGTTTTCGCGCGCTGAGTCCAAATCCGGTGTTCGATTTGCCAAATTCCATTCATAAAATTTGCTGAATGCATCCGGGAAGGTGTTTCTTTGTCCAAACTTCGCGCTGAGCCCAATTTTAATATCCGTTTCGCGTGAAACCACTCCTAAAGATCCGACGGAGTCAACCGATCCCCCACGTGGTCCATTTAAGCCCAAAGTCCAACACTTATGTCCAAATTGTGCACAATCACCGCCGACACACCACGTACGCCTCCAGAAGCCACCCAACGCACTGCAACAGCTCTGCGGAGATCCAGGTCATCACAGTAGTAGAATTTCCTACTTCCTCAGTTGGATGTACCCAACCGTATTCAACGGTTTGCCATACCCGCTCATCAATTGCGATGAGAAAGGCTCTCATCAGCACTTTCCAATACGCATAATTGGTCCCATCAAAAAGAGGAGGTCTATAAATATTACCACTTTCACCCGACATGATAGATAAACCTAAAACCCGCTCTGATACCACTTGTAGGTTTTTATATATTAAGGATCCACAAGGATCTAAATAGGTACTATCAAACAACTAGAGGAGGGGTGAATAGGTGTAATACTTAAAAATAAATCTCAGTGCAAAATAAAAACCAATGCGAAAAATCAAAACAGCACACCGAGATTTACGTGGAAACTCCAATCCAGGAGAAAAACTACGGGACCAACACGCAATAACAATCCACTAAGAATAGAAGAATAACAAGGTGATTACCGACTCCACGGACTCAAACCCCTCCTTCAACTTCTTCGGATCTTGCGCTCACCGACTGCACGTCCACTGCACACGTTCGAATCCACGAACGCCACTCGAATCCACGAGCACACGTTTCGAATCCACGAAACGCCTTCAACACATCGAATCCACGATGCTACGTCGAATCCACGACGCGAACTTGATAAAAGCTTCGATGGTGATCCTTTGCTTAGAATATCATTGAAGAACCATGGATGGAATCTCTAAGCAAAGATTAGATCAATTCGACAAAAGATAGATCTTGGAAGAACCGTCGAATTGACCTAAAAGAGGCTAAAAGAAGAACGATAAAAAAACCTAGGCTCTAGGGTTGCTCTCAAGTGTTTTCTTAATTAGTCGGTCGTTCTTGAGAAACCCTAAGTGTCTATTTATAGGTTAGAAACCTTTGGAAAGAGATAAGCATCAAAAAGTGACTTAACAGAATTTTTCCCGCACGACGGTCCGGACTGGATTGGCTCGTTCCGGACTGTCGTTGTTTTTCAGAGAATTCCTGAAAAAACAAGGTTCGGGGTCCGAAGCGAAATCCTACGGTCCGGACTGTTCATGCGATTTCAGCAAAATCCACGTTCGGGGTCCGGAACGAAACAGGGATGTTCAGGACTGGATTTGTGCATGAACCAACCAACGTTCGGGGTCCGGACTGTAGTCCCCTGTTCCGGATCCTGAACATATACCATGTCCAGTTTTTGATTTTTATGCAATTAAAAATTCATCCAAGTGTTTCTACACTATAAGAAAGTATTCGGATCACCAAAATTATTTAGTTAAACATACCTGATCCTTTTGAATTATTTCTTCTTGAGATTGATGTAATTGATCCACAAATCTTCATCTTCAATCTTCAAGACTCAAAACACTGAGTGTCAACTTGAGCTCTTGTTGAATTTTCTCTGAGTCTTCGATTGTTGATTGACAATTTGATCACTTCAAGACTCCGACGTTGGAATAAAGTTAGTTTTTAGGTATTTTATCCTTGTCTTTGTGCTCTTGTGAGTTTTCGGGTGTTAGCACTGTTTTGCGGTAAAGCTCGTTAAACGGAGAACAACGATGCGATCGGAGGGGAAATCCGACTTACGGATCTCCCGAAAGGAGATTTTTAATGCTAACGGGTCCGATCGGATAAGTTAGAATTTTTCGGTAGAACCCGTTAAGACTTTTGGTGCATCAAAATCCACACTGGTTGTTTTGAGAACATTTCGTAGGTGGCACGCTTATCGAGAAATCTGTTGGAAAATCCTCTTTTATATATCGGATTTTTGGGTTTGGTACGTACAAGAAAAGAAAAGAAAGTCTAATTACCGCTTTCCAATTAAGGGTTTCTTCTTTCCCTTCTCTCTCTTTCTCATTGTGCGTGCCAGGGACCGAAAATGAAAACGACGCCAACACCGGGGAGCGGATCCGGGAGCACCACCGTCACCGGAAATCAAAATCGTGTCGTCTTCTCCGTCCTAGCAAGGTTAGTTAGCCCCATTGGTTTTAATTGTCCTGTGCCTTTCGTTTCGTGCGTTGTATTTTTCTCGGGCGTTTCAGCGGGTTGGTTACATTCGTCAACAGTGGTGCCGCCGCGATGCCCTAGCCGCGCCGCCGCCGCGATGCCCTAGGCCGCGCGATGCTAGCGCATGCCCGCGCGGGGCATGCACGCGCAGGGCTGGGCCGCGCGCCGCTAGCATGTGCCCGCGCAGGGCTAGGCCGCGCGCTGTTTACGCGTGCCCGCGCAAGGCTAGGCCTTCGTGCTATGTGCGCGTGCGCCCCGCTATGCAGGCTGTCGCGCGCTGCTGCGCACTGCCGGGGTTGCCGCTGCACCGCGCTGCCGGCGCGCGTGCCGCGCCCTGCCAAGCCGCCGCGCTGTGTGCGTATGCGCCCTGCCATGCAGGCTACCGCGTGCTGCTGCGCACCGCCGGGGTTGCTACCGCGCTGCCTGCGCGCGAGCCGTGCCCTGCCAGGCCTCCGCCACTCGGTGCAGCCTGCACCGTGCGCAGGGATGCACGCCGCAGGAGGGCCGTGCCGTGCTAGGCCGCCGAGCCGCGCTGTCTGCGCGTGCGCCGCGCCCTGACAGGCCGCCGCCACACGGCGCAGCCTGCGCTGCGCGCAGGGATGCACCCTGCAGGAGGGCCGCGCCCTGCCAGGCCGTCGCGCCGCGCTGCCGTCGCGCGCGCCGCGCCCTGCCAGGCCGCCGCCGCTCGAAACGACCGCACGCAGGGATGCACACTGCAGGAGGGCCGCGCCCTGCCAGGCCGCCATGCCGTGCTGTCTGCGCGTGCGCCGCGCCCTGCCAGGCCGCCGCCACTCAGCACAGCCTGCGCTGCGCGCAAGGGTGCACGCTGTAGGTGGAGGCCGCGCCCTGCCAGGCCGCCGCCGCTCAGCCTTGCTTGCACCCGTGTTCTGCTTGCTGCTGCCACCGCCGCCGCTCGGCCTTGCTTGCACCCGTGTGGTGCTTGCTGCTGCCGCCGCCACCGCTCGGCCTTGTTTGCACTCGTGTGCTACTTGCTGCCGCTACCGTCACCGCTACCGACAAGGACTTCGACGATGCAGTCCGCCTAACGGTGTCGTCCGCTTGACAGTACGGTCCGTTTAATGCAGTTACGTTCGGCTATTTTTCTGGTACGAGTTTTGCTCTGGTGGCCGGATGCCACGGTACGTAGTCCGATGTGCAGTCTGTCCACCTCCGGACAGCGGTCGGGACCACTGTTTTGCCGGACAAGTAAAGGTTATTGATTTTGCTCTTTTGGGACTTTAATTAGGTCCGGGTGACGTGCAAAGGCATAAGAATGGCGTAGGCTTCTTTGGTCGTCGTCGTTTGAGGTGGGTAGCCTAATCCGAGGAAGGGGATTCCGTCGGTTGGCTTCCCTCCGATCCCTCCCTTCTTCTTTTGTTTATCACTATTGATGACGGTTATGAGTACGGTAGATATGGTTTGTATGATACACCAAAGGATAAGGATTTGTTAACTAACCACGGGTTGCTTATTGATACTTATGCTACATTGAAGCGACTGAGCGTCGCAGGAGGTTTTTGGCACTTTTTCGGTGATTGTCATGCTCATGGCGCTTGCACGCACACCAGCGGTTTGGCCACCGTGTCGGTGTACTTTTCCGGAGAGGTGGTTTGTTAGACCCGTGAACCCCACGCGGCTATGTGCGTGGGGGCCCCTTGCGGCTATTTGTAGTGCTGCATTCGTGTAGTAGGGGGTTACTTTGCACCAGGTTCTGAGCGGGATTGTTCTTTTGCCTGAGGTCCTCGGACCGACATGGCAGCTATGTGACTGGGTTTCCAGGAGGGATACGATTGGTAGCAGGATGGGGTTGTGGATGCTCTGGTGTACGGTTTAGTTATTATTAGTACATTTTCAGCGTCATCCTTGTAGGCATACTTATCTTTACTCTTTATGTCACCGACTCCCACTATGTGACAGGTTCAGTCGGGGGTGGGTTCCGGGACGGCGGTGAGGTTGCGACTAGAGAGTTAGCCTTTCTTCTGGCTAGTGATACTTTTCCTTTCCTTTATTTGCTTATTTCAGTTGGTTAGTTTATCTTGCATGTGGTTTTAGTTATTGTGGATGATGTGGATGTTGAGACAGACTTGTGACTTCGTAGTTGGCTAGCTATACAGTAGGATTTTATGTTTCCTTTATGCTCTCTGGATGCGTTTTTAAAATAAAAAGGAATTGCGAAAATCATTTCAAAAATTGGTGTCGTGTGGGCACAACTTTCAAAACCTGTGGATTTATCATTTTGAACTCTTATTACGCCGGGTAGGCGTTGTTTTGCATAAATGACTATTTTATACTTCACACTCTCTTATGTTGTGGTTAAAGTATGATCGTGGTAACTACGCCACGCATATGCAAGGGAGATTCTGTCTGTTGAACAGAGAGAACTGGTATATGTGGCGGGTCTGGGCACGTGCCTTGCAGGAGCTTGTTTCAAAAAAAATAAATATATATGGCATTTTCAGCTTTATTATTACTCGCGGGGCGTGACAGATTAAGATGGTATCAGAGAAAAACGACTTTAACCACGGTATTTAACATCCAACATCCACTGAACTGTCACGCCCCGGGGGTTTAAATAAGCAAAAAATTGTGTATTATTTTTTATTTTATTATTATTATTTTTTTTCAAAATAACCCCATCCACCGGCGCGTGCCCGGACCCGCCACACATACAAATTCACCCCACAAACGGACGGAGTCTCCTTTGTATGTGCACGGCGTCACGACACATTTTACACTTTGACCACACCAGTCAATCAGTTGAGTAGAGGAAAAAAAACAATCATAATTAAATACTAAAGAGGCCATCAACATTTTGAAAGGATAAATCCACGGGTTTATAAAGCGGTGACCACACAACACCTATTCTTTTCAAAATCATTTTCGCAAACCTTTTCTTTATTTAAAAATGGCCGAACTATGAGAAGCATAAAGGAAACAGTTCATCGCACGATTCCGACATCCACATCATCCACAAATAAATACCACACAGCAATGCTAACTAACTAGAGAGAAATCGAACGTAAGAGAAATAAGAAAACGACGCCATCGGAGAAAGAAGCTAAAATCCTCAAGTCGCGGCCTCACCGTTGTCCCAGATCCCACCCATGACCGAACCTGTCACAGTGTGGGAAGTCAGTGACACAAAGAGTAAGGAGTAACATAAAAAGTGCAAGATGCTAAAACAATTAGGAGTATTTGCAAACCGAAAGACCAGAGCATCCCCACTACCCATCATGCAGTTAATCGCGCCCCCTGTAAAGTCAGATCTGAGCACCTATCTCAGAATTTGCACTGCTCTGGGCACCTGCCCCAGAAATACACCTGCTCTCCCCTTTGGTGCTTTTAGCCCCCCACCTTCAGGGGCCCCCACAATGTCACCTCGTGGGGTTCACGGGTCAACGTACCACCTCTCCGGAAAAGTACACCAGTGCGGTGGCCAAACCACTGGTGTGCGTGAAGCAGCCATGAGCGTAATAATAAGATCAAAGTGCAATAAAAATACCGATGCCAAAAAGGATTAGAGAGCTATAATCACCTTACTCTTATATACTAAACATAGACTCAACTTCAATGACGACCGAAAACGAGTACCCACTTTAGAGTATGTCGACCGAAACACTAGAAATCGCCCCACGCCCTCGTACGATTCTCGGACCTAGGAAATCCTAAAAAGAAACATCAATAAGCTAAACTGTCCCTTGCGAAACTCATAGCCCCAAACTCTGTCCAGAGAACCCTAAGACCCATCCTGACGCGGCGTAAGAACAACGCGGCGCGGCTCAAGCAACATACCCGCGCGGTGCAAGCGGTGCGGCGCAAAAACAACGCGGCACAGCGGCAACGGCGGGCGCCCCGCGCGGGTGCGCGCGACGCTGCAGCAGCAGCGGGCGCCCCGCGCGGCAGTGGAGGGAATTCTGCGCGGGCACGAGCCCCGCGCGGGTGCGCGTGGCGTTGCAGCAGCAGCGGGCACCCCGTGCGGGCGGCGCGGCAGCGGCGGGCGCCCCGCGCGGGTGCACGCGGCGCTGCAGCAGCAGCGGGCGGCGCGGCAGCGGCGGAAGCCCCGTGCGGGCACGAGCCCCGCGTGGGAACGCTCGGTGCTATAGCAGCAGCGGGTGTGCATGGCGCAGCAGCAGCAGGGGCGCCCCGGGAGGCGCTGCAGCAGCAGCGGGCGCCCCGCGCGGGCACGAGCCCCGCGTGGGTGGGCGCGACGCTTGCAGCAGCAGCGGGCGGCGTGGTAGCGGCGGGCGCCCTGTGCGGGTGCGCGCGGCGGCGCGGCAGCGGCAGGCGCCCCGCGTGGGCGTCGCGGCAATGGCGGGCGCCCCGCGCTGGTGCGCGCGGCCCTCCAGTGGCGCGCGGGTAGCGCGCCTTAGCCGCGCGGCGGCAGCGAGGCGACGGCGGCGGCGGTGGCGGGTAGGGCATCCTAGCAACGCTAACAACCAAAACGCCAAACCCTAAAAGGCCAAAAACACTAACCAAGAATGACGAAAATACGAGAGAGATGAAAGCCGCTAACCTTACACAATCGGAGAAGACGACCCGATCTCGTTCCTCACGTTAGTGAGAATCTGGATCAACTCTCCGTCGGTGGTGACGCTTCGTCCCCGGCTTCCGGCACGTTGATCGAAGTGGACGGAAGATCCGCTCTCTTTTTCTTTCTCCTCTCCCCGAACTAGGGTTTTCGTTTCTTGAGAGAAAATAAAATAAGAGATAAAATCTTATTTCTCCCTTACGTACGAATCCCACGATTGCGATAAAAGGGATTCTCTAATCAACATCTAAATAAGAGTGCCACCTAAGCCACGTTCAAAAACAGCCGGCGCGGATTTTGATGCACCGAAGCCTTAATGGGTTCGACTTATCCCATCGTACCCATTAACACAAAAGACTCATTCTGGGAGATCCGAGAGCCGGATTTTAGATCCGATCGCTTCGCCGTTCACCGTTTTTCGAGCTCTTTCACCGAAAAAGACCCGCAAACACCGACGTTCTACCCAAGAAATTTCGATATTTATTTCCCCTACAACTAATTTATTAAAAAAAGAAATAAAAAGAGGACAAGAACGGTTATGATATTACATCACACACCCCTCGTCCTCGAAACTTAACCACAACCTACGCTAGATAAGTCTGGAAAACACTCTCTCATCTTCATTCCAAATCCCATGTCGCTTCGCGTTCTTCATGATTACCCCACAACACCTTCACATAGGGGATAATCCGGTTGCACAACTTTTTGTCTTCACGTGCCAAGATTCGTACCGGTGTTTCATCAAAGCTCAAGTCCTTTCGAAGCTCAGAAACAGAAACATCGAGAACATGCGACGGATCAGGGAGGTATTTCCAGAGCATCGAACCATGAAACACGTTATGCATCCGATCGAGATTTGGCGGCAAGGCTAAACGAGAAGCTACCGGGCCAACGCACTCCAAGATTTCAAAAAGGGCCAACGAACCACGGCACAAACATGCCTCTCAGACCAAACCGTTTAATTCCCTTAGACGGCGAAACCCGGAGTAGCACATGCTCCCCTACCCGAAACCCTAAGTCACGTCGCCTCTGGTTTGTATAGCTTTTCTACCGACTCTGGGCGGTCAAAAACTGTTTCCTGATAAGGCGCACTTTTGCCGCGGTCTTCTGCATTAAGTCTGAAACCAAGAACTTTCTCTCCCCTAAGTCAAACCAACAAAAAGGATATCGACATCGACGCCCATACAAGGCTTCGTACGGCGTCAGCTGAAAGCTAGCCTGATGACTGTTGTTGTAGGCAAACTTCGCGAGAGATAGGTAGCGTGACCATCCTTCACCCAGATCGAGCACACAGGCTCGGAGCATGTCCCCGAGAATCTGGATCACCCGTTCTGATTATCCGTCGGTCTGGGGGGTGAAAAGCCGTGCTGAACTGTAGTTTGGTCCCCAAAGCTTTAAGGCGAAAACGACCCCTGCGAGTTCCAAATCGAGGGTGGGGTAGTTCCGCTCGTAATCTTTGAGCTGTTTTGGCGCAAAGACTATAACACTCCCCTGTTGCATCAGTACTTCTCCTAAACTGCTTCGCGATGCGTCACAATAAGCGTTGAAATCCTCACCTGGTATCGGTAGTGTACGCACGGGTGCCCGTGTTAGCCTATTGTTGAGTTCCTCGAAGCTCTCCTGGCCTTGAGCCGTCCAAACAAATCTCTCCCCCTTCTGGGTTAACTGATTTAGAGGGGTGGCAATTTTTGAGAAACCTTCCACGAAGCGCCTGTAGTATCCTGACAGACCTAAGAAACTTCGGATTTTCCATTACTGTAGTCGGTCGGGGCCAGTCGGTTACTAAGTCCACCTTCTTAGGATCCACCGCAATTCCTGTTGCTGAAGTTATGTGTCCCAAAAAGCCCACCTCGCGAAGCCAGAACTCAGACTTTTTGAGTTTGGCATACAATCCCTGGTCCCCGAGAGTATGAAGAATCACTCGTAAATGCTCCTCGTGTTCCTAGTCCGTACGAGAGTAATTCAGAATGTCGTCAATGAAGACCACAACGAACTGATCCAAGTGTGGTCTGAAGATCCTGTTCATCATATCCATGAATGCTGCTGGAGCGTTCGTAAGCCCAAACGGCATAACCGTAAACTCGTAATGACCGTATCAAGTTCGGGAGGCCGTCTTAGGTACATCCTCACCCCGAACCCTAAGTTGATGACAGCCGGACTGCAGATCAATCTTTGAGAACATCGCTGCTCCTTGCAATTGGTCGAACAGGTCATCACTCCGAGGCAAAGGATACTTATTTTTCACTGTGACTTTGTTTATCTCCCGGTAGTCGATGCACAAACGTAAACTACCATCCTTCTTTCGCACGAAGAGTACGTGTGTGCCCCTGGGCGACACGCTCGGCCTGATGGGACCCTTCTCCATAAGATCCTCCAATTGCGCCTTGAGTTCCTTTAATTCAGCAAACGCCATTCGGTACGGTGCCTTTGTGATGGGTTGCATGCCCGGAAAGAGCTCGATAGAGAACTCGGTTTTCTCGCCCGGGGGCATCCCAGACAGTTCGGTTGGAAAGAAGTCCGAAAGATCCCTTACGATAGGGATATCCGAAAGCGGTGTTGAGGGTCGAGTTGTTAAGTCCACCGAAGCCATATAGGCTACACATCCTCTCTCCATCAGTCTTCTAGCTCGCGATGCACAAATAATGGTTGAGAAAAAGGTACTCTTACATGCCAAGTATACATGAACCGGAAGGCCAGGTTCCTGTAGCCGCACTTGGCGCTCCTCGCAGTCGTTCACCGCCTGGTGTTTAGTAAGACTAACCCTCCCAAGTACTACATCGAAAACCTTCAGCGAAATTACCACTAAATCCCAAGGACATAACAGCCTTCCCAACCTTATCGGGTAGGAAGGTACATAACTGTCAGTTTCTAGGGGCCGTCCATGGGTCTGAACCAACATTATACTATGAAGGGGTCTTTCCTAAATAACTATGGGTAGGAGCAAAAAGCAAGAAGTGAAGAAGTGGGATGCTCCTGATATCTAACATGGCCTTACCCGAAAAGGAAAAACTAAGAGTAGAGTGTCACCTGCTACTACTTCCTCCGAGGTAGTGCGTCCTTTGTCGTGCCGTCGCGTAAGACCTCTCGTTCGTGTCGTGACGCTGAAGGAATTGTTCCCGGGTTCATGGGCCAGTAAAAGCGAAAATGCCCCGGTTTGTCACAACAGAAGCAATGGTCGTGCTTCCAGGAACAATCGATCACCCGGTGTGCTCCTCCGCAGATGATGCATGGCCGGTCCCCCCGACTCTGGTCCTCTCGTCGGCGTGCTTCTGGTTCCTTGCTGCGTCTTCAAATACTTGGGTGGTCGGCTCCCATTGGGAAAGCCATCCCCGGGATAAGGCTGGGGTCATTTTTGGCCCCGGCTGGGCTCATGATCCTTCTGTTAGGCGCGTGCGACGGCCAATTCCCGCTCCACCAAAGTGGCCCTGTCGACCACTTCTCGGAAAGTGGGCAAACCCGCCGTCGGTATTACCTGAAAGGTGTCGCTCCGTAGACCATTCTCGAAAAAGCGGGCCGTGTGGGGTTCGTCCCTCCTAACAAAGGGGGTGCGCTCAGCCACCCCAACGTTTTGCGTCAATGCGTTTTGTGAGTGGTAACAGTTGCCCGGCCATGTCGTGTAACTGTTGTCGAAGTAGCCGATTCTCCGCAGCTGTCGAAGCCGTCATATCCACTTCTGCGCCATCGATTGAAGACCAAGTCCGGGCCATTATCCGTGCATACAAAGAAACCATGTTGGCCCTAGACTTAACTGCTTTAGCACCAAGACCCACGATCAACCAGGGACTCTAACTTTGTTGGGTTAACTCTAATATAGATCTAAATAGGGGAAAAAATACCTAGAGGGGGGTGAATAGGTGTAAAGGATAAACACTCAAAAATCTTTGCGTAATAAAACTCAATGTGGAAATGAAAAATAACACGCAAGATTTTTACGTGGAAAACTCCATCACAGGAGTAAAAAACCACGGGACCGATAACACGGTGAAATCAACTAAGATTATAACACGTACAAAGGTGATATAACGCACTCACAGACGACTCAACCTTTTTCCATACGCCCCGAGTTGATCTTCTCCGCTCGCTCCGCAACGCGCCTCGAATCCACGATTTGCGTCCAACACCGAATCCACGGCATCCAACGTCGAGTCCACGACGTCTGACCGAATCCACGGTCTCCACCAGGTAGTACATCTCGATCACACGAATGTACCTCACTCCGAATCCACGAGAGCGGTTGCACCTTGAATCAACAAGGCCACGCGAATCCACGCGCCGATTTTGGGGAAAATCGTTGTTTTGTTGGTGGTGATGATCCGCCGAATACTTAGATCAAAGATAGATCGGAAATGCCATGTAAGTATTCATTAATTTCATTCTACTCAAAATCTGAGTATGAAAACCTAGAATCAAATTCATTAATATAGATGAAGAAATATAGAATTAAATCTAGTTATTTCCTTTCTTCTCTATATGTGGATCTTATAAGTTTTTCCCCGTTAATATTTTTCCGTCATTTCCCGGAGTAAAAAACTTATCGTGGATTACCCTAAAGAATGAAATTAGGGTTTACTTATAGGTTAGAAACCATTGGAAGAGGATAAGAATCAAAAACTAACCTTATCTGGAAATTTTCGGGTCGACGGTCCGGACTAGAATAAGTAGTTCCGGACTGTCGTCATTAAACAGAACTTTTCCAGAAAACAACGTTCGGGGTCCGGAACGAAGTACCACGGTCCGGACTGTTCATACATTTTCAGCAAACTCCACGTTCGGGGTCCGGAACAGAATCAGGTGTGTTCCGGACTAGATTTGCGCATGAACTACCCTATGTTCGGGGTCCGGACTGTATTACCCTGTTCCGGATCCTGAACATGTAAATTGTCCAGTTTTTAATTTTTATGCGATTAAAAACCCATCCAAATGTTTCTTCATTATAAGAAGTATTCAGATCACCAATAATGTTTAGTTAAATGTCACGCCCCGGGGGTTTTATTTTAGCGGAAACGATACTTCAAAGTACGCGTAAAGGGCGTACAAAATTTTTTTTTGTTTAGAAACCTCCTTCCCCGGCGCGTGCCCAGACCCGCCACATATACAGATTTACTCGAAAATCGGGCAGAGTCTCCTCTGTATATGCACGGCGTCGCGGCTGTTACAATAGTCGATCATAAGCAATCATTTTCCCATTTAATCACAACAGTTCGAAGTAGTATGGTGCATGAAGACTAAACAATACCCGTGGCCAATCAAGTTGAAAGGATAAACTCACAGGTTTGAAAGCAGGTCCACACGACCCAAGGTTTTGAAGACAGTTTGAAAAGATGCCATAAATCCACAGGGTTTGGAAAACAGGTCCACACGACCCAGATTTTGAAAGATAGTTTTCGAAGTTCTTTTCTTTTCTAGTCATGTTGCTTTGAAAACGGCCAATACGGAAACAATAAGGGAAACAGTAGTGCATAAGCAGAAAGAAAGTACTCAACATCCACACGACCCCACAAGGGTATCGAGAACCACACAATAACCTACTGTTCTGAATGAAATGCAGAGAAGGTAAATAAAACAGCATACTAGAGCTCCCTCAGACCGACTGCTACCAACCCGGCCTCACCGTCGCCTACCTCTACCCCCTGGAAGTACCTGTCACGGAGTGGGTAGTCAGCGACACTATCATAAAAATAGTACTAAAGTAGTAAAGTAATACCAAGCCAAAAAAGTAAGACTGGCCGGAACAACCGCTCTACTCGTAACGGTAACTCGCAACCACCTGTACCACCTGTAACACCTGCAACCCCGGTATCACCTGTAACACCTGACCGCATCGGGATCCAATCCCGACGGTCTCACACCTGACCACATCGAGAGCTGGTATGATCGCATCCACCTGTAGCACCTGTAACACCTGCAACCCCGGTATCACCTGTAACACCTGACCGCATCGGGATCCAATCCCGGCGGTCTCACACCTGACCACATCGGGATCCAATCCCGGCGGTCTCACACCTGACCACATCGGGATCCAATCCCGGCGGTCTCACACCTGACCACATCGGGATCCAATCCCGGCGGTCGCACCGCTCGCACCTCGCTGCCTCAAACCCCACAACTAATAAGGGCCCCCCCACTACGTCACCTCGTGGGGTAACACGGGTCAAAGACCGCCTTTCCGGAAAAGAGCACCCTTTGCGGTGGCCAAACCGCGGGTGCGCGTGTCGCAACTCGAGCATAAGTAACCAAGTAACCAAGTAACCAAGTAACCAAGTAACCAAGTACACGGGGTAAGGTAGTACATCATAGAAAACCGTCAGTGTTAGTACCGATTACCAATAAAAAGTCCCTTTCGGATTACCAACACAATACTTAGCCTCGACCGTAAACCCACCTTGTTGTCGTGCTCCTGACTGATGTAAGGTTCTCTCGCGTCTCGGGTGCCCGCCCAGACCTACACGAATCTCGGTTGTCGGAGGGAAAGGTGATCCGATCCTGCGAGTTCGGCTACAAGGAATGTGAGGACGTCTCCCTCTCCTTCATTGGTCTCGCCGCTTGGATCCTCCGCGCAATCGGTGAGGAAGCAGAAGGGTTCGGTTGGGAAACTGAAAGGTTGGGAAATTGGGGTTTCGTACGCAGGGGACTTGTGGGGAGTGGGGAATTGGGGTTTCGTACGCAGGGGACTTGTGGGGAGTGGGGAATTGTGGGAAGATGCGGGTAGTTAAGGGGAGTGGGTAGTTATGGGAGTTACGGGTAGTTAAGGGGAGTGGGGAGTTGCGGTTAGTTTAAGGGGAGTGGGTAGTTATGGGAGTTGCGGTTAGTTAAGGGGAGTGGATAGTTAAGGGAAGTGGTGGGTAGTTAAGGGGGAGTTGCGGGTAGTTATGGTAAGTGGTGGGTAGTTAAGGGGGAGTTGCGGGTAGTTATGGGAAGTGGTGGGTAGTTATGGGAAGTTGTACGACGGGGAAAAACGGGAACGGTTAAGTTGGCGGGATGGGAATGAACCCAAATCAAGTCAAATGCGGGTAATTAGTCGGGTGCGAACCAGGGTCCGGTCTACCCGAAAAACCGTGTTGACCACCTGAACCGTTAGCTACCTTCCGGAATTTATTCCGGGAGATTCCGGCGTCGGAATTCAAAACCGATTTCGCCGCCGTTCTCCGTTTCGCGAGCTCTATTAACTAAAAATACCCGCGGGCCCCGACGGTCTGTCCGGAAACAAGGAATTATTCGATCGCCCTCCAGCCCCCGAAACGAAATGCGGAATAAACGAAACCAAAACGGAAACCGTAGATCGAGGTACCACCAAATAAATAAAATAAACCACTAACGTAAAATGATGAAAGGTCCGATCATCGCAGGATCCCGTCCGATCACCTCGAAAAGCGTGCCAGCCACTTAGCACGGGTTTCGATGCACCACTCAAAGCAAATGCTTTGACCCCCATTCCGGGAGATCCGTAAATCGGAAACCGAATCCGTTCGCTTTGCCGTCCTTCATTTTTCGAGCTCAATCGCAGAAAAATACTCACGGTCCAGGCCAGTCCATTGCAGAAACATAGTGAAAGGTTTTCCTAAGTCCCGTCAAAATAAAAGGGAGGCATACAAGGGCAAGGGAACGCCAGGACTCTACATCACTCACCACTTAAAAGAAGTTTCATCCTCGAAACTTAATCCTGGTCCCCACGAGTAATTCTGGGTAGCACTCCCTCCTCTCTGACGCCAGTTCCCAAGTCGCTTCACGTTCTCCCTGGTTGCTAAGATCCGCACCGGTGTTCCGTCGAAGCTCAGGTCCTTTCTAAGCTCAAAAACGGTGACTATCCATCACCAAAATCAAGTATGCAGGTTCAGAGCACATCTTCGAGAATCCGGACCACACGCTCGGACTGTCCGTCGTTTTGGGGTGAAACGCCGTGCTGAAGTGTGGGTTAGTCTCCAGGGCTTGTTGTAGACTTTGCCGAAGGTTCGACACCAGCCGAGTGACTCTAGTCCCCGTCGTACGGGTGGGTGGAAAAAGAGTCGACTTCGTCAGTCGATCCACTGTGACTCAAACCGCATCGTGCCCTCGATGCGATGCGGAAAACCCGTGACGAATTCTATGCTGATTCTCTCCCATTTCCACCCTGGTACCGGTAGAGATTGCAGTTTTCCCTGCTGAGCGCTGATGTTCGAACTTTACTTGTTAACCATCTAAACAGCGGGTAGTGAACTGGATTACATCCCCCCTTTGGTTTAGTCCACCAAGAATTCTTCTTTGAGGTCCCTGTATATCTTCGTGTCACCTGGACGCGCTGCATAAGGGGCGCGGTGTGCCTTGGACAGAATTTCCTTCCTAAATTCCGGGGGTATCCGGCACACAATTTCGCCCGCGGAACCGTAGGGTGTCATCGCCTTCCAATGAAAAGTCCCCTTCCTGATCCGGTGAGATCTTGTCTTTTACGAGCTGTAAGTGCGAGTCCGCCTGCTGTTCCTCTCGAATCTTTTCCAACAGTGTTGGTTTGACCACCAGAGTTAGAAGTTGCGCAACCGTGCCTGCGGGCACTACTTCCAACCCTAGTCGTGAAAATTTCATGATCAAGTTGCTCTGTTCAGTCCTCGCACCTACCGATCCTCCCTACAATCGCCCCATCCTGCTCAAAACGTCCGCTACCACGTTTGCTTTCCCGGGGTGATATTGGATCGTAATTCATCAATAATTCAAAACACCGCTTCTGATGTCGTCGTTGGGGGTTGGTGACACCTTGTCTGCTACAGTCGCGGTAGTGGCTACTCCCGCGAAGTTCCTCCTCCGGGGTTTTGAGCAGACCAACAAACTAGGTAGAGTTCTCTCCTCAAAACACTTGTAAGGGATTCCTACCTAGCGTTCACAACTCCTCAGGCGGACTAGGGGAGTAACCCCACTCCTATCCTATATAACCCTCCCCCCCCGACACAACCGTACCGTACGCGGAGGAAGAAAAAGACAGAAACGGAAGATGGGAATCGATGCCTAACCAAAGAAAAACGATAAAGGGGACAAAAGAAAATATATATACACCTGCTCTAGGCTTCCGCATCACTGCTCCCCGGGGCGGCTGGGGAGGTCCGTCCACAACCTTTGGGCCAGCTACGTTCGACGTGGCGGGGTGGGGTCTCGGTATCGGAAGAATCCGTCAGGCGTGGGTCGTCGGGTCTCGGAGCCGGGGGTCTGGTGACGCCCGGCCTCCGGGGGCACTCGTAACGTGTGTGGCCCGGCCTGCCACACCGGAAGCAATGCTCATCCCGCCAAGGGCAATCCATCATCGGATGCGCACCGTCACAAATGACGCATGGCGTCGGTGGTGCAGGTCCCTCCCTCATCGCCTGCCCGGGTTTCGGCCCGTTCCTCTGGCGCTTGGTTGCTCTGCCGCACTGGTAGGGGCCCCTTGTCGGGCCGGGGTAGGGGTGTGCCCGTCGTGTACGCTCTAGTTCCGCGCGCACGGCCAAGTTGACCGCTCCCTGAAAGGTGGAAACGCCAGTCGGTGGTATCCCACGGGGGTTAACACCACCGGTGCCGTGCTGGGCGCGGTCGACACTCTCGAGCTCCTGAGTCAGTATACCCACGTGCTTCGCGAGAGTTAGCAATTGCCCAGCCACGTCGCGCAGCTGGTTGCGTAGTAAGCGGTTCGCCTCTGCCGCAAGGTCCATGTCTGGCAGTAGTTACCTATCCAAAATCGGGCTTCTATCTGTGCTCACCAAGGAAACACATTAGTCCCAGCATACCAAGAAAACCGTGCGTAAATAATTCACACAAATTCCCCTTCCCCCACGTTCACTCACGTCCTACACCCTTACGTCCCACGCATTTCATTTATTCGTAGTTAAGTGTGATATCTCGGTGGATGTTGGGCCGTCACTGTTGTGATTAAAGCAAAGTCTCTGATACCATCTTAATCTGTCACGCCCCGGGGTTTTATTTTTGCGGAAACGATACTTCAAAGTACGCGTAAAGGGCGTACAAAATTTTTTTTTCTTTAGAAACCTCCTTCCCCGGCGCGTGCCCAGACCCGCCACATATACAGATTTACTCGAAAATCGGGCAGAGTCTCCTCTGTATATGCACGGCGTCGCGGCTGTTACAATAGTCGATCATAAGCAATCATTTTCCCATTTAATCACAACAGTTCGAAGTAGTATGGTGCATGAAGACTAAACAATACCCGTGGCCAATCAAGTTGAAATGATAAACTCACAGGTTTGAAAGCAGGTCCACACGACCCAAGGTTTTGAAGACAGTTTGAAAAGATGCCATAAATCCACAGGGTTTGGAAAACAGGTCCACACGACCCAGATTTTGAAAGATAGTTTTCGAAGTTCTTTTCTTTTCTAGTCATGTTGCTTTGAAAACGGCCAATACGGAAACAATAAGGGAAACAGTAGTGCATAAGCAGAAAGAAAGTACTCAACATCCACACGACCCCACAAGGGTATCGAGAACCACACAATAACCTACTGTTCTGAATGAAATGCAGAGAAGGTAAATAAAACAGCATACTAGAGCTCCCTCAGACCGACTGCTACCAACCCGGCCTCACCGTCGCCTACCTCTACCCCCTGGAAGTACCTGTCACGGAGTGGGTAGTCAGCGACACTATCATAAAAATAGTACTAAAGCAGTAAAGTAATACCAAGCCACAAAAGTAAGACTGGCCGGAACAACCGCTCTACTCGTAACGGTAACTCGCAACCACCTGTACCACCTGTAACACCTGCAACCCCGGTATCACCTGTAACACCTGACCGCATCGGGATCCAATCCCGGCGGTCTCACACCTGACCACATCGAGAGCTGGTATGATCGCATCCACCTGTACCACCTGTAACACCTGCAACCCCGGTATCACCTGTAACACCTGACCGCATCGGGATCCAATCCCGGCGGTCTCACACCTGACCACATCGGGATCCAATCCCGGCGGTCTCACACCTGACCACATCGGGATCCAATCCCGGCGGTCTCACACCTGACCACATCGGGATCCAATCCCGGCGGTCGCACCGCTCGCACCTCGCTGCCTCAAACCCCACAACTAATAAGGGGCCCCCCACTACGTCACCTCGTGGGGTAACACGGGTCAAAGACCGCCTTTCCGGAAAAGAGCACCCTTTGCGGTGGCCAAACCGCGGGTGCGCGTGTCGCAACTCGAGCATAAGTAACCAAGTAACCAAGTAACCAAGTAACCAAGTACACGGGGTAAGGTAGTACCTCATAGAAACCGTCAGTGTTAATACCGATTACCAATAAAAAGTCCCTTTCGGATTACCAACACAATACTTAGCCTCGACCGTAAACCCACCTTGTTGTCGTGCTCCTGACTGATGTAAGGTTCTCTCGCGTCTCGGGTGCCCGCCCGGACCTACACGAATCTCGGTTGTCGGAGGGAAAGGTGATCCGATCCTGCGAGTTCGGCTACAAGGAATGTGAGGACGTCTCCCTCTCCTTCCTTGGTCTCGCCGCTTGGATCCTCCGCGCAATCGGTGAGGAAGCAGAAGGGTTCGGTTGGGAAACTGAAAGGTTGGGGAATTGGGGTTTCGTACGCAGAGGACTTGTGGGGAGTGGGGAATTGGGGTTTCGTACGCAGGGGACTTGTGGGGAGTGGGGAATTGTGGGAAGATGCGGGTAGTTAAGGGGAGTGGGTAGTTATGGGAGTTACGGGTAGTTAAGGGGAGTGGGGAGTTGCGGTTAGTTTAAGGGGAGTGGGTAGTTATGGGAGTTGCGGTTAGTTAAGGGGAGTGGGTAGTTAAGGGAAGTGGTGGGTAGTTAAGGGGGAGTTGCGGGTAGTTATGGGAAGTGGTGGGTAGTTAAGGGGGAGTTGCGGGTAGTTATGGGAAGTGGTGGGTAGTTATGGGAAGTTGTACGACGGGGAAAAACGGGAACGGTTAAGTTGGCGGGATGGGAATGAACCCAAATCAAGTCAAATGCGGGTAATTAGTCGGGTGCGAACCAGGGTCCGGTCTACCCGAAAAACCGCGTTGACCACCTGAACCGTTAGCTACCTTCCGGAATTTATTCCGGGAGATTCCGGCGTCGGAATTCAAAACCGATTTCGCCGCCGTTCTCCGTTTCGCGAGCCCTATTAACTAAAAATACCCGCGGGCCCCGACGGTCTGTCCGGAAACAAGGAATTATTCGATCGCCCTCCAGCCCCCGAAACGAAATGCGGAATAAACGAAACCAAAACGGAAACCGTAGATCGAGGTACCACCAAATAAATAAAATAAACCACTAACGTAAAAAGATGAAAGGTCCGATCATCGCAGGATCCCGTCCGATCACCTCGAAAAGCGTGCCAGCCACTTAGCACGGGTTTCGATGCACCACTCAAAGCAAATGCTTTGACCCCCATTCCGGGAGATCCGTAAATCGGAAACCGAATCCGTTCGCTTTGCCGTCCTTCATTTTTCGAGCTCAATCGCAGAAAAATACTCACGGTCCAGGCCAGTCCATTGCAGAAACATAGTGAAAGGTTTTCCTAAGTCCCGTCAAAATAAAAGGGAGGCATACAAGGGCAAGGGAACGCCAGGACTCTACATTAAACTTACCTGATCCTTTTGAATTCTTCTTTCTTGAGATTGAGGTATATGATCCAAGCTTCTTCATCTTCAATATTCAAGACTTAAACACTTTCACGAAATACGCCAAAACTAAAATCCTTAACAATCTCCCCCTTTGGCGGTTTCGTGACAAAACAGAGATCCACTTAAGAAAATTCAAAAAGATATTTTTGTTGCTATCACCATACAACAAAAATTTACATTTGAGATCCAAATAAACTAAATACATGAGATAAACACCTAAAACAAACTCTAGACTTAGACGTTTGTACTCTCTGCAAAAAGAAGTAATTCTTGACAAAAAAAAATCGTTAGATACCTCAAGAATTTTTTGAATTCAAAAACCAAACAGAGAGATAGAGTTTATACTCACCATGACATTTATAAAATCAGATATGTAATAAAATATCAATCAGAGATAGACATATCTTCTAAGCAATAAAATCCAAATGTCATAAATTTGTTAGTAATCAAACAACTTGTTAGTAATAATACATGCCCAAATAGTTAGTCAAATAGTTAGTCGAGGCATGAATTCATTCACAATACAAAACCAAAAGTTGTTGTATACTTACCTTCCAGGTTTCAGTATCCAAAAGTTCTCACAAACTTGTCAAACCATTGTTCACCATAGTTCATTTCTCTCTCCCCCTTTTTGTCACAAAAATAGCAAAAATTATAAAATAAAGGGAGTTAACAAGTTCAAAAACAAAAAGAAATGTAAGAACTAAAACTAAAAACTGCAAGACAGAAAATTAAAAGTTAGAATAACAAAGAAACCACAGATTAAATCATCAGAGGAAATGATCATTCCAGATCAGACCGGTCTGAACTGCTACAGTCCAATTTGTTCAAAATTCCTTTAAGCATTCTTGATATTTTGAAACATTTTCTTTTCATCTTGTGAATGTTAGTGGACATTCTTTCTTGTTCTTCAGACATTCTCCTCTATTCTCGTTGGATAGATAATATATCAGCTTCTGTGGTGTTTGTCACGTCCCGGGTGTAAACCAGAACCCGGGCCCGTCTACAGATCCGCCGTGCACACGGTATTTCCCGTGTACACGAAGCGCCAAACCTGCTCAGACCCGAGCAACACAAACCACCTGACTAACGAAAAGGAGAAAGAAGCAAACAAGGTTTCTCCTAAGTCAAGTTCCAGCATGAAAGTGTAGCGATAAAAGATGGCCTATCTAAATGTCCATACAAGCATGCAAGTGTTCTCAAGGAAATAAAGGAAAGGTGACCAATAGTGGTTCCACATGTGTAACAATTAATAGCTCCGCATAGATATAACCATCATGCTAAAATATTATCCAACCACACATGTTTATAATCCATGTTCCAAATTAAAGCATCACTATCCACCTATGCATGTCATAAAATCCTCGAATAGTACCAACCACTAACAGGATAATCATATAGTCCAAAATAAATATTCCAATCCACATGCAAGGTTAAACGCTAACATTCCATCCATACCAACATGTATAAGTCCCAACCACTATCAGATATCCACAATAGTATTTTCCATATGACAGGCTCACAACTTTATATTACTTAAGCAAGCATGTCCAAATAAAGGGATCACTCTAATATTCCTAGTGAGCATGTAAAAATAGAGGTAAACAACAACCACCCACCTCGATCGCTAATTCCAAGTCCAAAAAGTGCTCTCGCCCAAACCGATAAGCCGCCGCGATCACTGTACAAAATTCCCAAAAGAACATACATAATTAACATACAATGCTCAGACAAAATCTGTCCCAAACACAACAGTCCAATGTTTCCCTATTTTTACCTGCGAGAAGTGCCCGGAAAATTCCAAGAAAAATACTGTCATGATTCTCGCGACGAACCCGTCGAAACGACTACCTGCACGCTCAAATCCGAGTTTCCTACACTGAGAAACAAATCCGACAAGGGAACCACCCCGAAATAAACTGCTCTCAAAAACTGAACCACAAGGTTCTGTAAACAGGGATATTCACCTTCGGGGAAAAATTCAGAAAATTCCAAGAAAATTTGGGGATATTCCTCGTGATGTGTAGATGCAAAACGCCTTTTGAATCACCCCAATCCGATGTCTGTACGCGAAGATATGGCCGAAATACCGCACTGCTGTCCAAAACTCCGCCCAAGAAAAAGGGTCAAATGGAAGCTCGGGGAACTCCAAGATTAACTCGAAATGAGGAGGAGCTCAAAACACGAAGATCAAAGCCCTACCTGTCGTGAAGCCAACGGCGCAAGAATCGCCTCAATCGGAGGTCGGAGTAAGCCGGGGGAGTCCTCGCACCGAAATGCGACGAAGAAGATCATAAACGAACGAGCGTCGTGCCGCGCCGTCAAAATGGAAACCTCGGGATGCGTGCCGCTGAAAAATCTGGAAATCTGCAGATGGAATCGCCACAGGGAGAGGAGGATTTCTTGTGAAGGTCGCTCAGTGAAAAGAGGAACAGGGAAGGAGCTCTCTGCAAAAGAACTCGACCTATATAAATGCTGGAAAAACAATTCAGATAATTCCCATATTGTCCCAACTTCCGGGCGCTCCCGTTTTCGGGCGGCTACAGTGTTGGGCCCGGCCCAACACTGTGCGCGCCCGAAAGCCCCCCGGGCCTCCACGTCGCCCCCGCACAGCGGACAGCCGCGCTGCCCTATCGCCTTGCGCCACGTGGCCCACCACATCGCCGACGCGTGGCGCCCCCAACGTGCGGGAAACTGCGGTCGCGCCCACGTGCCGCCTGCCAGCGCCGCCTGCCAACCCTGCCGGGCACGCGCCCCGAGGCCACCCGCACCCGTTCGGTGCACCGAGCGCTCTACACCGCACCAACCACCGGCCGCCACGTGTCCACCCCGGTCCACCGTGCGCCCCGCGCTCTCCATAGACCGCACCCCGCGGACCGGCCCACTCCCGAGCCGCCACGCGTCCAGCCCCCGGTGCACGCCTGCCGCGTGGACCGGGCGGCCCGCGCCTCTGCCCGCCGCGCTGCCCGCGGCTGCTCCGCCGCTGCCCGCCGGCGGCCGGAAACACTGTTCCGGCATGAACAGTGACCGGTTGTCCAAAACATCAAGTAGGTAGTCCATTTTGACCGTTTTCGCGCGCTGAATCCGAATTTGATGTCCATTTTGCCAAATTCCAACCCCAAAATTTGCCGAAGGCATCCGGAAAGGTATTCCTTGGTCCAAACTTCGCGCTGAGTCCATTTTTAATATCCGCTTCGCGCGAAACCACTTCTAACGATCCGACGGAGTCCATTGATCACCCACGTGATCCAGTAAGCCCGAAGTCCGCCACTTGTGTCCAATTGGTGCACAAACACCTCCAACACACAGTACAAGCTCCCCAGATGTCACCAATGACTCTACCACAGCTCTGCAGAGATCCAGGTCATCACATCCTCCCCCACTAAAAGAAAGTTTCGTCCTCGAAACTAAAGTTATTCCTCAATCCGGAATCTCAACCAAATAGAGGGGGTAAATATCCAATCATCCACCACTCGAGCTCCCAAGGCTGTCTAATACCTCCTCCAGAGACGCGATACAACCCTCGGGTCTCTAACCAGAACAAAATAGAGGCGGGCATTCTAGAAAAACCGCACCACCTCATCCAAGTACAGCTGGGCTAACCGCTCGAGCTACCAAGTAGTCTGCATCGGTACAAGCATCCGCTCCTCCCAGGGCCCCGATAATCCAACCACAAGTCCATGGACACAAAAGCTTGATCCCAATACCTCTGTACTCCCAAGGTATCCAATATAAGTCCCCCAACGGATCACGTAGATTCTGATCTCTAATCTTTAAACCGTCGGGGTGTAAAAGCAATTCCCCAACTCTCCGGCATCAACACACAGCCATGTGCAGTCGAAAAAAAACCCAGATTGCAAATCCACCATTGGGAAGACCCGGGACCCTTACAGCTGGTAAATCAAATCCTCCCTGCTCGACAAGGGTGCTAGCTCCAGATGGTCACTTCATCAAATTCCTGGGGATCCACGCAAAGCCGAAGTGAACCAACCTTCCATAACTCGAATAGCACCGGCGCCCCCAAAGGCGACACACAAGGTCTGACAAACTTCCCAAAACATCGAATCCTGGAGTTGTGTCCTTAACTCCCAAACTAGTGACATGCAAGGCCACTCCAATAGGAGAACAGCCGGGAACTCGCAACCAAAGGGGGTATCCCCGAGTCCCAGCGCCGCCGTAGGTCCCTCAACCATACCAGCCAAAAGGCTACTCATCCACTGCGAAACATCCGCCTCGCTCATGAAGTCAAAACCATAGAGGCGAAGATAACCTTCAAGCAACCCAAGTACACCAACACCTCCGGGCCTGGCTCCCCAAGAAAACTGCCTCGCGGCATAATCAACCGCCGCGAAAGAAAACCGAACCCGCCAGCCCAACAAGTGCCACAACAACTTCCCGCAGCTGAGCCAAGACCATCAGATCTACTGGTAAAATCCAGGACTCAAGCTGCACCGGGCAGGACCAACAACTCTCCTCCACATGCTAAGCGCGATCGGGAAAATAAGCCTCCCGTGCGCGTGGTGACCATCCTGCCCCCCCCCTAACCCAAGCAATGAAGCAAAAGCACTACCCACCAAGAAGGGAATTCTCCCGTATCAGGAAGATACGAACCCAAAAGTCCGGAACAACTCACACCTACCACCACACCGACCGCTGTAACATATGTGCTCCGACAGTCCCAAAAATCCACTATCCTGAAAAAGAAATCGGGAATGCCTCCTCCGACTGATCTGTCCTCCATCACCCGACGCCAAGCGCCTCAATCAGAACTCGCCTCAGGCGATAGATCCCAATCCAAAGGAACCACAATACCACGCTCCACACCCGGCGCCTACTCCAATGAGGCTTCCCTAATCCGTACTAGAGGGACCCAATGAGTTAAAAGGTATCCTGGCGCAATCCACTCTCAGACACTCATATCCTATGCGCCCCGTCCCTCTACACATGGAGCGTGCAGTTCAGCAACTGCGTTAACTCTTGACGCAAAAGGCTTCCAAGCACTCTCTATCGCCCCACTGAACAAGACCCTGCCTCCAAGGGCTCCATACTCAATCCCACAAATCGGGGTGACTCATCCGCCAAAATTGGCTCACTCGATCAAAGCAATCCCACAGCTTACCCGCTGTCAACTATCCACCCTGCCTCGGTGCGCCAACACTAAACGTCGGCACGGAGGGGGCTACTCGCTACTCCGACAACTGTGCCCCTGTGCCGATCCGACAACTGTGCCACTGCGCTGATCCGACAACTGTGTCACTGCGCTGATCCGACAACTGTGTCACTGCGCTGATCCGACAACTGTGCCACTGCTCCGCTGATCTGCCTCCAACACACCTACCCTTCGGGTCCGGAGCTCTCAGACTCCAATCTGGGTATCCGGCCCGAAACAACCAGCTCAGACCCAACTGCCGCACCAAGGTGCACCCGGGTCAGGGCCCAACGTCGGGGAGACACCGCTCACCACGACAAAACCGCAAATCAGCACACCCCAAACACTCGACCCAATCTAGCGAAAGTCAAAGACATCCCTCTATTTTTGTAACTTTATGTTGTCTGCAGCCAGCATAACTGTACCACAAAAATAGGATATGTCGATCCCTCTTCACCCACAGGAAGAGTCAAACAAATAAATCACCGACTTTCGCAAAGTGTCGCGTCTCTCACGCACTAACATCCTAGGGTCCGCTGAAAAGCCTAGGGTTTCCTAAGTCCCAAAGGACCTATCCCTAAGCTCTGATACCAACTAATCTGTCACGCCCCGGGTGTAAACCAGAACCCGGGCCCGTCTATAGATCCGCCGTGCACACGGTATTTCCCGTGTACACGAAGCGCCAAACCTGCTCAGACCCGAGCAACACAGACCACCTGACTAACTAAAAGGAGAAAGAAGCAAACAAGGTTTCTCCTAAGTCAAGTTCCAGCATGAAAGTGTAGCGATAAAAGATGGCCTATCTAAATGTCCATACAAGCATGCAAGTGTTCTCAAGGAAATAAAGGAAAGGTGACCAATAGTGGTTCCACATGTGTAACAATTAATAGCTCCGCATAGATATAACCATCATGCTAAAATATTATCCAACCACACATGTTTATAATCCATGTTCCAAATTAAAGCATCACTATCCACCTATGCATGTCATAAAATCCTCGAATAGTACCAACCACTAACAGGATAATCATATAGTCCAAAATAAATATTCCAATCCACATGAAAGGTTAAACGCTAACATTCCATCCATACCAACATGTATAAGTCCCAACCACTATCAGATATCCACAATAGTATTTTCCATATGATAGGCTCACAACTTTATATTACTTAAGCATGCATGTCCAAATAAAGGGATCACTCTAATATTCCTAGTGAGCATGTCAAAATAGAGGTAAACAACAACCACCCACCTCGATCGCTAATTCCAAGTCCAAAAAGTGCTCTCGCCCAAACCGATAAGCTGCCGCGATCACTGTACAAAATTCCCAAAAGAACATACATAATTAACATACAATGCTCACACAAAATCTGTCCCAAACACAACAGTCCAATGTTTCCCTATTTTTACCTGCGAGAAGTGCCCGGAAAATTCCAAGAAAAATACTGTCACGATTCTCGCGACGAACCCGTCGAAACGACTACCTGCACGCTCAAATCTGAGTTTCCTACACTGAGAAACAAATCCGACAAGGGAACCACCCCGAAATAAACTGCTCTCAAAAACTGAACCACAAGGTTCTGTAAACAGGGATATTCACCTTCGGGGAAAATTCAGAAAATTCCAAGAAAATTTGGGGATATTCCTCGTGATGTGTAGATGCAAAACGCCTTTTGAATCACCCCAATCCGATGTCTGTACGCGAAGATATGGCCGAAATACCGCACTGCTGTCCAAAACTCCGCCCAAGAAAAAGGGTCAAATGGAAGCTCGGGGAACTCCAAGATTAACTCGAAATGAGGAGGAGCTCAAAACACGAAGATCAAAGCCCTACCTGTCGTGAAGCCAACGGCGCAAGAATCGCCTCAATCGGAGGTCGGAGTAAGCCGGGGGAGTCCTCGCACCGAAATGCGACGAAGAAGATCACAAACGAACGAGCGTCGTGCCGCGCCGTAAAAATGGAAACCTCGGGATGCGTGCCGCTGAAAAATCTGGAAATCTACAGATGGAATCGCCACAGGGAGAGGAGGATTTCTTGTGAAGGTCGCTCTGTGAAAAGAGGAACAGGGAAGGAGCTCTCTGCAAAAGAACTCGGCCTATATAAATGCTGGAAAAACAATTCAGATAATTCCCATATTGTCCCAACTTCCGGGCGCTCCCGTTTTCGGGCGGCTACAGTGTTGGGCCCGGCCCAACACTGTGCGCGCCCGAAAGCCCCCCGGGCCTCCACGTCACCCCTGCACAGCGGACAGCCGCGCTGCCCTATCGCCTTGCGCCACGTGGCCCACCACATCGCCGACGCGTGGCGCCCCCAACGCGCGGGAAACTGCGGTCACGCCCACGTGCCGCCTGCCAGCGCCGCCTGCCAACCCTGCCGGGCACGCGCCCCGAGGCCACCCGCACCCGTTCGGTGCACCGAGCGCTCTACACCGCACCAACCACCGGCCGCCACGTGTCCACCCCGGTCCACCGTGCGCCCCGCGCTCTCCGTAGACCGCACCCTGCGGACCGGCCCACTCCCGAGCCGCCACGCGTCCAGCCCCCGGTGCACGCCTGCCGCGTGGACCGGGCGGCCCGCGCCTCTGCCCGCCGCGCTGCCCGCGGCTGCTCCGCCGCTGCCCGCCGCCGCCGCCGCTGCCCGCCGGCGGCCGGAAACACTGTTCCGGCATGAACAGTGACCGGTTGTCCAAAACATCAAGTAGGTAGTCCATTTTGACCGTTTTCGCGCGCTGAATCCGAATTTGATGTCCATTTTGCTAAATTCCAACCCCAAAATTTGCCGAAGGCATCCGGAAAGGTATTCCTTGGTCCAAACTTCGCGCTGAGTCCATTTTTAATATCCGCTTCGCGCGAAACCACTTCTAACGATCCGACGGAGTCCATTGATCACCCACGTGATCCAGTAAGCCCGAAGTCCGCCACTTGTGTCCAATTGGTGCACAAACACCTCCAACACACAGTACAAGCTCCCCAGATGTCACCAATGACTCTACCACAGCTCTGCAGAGATCCAGGTCATCACAGTGTTTCTCCTGGAGGTAGAAGGACGTTGTGTAGACGCTGACGGTGCATTTTGACCTTCATTCCATGGAGATTCTCTAGGCAGAGAGCGTGCTCTGGCGAGGAGTTCATTAATCTGAATTCCACTACCCCTCGAATTCCTTCGCTTAGTGTACTGCTTGGTTGTTGAAGAAGACTTCATCAGCTTTTTGTTCTTTAAATAGAACGTATCTTCGTCATCAACAGCCTGTTGTACTTCTTTACAAAATGTGTCCCAATCCTCTTCATCTTCTGATTCTGACTCAATTTGAGGAACATTCTTTGTCTCTTCTTGATTTGTTCCATCTTTTTCCTTTTTAACAGATGCTCGAGTTCCCACTAATGCTACAATGAGCACAATAATCCAAGCAAAAACCATCCTTGCTTGTGACGCCCCACTTCCCAGGGGGTCACCCATCCTAGAACTACTCTAGCTCTAGCACGCTTAACTCTCATGTTCCTCTTGGATCTTGCTACCATCCAAAATGCTATAGCCGGGTTAGAGATTTAGTCCTATTATTTCATTTATATAGAGGACTAATACAAATTCCGGGGGTGTCACATTCTTCCCCCCTTTAAGCCCTGACGTCCACGTCAGGCTCAAGCACACTCACAAGCACCAGGCGATGTGAGACTCGTCTCGCTAGCCTTAGCCGACCTTGTAGGGAGTTGCACTCCACCTACAACGGTCATTAGCCGGGGAGCCACACTCTACCCGCTATATAACCCTGGCTCAGCCGAGACTCATCTCACATTTCCGGCTGGTGAATGGCTCTGATACCAACTGTGACGCCCCACTTCCCAGGGGGTCACCCATCCTAGAACTACTCTAGCTCTAGCACGCTTAACTCTCATGTTCCTCTTGGATCTTGCTACCATCCAAAATGCTATAGCCGGGTTAGAGATTTAGTCCTATTATATCATTTATATAGAGGACTAATACAAATTCCGGGGGTGTGACATTGCTAGTGCGTTAGTCAAGAGCAACCTGCGAGCAAGAACTCAAGAACACGGAAAAATTGTTTATTTTTAAAAATTTGAAAAATTGTACCTAAACAATCATTATCGTGTAGAGAGACTAGGAATCAAATTAGTTTTGCAAAAAGAATTTTAAAAATAGATCAATCCCATGATTTTCAAAAATTCTTATTATATGCCCTAAAACCGAATTTTCAGAAATCGAAGCCCAAAAATCCGTTAATCAAGAGAATACCTAGCATATAATCAAAACTAATCTACTCAGAGTTCTTATTTCAAAAGAAATTTGACCAAAAACCATCTAGAATTGAATTCCACCCATGATTTCCACTCACGTTTATGAAGAACAATGCAAAACAGTGGAAAAACGAATTTTGATCAAAGAAATTTGCTTTGATCCGAAGAACTCGAGTTGGAAAGGCTCCAAATTGGTTGATTTCTAGAGAGAGAAGCTCTGGAGACTCGGAAACAAAAGATTGTTGTAAAAAGTGTTGGGTTATGTATAATTGGATCTAAATAGGGGAAAAAACACCTAGAGGGGGGTGAATAGGTGTAAACCATAAACACTCAAAAAATTATTGCACAATAAAACCCAATGCGGAAATAAAAATAAACATGCAAGATTTTTACGTGGAAAAACTCCAAACCGGAGTAAAAAACCACGGGACCGATCACACGGCGAAATCCACTAGAATTAAACACGTACAAGGTGATATACCGTACTCACAGACGACTCAACCTTTTCCATACGCTCCTAGTAGTTCTTCTCCGCTCGCTCCGCAACGCTTCTCGAATCCACGATCAGCGCCCAACGCCGAATCCACGGCGTCCAACGTCGAGTCCACGACGTCCGACCGAATCCACGGTCTTCACCCCAGTAGCACGTCTCGAATCCACGAACGTACCTCGCTCCGAATCCACGAGAGCGGTAGCACCTTGAATCCAC
Source organism: Tillandsia leiboldiana (assembly GCA_029204045.2). Lineage (NCBI taxonomy): Eukaryota > Viridiplantae > Streptophyta > Magnoliopsida > Poales > Bromeliaceae > Tillandsia > Tillandsia leiboldiana. The sequence continues at coordinate 20,183,568 of CM055065.1, read as the reverse complement.
AAGGCCACGCGAGTCCACGTGCCGATTTTGGAGAAATCGTTGTTTTCTGGGTGGTGATGATCCGCCGAATACTTAGATTAGAAATAGATCGGAAATACCATCTAAGTATTCATTGATTTGATTCTATTCAAAATCTGAGTATGAAAACCTAGAATCAAATCAATCAATATAGATGAAGAAACATAGGATTAAATCTATTGATTTCCTTTCTTCTCTATAGGTGGATTCATATGGCCGTCTTTTGATTTATTCGTTTTTTATGGCTTATACGGCTTGCCCTAGAAAAAGAATCATAGGGTCTATTTATAGGTTAGAAACCATTGGAAGAAGATAAGCATCAAAAACTAACCAATTCTGGAATTTTACAGGACGACAGTCCGGACTGGAATTGACGGTCCGGACTGTTTCAGCGAAACAGACTTTTTCCAGAAAAGACGACATTCGGGGTCCGGACTGCAATCCACGGTCCGGACTGTTCATGCAATTTCAACAATTTCACGTTCGGGGTCCGGACTGGAATTGCACATGAACAAACCTACGTTCGGGGTCCGGACTGAGATCCACGGTCCGGACTCTGAACATGTAAAATGCCCAGTTTTTGATTTTTGTGCAATCAAAAATTCATCCAAGTGTTTCTACACTATAAGAAGTATTCGGATCACCATAAATCTTTAGTTAAACGTACCTGATCCTTTTGAATTCTTCTTTCTTGAGATTTAGGTATATGATTCAAACTTCTTCATCTTCAATCTTCAAGACTTAACCAATTTCACGAAATACGCCAACTCAAATTCCGTAACAAAAAGAAATCAAATCCCTTTTGTTTCTTATAAAACCCTAGCCGCGGTTCGGAACGGATCAAGAATCCAGTCCGGATCGGCTACTCGCAGAAAAATTCCTGCGTTCGGGATCCGGATATCACCATACAACAAAAATTTACATTGGAGATCCAAATAAAGATAAATACATGAGTTAAACTCCTAAAACAGACTCTAGACTTAGACATCTGTAATCTCTGCAAAAAGAAATCATTCTTGACAAAAGAGATCGTTAGATACCTCAAGAATTTTCAACAATCAAAACCAAACACAGAGATAGAGTTTTTACTCATTATGACATTTGCAAATTCAGATATGTATGAAAATCACAATCAAAGATCGACATATCTTCTAAGCAATAGAAATCCAAATGTCATAGAAAGGTTAGTCAACAAGCAACTTGTTAGTTATATTACATGCTCAAATAGTTAGTCGAATAGTTAGTTGAGGCATGCATCAAAACACATATAAAACCAAAGTTGAAAGTTATACTTACCTTAGTTTCAGCATTGTTCTCACACAAGTATAGTCATGGTCAATCACAGAGCATTGTGCATTGTTCAAAGTTCTCCTATACTCTCTCCCCCTTTTTGTCACAAAACTCAGCCAAAATTACAAAATAGAGAGAATAGTTAACAAGTTCAAGAACCAAAAGTTTGAGAGCTAAAACTAAAAAACTAAAACTTGAAACCTGCACAAGAAAAGATTAGCCATGAGATCAAGCTAAATCCGAACTGTCTGAGCTGGTATGATCTAGCTTGTTCAAAATTCCTTTCAGCATTCGTGATATTTTGGAACATTTCTTCCTCATTTGTTGTTGTTCAGCGGCAATTTGCTGGAGATCTGTCGCTAATCTCTCTTGGTCAGCAGATAGTCTTCTTTGTTCCTGATGAACGGAGGCCAATACGGTAGCTTCTGGAGTGTTTCTCCTTGAAGTCGACGGACGAGGTGGAGAAGCAGATGATGCATGCTGGCCTTCATCCCATGGGGATTCTCTAGGAACGGAGTGTGCTCCAGAGAGGGATTCAGCGATTTGAATTCCACTTCCCTTGGTATTTTCCCGTCTAGTATAATGTTTAGACGTTGACATAGACTTCTTGAGCTTTTTGTTCTTGAAATACAATCTGTCATCCTTATCAACATTTTTCTGTACTTGTCTTCCAATTTCTTCCCAATCTTCTTCATCAGCAATATCCGGAGCCTTTGTTTTTGAAGTTTCAGCAGGGCTTTTCCCTTTTAATGCAGTAGGGACAGTTGCCTCTACCAAAAGCTCACCCCAATCAATTGATTCGGTGTCAGATTCTGTATCAGAATCATCCTTAGTTTTCTTCGCCTTCTTAGCCCTCTTAGGCTTGTTTGTTGCTCGAGTGTGCACCATTGCGACTAGCAGAAAGATGATCCATGAAAACTCCATTGCACTTTGTGCTTTAAGAAGGAAGTGTCCCGTGAAGACCAACTCAAGAACACGAAAAAATTGTTTATTTTCAAAAATTAAAAAATTGTACCCAAACAATCATTATCGTGTAGAGAGACTGAGAATCAAGTTAGTTTTGCAAAAAGAATTTTAAAAATAGATCAATTCCATGATTTTCAAAAATTCTGAAAATATGCCCTAAAACCGAAATTTTAAAAATCAAAGCCTAAAAATCCGTTAATCAAGAGAAAACTTAGCATATAATCAAAACTAATGTTCCCAGAGTTCTTATTTCAAAAGAAGTTTGGTCAAAAACCATTCACAAACGAAAAAGATATAAATTTTCCTCACGTTCTGAGCAAAAATATGAAAAACTGTGAAAAACCGAGATTTGATCAAGAAAACTCACTTGGAACCGAAGAATCTAGGTTGGAAAGACTCCAAAAAGCTTGATGATCTAGAGAGAGAAGCTCTGGAGACTCTTGAACAAAAGATTGTAGTAAAAGAAATCAAATCCCTTTTGTTCTAAATAAAAACCTAGCCGCGGTCCGGACTGCCTGAAGAATCCAGTCCGGATCGGCTAAACGCAGGATTTTCCTGCGTTCGGGGTCCGGATCAGCTTGTCCAGTCCGGACCGGCTCCAAACTTTTTCTTCAGAAAAATTCAGAAAAATTCCAGAAATTCCAGAAAAAGATTGTAAGCACTTTTGTGTATCGATTTTAAATAAAAATCATCGTTTCATACAACAAGAAATAGATTATGCCAAATCTATCAAGAATATTCAAATAACGAAACGAAAATTTATAAAAATTAAATCCCATAAAGTTGAACAACTTCAATCACATCTAACATGATCTTATGAGTAATGCCTTTATCAAATCATCAATTTGGTAAAGAAAATGAAATACCAAGATCAATAGATGTTTGAAATCCCAGATAAGTTAGATAATATATCTAGTCAATTTATTATAAGGAGTGGCTCTATGAGCATCTTTTCAATAAAAATCCCACCTTATACCAACCTTGAAATTTGACAGAGTCATGTATTTCAATATGCATTTTATTTAATCAAACTTGAAAAACCTTGCTTGGTATACATGTGGTAGCTGCACACAGTACTCGGACGACCGAGGTGGTAGCTCTTTCCTCCATGTGGTGGTAGTTTTCACACTCCTCATTGGGATGTAACTCTTTCCACATCTTTTGAGCATATTACATTTCTTTGACTCCCCCTCAATTGGCTATCAATTATTTAAGATATAAGGTATTCAACCAAAAATTGATTTCGCATTCATACTCGACTAAATAGTCAAATAAGATAATAACTATACAAAGAGATCATTGAGAGAGAAATTGACTTTGATCACTTAAAAGAGGACTTAATTGATATAAATGATCACTGCATCAACTGAAATATTATGATATCAAAAGCATAATAAATTTCTAAATGCGTGAAAGGATGCAGTTAAAGTCAATATAACTAATGCTCAAATAATGTTCTATGTACATACATAGATAAAAAATAGAAACACAAAAACAAAACCTAACCTAAGGATTGGTTTCAAAAAGAAATTATTTCAAGGAAAGCATTCCAATTGCCTTTCGCAAATGAATAAAACGTTTTTGATCCAAAGGTTTTGTTAAAATGTCAGCTAATTGATCTTCAGTTGAAATATATGAAAGTTGAAGAATATTTGATTCAACTAGCTCTCTAAGAAAATGATATCTAAGTTCAATGTGTTCTGTTCTAGAGTGCAACACAGGGTTTTTGGAAATGTTTATAGCACTGGTGTTGTCACAGAGAATCGTTACCGAAGTTGCTGCAATTCGGAAGTCGCTCAACACACTTTTCATCCAAATGAGTTGGGTTGAACAACTACCCGCTGAGATATATTCCGCTTCGGCAGTCGAGAGTGCAATGCAGTTTTGCTTTTTACTATGCCATGCAACAAGGCAATGGCCAAGATAAAAACATGCACCACTCGTACTCTTCCGATCATCCACTGATCCTGCCCAATCGGCATCGAGTATCCTACAATATCTAGACTTGTTCCCATAGGATACCAAATTCCGAACTTTATGGTTCCTTTGATGTACCGGATGATCCGTTTCACCGCTTTCAGGTGAACCTCCTTTGGTGCTGATTGATATCTTGCGCAAATCCCAACACTAAAGGATATGTCCGGGCGACTAGCCGTGAGGTAAAGTAGACTTCCAATCATGCTGCGATAAAGTTTCTCGTCTACATTCTCACTGAGAGATTCACTTCCTAATCCCTTATTGCTAGTTCCCATTGGAGTCGAAAATTTTTTAGAATTTTCTAAACCAAACTTTTTGACCAACTCCATTGCATACTTGGATTGACACAGATGGATGCCATCGTCACTTTGTTTCACTTGCAATCCAAGAAAATATGTCAATTCGCCCATCATGGACATTTCAAATTCGCTTTCCATGGTTTCAGCGAATTTAGAAGCATCATTATCTCTTGTTGCACCAAAAATAATGTCATCGACATAGATTTGTGCTACAATAAAGTTATTTTGATAATGCTTCACAAAGAGAGTCCTGTCTGCTCCCCCTCGAGTATAGCCCTTCTCCAAAAGGTGCTTCGTTAACCTTTCGTACCATGCTCGCGGTGCTTGTTTTAGACCGTAAAGAGCCTTTTTCAAACGAAAAACATGGTTAGGTAGTTTAAGGTCTACAAAACCTTTCGGTTGAGCCACATAAACTTCCTCATTTAAAAACCCATTTAAAAACGCGCTCTTAACGTCCATTTGAAAAAGTTTTATTTTAAAATGACAAGCAATTGCAAATAGGATACGAATGGACTCGAGTCTAGCTACAGGGGCGAAAGTTTCATCAAAGTCTATACCTTCTATTTGAGAGTAGCCTTGAGCAACTAAACGTGCTTTGTTCCTAATGATGGTACCATCCTCGTTTTTCTTGTTCTTGAAAATCCATTTAGTACCAATCACATTGTGTTGCTTCGGAGGCGTCGTTAATTCCCAGACTTTGTTCCGTTCAAACTGATGGAGCTCTTCCTGCATTGCTTCAATCCAGTAGTCATCCTGAAGAGCTTCATCGACGTTCTTTGGTTCGATTAAGGAAACGTAACAAGCGAATCCACAAACCAACTGTCTCCGAGTCCTGACTCCTTCTTGTGGGTCTCCAATAATATTAGATTCCGGATGATCCTTGGAGATGCGTAACGTTTGAGGTAACGGAGTACTCGGAGGTACATGAGATGATTCCTGCACATCAGATGAACTTGAAGAACCATTAGATGCATCATTATTATCGGAAGAATTGTTATGAGAAGATGCATTTGCAGGAGTATCATCATCAAGAGAGATATCAGGGGTAGATTTATCAGATGCAAAGTGAAAAGCTTCATCTACTTTAACATTTATAGATTCTACAATCGTTTTAGATTCTAAGTTAAATACCCGATATGCTCTACTGTTTGTAGAATAACTTATGAAAATCCCTTCGTCACTTCGAGAGTCAAATTTTCCAAGATTTTTACGGTCACGTAAAATGTAACACCGACTCCCAAAGATACGAAAATATTTGATGTTTGGTTTTCTACAAAACCATAGTTCATATAGTGTATTTAAAGTTCCCGGGCGCAAATAAACTCGATTAATAACATAGACTGCAGTGTTCACGGCTTTAGCCCAAAAATATAACGGTAAACTCTGGCTATGAAGCATAACACGTGCCATCTCTTGTACAACCCTGTTTTTGCGCTCGACTACACCATTCTGTTGAGGTGTATAGGGTGCTGAGAATTCATGTTTAATGCCGTTGGAAGTGCAAAAATCAATGAATTTAGAATTTATGAATTCTCCACCTCTATCACTTCTAACACGAATGATCTTTTCATTCTTTTCAATCATAATACGATGGCAAATCTCGTGAAAAGAATCAAAAGTATCAGCTTTCTCTTTTAAAAATGCTACCCATGAGTATCAAGAGAAATCATCAACCAATAAGAAAATATACCGTTTACCTCCCAAAGATGGTTGACGTGTTGGCCCCATTAAATCCATGTGCAATAATTCCAAGGGCCGTTTGGTACCGACGTGGTTCAAGGATGAAAGAAGAATTCACCTTTGCGTACCCAAACCTTTCGAGTTTTGGTGTACGTCGGAAATGATTGTGAAGTTGATACCTTTGGTGAAAGCTGTTACGGCATTTTGGTGTTGGCATATTTCGTGAGTCAAGTCAGTGAGTTGAGTCGGAGTCTTAAAGGGATCAAATTGTCAATCAGCAATCAAAGACTTAGAGAAGATTCAACAAGAGCTCAAGTTGACACTCAGTGTCTTGAGTCTTGAAGATTGAAGTTGAAGAATTGTGGATCAGTTACATCAATCTCAAGAAGAAAGTATTCAAAAGGATCAGGTATGGTTAACTAAATAATTTTGGTGATCTGAATACTTTCTTATAGTGTAGAAACACTTGGATGAATTTTTAATTGCATAAAAATCAAAAACTGGACATGGGACATGTTCAGGATCCGGATCAGACAGTCCAATCCGGATCCCGAAGGGTGCTTGTTCATTGGCAAATCCGATCCGGATCAAAGGTCATTTCGATCCGGATCCCGAACATGGGTTTTTGCTGGAATACATGAACGATTCGGATCGGGCATTTCAATCCGGATCCCAAACCCTATTTTTCTGGAATAGCCTGACTCGTTACGACGATCCGGATCACAGTAAATTCGATCCGGATCGCCGTCCTGAAAATTTCCAGATAAGGTAAGTTTTTGATTCTTATCTCTTTCCAAAGGTTTCTAAACTATAAATAGACACTTAGGGTTTCTCAAAAAAACGTGGGGAGCACGGCCGATCAATTGATAAAACACTTGAGAGCAACCCTAGAGGCTAGGTTTTTATCGTTCTTCTTTATAGCCTCTTTTAGGTCAATTCGATGGTTCTTTCAAGAACATATCTTTTGTCGAATTGATCTAATCTTTGCTTAGAGATTTTTCCCATGGATCTTCATTGATAATCTAAGCAAAGGATCACCATCGAAGCCAATATTCTTACCGGCTGAGTTTGCGTCGTGGATTCGACGTGGCATCGTGGATTCGGTGTGCTAAAGGCGTTTCGTGGATTCGAAACGTGTGCTCGTGGATTCGAGTGGCGTTCGTGGATTCGAACGTGTGCAGTGGACGTGCAATCGGTGGAGCGCAAGGTCCGAAGAAGTTGAAGGAGGGGTTGAATCCGTGGAGACGGTAATCACCTTGTTATTCTTCTTTTCTTAGTGGATTGTTATTGCGTGGACGTCCAACCGGTCAGCGCAAGGTCCGAAGAAGCTGAAGGAGGGGTTGAGTCCGTGGAGTCGGTAATCACCTTGTTATTCTTCTATTCTTAGTGGATTGTTATTGCGTGTTGGTCCCGTGGTTTTTCTCCTGGATTGGAGTTTCCACGTATATCTCGGTGTGCTATTTTTTATTTCCGCATTGGTTTTTATTTTGCATTTAGATTTGATTTTATAAGTATTACACCTATTCACCCCCCCTCTAGTTGTTTGATAGTACCTATTTAGATCCTTCGGGATATATAAAAACCTACAAGTGGTATCAGAGCGGGTTTTAGGTTTATCTATCATGTTGGGTGAAAGTGGTAATATTTATAGACCTCCTCTTTTTGATGGGACTAATTATGCTTATTGGAAAGTGCGGATGAGAGCTTTTCTCATCGCAATTGATGAGCGGGTATGGCAATCCGTGGAATACGGTTGGGTGCATCCTGTTGAGGAAGTAGCAAATTCTACTACCCCAAAACCTCGCTCTAGATGGTCCAAAAAGGAATTCGAAAGATCTTCTTACAATGGAAAAGGTATGAACGCTTTATTTAATTCTCTTTCCTCGACTGAGTTCACACGAATTTCCGTGTGTGAAACTGCAAAGGAGAATTGGGATATTCTCAAAATTACACATGAGGGTACTAATCTAGTAAAAATTCAAAAGCTCCAGATGCTTACAAGTCAATTTGACTCTATTCATATGGATGAGCATGAATTGTTTACTGATTATTACACTAGACTTCAAGATATAATCAACACTTGTGCTAATTTAGGAGAAAAAATCCCGGAGTCGAGAATTGTAAGAAAGATACTTCGGACTCTTCCGGAACGGTTTAGGGCAAAGGTTACCGCCATTGAAACCGTTAGTCATCCGGATAAGATGAGAGTAGAGGAATTAGTAGGTGCTTTGCAAACTTATGAAATGACTTTTCCTACTAATCAAGTTTCTTCCAAGTCTTCTTCTAAGCTTACAGGTATTGCATTCAAATCAACAAAGGAAGAAGATAGTGAATCAAGTTCCGACGATGAAATATCTTTCGCCGATTTTGAAGAACAATTGGCGCGGATCGTAAAGAAATTTCGTCGGAAGTTTTGGAAGAATCGAACCGATGGATCTACATCCACGAAACCTTCTAAAGGATCATCGGGTTCTAAATCCTCTAAACTCGAAGGCGTTGCAAAACCTTCTAAAGAAAAAGAAAAAGATGAATTCGAAGGGGAAATCCAATGTTATCGATGCAAAGGCTACGACCATATTTCAACGGATTGTCCTTCTTCGAAATCATATAAAAAGAAGGCTTTGCAAGCGAAAACTTGGGACGATTCTACTTCTAATGAATCGACCTCAAGTAAAGAGGAAAAAGTCGTTGCCTTACATGGCTCTCATATTTCCTCTTCTAATGTTTGTTTATCATCTTTAATCACTGACTCTATTCCTTTGATTTTGAATGAAACATCAACATCCAACGGAGAGTCATCAAGTGAGGGGGAGTCGGACGAAGAAGAACTCGTTGAGGCATAGCAACAACTTCTTGCGAAATCTAAGAAGATGGCCAAGCATATCAAGAAGTTGAGGAAGCAACGACTTGAGAATCAAGACGAGAATCATGCTTTAAAGATCAAACTTCATGATCTCGAGGAGGAACGAGAGCTTTTATTGGATAATAATAAAATCCTCCAGGAAAAGATAAATCAATCGGAAACGATCGTTAATTCCCATATTAACAAGATTGATTTTCTTGAAAAGCAGTTTGAGGAGATTCATGTTACCAACCGAGCTTTGACCAAGCAAGTCCATGAACTCAAATTCGTCATACAAAGGCTTTCAACCGGTTCCAAGAAACTAGATTGTATGTCCGGATTAGGTCAAACAAGCAAGGTTGGTTTGGGATTCAAAAAGGACCAAACTGTGCATGCTTCAAGTTCCACAATGAAATTGAAAGGAAGAACTTGTCACTTATGTGGACTTGAAGGACATTTGGTGAAGAATTGCCCGAAAAAGAGAAAGAAGAGTCCTTCGGCAACTTCATCTATGGAGCGAACTCAACGGAATCAAAAGACACAGCAAGTCAATGGATTCACTCAAACCACCAAAGGTTAGAGCCACAACATCAATCATACAAGTGGATCACTGCGAGGCAAAGACCTAAGGTGGATCAACAGTCAAAGCTATCATCTCCCAACCACAATGAATCAAGACAACCCACAATTCGACAATTTTGGATTCGGAAAGGTGATATCTTTCCTTGTCTTAAGTTCTAAATAGCTTATGACTGTATGTAATGCTTTGATTGGTTTTCCTTTCATATTTTTCTGAATCTCTGCATTACATGTTTTCAATGCTCTTCGTTTTTATGTTTTGTTTTTTAAACAAAAGGATTTTAACGAACAAGTGCATTGAATAAAAAGGGTTTTTACTTTCAATCACTCCAATTTAATTTTATTTGAATTATCAACTTTACTCCATAATCATAATTCTTGAAGATATTTCATTATAGGAGTTTTTGATAATTATATTCATCAAATTTTAGAAATCATGTGTGATCTTTAGATGATTATTCTATCTCGGTTGTGTGAATTCATTGTGATAAATGTGAGACAACCGATAGACTAAAATTTGGGATTTAATTCTTTCACGTAAGAGATTGCATTCTTACAAGGGTAAATAAATGAATTGTAAAAGATGTGGAAAGAGTTACATCCGAAAGGAGTGTGAAAACTACCACCACATGTTGGAAAAAGCTACCACATGTTTTGGATGCTTGAAAAATATTTTATGAAATTTTGTTTAGTTGAAGCATTCGGAGATTCATATTCAAAGTTCTTATATTCTGAACAATCTCCTGGTTGGTATAAGGTGGGATAGTTGAAAGATGCTCAAAGAGCCACCCTTAGGTATTTTAGTGCTTATCTCAAATTTGAAAGGGTAAGAAATCAAATTGATGTCATTTGGAAATCTCTGTAAGTCATCTTTGTACATCCGTTACATCTTGATAGACTTTGGATCTCAAGATTATTTTTGATGACTTGTGTTTGACGTATATAATGTGAAAAACGGTTTATAATGTTTTATCTTTGTTTTTCATGATTTCGGAGTAAATCTTTTTAATTTTTGTGAAATTAATTGGATTGAATGACATCTATGTGATCTCATATTATTCTCAAGCACTTAAATTGTTTTCTTGATGGAATACAAATCGGTAATTCAAATATTTCAAAATCTGGATTTGTTTCAAGAAATTATTTGATTTTTGCGTTCGAGTACCGGTACGCAATCTATGTTTTTGTTATATACCGGAACTGAGCTTTTATCTCTCTTTCACTATGGACTATTGCTGTTAGTGATTTCCTTTTGTCTAGTATGTTCACTGTTTGACAATTTGTGACAAAAAGGGGGAGAAGAGAAATAGGGGAGAAGAGAGCAATAGGGGAGAAGAGATCATCGAGATAGGGGGAGACAGAGATGAGATCATCGAGATAGGGGGAGACGGAGATGAGATTATCGAGAAGAAGAAAGGAGATGAGAAAAAGGAGCCGAAAAACAAAAAGAACCAAAAGGACGAATCAAATGTAGGATTTACATTTAATTTCTAACGACTGACTTTTGATTTGTTTGGAGTTTTGTTTTTGCAGGATCTACATCACTTTAAGACTCCAAGTCCTAAGTCATAGAGTATGTTCTAGGATTGACTGGTTCAAATGTATTTTTGTTTATTGGATCTTTCACGCAAAGAAAGTCAATGTTTTGGTGATGACATTGAGTTCCGATTTTTTGGTTTAAGATGAGTGTCTTGAGCGTTTTATGTATTTTTGGGTTTTGTCACGAAATTGCCAAAGGGGGAGATTGTTACGGCATTTTGGTGTTGGCATATTTCGTGAGTCAAGTCAGTGAGTTGAGTCGGAGTCTTAAAGGGATCAAATTGTCAATCAGCAATCAAAGACTTAGAGAAGATTCAACAAGAGCTCAAGTTGACACTCAGTGTCTTGAGTCTTGAAGATTGAAGTTGAAGAATTGTGGATCAGTTACATCAATCTCAAGAAGAAAGTATTCAAAAGGATCAGGTATGGTTAACTAAATAATTTTGGTGATCCGAATACTTTCTTATAGTGTAGAAACACTTGGATGAATTTTTAATTGCATAAAAATCAAAAACTGGACATGGGACATGTTCAGGATCCGGATCAGACATCCAATCCGGATCCCGAAGGGTGCTTGTTCATTGGCAAATCCGATCCGGATCAAAGGTCATTTCGATCCGGATCCCGAACATGGGTTTTTGCTAGAATACATGAACGATCCAGATCGGGCATTTCAATCCGGATCCCGAACCCTGTTTTTCTGGAATAGCCTGACTCGTTACGACGATCCGGATCACAGTAAATCCGATCCGGATCGCCGTCCTGAAAATTTCCAGATAAGGTAAGTTTTTGATTCTTATCTCTTTCCAAAGGTTTCTAAACTATAAATAGACACTTAGGGTTTCTCAAAAAAACGTGGGGAGCACGGCCGATCAATTGATAAAACACTTGAGAGCAACCCTAGAGGCTAGGTTTTTATCGTTCTTCTTTATAGCCTCTTTTAGGTCAATTCGATGGTTCTTTCAAGAACATATCTTTTGTCGAATTGATCTAATCTTTGCTTAGAGATTTTTCCCATGGATCTTCATTGATAATCTAAGCAAAGGATCACCATCGAAGCCAATATTCTTACCGGCTGAGTTTGCGTCGTGGATTCGACGTGGCATCGTGGATTCGGTGTGCTAAAGGCGTTTCGTGGATTCAAAACGTGTGCTCGTGGATTCGAGTGGCGTTCGTGGATTCGAACGTGTGCAGTGGACGTGCAATCGGTGGAGCGCAAGGTCCGAAGAAGTTGAAGGAGGGGTTGAATCCGTGGAGACGGTAATCACCTTGTTATTCTTCTTTTCTTAGTGGATTGTTATTGCGTGGACGTCCAACCGGTCAGCGCAAGGTCCGAAGAAGCTGAAGGAGGGGTTGAGTCCGTGGAGTCGGTAATCACCTTGTTATTCTTCTATTCTTAGTGGATTGTTATTGCGTGTTGGTCCCGTGGTTTTTCTCCTGGATTGGAGTTTCCACGTATATCTCGGTGTGCTGTTTTTTATTTCCGCATTGGTTTTTATTTTGCACTGAGATTTGGTTTTATAAGTATTACACCTATTCACCCCCCCTCTAGTTGTTTGATAGTACCTATTTAGATCCTTCGGGATATATAAAAACCTACAAAAGCGTCTTGATTGATCCATCGCTTTTCCTTGACGTCGTCGTCTTGTTTGATGAACTACGGATGTTCTTTCCTTTTGAAAAATCCTTCTTTGATTTGCGGGAAATGAACTTATTGGTAGTAGTTGCAAGATGTGCTTGATTTGATCTTTGCGCTCCATTCTTGCAATTTCTTCTTATGTGCCCTGCATAACCACAACGAAAACATACCTTTGTTCTAGACGATCCCGAAGAGGGGGAAGTAGGTTTGTTGTCGTTGTTTGTCGTCAATTCCGGTGTCGGAGGAGGAGATACCGACTGAGGCACAAAAACTGTCCCAACCGAACTAAAATTGTCTTCAGTTCGATTGTATCCGAGGCCGAATTTGTTTGTTTGACCAAGACCAAGAATCTTATCCAACTTACTCCTTCCAGAAGAAAATTGCTTTAGATCATCCTTGAGTTGGAAAATGGTCTCCGTCATTTCCAATTTTTCCTGTCGAGCCTCGCCGTAGAGCTTCAAGAAGTAATTCGCTTTGTTCACCATATCTACATAATTCTTCTCGAAATGCTCATTGGACTCTTGAAGGGAAACATTTACTTTAATCAGATTATCCCTTTCCACTTCAAGAGCGTTTGAGAGAGAAGATGCCCTTTTTGCTTCTTCTTCGAGATCCTGCAATCTCCCTCTCAAACTCTTGTTTTGCTTTGCCAGTTTCTTTGAATCCCTCAAAAACTTATGGTAGGCAAGAGCAAAGTCTTCACCTTCCGAATTATCCGATTCATCGTCCGTTGCAATCTTTTCAACAGTGGAGTTGGACAGTGAGTCGGATGTACTTGCCATTAAGCACATGAAGGGTGAAGATGTGGACGCGTGGAATGCCGTTGCGTTGTTCTCTTCATCACTGGAAGATGACTCATTTGACGTTGAGGTGTCATCCCAAGTGACGGCTTGCATCGCCTTCTTCTTGGACAGATTCTTATTTGGACACTCCGTTGAGATATGGCCGTATCCTCGGCACTTGAAGCATTAGACTTGTCCTTCTGAGCTTTTCTTATCCTTTGAAAAGTTCTCTTGCTTTCTTGGCTTGTGGCTTGAAAAACCTTTGCCTTTCTTCCACTTTCCGGAGGATGAGGTTTTACTTGAATTACCCCTTCGGAAGTTTCGGCGAAAATTTATTGTCAAGAGAGCAAGCTGCTTCTCAAAGTCCTCCATAGATAGGTTCTCGTCGTCGCCTGAGGAGGATGAATCCGCGTCTTCTTCTTTTGTAGTTTTCAACGCGAAACCTGAAGACTTAGAAGTAGATGCTTTTCCAGAAGAATAGTTAGTAGGAAATGTCATTTCATATGTTTGTAATGAACCAACTAATTCTTCTACACGGATTTCGTCTGGGTGTTTAATAGTTTCAATGGCCGTAACCTTGGATCGAAATCTTTCAGGAAGAGTTCTTAAAATTTTTCTTACAATTTTAAATTCTGGAATTTTCTCTCCCAAGTTAGCACATGTGTTTACGATGTCTTGCAATCGTGTATAATAATCTGTGAATGATTCATTTTCTGCCATGAAAATAAAGTCAAACTTGCTCGTAAGCATTTGGAGTTTTTGAATCTTCACAAGGTTAGTTCCCTCATGTGTAACTTGAAGAACATCCCAGATTTCTTTCGCAGTCTCACATGCCGAGACGTGAGAGAATTCAGTTTGAGACAAGGCATTAAATAAAGCATTGATTCCTTTGCCATTGTAAGAAGATAAATCAATCTCTTCCTTGGTCCATTTCGACCTAGGTTTGATGGTGCGAACATCAGCAATAATTCCAGTTGGATTAGACCATCCTAATTCAATTGATTGCCACACCCGTTCGTCGATGGAAATTAAAAAGGCTTTCATCCGTACTTTCCAGTAGGCATAATTTGTTCCATCGAATAACGGGGGTCTGTTGATGTTTCCACCTTCAACCATTGTTTACAACCCTATTCCCGCTCTGATACCACTTGTTGGGTTATGTATAATTGGATCTAAATAGGGAAAAAAATACCTAGAGGGGGGTGAATAGGTGTAAACCATAAACACTCAAAAAATCATTGCGCAATAAAACCCAATGCGGAAATAAAAATAAACACGCAAGATTTTTACGTGGAAAAACTCCAAACCGGAGTAAAAAACCACGGGACCGATCACACAGCGAAATCCACTAGAATTAAACACGTACAAGGTGATATACCGTACTCACAGACGACTCAACCTTTTCCATACGCTCCTAGTAGATCTTCTCCGCTCGCTCCGCAACGCTTCTCGAATCCACGATCAGCGCCCAACGCCGAATCCACGGCGTCCAACGTCGAGTCCACGACGTCCGACCGAATCCACGGTCTTCACCCAGTAGCACGTCTCGAATCCACGAACGTACCTCGCTCCGAATCCACGAGAGCGGTAGCACCTTGAATCCACAAGGCCACGCGAGTCCACGTGCCAATTTTGGGGAAATCGTTGTTTTTTGGGTGGTGATGATCCGCCGAATACTTAGATTAGAAATAGATCGGAAATACCATCTAAGTATTCATTGATTTGATTCTACTCAAAATCTGAGTATGAAAACCTAGAATCAAATCAATCAATATAGATGAAGAAACATAGGATTAAATCTATTGATTTCCTTTCTTCTCTATAGGTGGATTCATATGGTCGTCTTTTGATTTATTCATTTTTTATGGCTTATACGGCTTGCCCTAGAAAAAGAATCATAGGGTCTATTTATAGGTTAGAAACGATTGGAAGAAGATAAGCATAAAAAACTAACCAATTCTGGAATTTTACAGGACGACAGTCCGGACTGGAATTGACGGTCCGGACTGTTTCGGCGAAACAGACTTTTTCCAGAAATACGACATTCGGGGTCCGGACTGCAATCCACGGTCCGGACTGTTCATGCAATTTCAACAATTTCACGTTCGGGGTCCGGACTGAAATTTCCAAGGTCCGGACTGGAATTGCACATGAACAAACCTACGTTCGGGGTCCGGACTGAGATCCACGGTCCGAACTCTGAACATGTAAAATGCCCAGTTTTTGATTTTTATGCAATCAAAAATTCATCCAAGTGTTTCTACACTATAAGAAGTATTCGGATCACCATAAATCTTTAGTTAAACGTACCTGATCCTTTTGAATTCTTCTTTCTTGAGATTGAGGTATATGATTCAAACTTCTTCATCTTCAATCTTCAAGACTTAACCAATTTCACGAAATACGCCAACTCAAATTCCGTAACAAAAAGAAATCAAATCCCTTTTGTTTCTTATAAAACCCTAGCCGCGGTCCGGAACGGATCAAGAATCCAGTCCGGATCGGCTACCCGCAGAAAAATTCCTGCGTTCGGGATCCGGAACGGATATTCCGGTCCGGATCGGCTCCAAATTTTTTCAGAAAAATTTAGGAAAATTCTAGAAAATCCAGAAAAAGTATGTAAGCACTTTCGCATGTCAACTTTAAACAAAAGTCATCATTTCACATCAAAAGAAATTGATTATGCTAAATCTATCAATAATATCCAAGTAATGAAATGAAAATTTATAAAAATTAAATCCTTTAAAGTTGAACAAGTTCAATGACATCTGTCATGATCTTATGAGTAATGCGTTTATCAAATCATCAATATAGTAAAGAAAATGAAGTACCAAGATCGATAGATGTTTGAAATCCCAAATATGTTAGATAATATATCTAATCAATTTACTGTAAGGAGTGGCTCTTTGAGCATCTTTCAATAAAATCCCCACCTTATACCAACCTTGGAATTTGACAGAGTCAAGTATTGCAAAAAGCATTTTATCTTATTCAACTTGGAAAACCATGCTTGGCATACATGTGGTAGCTGCACACAGTACTCGGACGACCGAGGTGGTAGCTCTTTCCTCTATGTGGTGGTAGTTTTCACACTCCTCATTGGGATGTAACTCTTTCCACATCTTATGAGCTTAAATATTTTAATAAACTCCCCCTCAATTGGTTATCAATTATTTAAGATATAAGGTATTCAACCAAAAATTGATCTCGAGTTTCATACTTAACTCAATTTTCAAATATGATAAAAACTATACCAAGAGATCATATGAGAGAGAAATTGACTTTGATCAATTAAAGATGACTTAATTGACATAAATGATCATTGCATCAAATGAATTATTATGATATCCAAAGCATAATAAATTTCTAAATATATGAAAGGACGAAAGTAAAGTCAATTACATATGCTCAATTATTGTTCTATGTACAAACATAGATAAGGAACAAAAACACAAAACAAAACCTAACCTAAGCAATGATTTCAAAAAGTGTTATTTCAAAGAAAGCATTCCAATTGCTTTACGTAAATGAATAAATCGTTTTTGATCCAAAGGTTTTGTTAAAATGTCAGCTAATTGATCTTCAGTTGAAATATAGGAAATTTGAAGAATATTTGATTCAACTAGCTCTCTTAGAAAATGATATCTAAGTTCAATGTGTTTTGTTCTCGAGTGCAACACAGGATTTTTAAAAATATTTATAGCACTTGTGTTGTCACAAAGAATAGTTACCGAAGTTGCTGAAATTCGGAAGTCGCTCAACATGCTTTTTATCCAAATGAGTTGAGTTGAACAACTACCCGCTGAAATATATTCCGCTTCGGCAGTCGAGAGTGAAATGCAGTTTTGCTTTTTACTATGCCATGCAATAAGACAATGGCCAAGATAAAAACATGCACCACTCGTACTTTTCCGATCATCCACAGATCCTGCCCAATCGGCATCTGAATATCCTATAATGTCAAGCGTTGTTCCCATAGGATACCAAATTCCAAAATTCAGTGTTCCTTTGACGTACCGGATGATCCTTTTCACCACTTTCAGGTGAACCTCCTTTGGTACTGATTTATATCTCGCGCAGATCCCAACACTAAAGGATATATCCGGGCGACTAGCCGCGAGGTAGAGTAGACTTCCAATCATGCTACGATAAAGCTTCTCGTCTACATTTTCACTAAGAGATTCACTTCCTAATCCCTTATTGCTAGTTCCCATTGGAGTCGGAAAATCTTTAGAGTTTTCTAAATCAAATTTCTTCACCAACTCCCTTGCATACTTGGATTGGCACAAATGGATGCCTTCTTCATTTTGTTTTACTTGCAATCCAAGAAAGTATGTCAGTTCGCCCATCATAGACATCTCAAATTCGCTTTCCACAGTTTCAGCGAATTTAGAAGCATCATTGTCTCTAGTTGCACCAAATACAATGTCATCGACATAGATTTGTGCTACAATGAAGTTTTCCTGATAATGCTTCACAAAGAGAGTCCGATCTGCTCCCCCTCGAGTATAGCCCTTTTCCAATAGGTGCTTTATTAACCTTTCGTACCACGCTCGCGGTGCTTGTTTTAGACCGTAAAGAGCCTTTTTCAAACGAAAAACATGGTTAGGTTGTTTATAGTCTACAAAACCTTTCGGTTGAGCCACATAAACTTCCTCGTTCAAAAACCCATTTAAAAACGCGCTCTTAACGTCCATTTGAAAGAGTTTGATTTTAAAATGACAAGCAATCGCGAACAAAATACGAATCGACTCGAGTCGAGCAACTGGGGCGAACGTCTCATCAAAGTCTATACCTTCTATTTGTGAATAGCCCTGAGCAACTAGACGTGCTTTGTTCCTGATGATGGTATCATCCTCGTTTTTCTTATTCTTGAAAATCTATTTAGTACCAATCACATTGTGTTGCTTCGGTGGCTTCGTTAGTTCCCAGACTTTGCTTCGTCTGAGGAGGATGAATCCGCGTCTTCTTCTTTTGTTGTTTTCAACGCAAAATCTGAAGACTTAGAAGTAGATGCCTTTCCAGAAGAATAGTTAGTAGGAAATGTCATTTCATATGTTTGAAGTGTACCAACTAATTCTTCTACACGGATTTCGTCCGGGTGTTTAATAGTTTCAATGGCCGTAACCTTGGAACGAAATCTTTCAGGAAGAGTCCTTAAAATCTTTCTTACAACTTTAAATTCTGGAATTTTCTCTCCCAAGTTAGCACATGCATTCACGATGTCTTGCAATCGCGTGTAGTAATCTGTGAACGATTCATTTTCTGCCATGAAAATAGAGTCAAACTTGCTCGTAAGCATTTGCAGTTTTTGAATCTTCACAAGATTTGTTCCCTCATGTGTAACTTGTAGAACATCCCAGATTTCTTTGGCAGTCTCACATGCCGAGATGCGAGAGAATTCAGTTTGCGACAAAGCATTAAATAAGGCGTTAATTCCTTTGCCATTGTAAGAAGATGAGTCAATCTCTTCCTTGGTCCATTTCGACATAGGTTTGATGGTGTGAACATCAACAATAATTTCAGTTGGATTTGACCATCCGAACTCGATTGATTGCCACACCCGTTCGTCGATGGAAATTAAAAAGGCTTTCATCCGTACTTTCCAGTAGGCATAGTTTGTTCCATCGAAGAACGGGGGTCTATTGATGTTTCCACCTTCAACCATTGTTTACAACCCTATTCCCGCTCTGATACCAATTGTTGGGTCAACTCTAATATAGATCTAAATAGAGAAAAAAACACCTAGAGGGGGGTGAATAGGTGTAAACGATAAATACTCAAAAATCTTTATGTAATAAAACCCAATGCGGAAATGAAAAATAACACGCAAGATTTTTACGTGGAAAACTCCATCACAGGAGTAAAAAACCACGGGACCGATATCACGGTGAAATCAACTAAGATTATAACACGTACAAAGGTGATATAACGCACTCACAGACGACTCAACCTTTTTCCATACGCTCCGAGTTGATCTTCTCCGCTCGCTCCGCAACGCGCCTTGAATCCACGATTTGCGCCCAACGCCGAATCCACGGCGTCCAACGTCGAGTCCACGATGTCTGACCGAATCCACGGTCTCCACCAGGTAGTACGTCTCGATCACACGAACGTACCTCGCTCCGAATCCACGAGAGCGGTTGCACTTTGAATCCACAAGGCCACGTGAATCCACGCGCCGATTTTGGGGAAAATCGTTGTTTTGTTGGTGGTGATGATCTGCCGAATACTTAGATCAAAGATAGATCGGAAATGCCATCTAAGTATTCATTAATTTGATTCTACTCAAAATCTGAGTATGAAAACCTAGAATCAAATTAATTAATATAGATGAAGAAATATAGAATTAAATCTAGTTATTTCCTTTCTTCTCTATATGTGGATCTTATAAGTTTTTCTCCGTTAATATTTTCCGTCATTTACCGGAGTAAAAAACTTATCGTGGATTACCCTAAAGAATGAAATTAGGGTTTACTTATAGGTTAGAAACCATTGGAAGAGGATAAGAATAAAAAACTAACCTTATCTGGAAATTTTCGGGTCGATGGTCCGGACTGGAATAAGTCGTTCCGGACTGTCGTCATTAAACAGAACTTTTCCAGAAAACAACGTTCGGGGTCCGGAACGAAGTACCACGGTCCGGACTGTTCATACATTTTCAGCAAACTCCACGTTCGGGGTCCGGAACAGAATCAGGTGTGTTTCGGACTGGATTTGCGCATGAACTACCCTATGTTCGGGGTCCGGACTGTATTACCCTGTTCCGGATCCTGAACATGTAAATTGTCCAGTTTTTAATTTTTATGCGATTAAAAACCCATCCAAGCGTTTCTTCATTATAAGAAGTATTCAGATCACCAATAATGTTTAGTTAAACTTACCTGATCCTTTTGAATTCTTCTTTCTTGAGATTGAGGTATATGATCCAAACTTCTTCATCTTCAATCTTCAAGACTTAAACACTTTCACGAAATACGCCAAAACTAAAATCCTTAACAAACTTCCCCCTCCCCCCCCCCCCACAAACCACTCGCGCTCTACGCACCTATTTCTTGATTATCTCATTGGTTAGTTGCTAGTGATATTGTAGTCTGTGGATGTTGGACGATGACTGCCGTGGTTAAAATCGTTTTTCTCTAATACCATCTTAATCTGTCACACCCCGGGGGTTTAAATAAGCGAAAAATTGTGTATTATTATTATTATTATTATTATTATTTTTTATGAAATAACCCCATCCACCGGCGCGTGCCCAGACCCGCCACACATACTAATTCACCCCACAAACGGACGGAGTCTCCTTTGTATGTGCACGGCGTCACGACACATTTTACACTTTAACCACACCAGTCAATCAGTTGAGTAGAGGAAAAAAAACAATCATATTTAAATACTAAAGAGGCCATCAACATTTTGAAAGGATAAATCCATGGGTTTATAAAGCGATGCCCACACGACACCTATTCTTTTCAAAATCATTTTCGCAAACCTTTTCTTTATTTAAAAATGGCCGAACTATGAGAAGCATAAAGGAAATAGTTCATCGCACGATTCCGACATCCACATCATCCATAAATAAATACCACACAACAATGCGAACTGACTAGAGAGAAATCGAACGTAAGAGAAATAAGAAAACGACGCCATCGGAGAAAGAAGCTAAAATCCTCAAGTCGCGGCCTCACCGTCGCCCCAGATCTCACCCCTGACCGAACCTGCCACAGTGTGGGAAGTCAGTGACACAAAGAGTAAGGAGTAACATAAAAAGTGCAAGATGCTAAAACAATTAGGAGTATTTGCAAACCGAAAGACCAGAGCATCCCCACTACCCATCATGCAGTTAATCGCGCCCCCTATAAAGTCAGATCTGAGCACCTATCTCAGAATTTGCACTACTCTGGGCACCTGCCCCAGAAATACACCTGCTCTCCCCTTTGGTGCTTTTAACCCCCCACCTTCAGGGGCCCCTACTACGCTACCTCGTGGGGCTCACGGGTCAACGTACCACCTCTCCTGAAAGGTACACCAGTGTGGTGGCTAAACTGCTGGTGTGCGTGAAGCAGCCATGAGCGTAATAATAAGATCAAAGTGCAATAACAATACCGATGCCAAAAATGGGGTTAGACAAGATTAGAGAGCTATAATCACCTTACTCTTATATACTAAACATAGACTCAACTTCAATGACGACCGAAAAAGAGTACCCACCTTAGAGTGTGTCGACCGAAACCCCAGAAATCGCCCCACGCCCTCTTACGATTCTCGGACCTAGGAAATCCCAAAAAGAAACATCAATAAGTTAAACTGTCCCTTGCGAAACTCGTAGCCCCAAACTCTGTCCAGAGAACCCTAAGACCCATCCTGACGAGGCGTAAGAACAACGCGGCGGCGCGGCAGCGCGGCTCAAGCAACATCCCCGCACGGGTACCTCCCCCGCGCGGTGCAAACGGCGCGGCGCAAAAACCGTGCGGCGCAGCGGCAACGGCGGGCGCCCCGCGCGGGTGCACGCGGCGCTGCAGCAGCAGCGGGTGCCCCACCCGGGCGGCGTGGCAGCGGCAAGCGCCCCGCGCGAGTGTGCGTGGCGCTGCAGCAGCAGTGAGCGCCCTGCGCGGCGGCGCGGTAGCGGCGGGCGCCCCGCGTGGGTGCGCGTGGCGCTGCAGCAGCAGCGAGCGCCCCGCGCGGCGGCGCGGTAGCGGCAGGCGCCCCGCGCGGGTGCGTGCGGCGCTTGCAGCAGCAGCGGGCGGCGCGACAGCGGCGGGAGCCCTACGCGGTCATGAGCCCCGCGCGGGTGCGTGCGACGCTGCAGCAGCAGCGGGCGCCCCGTGCGGGCACGAGCCCCGCGCGTTTGAAGACCCGGATCTTCGTGGTCATTACAGTGTGATCGACAGCTTGTGGAGGCTTTTTTCTGTGGATAGTGTTGATTGCGCGCAAATCGGACCCAAGAAACGGACTTATGCAAGAAATGGATCAAGATTGCCTATTTGGGAGTTTCGTCGAAAAATAGAGGTGGTTTCGCGCAAAACGGACATCGTATTTGGATTCAGCGCGGAAAAACGATCAAAACGGCTATATGGTTGCATTATTTGGAATTTTGGACTCCGGAATTGGACTCAGCCCGCGAAAACAGCAAAAAGTGGCATTTTTGGAGCTTATAGGATTTATTTCTGGCTGCCGGTCCACGGGAGAAGGCGTGCACCAGGCGCAGCGGCCGGGGGGAGCACTAGGTGTCGGCGCTGGAGAGGGCCGCTCGGGCCACGCGGCACGCCCACGCGCGCCCGCTAGCGCAGCGCGCGTCCCTGTGCGGGACGCGTGTCACCGCGCCAGTGGCGGGCGCCATGGGCAACGTGGCCCCATCCGGGCCATCCGCCCGGGGGCGGGGCGCCCGGATGGGCGCCACGTGTACCCCGCCTGGGGTGCGGGTTGGGCCGGCGCCGGGCCGAGCCCACTACTGTGCTACGCACAGTAGCAAAACCCCCCTCTCCTTTCTTTTTCTTCTTCTTCTTCTACTATTTAAGAGCTTCTACCACCTCCTTCTTCCTCTTTTAGTGCTTCCAACCTTGGGGACTTCTATAGAGGAATCTCATGCAACCCCTCCTTCATCTTCATCAGCAAAGAGATGGACAAAAGGGGCTTCATCACCATCATCTTCTCCTTGAAGCATGCTCCACCATTGTTGCTGTTGGTGGACCTTCCCGTCGCGTTTCAGTGAGAAAATTCCCCAATACTCATTTCTTGGAATTTTGAGCTCATTTTTGGTTCTACATTTTCACAAGAGCTAAGGCTACAATTTTCGTATTCAACTCTCCCCCCAGATCTCATGTTTTTACTGAGTTTTAAGGCCATCTTTGGAACCCTTCATTTCAGTCTGGAATCCTGAACAGTCCTCAGTTTTTTGGCCTTTCTGGGCAGCACGATGGGAATATTTGGATGATTTTTGCGGGGACAGTTTCAGGACTCAAAGATCTATAATATTGGTATGTATCATTTTCCCCGGAGCTGACTTTTTAATAGGGTTTATGCATGATCTTTGGAGCATCTTGCTGCATTCGTGTACAGATGGAACTTGGTGGATAGTTCAAAGTATTTATGGGTTTTCTCCTTCATCCGAGCATGAAAATTAGAGTTCTTTAGCTCAATTTGTATCTACTCTCAACAAGGAATCCAATGGTACCTCTCTTGTAGGATTTGGAGCACGTTTGGTTAGGTAACTTTAATGATCTTTCTAAGTGCTGTTATAAGGTTTACTGCAGTCCCTGTTTTAGTTTTGATTTGAGCAATGCACCTTGGAATGCAGATAACTTTGTGAATATAAGATATTTTTCAGAAATTCAAGTTGGTACTTCTTCTTAACTTAAAGGTGAGAAAATTCTCTGTTGTGATCTGTGGATGAATCCCTGTGGAAGAGCCCCTAATTAAGCTTGGAAATGCTAGCAAGTTTATGTTAACAATTTTGGACAGCATTGTGACATTTGTTGTATTTGAATGTTAAGGGAAATTAATGGTGGATTTTGAGGACTTGGAGATGTTTGTATGAATGAGGACCTCTTTGTTTTACTGTTAGAGACTTCATTTTGAGGTATTTGGGGCCGCACTTACATCTTCTTTAACTTAGTTTCAATTGCTGAAATTCTGAAATTTATTTACGCCGCGTGCATTGTTTCAGTGATTGCGCCCAATCCGTGAGGTGGATTTGGATGATTTTTGCGGCATCGGTCTCCTGGGAGGATATGGATTACTCATGCCAAATTTCAGCTACAGCGGGCAGCGAATCGTCATGTTTCAGGTGGGTGGCCTTGTCTCCAAGCTTGATGGACTGTACAGTAATTCTACTGATGTAGGGTCGTGCATGATAGTGAATTTATTGAGTAGCATGCTAGATTGTAGGAATTATTTTCCTTGTATTGATCTTATGATCCCTTTTGTTTCCTACCACCTGTTAAATATTAGATATCTTGGAACTTGACCTAGCACCCCCGTCATATGTTGCATGTGTAACCATACCAGTAGAAAACCTTCACTTGGGCTAGGGTTGTTTTTATTCTAGACATCCACACTGTTCTTCTATTCCTGGACATAGTATTTTTCTTTCCTCACCCGGTTAGTGGACTGAGTTGTCGGGTTCTTTTAGTGTGGGATGCATGTTACACTCGTGCTTGGGCGCCGAGTGGAGTCTGGTAGATAGAGCTAGTCGTTTAGTTCTGGTGGGAGCCATTGGGTAGACGGTGACCCCGAGATGCCGTGTACTTTGTTTTGGTTGTCACTGCAGTGGCAGTGGCGATAGTGTATTAGTGACAGCAGGACCTTGAACCCAGAACCTTTTTGAATGCACTCATGATTTTGGTCAGCCAAGGTTTTCTTTCGAGCCTCGCAGGGTCACCTAAGTCTGTTTTTGTTTTATAGGACGAGGGCATTAGCTCTTCGAGGTTTGGACATGAAACTTGTTTTTAGATTATTTTCCTAAAAAGACTAAAAATCATTAAAAATGAATTTCTTTCGGATCAAATGGTTTTCTGTAATAAATGTCACTGTTTCTTATAAACTTACCCACTCGAGATGATTCGAGTGGTCTGGGTTCTAAGGGCTGCCTTCTCTCTGGGTCAAGAACAACGAGGGGCTGGGCCTAGGGCCTGTTCTTGTTTGATTTGGGTTGTAGGTTCTAGTCTCTCGGGGTTCTCGGATCCATCTTCGTTATTAGCTGGGGGTGTTTGGACTTTTTCCGATTTGAGTCATGGAGGTGGATCTCCGACTTAGCTATGAGAGTTTTGGATTCTGGCAGATCGAGTCGTTGAGGTTTCCCGACTTAGCCATGGGTTATGCATTATCAGATTGAGTCGTCGAGGTTTCTCCGACATAGCTTTGAGATTGTTGGGTATTTTCTGATTTAGTCATAGAGTCTTTCTCCGACCGAGTTATGCTAGTTGAGCATTGTCACGCCACAGGGGTTTGTTTTAGCGGAAACGGTTCATAAAAGTCGAATATTTGACGCGTAAATTTTTTTTTTTGTTTAAAAGAGAACCCCTCTTCCCCGGCACGTGCCCAGACCCGCCACACATACAGGATCACTCTGCAAACGGACAGAGTCTCCCCTGTACGTGCACGGCGTAGCGTTCAGTACATGTTCCAACATACACAACCAATCAATCACAACAGTTGTTCACAAGCAACCAGTATTCTAAACTAATAAAAGAAGAACATATGGCCGATCAATTTGGAAAGGATAAATCCACAGTTTTGAAAGAGCGCCTACCCGGCGCTTACGTTTTGAAAGCTAGTTTCGAAATCGGCATAAATCAACAAGGTTTGAAAGCGGTGCCCACCCGACACCAAGTTTTGAAATCCCTTTCGCAATCCATAAATCCACAGGGTTTTGAAGCCAGTGCCCACACGACACTTAGATTTTAAAAACGGTTTTCGCAATCTTTTCTTTGGCTTCTGCCTTTTTGATCTTCAAATGGCCAATAGAAATAAAAGGAAAAGTAACGCACAAGGGGCACTAAATGCAACCCGTACCGACATCCACGCCGACCCCACGAGGGTATCGCGAACCTCTCACATAACTACAATGCAATGAAAAGTGAGAAAGAAAAGGAAATACAGTCCAGGGTCCCCAGCGACCCAGCTGCTCCTGTCCCGTCCTCACCACCGCCTACCTCTCCCCCCGTCCGAACCCTGTCACGAAGTGGGATGTCAGTGACGTAAAAGTAATAGAGCAGGAGAATATAATAAAACAAATCGTGAAGACAACCGGAGCAACCACCCCCTCACGGAGGAAAGGCAACCTGTACACCTGTATCCTGTAATACCCGGACACGTCGGACAACTAAACCGACGGTCCACACCGTACCTGCAGAAACCCGACCACGTCGGACAACTAAACCGACGGGTCGCACCGCTCGCACCTCGGCGCCTCAACCCCACCACTAATAAGGGGCCCCACTACGTCACCTCGTGGGTATACACGGGTCATAGACCACTTTTCCGGAAAAGCGCACCCTTTGCGGTGGCCAAACCGCGGGTGCGCGTGTGACAGCCTCGAGCCAAATAACCATAACCATCATCATGTCAGCATCATAATATATATAACAAAAGTAAAACGGCAACATGTATACTCAAAAGTAAAACCGTAACATATGCGATCGAAAGTAACCCGCTATCATGTATAATCAAAGTAAAGGCAATAATACGTGCACTCGAAGGTAGCCCGCCAACATGTAATTATCAAAAGGAAAACGACTGTCGGAAGACCGACGCCAAACACTATGACGAAACCCATTAACATGCATAAGCTATCACCCATCAATATTTAACCCCAGTATACTTAGAATTGACCCCGTCCGACATGATAGAGTTAGATGCTAGGACAAAGAAATAACACCCACCTGAATGAAGGCCGATCCCGAACTCCCGCTGGACTACCGGGAGGCTGGTGCTGAACTGCTGGGCCCTGGGGGGGGTTGCCGGAGTTCCAGACCGGCGGGGATGGCCGGAGCCGAGCTCGGATGAAGCCTCGGGTGCAACTCTGGCGATCACTGACCCGACGTCAAGATCCCCATGCAAGTTGATGGAAGGACTCCTACAGCCCACAGGAGCTCACCATTACGATTTCCGGGTGTCCGGAGCGACGGCAAGGGCGCGGCGGCGGAGCTCGGCCGAGGATCAATGGCCGTTAATGGCGGATTCCGGCCGAGGGACTCCGGGCCGGTGCAACTTGGACCAACAGGTTCCAGTAGGTGCCAGGAAGCTTCTGGTGGCAGTGGCCGGCGGTGGGAGGCAGCGGCGGCGCCGGACGGCCGAGCTCGGCCGAGGTTGAAGAAAGCCCGAAACTAGGGCACGGCCGATCGAGCCCGATCCTTCACCGATGTCCCTCCAACTTCGTGGAGATGCTAAAGTCGGTGAGAAAGTCGATCTCAACGGTGCTGATCGCTGGTTGGACGGCCGGATCGCGGCGGCGCACGGGATCGGCCAGGAAGGCGATAATTCCGGTGATAGCGCTCCCGCCGGCGATCGGGACGGCGGCAGCAGCCCGGGCTGCAACCGGATGATCTCCTCGACGTCAGAAACACAATGATCGTGTCCATGGGCCAAATTAAAATGGAAGGTTCCAAGATATTACCTCGTCGAAAAGTTGGAAGAAGAAGGGGTTGGCCGCGGCGGCGCGCGGCGGCGACTGGGGACGGGTCCACCACAGCTCGGTTGCAGCTCCACAGGGGAACCCTACAGACGCGTTCTTGATTGCCCAAGAGCTTCTGTGTGGAGCCTACTCCTCCCAACCCGAGATGAAGAAGAAACGGCTTCACCTTCTTCTCCGGCGAGGGGAGGCGGCGGCCGGTGCGGGGAGGTCCGTGGAGTGCGGCATAGGAGAGGAGGTGGTTGGGTGCTGCGGCCAGAGGGGCTGTGGGTTTAGGGTTTGTGGAGAAGCCCTAGCTATACATGTGTATATATATTAGGTATGTACAATTTTGGTTTAGTCCCTCTAAGCTTTGCCATTTGCTATTAGGTCCTCTACAGTAGTTTTCCCTTGCACTTAAGTCCTTATCCAAGAACTAGCACGCAAAACGAGGCAACTTTAATAGGGTTTTATGTGCAAAAAGCCCTATTTTCTCCGTATTTCACGCTTTTCGAGACGTTCTGCTCGTCGAAACGAAAAATGGACTGCGCCATGACGTCCGGCTCGACGAGACCTATCAGGTAGCGATTTTTGATTTTCGAGAAACTGCCCGAATAAAATTGCGGTCCATAAAATACTGTCACGGAATACAGTTATCGTGCTTTTCGAGACTCTAGAGTCGTCAAACAGAATTTTCGACTGCGCCATTGCGTTCAGAATATCGAAACCGTTCGAAATGACTACCTGGATCACTATATTCGGATTCCGAACAGTGAAATAGTCAATGTTGTATTCGTCGGGGTCTCGAAAACCAGGGTTACTGTTCATCTACAGTAACTCACTTAAGTGCACTACAGTAACTCACTTAAGTGCACTGTGCGCAGAGGACGCTGGTACCTTGGTCGCGAGATTCGTCCACTTCTTAGTTGAATTCTGGAAGATCCGACCGTCAGATCGAAAAGTGCTGAATATGAATCTCGCTCAGTTCGACGAGACGATCGCAACGGTCAACTCGGATTTCCAAGATCATGTCCGGATTGGAAAGTAGCCTTTTTTTGTCTCGTAAAACGTGCAACTCGCACACTGGCAATTGACTAAATAAATCAACATAGGTCTTTTGAAAACAAAACCAGGTCAAAAATTCACTTTTTGACTATTTATTAAAATAAAATATTTCGAGTTTTTACATCACTTACAACTTAAAAGAAGTTTCGTCCCCGAAACTTACAACTTAAAAAGAGTTTCATTCCCGAAGCTTACATCCTGAAGTCATACTCTATGAAAATGCTCGAAGAGTTTATTCGAGGGCTACAAGTCAGTCGCAAGGTATCGACAACTCTAAGGCTACTAATTTAGACCCAATCTGATACTCCCCATTACAGGGCAGAGTATTTCCTCAGTTCTTTCGACAGTCCGTTGCCTGCAGCCAACGTGCTTACCAAAAGGAACAGCGAAATACCATAGATCTGTCGCCAACAACTAGTTGGGGACGCAACTCCTATCAGAAGGTATATCACATACCTCCCAACACGATCTCAGTGCTAAAAACATAACCTTTATCAAGGATTACTACCACCTCGTGGTCACAAACATCACCATGACTAACACATAGGCGAGTCCACGTCGATCCACAAAATCTGTGCAAAAGGTGGGGTCAATTTGCATCCGCCCCAAACAGGGTTACCATCCGGCCCATAGGCCATTGAATTATGACACGGGGACACTGAAGGATCAACAACTTGTTCATCCTCTAAGCAAACTGTGAGGCTAGTGCAATATTAACAGTCATCTACTGCTGTGCCATCAGCTGGACGATTACGACAAGAACAGTGATTTAACCCTTAACCACTGTAACTGATCCGAGCACTCTGGCTCCATTCAAACATCAAGCCCACAGCCGAAACCATGACCGCGGCTAACCCTGCAATAACAACGATCCCAAACCAGAGTGCGTACGACTAATAACCGAAACAACGAGACTCAACTGTGTGAAGCACACCTGAGCTCCAAACCACTATGCCAAATACCCTGCGCTCTCTCGTGAACACAAGTCATCCTAGGGTTCGTTCCTAACCAAATACCCAGGTATCGGATCGGAAAGGCGGAATTGTGCATCGGAAACTGTGCAATTCACGCGCCGGCATGCAAATCGCTAAGGTTAGATCTGCTTCCTCGCCCGCAAGCACACTAGAATTTCTCGAGCGCTACATCACTCACACCTTAAAAGAAGTTTCATCCCCGAAACTTAAATACGCCAGGAATCCAATACATGGGGAAAGTGGCCAAACATGTCCGACTTGCGCTTCCCACTGGCCTTGCGCCCCTCGTGATCTGTACTGCTTCACAATCACAAACTCGCAACCCAAAACCTCAAGACTATGCCTTGGTCATGGGGAGCTGGCGACAAGACCCAGGGAGCACGGTCCTACTTCCGTCTTGGCACCCAAGGGGGTGCGACACTCAGATTAGCCTCTACCGCTCGGTCCCAATCCATTGCCCTTCCAAGCACCATACACTGAGCCGAGCTGCGTACCCCCAGACCAACGATCACATTCCCCACTAGGAGTACTTAAGCTCTAGGTCCGCTCAACAAAAGGAAAAATTAACCCCAAACGAACAAGATTTGCTAGTCCCGGTGGTCTCTTTTCTCAACCCCAGGGGGAATCCCAAGACCCCCACAACAACACTACTACACGAGCCCAAGCAACACGACTACATAAACGCGACAACCGAGCTAAAACGAGAAACAAAACTTAACCCGTACTCACACACCCCACAAGTTAGTTCTAGACTCCGCTAGTATAGCACTTAACCAACTATCTAGAAGACGGGACATATACTTTTCCCCCCGCTCCCCCGATCACTCGCGTTCTACGCTTCTATGCCTTATTAAATTCATTCATTCGTAGCTAAGTGTGGTATCTCCGTGGATGTCGGACACTGACTCTGCGTCCCCGGCCGATGATCTAGTACGGGCCATGTCTGTCACACATCACAAGAGTCAACTTTAGACTACCATACTAACAACAACCATAAAGTGAGAGAAAGGACTCAACATTTTCCCCCCCCCTCAGTCACTCACGTTCTACAGTCCTATGCCCTACCCATTTCATTCGTATGTAGGCATGTGAGGGTTGTCCACGGATGTCGGCACTAACTGTTGTGATTGAAAGAACGCTCTGATACCATTTAATCTGTCACGCCCCAGGGGTTTGTTTTAGCGGAAACGGTTCATAAAAGTCGAATATTTGACGCGTAAATTTTTTTTTTTGTTTAAAAGAGAACCCCTCTTCCCCGGCACGTGCCCAGACCCGCCACACATACAGGATCACTCTGCAAACGGACAGAGTCTCCCCTGTACGTGCACGGCGTAGCGTTCAGTACATGTTCCAACATACACAACCAATCAATCACAACAGTTGTTCACAAGCAACCAGTATTCTAAACTAATAAAAGAAGAACATATGGCCGATCAATTTGGAAAGGATAAATCCACAGTTTTGAAAGAGCGCCTACCCGGCGCTTACGTTTTGAAAGCTAGTTTCGAAATCGACATAAATCAACAAGGTTTGAAAGCGGTGCCCACCCGACACCAAGTTTTGAAATCCCTTTCGCAATCCATAAATCCACAGGGTTTTGAAGCCAGTGCCCACATGACACTTAGATTTTAAAAACGGTTTTCGCAATCTTTTCTTTGGCTTCTGCCTTTTTGATCTTCAAATGGCCAATAGAAATAAAAGGAAAAGTAACGCACAAGGGGCACTAAATGCAACCCGTACCGACATCCACGCCGACCCCACGAGGGTATCGCGAACCTCTCACATAACTACAATGCAATGAAAAGCGAGAAAGAAAAGGAAATACAGTCCAGGGTCCCCAGCGACCCAGCTGCTCCTGTCCCGTCCTCACCACCGCCTACCTCTCCCCCCGTCCGAACCCTGTCACGAAGTGGGATGTCAGTGACGTAAAAGTAATAGAGCAGGAGAATATAATAAAACAAACCGTGAAGACAACCGGAGCAACCACCCCCTCACGGAGGAAAGACAACCTGTACACCTGTATCCTGTAATACCCGGACACGTCGGACAACTAAACCGACGGTCCACACCGTACCTGCAGAAACCCGACCACGTCGGACAACTAAACCGACGGGTCGCACCGCTCGCACCTCGGCGCCTCAACCCCACCACTAATAAGGGGCCCCACTACGTCACCTCGTGGGTATACACGGGTCATAGACCACTTTTCCGGAAAAGCGCACCCTTTGCGGTGGCCAAACCGCGGGTGCGCGTGTGACAGCCTCGAGCCAAATAACCATAACCATCATCATGTCAGCATCATAATATATATAACAAAAGTAAAACGGCAACATGTATACTCAAAAGTAAAACCGTAACATATGCGATCGAAAGTAACCCGCTATCATGTATAATCAAAGTAAAGGCAATAATACGTGCACTCGAAGGTAGCCCGCCAACATGTAATTATCAAAAGGAAAACGACTGTCGGAAGACCGACGCCAAACACTATGACGAAACCCATTAACATGCACAAGCTATCACCCATCAATATTTAACCCCAGTATACTTAGAATTGACCCCGTCCGACATGATAGAGTTAGATGCTAGGACAAAGAAAATAACACCCACCTGAATGAAGGCCGATCCCGAACTCCCGCTGGACTACCGGGAGGCTGGTGCTGAACTGCTGGGCCCTGGGGGGGGTTGCCGGAGTTCCAGACCGGCGGGGATGGCCGGAGCCGAGCTCGGATGAAGCCTCGGGTGCAACTCTGGCGATCACTGACCCGACGTCAAGATCCCCATGCAAGTTGATGGAAGGACTCCTACAGCCCACAGGAGCTCACCATTACGATTTCCGGGTGTCCGGAGCGACGGCAAGGGCGCGGCGGCGGAGCTCGGCCGAGGATCAATGGCCGTTAATGGCGGATTCCGGCCGAGGGACTCCGGGCCGGTGCAACTTGGACCAACAGGTTCCAGTAGGTGCCAGGAAGCTTCTGGTGGCAGTGGCCGGCGGTGGGAGGCAGCGGCGGCGCCGGACGGCCGAGCTCGGCCGAGGTTGAAGAAAGCCCGAAACTAGGGCACGACCGATCGAGCCCGATCCTTCACCGATGTCCCTCCAACTTCGTGGAGATGCTAAAGTCGGTGAGAAAGTCGATCTCAACGGTGCTGATCGCTAGTTGGACGGCCGGATCGCGGCGGCGCACGGGATCGGCCAGGAAGGCGATAATTCCGGTGATAGCGCTCCCGCCGGCGATCGGGACGGCGGCAGCAGCCCGGGCTGCAACCGGATGATCTCCTCGACGTCAGAAACACAATGATCGTGTCCATGGGCCAAATTAAAATGGAAGGTTCCAAGATATTACCTCGTCGGAAAGTTGGAAGAAGAAGGGGTTGGCCGCGGCGGCGCGCGGCGGCGACTGGGGACGGGTCCACCACAGCTCGGTTGCAGCTCCACAGGGGAACCCTACAGACGCGTTCTTGATTGCCCAAGAGCTTCTGTGTGGAGCCTACTCCTCCCAACCCGAGATGAAGAAGAAACGGCTTCACCTTCTTCTCCGGCGAGGGGAGGCGGCGGCCGGTGCGGGGAGGTCCGTGGAGTGCGGCATATGAGAGGAGGTGGTTGGGTGCTGCGGCCAGAGGGGCTGTGGGTTTAGGGTTTGTGGAGAAGCCCTAGCTATACATGTGTATATATATTAGGTATGTACAATTTCGGTTTAGTCCCTCTAAGCTTTGCCATTTGCTATTAGGTCCTCTACAGTAGTTTTCCCTTGCACTTAAGTCCTTATCCAAGAACTAGCACGCAAAACGAGGCAACTTTAATAGGGTTTTATGTGCAAAAAGCCCTATTTTCTCCGTATTTCACGCTTTTCGAGACGTTCTGCTCGTCGAAACGAAAAATGGACTGCGCCATGACGTCCGGCTCGACGAGACCTATCAGGTAGCGATTTTTGATTTTCGAGAAACTGCCCGAATAAAATTGCGGTCCATAAAATACTGTCACGGAATACAGTTATCGTGCTTTTCGAGACTCTAGAGTCGTCAAACAGAATTTTCGACTGCGCCATTGCGTTCAGAATATCGAAACCGTTCGAAATGACTACCTGGATCACTATATTCGGATTCCGAACAGTGAAATAGTCAATGTTGTATTCGTCGGGGTCTCGAAAACCAGGGTTACTGTTCATCTACAGTAACTCACTTAAGTGCACTACAGTAACTCACTTAAGTGCACTGTGCGCAGAGGACGCTGGTACCTTGGTCGCGAGATTCGTCCACTTCTTAGTTGAATTCTGGAATATCCGACCGTCAGATCGAAAAGTGCTGAATATGAATCTCGCTCAGTTCGACGAGACGATCGCAACGGTCAACTCGGATTTCCAAGATCATGTCCGGATTGGAAAGTAGCCTTTTTTTGTCTCGTAAAACGTGCAACTCGCACACTGGCAATTGACTAAATAAATCAACATAGGTCTTTTGAAAACAAAACCAGGTCAAAAATTCACTTTTTGACTATTTATTAAATTAAAATATTTCGAGTTTTTACAAGCATTGAGTTTCCGATCTGTTTGATCGTGGATCATAGCCTGCATGTGCTGCTTATGAGACAGTGAGACAGATGTGATACTTGAGTTCGGTGGGGTCGCTCCCCTCGAGCTACGCCCCGGGTGCGATGATGATACCGAGCCTGACGAGGCTGCGTGTTGTTGATGCGACTAGTTGATACACTAGAGTTTGCTTGAGATTGAGATAGTCCGTGTGGGACGCCCTACATAAGTCCCGTCCCAGTGTGGATGAGGTGGCAGTAGGTTTGGCGCAGGCTTGACTGGACCCTATGAGGCAGTCATTGTAGATTGGGTGACTATACTTGGGTATTAGTAGATGCATCATGTTTCCATCTGTTCCACTTTTTGAGCATCTAGATAGAGGCATAGTAACTGTAGAGTTTATTTTCCAGCTTTTTCCTTTCAGCACTGTTCTTGTTACTTTTGCCTCTAGTAGACTTAGTGGGCAGACCGTCGGACTTGTTGGCGGCACCCACTGAGAACTACTGTGGGAAGTAGTTCTCACACCCGTCGTGGTGTCTTTTCCCCAGGGACTTCTTCTCCTGTTCCTGTTGCTCCAGTTGCTGATTCTTCTGACCGAGGCGAGGGAGTCGCGAACTAGTTCCCTACCAGTCGTCTGCCTAAGAGAGAGTAGATGTACCCCTTCAGAGGAGATCTTCAGTAGATTAGTTACTTTTTTTCTTTCTTTTGAGAGACTCATGTAGTGAGGATATTTTATGTATTGAGAGTCTGTACACTATTGTATTTATTGGAGATATCTCCCTGTTGAGTTCTGAGTTTTGTATTAGAGGACTTTGTATATGATCACATTTGGGAGATGGATATTGTATCTGATTTTTAGTTGTACAGTGATTGGATTTTTTTTTTTTTTTTTAGTTTTACAGTAGTTTTCTTTTCAGCTCTGATACCTGTATATTGTAGTTGACTCTTTTTGTAGGTTAGTCGCTTCGTCTATACGGGATTTCCGTATGGGCGGCGGATCTGTTGGCGAGCCCGGGTCACAGTTTCGACGCCGGGGCGTGACAGCGCGGGTGCGCGCGGCGCTGCAGCAGCAGCGGGCGCCCCGCACGGGTGCGCTCAGCGCTGCAGCAGCAGTGGGCGCCCCGCACGGGCATGAGCCCCGCGCGGGTGCGCGCGGCGTTACAGCAGCAGCGGGCGCCCCGCGCGGCGGCGCGGTAGCGGTGGGCGCCCCGCTCGGGCATGAGCCCCGCGCGGGTGCGCCCGGCGCTTGCAGCCGCGCGCTGCACGGGGCGCGGCCCTCCAGCGGCGCGCGGGTAGCGCGCCTTAGCTGCGCCGTGGCGGCGACGACTACGGTATCCTAGGACCGCCAACAACCAAAACGCCAAACCCTAAAAGCCCAGAAACACTAACCAAGAATGACAAAATTACCAGAGAGATGAAAGCCGCTAACCTTACACAATCGGAGAAGACGACCCGATCGCGTTCCTCGCGGTAGTGAGAATCCGGATTCGCTCTCCTTCGGCGGTGACGCTTCGTCCCCGGCTTCCGGCACGTTGATCGAAGAGGACAGAAGATCCACTCTCTTTTTCTTTCTCCTCTCCCCGAACTAGGGTTTTTGTTTCTTGAGAGAAAATAAAATAAGAGATAAAATCTTATTTCTCCCTTACGTACGAATCCCACGATTGCGATAAAAGGGATTCTCTAACCAACATCTAGATAAGAGTGCCACCTAAGCCACGTTCAAAAATAGCCGGCGTGGATTTTGATGCACCGAAGCCTTAACGGGTTTGACTTATCCCATCGTACCCATTAACACAAAAGACTCATTCCGGGAGATCCGAGAGCCGGATTTCAGATCCGATCGCTTCGTCGTTCACCATTTTTCGAGCTCTATCACCGAAAAATACCCGCAAACACCGACGTTCTACCCAAGAAAACTCGATAATTATTTCCCCTAACAACTAATTTATTTAAAAAAGAAATAAAAAGAGGACAAGAAAGGTTATGATATTACATGAACACAATATTACATGCGGCTAACCTATGAAATAACCAAAGACTTAGATACGTGAGAGCGCGAGTGTCTGCGGTTATTTGTTTCATCGTTTAACACAGTCTGCATCGGTTAGGTCTAGGTTTGACTCGGTTTTTATGTGTGCTCAGACTATGGCCCAGACTAGGTCGTCGACGGATGACGCAGGAGTGGATGGGACGAGTTCGACAGCTGCGGAGAATCGACTACTTCGACAACAATTTTGGGATATGGCAGTGTAAGACCCGACCTTTATTTTGAGCCTTTCCCCTTTTTATATCACTTTTGACGGTCCGACTGAGGGTTTATTTTTTTGTGTTTTTCCGGACAGTCCGTCGGGGCTCGCGGGCATTTTTAGGCGGAAGAGCTCGCGAAACGGAGAACGGGGGTGCGATCGGATTCGAATTCCGACTTCCGGTTCTCCCAGAATTAATTTTCAAAGTTGGACCCCCCTAATAGGTGCTCCGGGAACCGTGCTGGTGACTTGCACGGAAATCGAGGTAATCCAGACCCCTTATTTGATTTGTCTGTGGTGTTGGGTGGTGACTCGGGGATTTAACCCTTCGACCTGCTCGGCTCTTTGATTCCGTTAGGTCAGAGGAAGCGACTTAAAGAGGAGGGCGAGCAGAGATAAAAATCCCCAACTCTAAGTGATTTAGACGGTCGAGCAAGGAGAGGAAGAGGAACCCTAACCGCTCCCGCTTGCGTTCCAAGGTTCGGCGCAGTGCTCCATCGGGGATTTCCAGGCGAAAGTGGGCGATCAATCTTCCTCCATCTTCCCTCGCGAATCAAGGTATGTTTTTGGAGGTTTCTTGATTTTCGGAGATTTATTATAAGGGGTCATTTTCGTGGGGTTTGGGGGTGATCGGGGATTTCAGCGCCGCCGCCGCCGTGCACGGGGCGATTGCCGCCGCCGCAGGGCCGCCCGCAGGTGGGTCGCCCGCGCAGGCTGGTGCCGCGCGGGGCCGCCCGCACCAGCGGGCAGCGCACCCGCGCGGCTCCTGGCAGTGCGGGGCCGCCCGCAGGAGGGGCGCCCGCGCGGGCTGGTGCCGCGCGGGGTCGCCCGCACCCGCGGGCAGCGCGCCCGCGCGACTCCTGGCCGCGCGGGGCCGCCCGCAGGTGGGGCGCCCGCGCGGGCTGGTGCCGCGCGGGGTCGCCCGCACCCGCGGGCAGCGCGCCCGCGCGGCTCCTGGCCGCGCGGGCCCGCCGGCAGGTGGGGCGCCCGCGCGGGCTGGTGCCGCGCGGGGTCGCCCGCACCCGCGGGCAGTGCGCCCGCGCGGCTCCTGGCCGCGCGGGGCCGCCCGCAGGTGGGGCGCCCGCGCGGGCTGGTGCCACGCGGGGTCGCCCGCTCCCGCGGGCAGCGCGCCCGCGCGGCTCCTGGTCGCGCGGGGCCGCTCACAGACGGGGCGCCCGCGCGGGCTGGGGCCGCGCGGGATCGCCCACAACCGCGGGCAACGCGCCGCGCGACTCGGCGCCGCACGGGGCCGCCCGCAGGTGCGGCGCCCGCGCAGGCTGAGGTAACGCGGGACGCCGCCACCTCAACGGGTTGGGGCCGTTGGGGCTGTGCGCAGACGGAGTGCGCACCGCACGGGTCGGTGCCGTGCGGGGAACCCCGCCGCGCGGAGTCCGGGGATCAAGTCCGTCGTCGGTTTCGGTATGGAGTCGGTGTCAGTGTTCGGACCCCTTAGTCTTGAAACTCCTTTGTTCCTTCAGGAGTACGGGACGTTGTAGGAAACAGGCGCACGGTCACGGACGAGCCGAGCTCCGGACGACACACACGAGGTGGGTACTTCTCCAGGGATTTCGGGGATAGGCATGTATTAATAGAAATAACATATCGGGGCAAGGTGTATAGTATGTGGATCTTATGATTATCTGACTAACCCTGTTGTATTATTTTACTTACTATCGATATGAGGCTCTTGTTTTGCTACACACAACCGGCGGTTTGGCCACCGCAATGGTGTGCTTTTCTGGAAAAGTGGTACGTTGACCCGTGTACCCCACGTGACGGTGACGTTAGGAAGGGGGGCCCTCATAGGTGGGGTGTGTGAGCGGTGATGCCGAGGCGGGTGCTCGGCGGCCGAGGCAGGTGCTCGGCGGGGGACACCGGGGCAGGGGCTCGGTGCGGTGGTCGGGAAAGGTGCTCGGTTTTGCTTGGTGCAGGGTGTGATTATTGTTGACGGTGTTTGAGGAGGACGGTTGCTCTGGTTATCGTGGTTTGCCTTATTTTAGCCTTTTGCATATTATGTTATTTCTAGTCACTGACTTCCCACTTCGTGACAGGTTCGTCCAGGGGCGAGTGCTAGGGCACCGGTGAGGCCGCGAGGGTGCTGTTCTGACATTTAGCGACTTCAGACACAGTGACTCTTCTTTCCCTTTTCTTTTATTATTCATGTTAGTTAGTCGTGGATTGCGATACCCCCGTGGGATCGAAGTGGATGTTGCCTCTTCTTTCATATTTGCGAATGAATGTTGTTCCTCTCCTTACTTGGCCGTTTTTAAACTACGAGAAAACAAAGAAAACCGTTTGCAAAAATCGCTTTTAAAACGTGGGTGTCGTGTGGGCACCGGTTTTTAAAATCCTGTGGAATTTATGTGATTTCGAACTGGTTTTACAAAATTCGGCATCGGGTGGGTGCCGGTTTTAAAATTGTGGATTTATGTGGCTTTGAAACGGATTTTCTAAAACAACGGCGTCGGGTGGGCGCCGCTTTCAAAACCCTGGGATTATTTATCCTTTTAAATCAGTCGGCCCTTTTCTTTGTGTAAAAGATAATGGAACGTTTGGAATGCATGTTGTATGTATCTGTGCTTCGATTAGTGTGGTTAAAGCCTGTATGTGATGCATGTTGTAGTGAGGACGCCGTGCATATACAAAGGAGACTCTGCCCGTTTGCAGAGTAAATTTGTATATGCGGCGGGTCTGTGTGCGCACTGGGGTGGACTTCTTCAAAAAAAAAAAAATATATCACGCTAAATTGGGAGCAATGGTGGCTCTCCTTCCGCGCGTTTGAACCCCCGGGGCGTGACAGATTAAGATGGTATCAGAGAGTAAAGTTTAACCACAATAGTCGGGGCCCAACATCCACGGGGCGCAATATACTAACTACTGATTAATAAACCGAACTTGGGGTAGACAAGTAGAACGCGAGTGCTCGTGGGGGAGGGGGAAATTAGTGTTTTTCTTCCTTTTAGGGCCAGCGTTTGCGGTGTTACTTTAGTTTAAACTGGAAGTAACTGGGTTGTGCATGTGTTCAGATCATGGCCAGAACTAGATCTACCGCCGAGGACGCAGGGGCGGACGCAGCGGCGTCGGCGACTGCGGAGAACCAACTCCTGAGGCAGCAGCTACGGGAGATGGCAGGGCAGTTGGCAGCACTTACGGATCATGTGCGCCAACTGACACAGCAACAGCAGGCCGCTGCGACGGTGGTGGTCGCCCAGGGCCCTCTTCCGGGGCCAACTGCACCGGCGACGGGACCGCCGACGATGGAGGCCGAGGCGGGGGCTGCCCCTACCCGGGCCGCGGCGCCTGAGGTACCGTTAACCCAACAGACGGTGCCAGAGGTAGCCCCTCCGGCAGCAGCAGCAGGATCGACGCCGGGAACTTCAGCCAGGGACACCCCCGTGGAAACCGGGGTGAGGCCTTCTACCGTCATGGCCGCTACTGGCACGGGGGAGGGGTCTGCCCCGCCGACGGAGCGGGATCGCGTGCGTGCCAACCTAGCAGACTTCAAGAAGTACGACCCGCCGACGTTTGAGGGGGAGACGACGGACCCCTGGGTCGTGGAGAAGTGGGTGGATACAATGGAGAAATTGTTTGAGGACCTACTGATGGAAGACCACGAGCGGGTTCCCCTGGCCGTCCACTTTATTGAGGGGAACGCCCGCATATGGTGGAAGACGGTACGCCCCGACTCCGCGAAGGGTACTGCCCTCCCGTCGTTGACCACCTTTAAGCAACAGCTGTTTGGGGCGTTCTTTACCAACAGCGTCAAGAAGCAACTAGAGGACGATCTCAACCACATCATACAGGGAACCAGAACGGTAATGGAGTATCAGCGGGAGTTCGTGAGGCTGGCGAACTGCGTCCCTTTCGTCATTCGGGACGAGTCTCATAAGGCGCAACTGTTCGTAGATGGACTGAGGACCGACATTTTTCAAGTGGTGGATGTGGCGGATCTGCATACCTTCCGGAAGGTGGTCGACCGGGCCACCATAGTAGAGCGCGGCTTCGCCGTTACGTGCGCTCGAAGGGATGGCCCTCATCAGCAGGAAGACAGGAAACGGACTCAGCCATATTCGGGGGGAGGCTCCTCCAGTGGGAGTCGGCCCTCTAAGCGATGGAGGTCCCAGCAGAGGACCAGAGGCGCGCCAGGGGTAGGACAACGCTCGGACGACCGGCGTTGCGTGATCTGCGGCGGGGCGCACCGAGTGACGGAATGCTCCAAGAGGCAGGACCACTGTTTCCGAGTGGCAAGGAGGGGCTCTTCCGCTTCAACTGCCCCCTGAACCAAAGCACAGCATCTTCAGCAGCCTCCGCGCCGTCATCCCAGCACGCGGGGCGAGGAAAAGCCCCGATGGCATCAGCTCCCAGACCGCCAGCACCTCGATCAGCAGGGGACAGGCCGCCACCATCGGGAGGCCGCGTCTACTCGATGAACCAGCAGGAGGCATACCCGTCTGAGCACGTTGTCGCAGGTATCACCCTTGTTTCCGTTTACCGTGCTAGAACCCTTTTTGATACCGGAGCAACGCTCTCGTTTATGTCTTGTGAATTTGCACTGACTCATGGTTTTGAGGAGAGACCCTTACCTAGTTTGATGTCTGTCCAAACCGCGGGGGGATCCCTGGAGGCCCGCAACCTTATACATTCCTGTCCGATAAGGTTGGGGAGGCTTTCCTGCCCCTGGGATCTGGTAGTGATCCCATTGAAGGAGTACGACGTAGTGCTTGGGATGGATTGGTTCACGTGGTACCAAGCGGTGATTGACTATGAGAAGCGCCAGGTGTGGCTACTGTATCCGGAGTTCCCAGAGAACGTGTATTTGGCGTGCAAGAGCGTCTCCTTTTCGTTCATTATACCAGCGTCGCGAGCCAGGAAACTGATCGAGGGAGGGTGCGTGGCCTATTTGGCGTCGGTGGCCCTG
The DNA here is from genome assembly GCA_029204045.2 of Tillandsia leiboldiana. Taxonomy (NCBI): domain Eukaryota; kingdom Viridiplantae; phylum Streptophyta; class Magnoliopsida; order Poales; family Bromeliaceae; genus Tillandsia; species Tillandsia leiboldiana. The sequence goes on along the minus strand of CM055065.1, from coordinate 20,142,118 downwards.
GCCACCCTCTACGGCACTCTCCGACATCCCGGTGGTGAGGGACTTCCCAGACGTCTTCCCGACCAAACTACCTGGATTACCCCCCGAGCGAGAGGTTGAGTTTTCGATCGAGCTTCCGCCCGATACCCGGCCGATCACAAAGGCCCCCTACAAAATGGCCTTTGCAGAACTGAAGGAACTTAAGGCACAGCTTGAAGATCTTCTGGACAAGGGATTCATTAGACCGAGTGTGTCGCCTTGGGGCGCACCGGTACTCTTCGTGCGAAAGAAAGACGGGAGTTTGCGGCTTTGCATCGACTACCGGGAAATCAATAAGGTCGCAGTGAAGAATAAATACCCCCTACCCAGGATCGATGACCTCTTTGATCAGTTACGGGGAGCGACGATGTTTTCGAAGATTGACTTGCAGTCCGGCTACCATCAACTCAGAGTGAAAGATGAGGATATTCCGAAGACGGCTTTCCGGACCCGGTACAGCCACTACGAGTTCACCGTAATGTCGTTCGGGCTTACCAACGCCCCAGCGGTATTTATGGACATGATGAACCGGGTTTTCAAGCCCTTCCTGGACCAGTTCGTAGTGGTCTTCATCGACGACATCCTGATCTACTCGCCCACCGATGAGGAGCACGAGGAGCACCTACGGGTTGTTCTGCAGACTCTTAGGGAGCAGGAGTTGTTCGCCAAACTTAAGAAATGCGAGTTTTGGCTTCGTGAGGTGGGGTTTCTAGGGCACATCATTTCAGCAGCAGGAATCGCAGTGGATCCCAAGAAAGTGGAGTCGGTGACCGACTGGCCCCAACCGACTACGGTGACAGAGGTCCGCAGCTTCCTGGGCCTTGTAGGATATTATAGACGTTTTGTCGAAGGCTTCTCGAAGATTGCAACCCCCCTGAACCGCTTGACCCGGAAAGGAGTAAAGTTCATTTGGACGGCCCAATGCCAAGGAAGTTTTGAAGAACTTAAGAAGCGGTTAACAAGAGCGCCTGTGCTCGCTTTACCAACACCCGGGGAAGACTACGAGGTTTACTGCGATGCATCGCGGATAGGATTGGGAGAAGTACTAATGCAGCAAGGAAAAGTCATAGCCTATGTGTCACGCCCCGGCGTCGAAACTGCGACCCGGGCTCGCCAACAGATCCGCCGCCCATACGGAAACCCCGTATAGACGAAGCGACTAACCTGCAAAAAGAATCAACTACAGTATACAGATATCAGAGCTGGAAGTAAACTACTAAAAACTGAAATCCAATCACTGTACAACTGAAAATAATACAAATATCCATCTCCCCAAATACGATCGTATAAAAAGTCCTCTAATACAAAAACCCAAAAGGGAGATATCTCCAATAAATAAATCAGTGTACAAGCTCTCAATACAAAAATATCCTCACTACAACAGTCTCTCAAACTGTAAAATAAAATACAACTCTATACCTCACAACAAGGGTCTCTCAACAGAGGGAAAAGAGGTAAACTAATCTACTGAAGCTCTCCTCAGAAGGGGTACCGCTACACTCCAACGACGGGTAGGGAACTAGCTCGCGACTCCCTCGCCTCGGTCAGAAGAAACAGCAACAGGAACAGGAGAAGAAGTCCCTGGGGAAAAACACCACGACGGGTGTGAGAACTACTTCCCACAGTAGTTCTCAGTGGGTGCCGTCAACAAGCCCAACGGTCTGCCCACTAAGTCTACTAGAGGCATAAAGTAACAAAGTAATACAGAAAGAAAAGAGCTGGAAAAGGATAACTCTACAGCTACTATGCCTCTATCTAGATGCTCAAGAACTGGAACAGATGATAATATGATGCATCTACTGACTCACAAGTATAGTCACCCAATCTACACTGACTGCCGCATAGGGTCCAGTCAAACCTGCGCCTACCTACTGCCGTTACATCCACGGAGGACCGGACTTACGTAGGGCGTCCGTGACTGCCACTAACTGGCCCAGCCAGAGGGACTGCGTCCGTAACTGCCACTAACTGGCCCAGTCAGAGGGACGGCATCGACAAGTCGCGATACAAAAGTAACAGATCCACCCCGGGCGTGGCTCTCGAGGGGAGCGACCCCATCGAGGGAAAAGGTATCCGCGCACTCTGTCGAGCTCAAGTGGCACTGCAGGCTATAGTCCAAAATCCAAGCTCACGCTCTGAACGGAAAGACTCAGAATCCTCAATCATCTCGGACAACGGTCGGAGCACTCTCGACGACTCAGCTGATCAGCTCTCACGAAACACGAGACACTAGCCTCTCCAACAGCTCGCAACCCAAAACACACTGGCTGGAGATACTCCACAGCCAGGAACGACCCACAACTCAGGGCTAACAAAACTGGTCGGACAACACTCAACGACCCGAGACCACCGTCAACCCCAACGGCTCTCACAACAGAACACCAACCACACTGATAACTCAGGAAGGGCCGACACCATAAGGGTTTGGAAAACCCGATAGGTCGGTGCTAAGAACCCTATCAAACAAGAACAGACTCTAGGCTCCGCCTATCGAAATTCCCAGCCCCCTTACAGTTCGGGAACACGACAACCTCGGTACAACACGCAGAAGATATCAGCTAGGGCCCGGAAGTTCCGGGAGACCAACACCTACAACCCTATCAAACAAGAACAGGTTCCAGGTTCGGCCCCCGTGGCTTTCGTCCCGACAAGGGATGGCCCCTAGAACCCAGACCACTCGAACCCTTACGAGTGGGGAAATTTACAGGATAAAGGGTGACATTTGTTACTGAAAACCATTTTCACTCGACCCACGCGGGTGAGGACTAAAGGTAGTTCCCTTTTTAAAAAACCATCTTAATTTGAGGGGAAATCCATTTTAATGATTTTTAGTTCTTTTTAGGAAAAACAGTTAAAAACAAGTGTTTACCCAAACCCCGAAGGGCTGATGCATTTGTCCAATCAAACAAGAACAGACTTCAGCGGCCCTTCGATGCTTGGAAGGAAACATCGATAGACTAAAATCATGTGTATGTCAAAAAGGTTCTGGGTTCTAGGTCCAGCTAACACAAGCACACAACTGCCACTAACACAGTGGCGACAGCACAACAGGGATACAAGACCTCCCGGGACTACCGTTTACCCAAACGGCTCCCGGCACAGATAAGCGACCCACTACAACTACCAGACTCCACTCTGCTCCCAAGCACGAGTGCAAAACCATCCCACACTAAAAGAAAGTCCCGACCTCTCGACCCACTACCCGGGCGAGGATAACACTAAGTCCAGGAATGAAAGAACAGTGTGGATGTCTAAACATAAATAACCCTAGCCCAAGTGAGGGTTTTCTACTGGTCTGGTTACACATGCAACATATGACGGGGGTGCTAGGTCAAGTTCCAAGATAATTACAATTTAACAGATGATAGAGAGCAAGGAGGTCACAAGAACCTCAGATAATAAAAGGAATAACAATTCCAACAATCTAGCATGCTACACAAGAAAATAAACTATCATGCATAGTCCTACATCAGTAGAATTACTGTACAGTCCATAAAACTTGGAGATAAGGCCACCCACCTCGGTTTGCCACCAATTGCTTGTAGACACTTGCAATTGGCCTACACGCGATCCGCACGCAAAACGATGCCCGCTGCCGGAGTCCGCACGCAAAACGGAGCATGATGCCGGAGTCCGCACGCAAAATGGAGTCCGCACGCAAAACGGAGCACGATGCCGAAATCCGCACGCAAAACGAAGTCCGCACGCAAAACAGAGCACAATGCCAGAATCCGCACGCAAAACGGTGCACAGTGCCGGAGTCCGCACGCAAAACGAAGCACGGTGCCGAAATCCGCGCGCAAAACGGAGGCCGCACGCAAAACAGTGCACGGTGCCGGAATCCGCACACAAAACAGAGTCCGCACGCAAAACGGTGCACGGTGCCGAAGTCCGCACGCAAAACGGAGCACGGTGCCGAAATCCGCGCGCAAAACGGAGTCCGCACGCAAAACGGAGCACGGTGCCGGAGTCCGCACGCAAAACGGAGTCCGCACGCAAAACGGAGCACGCCGTCGGGGTCCGCACGCAAAACGGAGCAGTAAAAATACGGTCCCTAACACAGATAAGAACAAGGGGTTAATTCACAGTCCAAAAGAACGCCCCAAAACTGTGCCAAAAATACCGCAAAAACAACGCGCGGGACCTACCCGACTGCGCCGCGCCGCCCAACCGCCCCGTTGGAAAAACTCGCGCGCTCCACGAGGCCCAAGACGCACCGCCGCACCACCCGTAATCCTCTCCCTCACACCCTCTCGCTCTCGGTTGGAGAAGAAAGGAAAAGAAGAGGAGAAAAAATGGTGCTCGGGGGAGAAAGAAGAAGAAAAAGAGGAGAAGAAGAAGAAAAAAGGGAACGGAGGCTCGCATGGACCGGGTCCACGGCGCACCACCAATGGGAGCCCTCCACCCGGCGGTCCACACGCAGGGGGGCGCGCACCAGGCACAGCGCGCGCCCCCGCCCGCCACGCGGCCGCGTCACCACGCGCCACGCGGCACGCGGCAACGCGCCCACCACACGGGCGGGTTACACTGCGCCCCACCCAGGCGCGGGACACCGAGCGCGCCGCACGGACGCGCGCCCCCGCGTCCGCGCGGGCGCGAATGGGGGCCCGCCACGTGGCGGCCCCCGCGTGCCCCCGCGCTCCGAGCAGCGCGCCGACGCCTCGATTTCCGTGCCGCCTCGAAAAATGCGCACATGTCTCGAAAAACGCGCGCATCACCCGGGCTCCGAAAAAAGCAAGTAAATAGTCCATTCTCAACGATTTCGCGCGCTGAATCCAAAAACGATGTCCATTTCTCCAAATTCTCAACCGAAAAATTGCCGAAAGCCCCCGGGTAGCCCACTTGATCCGATTTCCGCGCCGGGTCCAATTCTGAAGTCCGATTTGTCAAATTCCAACTCTAAAAATTCCCGAAGGCAACCGGAGAGGTAATCTTTTATCCAAACTTCGCCCGGAGTCCAAATTTGACATCTGCGTCGCGCGAAACCACTTCTAAACACTCGACGGGTCCTCCAATTCCCACGGGATCTCCTTTTAAGCCAAAAGTCCAACACTTGTGTCCAAATTGTGCACAAACACCACCGACACACCACGCAGGCCTCCAGTGGTGCAAACTAAATCCCAAATTGCACCACAAATCCAATTCTTGGGCCCGACATGCGCACAAACACTCCCAAAGGCCACATTCCGACAGTAATCTCTTAAGTGGGGATTTCGGGTCCTCACACTATGCCTCAAGGCAACTCAAGGATTACGAGCAGAACTACCCGACACACGACCTGGAGCTTGCCGTAGTCGTCTTTGTCCTGAAACTATGGAGGCACTATCTCTTTGGTGTCCACTGTAACGTGTTCTCGGACCACCAAAGCCTTAAGTACCTTTTCACCCAGAAAGAGCTGAACCTACGGCAGAGACGGTGGTTGGAGTTACTGAAGGATTACGACCTAACTATTCAGTACCACCCGGGAAAAGCAAATATGGTAGCAGATGCCCTGAGCAGGAAGGGACAGGCAGAAGGGACTTCAGCGGGCACGATCACACAGCAGGACGAATTGATCGCAGAATTCTCTCGATTGAGATTGGAGGTGGTACCAGCAGGGACGGTCGAGCGACTAACGTCTTTAACAGTCGTGCCGACCTTATTTGAGAGGATTCGAGAAGGCCAAGGTGCTGATCCACAGCTACAGCTGGAATGGGATAAGATTTCCCCGGAGCAGAGGGGAGACTTTGCAGTGGGGACAGATGGCACGCTTCGGTTTCGAGGACAGATTTGCGTGCCCGATTTTCCAGACCTGAAGAAGAAAATCTTGACTGAAGCACACTGCGCCCCCTACACGGTGCACCCTGGGGGCACCAAGATGTACAGGGATCTCAGACAGACCTTCTGGTGGCCAAAGCTGAAGAGGGACGTGACGCAATTTGTAGCGCACTGCCTAATCTGCCAGCAAGTAAAAGCCGAGCACCAGCGACCGGCGGGGAAATTGCAACCACTACCTATGCCCGAATGGAAATGGGAGCGAATCATGATGGACTTTGTCACCGGATTTCCACGTTCGCAGCAGGGACATGACGCTATCTGGGTCGTCGTAGATCGGCTAACGAAGTCAGCTCACTTCTACCCATCCACACGACTTGGACACGCGATCGACTGGCTCAAGTCTACATCGGCGAGATTGTGAGACTACACGGGATACCGGCATCTATTACTTCAGACAGAGACACAAGGTTCATCTCAAACTTTTGGCAGAGTCTACAACGAGCCTTGGGGACCAAGCTACTTTTCAGCTCAGCCTTTCACCCCCAGATGGATGGACAATCCGAGCGGGTGATCCAGATCCTCGAGGACATGCTCCGAGCTTGCGTACTGGATTTGGGAGACGGATGGTCGCGCTACCTACCCCTGGTAGAGTTCGCCTACAACAACAGCTATCAGGCGAGTATCCGTATGGCGCCGTATGAAGCATTATACGGCAGACGTTGTAGGTCCCCGATTTGTTGGGACGACCTGGGGGAGCGGAAGTTTTTGGGACCGGACTTGGTGGAGGAAACCGAGGAAAAGGTGCGCCTCATCTGACGGCGATTGGCGACCGCCCAGAGCCGACAAAAGAACTACGCAGACCGGAGACGCCGCGATTTGGAATTCCAGGTGGGAGAGCACGTGTTACTGCGGGTTTCGCCATCAAAAGGGGTGAAGCGGTTTGGGTTGAGAGGTAAGTTGAGCCAACGGTATGTGGGGCCTTTTGAGATTCTGGAGCGCATCGGCCCGGTGGCCTACCGCCTCGCCCTACCGCCAAACCTTGACCGGGTTCACGACGTGTTCCACGTATCCATGCTTCGGAAGTATCTCCCCGATCCATCGCGGGTGCTCGACGTCACTGCAGTCGAGCTCAAAGAGGACCTGAGCTTCGAGGAAGTACCAGTGCGGATCCTAGCCCGAAAAGACAAAAAGTTACAAAGTCGGACAATCCCCTATGTGAATGTGCTATGGGGCAATCAGGAGGAGCGCGAAGCAACTTGGGAACCGGAGCCAAATATGAGGGAATGCTATCCCGATCTCTTCGCCGCGGGCGAGAGTTAAGTTTTGGGGACGAAACTTGTTTTTACTGGTGAGTGATGTAAGACCCGACCTCTATTTTGAGCTTTTCCCCTTTTTATATCACTTTTGACGGTCCGACTGAGGGTTTATTTTTTCTTGTTTTTCCGGACAGTCCATCGGGGCTCGTGGGCATTTTTAGGCGGAAGAGCTCGCGAAACGGAGAACGGGGGTGCGATCGGATTCGAATTCCGACTTCTGGTTCTCCCAGAATTAATTTTCAAAGTTGGACCCCCCTTATAGGTGCTCCGGGAACCGTGCTGGTGACTTGCACGGAAATCGAGGTAATCCAGACCCCTTATTTGATTTGTCTGTGGTGTTGGGTGGTGACTCGGGGATTTAACCCTTCGACCTGCTCGGCTCTTTGATTCCGTTAGGTCAGAGGAAGCGACTTAAAGAGGAGGGCGAGTAGAGATAAAAATCCCCAACTCTAAGTGATTTAGACGGTCGAGCAAGGAGAGGAAGAGGAACCCTAACCGCTCCCGCTTGCGTTCCAAGGTTCGGCGCAGTGCTCCATCGGGGATTTCCGGGTGAAAGTGGGCGATCCCTCTTCCTCCATCTTCCCTCGTGAATCAAGGTATGTTTTTGGAGGTTTCTTGATTTTCGGAGATTTATTGTAAGGGGTCATTTTCGTGGGGCTTGGGGGTGATTGGGGATTTCACCGCCGCCGCCGCCGTGCACGGGGCGATTGCCGCCGCCGTAGGGCCGCCCGCAGGTGGGGCGCCCGCGCGGGCTGGTGCCGCGCGGGGCCGCCCGCACCCGCGAGCAGCGCGCCCGCGCGGCTCCTGGCCACGCGGGGCCACCCGCAGGTGGGGCGCCCGCGCGGGCTGGTACCGCGTGGGGCCGCCCGCACCCGCGGGCAGCGCGCCCGCGCGGCTCCTGGCCGCGCGGGGCCGCCCGCAGGTGGGGCGCCCGCGCGGGGTCGCACGCACCCGCGGGCAGCGCGCCCGCGCGGGGCCGCCCGCAGATGGGGCGCCCTCGCGGGCTGGTGCCGCGCAGGGTCGCCCGCACCCGCGGGCAGCGCGCCCGCGCGGCTCCTGGCCGCGCGGGGCCGCCCGCATGTGGGGCGCCCGCGCGGGCTGGTGCCGCGCAGGGTCGCCCGCACCCGCCGGCAGCGCGCCCGCGCGGCTCCTGGCCGCGCGGGGCCGCTCACAGACGGGGCGCCCGCGCGGGCTGGGGCCGCGCGGGGTCGCCCACAACCGCGGGCCACGCGCCGCGCGACTCGGCGCCGCACGGGGCCGCCCGCAGGTGGGGCGCCCGCGCGGGCTGAGGTCACACGGGACGCCGCCACCGCAACGGGTTGGGGCCGTTGGGGCTGTGCGCAGACGGAGTGCGCACCGCACGGGTCGGTGCCGTGCGGGGAACCCCGCCGCGTGGAGTCCGGGGATCAAGTCAGTCGTCGGTTTCGGTATGGAGTCGGTGTTAGTGTTCGGACCCCTTAGTCTTGACACACCTTTGTTCCTTCAGGAGTACGGGTCGTTGTAGGAAACAGGCGCACGGTCACGGACGAGCCGAGCTCCGGACGACACACACGAGGTGGGTACTTCTCCGGGGATTTCGGGGATAGGCATGTATTAATAGAAATAACATATCGGGGCAAGGTGTATAGTATGTGGATCTTATGATTATCTGACTAACCCTGTTGTATTATTTTACTTACTATCGATATGAGGCTCTTGTTTTGCTACACGCAACCGGCGGTTTGGCCACCGCAATGGTGTGCTTTTCCGGAAAAGTGGTACGTTGACCCGTGTACCCCATGTGACGGTGACGTTAGGAAGGGGGGCCCTCATAGGTGGGGGGTGTGAGCGGTGATGCCGAGGCGGGTGCTCGGCGGCCGAGGCAGGTGCTCGGCGGGGGACACCGTGGCAGGGTGTTGGGTTATATGTAATAATGGATCTAAATAGGGGAAAAAATACCTACAGGGGGGTGAATAGGTTTAAACAGTAAACACTCAAAAAATCATTGCGCAATAAAAACCCAATGCGGAAATATAAAAGAACACGCAAGATTTTTACGTGGAAAACTCCAAACCGGAGTAAAAAACCACGGGACCGATAACACGGTGAAATCCACTAGAATTAAACACGTACAAGGTGATATACCATACTCACAGACGACTCAACCTTTTCCATACGCTCCTAGTTGATCTTCTCCGCTCGCTCCACAACGCGTCTCGAATCCACGATCTGCGTCCAACGCTGAATCCACGGCGTCCCACGTCGAGTCCACGACGTCTGACCGAATCCACGGTCTTCACCCAGTAGCACGCTTCGAATCCACGAATGTACCTCGCTCCGAATCCACGAGAGAGGTTGCACCTTGAATCCACAAGGCCACGCGAGTCCACGCGCCGATTTTGGGGTAAATCGTTGTTTTTGGGTGGTGATGATCCGCCGAATACTTAGATCAAAGATAGATAGGAAATACCATCTAAGTATTCATTAGTTTGATTCAACTCAAGATGTGAGTATGAAAACCTAGAATCAAACTAATCAATATAGATGAAGAAACATAGAGTAATATCTAATGATTTCCTTTCTTCTCTATATGTGGATCTAGGGCCGTATAAGATGATATTTGATTATGACGGCTCTATGTGGATTTTCTGGATTAACCCTAGAAAAAGAATCATAGGGTCTATTTATAGGTTAGAAACCCTAGGAAGAAGATAAGGATCAAAAACTGTCGTTTCTGGAAATTTTTACGACGGCGATCCGGATCGGATTAGCTGTGATCCGGATCGTCGTAGCGAGTCAGGCAATTCCAGAAAAATGAAGGTTCGGGATCCGGATCGAAGTGCTTGATCCGGATCGTTCATACAGTTCACCAAACATCAACGTTCGGGATCCGGATTGCGAAGCCTGATCCGGATCGTTCAAGGAAAATGGTAAACTCAATGTTCGGGATCCGGATCAAGGGAAGCTACGATCCGGATTGAACTGGTGTATGAACGAACCACCTTCGGGATCCGGATTGAACAATCTGATCCGGATCCTGAACAAGTCTCATGTTCAGTTCTTGATTTTTATGCAATAAGAAATTCTTCCAAGTGTTTCTACACTACAAGAAGTATTCGGATCACCAAAAATATTTAGTTAAACTTACCTGATCCTTTTGAATTCTTCTTTCTTGAGATTGAGTTATATGATCCAAACTTCATTCATCTTCAATCTTCAAGACTTAACACTTTCACGAAATGCGCCAAAACAAAATCCTTAACAATCTCCCCCTTTGGCGGTTTCGTGACAAAACATAGATCCACTCAAGAAAATTCAAAAAGATATTTTTGTTGCTATCACCATACAACAAAAATTTACAATGGAGATCCAAAATAAAATACATGAGTTAAACTCCTAAAACAGACTCTAGACTTAGGCATCTGTACTCTCTGCAAAAAGAAATCATTCTTGACAAAAGAAATCGTTAGATACCTCAAGAATTTTATATCATTCAAAAACCACATACAGAGATGAAGTTTATACTCATTTACACTTACCATGACATTTATAAATTCAGATATGTAAACTGATCATAGTTAAAACACCAACATATCTTCTATGCAATCAAAATCCAAATGTCATGTTAGTGAACATCAACTTGTTAGATATATTACATGCCCAAATAGTTAGTCGAATAGTTAGTCGAGGCATGCATTCAAACACAAATGAAAACCGAAAGTTGAAGTTCTACTTACCTTTCAAGTTGAGGTCAAGTTGAGGTTATACTTACCTCTATAGTTTCAAGTTTCTCACAACTACATTGTATCAAAGTCTCAATTGTTTATACTCTCTCCCCCTTTTTGTCACAAAAATTAGCCAAAGATTACCAAAATGGAGAGAATGGTTAACAGTTCAAGTTTGAGAACTAAAAACTAAAACTAAAACTTAAAGGCCTGCACAAAAGAAAGTAAAAAAAAAATGAAGTTCCTGCACAAGAGAAGGATTAAGCAAACAATTTAAGCATCTGAATCTGAGTCATCCGAGGCAGAGTCCTCAGAGCTCGTGCAACCCAGCTTTTTCAAAATTCCTTTAAGCAATCCCGAAATCGTAGAACACTCTTGTTTCATCTGATGTATGTCCTTGGACATCTTTCTGAGTCCTAGAGCCATTTTGTCTTGTTCTTGTTTGATGGAAGACTCCAGGTTTCCCTTTTGGTCAATTCTTCTGGAAGTTGAAGAACGTTGTGTGACGATTGACGGAACAGTCTGTCCTTCATTCCGAGGAGATCGTCTTGGCAAAGAAGGTGAATTGTCAAGAGGTTCATTGCTTGCCACATTATTTTTCCTTGCTTGCTGCTTAAGTATTGAGGAAGACTTCAGTAGCTTCTTGTTCTTTAGGTAAACCTTATTTTCTTCATCAATACCTTGTTGTACTTCGTCAAGAAATGTGTCCCAATCTTCTTCGTCTTCAGATTCATTTTCAATTTGAGAGATATTCCTTGGATTCTCTTGACATGGTTCATTTATTTCAATACCTCGAGCTCGTCCAGGTCGTCGAGCGAGTCTTTTTCTTTTTAGTATGGATGAAGAGGTCATTGGTGCTTTTCCTTTTTCCGTAGCAGTCGGCGGAGCCTTTTCCTTTGATGTCTCTGCACGGGCTTTCCCTTTCGATGCAACAGAGGTTTTCTGTGGCGATTTTCTAGGATGTGTTTCATCATCTGACAAGTCATCCCAATTAACTTCATCCTTTTTAGCCCTCTTGGGCTTGACAATGTCTCTCGTATGTACCATAGCTGCCAGAAGGAGAATGATCCACGTGATCATCATAGCTATTGGTTTCTTGTGTAAAGAATTCCTGTGAGCAACACCTCAAGAACACTAAAAAATTGTTAATTTTCAAAAATTAGAAAAATTGTACCCAAACAATCATTATCGTGTAGAGAGACTAGGAATCAAATTAGTTTTGCTAAAGGAAATTTAAAAATAGATCAATTGCATGATTTTGGAAAATTCCCATTATATGCCCTAAAACCGAAATTTTTGAAATCGAAGACCAAAAATCCGTTTATCTTGAGAATACCTAGCATATAATCAAAACTAATCTACCCAGAGTTCTTATTTCAAAAGAAATTTGATCAAAAACCATCCACAAATGAGATTGATACAAGAAATTCATCACGTTTTGAGGAGGAATAAGAAAAACTATGAAAAACCGAGATTTTGATCAATAAAACTTACTTGGAGTTGAAGAACTTGAGTTTGAAAGCTTCCAAGATGGATGAAATCTAGAGAGAGAAGCTCTGGAAACTTTGGAACAAAAGATTGGAGTAAAAGAAATCAAAACCCTTTTGTTCTATATAAAACCCTAGCCGCGATCCGGATCAGTTCGTGATTGCGATCCGGATCGGCTACCCGCAGTGAAAAACTGCGTTCGGGATCCGGATCGGCAGGTCCAATCCGGATCGTCTGCCCGCAGAAGAATATCTGCGTTCGGGATCCGGATCGGCAGGTCCAATCCAGATCGGCTCCAACTTTTTCTTTAGAAAATTTCAGAGAAATTCAAGAAAAACCAGAAAAAGATTGTAAGCATTTTTGTGTATCAACTTTAAACGAAAATCATCGTTTCATACAACAAGAAATAGATTATACCAAATCTATCAATAACATCCAACAAATGAAACGAAAATTTATAAAAATTAAATCCCTTAAAGTTGAACAACTTCAATTACATCTAACTTGATCTTATGAGTAATGCCTTTATCAAATCATTAATTCGGTAAAGAAAATGAAATACAAAGATCAATAGATGTCTAACATCCCCGATAAGTTAAATAATATATCTAGTCAATTTATTGAAGAGAGTGGCTCTTTGAGCATCTTTCATTAAAAAACCCACCTTATACCAACCTTGAAATTTTGACAGAGTCAAGTATTTCAACATGCATTTTAATTAATCAAACTTGAAAAACCTTACTTGGTATACGTGTGGTAGCTGCACACAGTACTCGGACGACCGAGGTGGTAGCTCTTTCCTCCATGTGGTGGTAGTTTTCACACTCCTCATTGGGATGTAACTCTTTCCACATCTTTTGAGCATAATACTTTTTCTTTGACTCCCCCTCAATTGGCTATCAATTATTTAAGATATAAAGTATTTAGCCAAATATTGATCTCGATTTCATACTCGACTAAACAGTCAAATAAGATAAAAACTATACCAAGAGATCATTGAGAGAGAAATTGACTTTGATCAAAACAAAGATGAGTTAATTGACATAAATGATCATTGCATCAAATGAAATATTATGACATCTAAAGCATAATAGATTTCTAAATATATAAAAGGATGCAGTTAAAGTCAATCAAACTAATGCTCAATTAATATTCTATGTCTAAGCATAGATAATGAACAAAAACACAAAAACAAAACCTAACCTAAGCAAAAGTTTCAAAAAGAAGTTTATTTCAAGGAAAGCATTCCAATTGCTTTACGCAAATGAATAAAACGTTTTTGATCCAAAGGTTTTGTTAAAATATCAGCTAATTGATCTTCAGTTGAAATATATGACAGTTGAAGAGTATTTGATTCAACTAGCTCTCTAAGAAAATGATATCTAAGTTCAATGTGTTTTGTTCTAGAGTGCAACACAGGGTTTTTGGAAATGTTTATAGCACTATTGTTGTCACAAAGAATTGTTACCGAAGTTGCTGAAATCCGGAAGTCGCTCAACACACTTTTCATCCAAATGAGTTGGGTTGAACAACTACCCGCTGAAATATATTCCGCTTCGGCAGTCGAGAGTGCAATGCAGTTTTGCTTTTTACTGTGCCATGCAACAAGGCAATGGCCTAAATAAAAACATGCACCACTCGTACTTTTCCGATCATCCACAGATCCTGCCCAATCGGCATCTGAGTATCCAATAATATCTAAACTTGTTCCCATAGGATACCAAATTCCGAAATTTATGGTTCCTTTAATGTATCGGATGATCCGTTTCACCGCTTTCAGGTGAACCTCCTTTGGTGCAGATTGATATCTCGCGCAGATCCCAATACCAAAAGATATATCCGGGCGACTAGCCGTGAGGTAAAGTAGACTTCCAATCATACTCCGATAAAGTTTCTCGTCTACATTCTCACTAAAAGATTCACTTCCTAATCCTTTATTGCTAGTTCCCATTGGAGTTGGAAAATCTTTACAATTTTCTAGATCAAACTTTTTGACCAACTCCAAAGCATACTTGGATTGACACAAATGGATGCCTTCGTCACTCTGTTTCACTTGCAATCCAAGGAAATAAGTCAATTCGCCCATCATTGACATCTCAAATTCGCTTTCCATGGTTTCAGCGAATTTAGAAGCATCATTATCCTTTGTTGCTCCAAAAACAATGTCATCGGCATAGATTTGTGCAACAATGAAGTTATTTTGATAATGCTTCACAAAGAGAGTCCTGTCAGCTCCCCCTCGAGTATAGCCCTTATCCAATAGGTGCTTTGTTAGCCTTTCGTACCATGCTCGCGGTGCTTGTTTTAAACCGTAAAGAGCCTTTTTCAAACGAAAAACATGGTTAGGTAGTTTACAGTCTACAAAACCTTTCGGTTGAGCCACATAAACTTCCTCATTTAAAAACCCATTTAAAAACGCGCTCTTAACGTCCATTTGAAATAATTTTATTTTAAAATGACAAGCTATCGCGAATAAGATACGAATGGACTCGAGTCTAGCTACAGGGGCGAAAGTTTCATCAAAGTCTATACCTTCTACTTGAGAGTAGCCTTGAGCAACTAAACGTGCTTTGTTCCTGATGATGGTACCATCTTCATTTTTCTTATTCTTGAAAATCCATTTGGTACCTATCACATTGTGTTGCTTTGGAGGCTTTGTTAATTCCCAGACTTTGTTTCGCTCAAACTGATGGAGCTCTTCCTGCATTGCTTTAATCCAGTAGTCATCCTGAAGAGCTTCATCGATGTTCTTTGGTTCGATCAAGGAAACGTAGCAAGCGAATCCACAAACCAACTGTCTCCGAGTTCTGACTCCTTCTTGTGGGTCTCCAATGATGTTTGATTCAGGATGATCCTTGGAGATTCGTAACGTTTATTGTAACGGAGTACTCGGAGGTACATGAGATGATTCCTGCATATCAGATAAACTTGAAGAACCATTAGATGCATCATTAATATTGGAAGTATTATCATGAGAAGATGCACTTACAGGAGTATCATCATCAAGAGAGATATCGAGGGTAGATTTTTCAGATGCAAAGTGAAAAGCTTCATCTACTTTAACATTTATAGATTCTACAATCGTTTTAGATTCCATGTTAAATACCCGATATGCTCTGCTATTTGTAGAATAACCCAAAAAGATCCCTTCGTCACTTTGAGAATCGAACTTACCAAGATTTTCGCGATCACGCAAAATAAAACATCGACTCCCAAAGATACGAAAGTATTTGATATCCGGTTTTCTACTAAACCACAGCTCATATGGTGTATTTAAAGTTCCTGGGCGCAAATACACTCGATTAAAGACATAGACAGCGGTGTTCACAGCTTCAGCCCAAAAATGTAGCGGTAAATTCCGGCTATGAAGCATCACACGCGCCATCTCTTGAACAACCCTGTTTTTGCGCTCAACAACACCATTCTGCTGAGGTGTATAGGGTGCTGAGAATTCATGTTTTATGCCGTTGGAAGTGCAAAAATCAATAAATTTAGAATTAATGAATTCTCCACCTCTATCACTTCTAACACGAATGATCTTTTCATTCTTTTCAATCATAATACGATGGCAAATCTCATGAAAAGAATCAAACGTATCAGCTTTCTCTTTTAAAAATGCTACCCATGAAAACCTAGAGAAATCATCAACCAATAAGAAAATATACCATTTACCTCCCAAAGATGGTTGACGGGTCGGTCCAAAGAAAGAAAAATAGTCTACATAAACTACACAACATTTAATGGAAGGAAGATTAAAGGCAAGGAAAGATTTCACCTTTGCATACCCAAACCTTTTGAGTTTTAGAGTATGTTGGCAATGGTTGAGAAATTTTCCTTGATGAAGACGTCTTGTATGATTGATCTTTTTCTTTTGTCATCGTCTTGTTTGAAGTACTACCAATGTTCTTTTCTTTTGAAAAGTCCTTCTTTGATTTGTGGGGAGCGAACTCATTGGTAGCAGTTGCAAGATGTGATTGATTTGATCTTTGAGCTCCAATCTTGCAATTTCTTTCAATGTGCCCTGCAAAGTTACAACGAAAACATACCTTAGAGCTTGACGATCCCGAGGAGGGTGAAGTAGGCTTGTTGTCGTTGCTAGTCATGAATTCCGGTGTCGGAGGAGGAGATACCGACTGAGGCACGAAAACTATCCCAACCGAACTAAAATCGTCTTTAGTTCGATTGTATCCGAGGCCGAACTTGTTTGATTGACCAAGACCAAGAAGCTTATCCAACTTACTCCTTCCTGATGAAAATCGCTGCAAGTCATCCTTGAGTTGGAGAATGGTCTCAGTCATTTCCAGTTTTTCCTGTCGAGCCTCGCCGTTGAGCTTCAAGAAGTAATTCGCTTTGTTAACCATATCTATATAATTCTTCTCGAGTTGCTCGTTGGACTCTTGAAGGGAAACATTTGCTTTTATCAGATTATCCCTTTCCACTTCAAGATCGGTCGAGAGAGAAGTTACCCTTTTTACTTCTTCTTCGAGATCCTGTAATCTCCCTCTCAACCCCTTGTTTTGTTTAGCCAGTTTCTTTGAATCCCTCAAAAGTCTGTTGTAGGCTAAAACAAAATCTTCACCTTCAGAGTTACTTGATTCATCATCCGTTGCAGTTTTTTCAGCCCGGGAGGAGTTGGACAATGAATCTGAAGTACTTGCCATTAAGCACATGAAGGGTGAAGATGTGGACGCATGGAATGCCGTTGCGCTTTCTTCTTCATCACTTGAGGATGACTCATTTGACGTTGAGTGGTCATCCCATGAGACGACTTGCATCGCTTTCTTCTTCGACGGATTCTTTGTCACGCCCCGGGTGTAAACCAGAACCCGGGCTCGTCCACAGACCCGCCGTGCACACGGTATTTCCCGTGTACACGAAGCGCTGGTAACCTGCTCAGATATAGAGAAATAATACTAGAGTATAAAACAGAGCTAAACTGAAACTAGTACATCTCAGACAAATGCTGGAAATAAAAGTACAATAAACTCTCAAGAATATACATATGTCTCTCCCAGCTCACGAAGTAAATACAACCAGCTGGCTGCAGCCAGACCCAAAAATAAAAGAAAATACAACCGTCTGAGTGTACAGGGGATACAACAAAACTACAAAACTCGAGCTCGGGGTAGCAGCTGTCTAGTCGGCGATCCTCTTACCTCGATCCTGGGAGGAGGGTCCCGCAACTCCAGCAGATGACTCTGCAAAACAAAGGGGACAAGAAAAGGGAAAACAGTGGGGGTCAGAACTACTATAAAGACAGTAGCCTCCCCTAGTGGGTAAACCTCAACTCAAAACTCATACCTGCCCACTAGGACTACCAGAGGCTAAAAGAATAAATGCGGTAACTATGAGTATGACTCCTGATAAAAGCTACCACTAATATGCCTCTACCTGCCCAGCTAAAGATAGCTAAATGTATGCATCAGAATATCGAAGCCTGCCACATCGGGTATGCCAGCCTACGCATAACACCGATATGGGAAAGGAGTCTCAATGTCCGCCAAATCGGGTATGCCAGCCTACGCATAACGCCGATATGGGACAGGAGTCTCAAGGTCTGCTAAATCGGGTATGCCAGCCTACGCATAACACCGATATGGGATAGGATTCTCAATGTCTGCCAAATCGGGTATGCCAGCCTACGCATAACACCGATATGGGACAGGAGTCTCAGGGTCTCAAGTCTGCGAATCGCGCACTCTGATCTATAAGGAAAAGTACCATCCCCCAAAAGAAGCCCAAAACCCTCTCCCCGAAACCCAAGTATCTGACTGCACTATCCCAGCCCCTGCTCTAACCCGAGCATAATATCCCCTATGTCTAAGTGACTGAAGAAAGAATGAAACATGGTTTCTCCTAAGTCAATTCCAGCATGATAGTGTAGCAGAAAAAGGTGGCCTATCTAGGTGACCATTCAAGCATGCAAAAGTCCTTTTCTTAATGAACCATTTTAAATACTCTAACCACATACCCCAACCTTTCATTTAACATTCAACAAGATAGGGATTTAGCATAATTTCCAAGTAATTATACTACATATTTAAAGCATGGACCCACCACTAATTAACTTGTAGTTTTCTAACAATGCGATTATTAACGAAGGAACTAGGATTTCATACAAGCATGCTAAGTCCATCTCACAGTTCTAATAACAGCCTGATCAAGAGCATTCTAATGGGCCTAGTGATAAATCACAAATAGGAGGTTTACAACATCACCCACCTCGAGCGCTAATCCCAGTTCCCACAAGCGAAACCCAAGCTCAGTCCAAAAACTCCCCACCAATCTGTACAAAATACCCCAAAGGAAAGTACATAAGCTATTCATTAACAATTCCCAGAATCTGTCCCTTAATACCAGAGTCCAGAATTCACCAATTTTTACCTGCGAAAAATGCCCAGAAAAATCCAAGGAAAATACTGTCGCGATCCTCGCGACGAGCCCGTCGAAACGAGTACCTGCACGCCCAAATCGGAGTTTCCTACGCTGAGATAAAAATCCGACAAGAGAAACATCCCAATCCAAACTGTACCAAATTTCTGTAACAAAGAACCACAGAAAAAGGAGATTGTCATCCTCGTCCTAAAACCAGAAAAATCTGAGAAAAATCCAGGAGACTCCTTGCGAAGTGTAGATGAAAATTGCCTCTTGAATCGCCTCGATCCGACGTCCGAGCGAAAAGATACGGCAAGAACACCGCGGTGCTGTCCAAAAGTCCGCGACGAAAAATGGGTCAAATGGGTGCACAGAAAACTCCAAGATCAGCACAGAAATCGAGGAACCTCAAAACACAGGAGTTGAAGTCCTACCTGTCATGAGTCCAACGGCGCAAGAATCGGCGAAATCCGATGTCGGGGTGAGTCGGAGGAGTCCAAACACTGAGAAGGGGCAAAGAAGATCGCCGGGGAAACAAGCATCGTGCCGCGCCGTAAAATGGTGAACCTCGGGAAGAGTGCCTCCAAAAATCCTCAAAGTTCTCCAATGGGTAGTGCACTGAGGGAGGAAAAACTTTGCTAAAGGATGCTCTGCGAAAATGGGGTCCAAAAAGCCAAAAGAACGAATAGGGGAAGCTATTTATAGGCCCAGCCCATAAG